>CM053266.1:81234306-81834306 GCA_028583415.1 Protea cynaroides
TATGTCGTAGTGTATCAGGGGAGGTGGTCTCGGTCCTTGTAGTCTCTAACTCTACCGGGGGGCCTTACCTCTATCTCTATGGGCGTTCTGAGGGATGCTGGGGTGAGGCCTTGGGTACACTGTTTGGCATTAGCATTGGTTAGTTGCGAGTCCAGTTTGCAAGCCCTCGCCAGCAGGGGCTTACGTGTTGGTATGACACTGTACAGTAATAAACGTTAACCTTTGTTGTACAATGTTCATGGTAGGGTGGATGAGGACGAAAATAAACGTTAACCTTTGGGCGGGCTTCCACACTCTGTGTATAGAGGAGGGGTGAATAAACGTTAAACTTTGACCTCCAATCCTTTCTATTGCATATTGCAAACTTTAAACTAGACCAAAGATATGAATTGAATGCATGCATATGTATTGTTGCATTGTTTTGTTTGCTCACTGAGCCATGATGTGTGCTCACCCTCCCGACGTCGAATATTTTTAGTTGATGATACAGGTTCTACGGTTGAAGATTAGGTCAACGCTCCAGTGTACGGACACATGGCGGCGATGGAAGTTGAAGACGAAGTGGATACGCATGACTCCTCTTGCGAGTGCAACTCATGCGTACTCGATTAGATTTTATTTTAATTATTTGGATTTAGTAAAGACATGTAATTGATATTTATTTATGTCTTAGTTGATATAGAATAATTTGCTACTTAAATATGATTATCACATCTAGATTTCTCAGTTCGTTTTACTATAAGACTTCCGCTATTGTGTATTTTACTCTGATTATGAATGTGGATGTATGAGGTTTAGATAAAATGGATATAGCCTACTCGAGATCCTGGTTGAACCATTGGTTTGCTAGCGGTTCATCACACCATTCTGAATAGTGAAGAATTGGGGTGTGACAAGGTTCAATTGTATTCTCAAAGATTGATCTGAAGTCAGGGTATCATCAATTCAAGATCAAGGAGGCAGACATTCCCAAGACAGCTTTCAGAACAAGATATGGACACTATGAGTTTCTTGTGACGACCTTTAGGTTGACCAATGCACTTGCATCGTTTATGGAACTAATGAACCGAGTGTTCCATGACATGTTGAACACGTCGGTTATAGTTTTCATAGATGATATTTTAGTATACTCCAAGGACAAGGAGATGCATGCAGTACACCTAAGAGCGGCACTACAAAGACTAATAAGAGAGAAGCTCTATGCAAAGTTCAAGAAGTGTGAATTTTGGCTAGACGAAGTGGCCTTCTTGGGTCATGTGGTATCTGCTGAAGGAATTAAGGTGGATCCCTGTAAAATTTCAGCCATAGTAGGATGGGAGGCGCCGAAGACAGTTGCTGAAATTCGTAGCATCCTGGGCTTAGCTAGATATTACAGAAGGTTTGTGGAAGATTATTCCAAGATTGCTATTCCACTTACCAGGTTGACAAAGAAGGGGGAGAAGTTCGTATGGACCAAAGAATGTGAGAAATGCTTCCAGACACTGAAGTCAGACTAGTTTCAGCACCTATATTAACTATCCCTGCACCAGGCCTTTCGTTCACACTGTACACAGATGCTTCAGGTTGGGACTGGATGTGTGCTGATGCAAGGAGAACAGGTGATCGCCTATGCCTCCAGACAACTGAAGGAGCATGAGAAAAACTACCCTACTCATGACTTAGAATTGGAAGCAGTCATCCATGCTATCAAGACTTGGAGGCATTAACTGTATGGTGAGAAATTTCAGATAAAGTCTAACCATAAAAGCCTGACATATCTTTTCACCCAAAAAAACCTGAACAAGAGGCGAAGGTGGTGGTTAGAACTACTCGAGGACTACGACTATGACATTGAGTACCATCCTGGTAAAGCAAATATTGTAGCTGATGCTCTGAGTAGGAAATGGGCATCGAACCCCGAAGCAGGCCCAAGTACAAATGCTGCTTTGTGTGCTGCAGATTCTGGCTCACCAGAGGATGAAGAACAGTTCTTATTAAGGTCAGTAGACGACCCAGTGGAGCAAGGGTTGATACACAAGTTTACTCTTATGTTCGCAGCACTGAAGATTTTGCCTGACCTGAAAGAGGAGGTAAAAGCAGCAGTCCTACAGGACCCATACCTAAGGACAGTGCAAGAAGATTTGGAAAAGGGTTGAGCCAATCTTGATTTCACCTTGGATGTAGACAAGGTACTCAGATATCATGGACATTTATGCATACCTGAGAATGAAGATCTGGAAATCAGAAACCAAATCATGTTGGAAGCTCACTCCACTCCACATTCAGTACATCCTGGGAGCACAAAGATGTACCATGACCCAAAGCGGATGTACTGGTGGAGGGGTATGAAGGCAGATGTGTCCAGATATGTATTTTAATGTCTAAACTGCCAGCTAGTCAAAGCGGAAAGACAGAGGCCCTCATGTTTATTGCAACCATTACCTGAGCCAGCATGGAAATGAGATTGTATTACCATGGATTTCGTCACTCGCCTACCGATGACTCCGAGGTCAGTGAATGCAGTTTGTGTTGTTGTAGACCGCCTCACCAAGACTGCATGATTTATCCCTATTAGATCGCAATACACCATGGAAAGGCTGGCAAAATTATATGTGAAAAATATTGTTAAACTCCACGGTGTCCCAGAGAGTATAGTATCAGACAGAGATCCACGCTTCACATCAAAGTTCTGGGAGGGACTACAGAAGGCCATGGGGATGAAACTAAAGTTCATCACAGCCTTCCACCCTCAAACAGATGGTCAGTCAGAGAGGACCATCCAGATCCTAGAAGATATGCTTCGAGCATGTGCTATCGACTTTAAGTGGGCTTGGGATGAGAAGCTTTCACTCATCGAGTTTGCCTACAACAATAGCTACCAGGCTACGATCTAGATGGCCCCATATGAGGCCTTGTATGGTAAGAAATGTCAGACACAATTGTTATGGGATGCGGATGGAGAAAGACGGATTGTAGGACCAGAATTTATGGAGGAAACTTGCAAAGTAGTGGATCAGATCAAGAACAGAGTAAAGATAGCTCAAGTGCGTCAAAAGCACTATGCTGATAACAGGCGTCGAGACCTCGAATTCACCATTGGTGATAAAGTATTTTTGAAGGTATCACCTGTAAGAGGCCTAAAGCAGTTCGGAAAAAAAGAAAAGCTGTGTCCTAGATATGTGGGACCGTATGAGATTCTGTCCCGATGTGGCAAAGTAGCCTACCAACTTGCATTGCCATCAACGATGTCTAGTGTCCACAATATCTTTCACCTGTCCTTACTGAAGAAGTACGTGAGAGACCCTTCGCATATTCTTGTTGCAGACCCCCCAGATTTGACAGAAGACTTGTCCTTCGAAGTGGTACCAATTAAACTAATCAGTCGAAAGATACAGCAGCTTCGAAGGCGAGCTATACACTACCTCAAGGTAGTTTGGAAGAGCCTAGATGTAGAAGAAATCACATGGGAGGAGGAGGATGCCATGCGACAAGAATACCCTCATCTTTTTTACTCTGAAGGTACATACAATTTCGGAGACGAAATTTCTTTTAAGGGTGGGGGAATTGTGAGACCTACATGCAAATTTTAGGGATGAAATTTCTTTAAGGGTGGTAGAGTTGTAAGAACCGTGCTCTGAAAATCCGGTTTAACCCATGGTTTATATTGTGACAGGTCTCCCAATCATAACTGGACCGGAAGGCGAGGCCAGGTGATGAACCATGAGATCCAGGTATGAGAAGCAATGTGTAAAAATATAAATTCTACATACCGGTCTCAGTACCGGTCTCACTCAGTGAGATTGTGTGAGACCGGTATGTGCGACCAGTATGTGGAATAACGGCTGGAGATGGACTCCAGCGGGTCCCACACTCTGAATAAATTTTTTGGAAAGTTTCTAACCGAGGGAAACATTTATAAAACGGTCTCCCACTATATATATGCCTCCCAACCCTCCTTAGGTCCTTCCAAACCTTATCAAACCTTAGCCGTCTGGCTAAGAAGGAGCAAGGAGGAAGGGGACCACTCAAGAAGAGGGATTTTTCATTGGAGGAGCACGCCACCATCTGAAAAACACCGGTATGTGCTCGACCTCCTCTTAGTAATGTTAGGATTTTAGATCGAAGCCGTGAAACGGCGCAACGATCCAAAATCCTAGAACTTCCGAAAACATTAGTTCTCATTAAGATCCAATATAGGATTGATGCGATGAAATAGTCGAAACCTAGAAGGCTTTCGAGTAATTGGACCTTAGAATGGTTTAGAAAAAAACCTAGAAACCAAGCCAATGACCGAAGGGGGAGGGAGATCCGAGATCGGGCTCTCGGACCCTTACTGCCGGACCTAACCGCTGGACAATAAGTCCTGCGGTATTGGTCCTGCGGTATATACTGCCGGACATACAGACTGGACCTAAGTCCAGCGGTATGGCCTTGCAGTATATTCCATAGGACATACCGACTAGACATAATGTCCTGCGGTATATACCTCAGGCGCATACCGGTCTCGCTCAGAGTGAGACCGGTATATACTGCAGGACATACCGATCTCACTCTACTGAGACCGGTACCGCGACCGGTATGCTTACCAAAGCCTGCTTGCTTGGCCAGACTTGGTTCTGACCAACTGTCACCCTAATAATTTAATTCTAACCTATGAGTAAGATTATGTAGGACCTGTACACAGCGTGAGTAGACCCTGTGATGCAGAGCGGACTTGTTATCACGCGTCAGGTAAGGGACAAGACCCCAAACCCTAATTAACCAAATAATAGTAAACTATTGTGATTATTTTGTATATGTGTATATTGTCTGATGTTTGTGCATTTCATATGCCATTCTAGTTGTTTAAATTATTATTATCTGTTCATGCATATTCGTATGCTAGGATGTTGTTGTTTATGCATGTGTATGTTTTTAGTTAGTGTGTAGAATGTGAAAGGGAGTGGAGCCTTAGATATATCCTAACACTAACACCTTTTCGTATCGCCGTCTACCTTAGCGGGCTTAATGCGAATAGGGTATCAGGGGAGGGCATGGGATTGTGGTTCAGCCTGCCCACCAGACTCGAGCCCTATCGCTATGTCGTAGGGATCCGTGCTGGGGTAGGGCTGTAAATACTGTATTGACATATAGGACTGGTTAGAAACGGAACCCACTAGCAAGCCCTTGCCAATAGGGGTTTAGATATTTGTATGGTGTAGGGTATCATGGGGAGAACGTGGTAGTGTGAATTGTTGCCTGACCGCCAGACTCTAGCTCTATCTCTATACCGGAGTGAGTGATGTGGGGCAACAACAGTAGTGTGGATTATTGCCTGACTATTGGGTGTGCTCACACTCTCGTGCATGGAGGTGCGGTGGCCGCCAAACCTTACCATAGCATTTTGCAAGTTATGCCTGACTCAAATTGTAATGTTATCTCATGCATTTTGTATGTTGCATTGATTTTGTACTTACTGAGCAAGTTGTGAGCTCACCCGAATATATATTCTTTCTTTTCAGATTTTGGTGCAGGGTACACAGTTGATGACTTCATGACTGCCGCAGCATATGGTACAGTCGCTGCATTGACACACATGCAGTAGAGGACGAGCATGACGCATCATGCGAGTGCTCATTCTATGTTTTCCTTTAGAGATGGTTTATTTTAAAGCAATACATTTTAATATTTAATTATTTAAGTTTGTGAATGATGGCATAATTTGGATAATTATTTTATTTATCATATAGAGCTCAGTTTGTTTATCTATTTAATTCCGTTGCTATTTATTACTCTCTGATAATGTTAGATTGCTGGGAATGGTTTGTTGACACGGTCTATTGAGATCCTGGTATGAGCCGTGGTTTGGAGACAGTTCACTCACACTTCAAGTTCAGCCGAAATTGGGGTGTGACAACTTGGTATCAGAGCACTTAGGCTCTGTCCAGCTAACCATTCTGCATCTAACTGTGTCCAATGAACTGAGATAGGAAATTAAAAAAACTTTAATAAAAATACACAATAAGCTTGTTTGATGCCTGAGACTTAAAAGAAGATGCATAATATACTATTAATGAAAGAGAAATTTAAAGCACTGATGTTTTTGAAGAAAACCAATTAACTCTTTAACAATATGAATATAAATAAATACAAAGTGTACGATAGAGTACAGTCCACAAGTTGGACAATTACTTTGTTAACAAAATGAACCACACATAAATAAAAATAAAACTTGATCAGACTATGGTGGAGATGCGGGCCTAGGTGGTATCGGATCTGTGATATCAAAATCACGCTCGTACACCTCTCTATGCTAATGAACCTGGTCCTGCGTGACCCGTAGGCTGCGAGCTAGACACCCCAAGTCCCGACTCATCTCCCGTTGAGCATCTCGGATCTCCATGAGCATGCTCATCACTGTATCTAGAGGAGGCTGAGATGGTCCTGCAACTAGAGAAGGCTGGGTGCAGGTGCAGGGATGTCCTCCATGTGTGCATCCCCACCACCTCCTACCTCAACAGCTGCTACTGCGGCTGTCGCCTGGCTCCTAGGTAGAAGAGGACGAGCCTGTAGCTCCTCGTCACTAAGCTCTAGATCATCCATCTGCATCTTATAGATGACCTCAACATCTATGTCAGAACTCATAGTGACCTCAAAAGCTGGCTCACCAAGCCTGTCCACACCTAAGCGGTGCAACAACGCTGTAATCAACCTACCATATTGAAGATTTCCTATTACATTGGGCCTCGCAGCATGAATCATGGTACGGATGATCAAGTAACGCAGGCAGACTCAGTGCTTGGTAGTAACACAGTAGGTGAGGTACTGAGTCAACTGGGACACCTCTCCATAATGACCACTCTGGGGGACGATGTCATGCTGTATAACACGGCAGTATAAGCGAGGCACGGGACGAAGGTTCGCAGCTAACATGATACTACCTGGTAACAAAATCTGTTCAGCAATGGCTACTCTCATGTCCTCAGTAAGATACCCTTTAGCTCTGGGTGGACAGTAGATAAGTTTCCCGTCATCTGGGATCTCGAGAAGCGTAGCCAACTCAGCTGTGTTGAAAGAGATCATCACCCCTTTCACATAGCTAGTAATCCGGATCCCTAGCGTGTTCCCAATCGTTCAGATTCCCTTCTACCTCCAGATTTGTAAAAAATAGTTTTACCAAATTGGGAAGGGTGGTCTCTTTGTACTGAATAATGGGCAACCAGCCCATCGCCCCAAAGGCGGCCTCTACATTAAAGCGGTGCAGGTGCTCTAGGTTCACAAAGCGATCCGATTCAATGCATTCAAATATCATAAGGAGAATTCAGTAGGCTATAATGGTGAGAGAAAATGGTCGTAGAATTCCTCGCAGACACCGTCACTCAAGGGCACTTCCAATGGAAAGGAATTTAGGGATAAAAAACTCTGATGAAAATAAAGAGAGGGAAAATGGGGAAGAACTTAACCCTCTCAATGAAAGAGGAAATCAGGTGAGAGACAATGAGGAATCTCCACTGTCGGGTCATACCCACACAAACTCTGAGACCCTAGTGGCAAATTTGGTCACCCATATGGAAGCACAGCAGAAGAAGTTTTTTAACGAAATGTTGAAGATGTTTAGGCCACCTGGGCCTGTACCGACAGATGCAAATACAGTACCAGTGGGGGTTAGCACAGCTGCTAAGGGACAACAACAACCAAACCAACACAATACGTTTCCCTAGCCGATTACAGGGACACCCAATCCTAACCAGGACCAGGGTGCATATCATGGTGGGTATCAGGGAGTGAATTAGAGTGGTTACTCATATCGGCCACAATGGTATGGTCAGGCACCATATGGACAGTCACCATATGGACAGAGTATTCTTTCTAGAGCGGTGGACGGATTTCTAAAGTTAAAGCCACCAAACTTTACAGGAAAGCCAGGGAAAACACTATGGCCAGCACAGTGAATAACCGAGATGGAAAAGAACTTCCATTTACTGGAGTGTTCAGATGAGGAAAAGGTGTTATATGCCACCCATATGCTGAAGGAAGAAGCCAATGGATGGTGGAACTCGACCAGAGCATACCTGGAGACAAAGCACCATATAATCACTTGGCCCATATTCAAAGAGACCTTCTTTGAAAAATACTTTTCAAGGAGTTTCCGCGACCAGATGGAGAAGGAGTTCCTCAATCTATAGCATTCTCAGATGACCGTAGAGGCATACCAACAGAGGTATGAGGAGTTGTTTTTTCTTTGCTCCAACCAGTATGCAGGAGGAAGAAACTAAGACCCGTCGTTTCACAATGGGTCTTCGGGGTGTCATAAGAGAACATGTGTTGGGGCGAGGACTTAAGATCTATAATGAAGCTGTACAGGTGGCTTGAGTCATTGAAGCAAGCCAGAGAGATAGCTTCTTTGCATAGAATTGGGGTTTGAAGAGGCCTAACCCTGAGGTCCAAGGTGGAAGAAACAACATACCATATCGTCCATTCAGGCCACCAGCTAGCATAGTGCCACCCAGACCTGTTCTTGCAGTGATACAGTAGGCAACGGGACAGAACTCCAGCGTGAAGTATTTTAATTGTCAGCAGGTGGTTCACTATGCCAGAACATGCCCACTACCAAAGAGGGAACCACAACATGGCAAAGTGTATGCCGTTACTACAGAGGAAGCAGCCGCATCACCAGATGTAGTTATTGGTATGATTCTATACTTACTCCTTAGTTGCTGCATTAATTGTTTGATCATATAAAACTAAAGAAAAAATTAAAAACCTCAGGTACAGTAAATATAGCAGGGGTACCCGCCAGAGTCCTATTTGACTCAAGGGCCACCCATTCCTTTGTGTCAGTATCATTCGGAGAAGGACTAGATCAACCCATCAAGACTTTGGAACCAAGTATATTAGTTCGATCCCCCATGGGAATGGAAGTGGTATTAGAAGAGTGTAATGGGCCTTGCCCAGTACATATTTAAGGACGAGAGTTGGAGGCCAATCTTGTCTAGCTTGAGATGTCAGATTTCGATGTCATTCTGGGAATGGACTGGTTATCTCAACATTCAGCAAGCCTGTTATGTGCTGAGAAGAAGTTAGTTTTCAAGGACAGAGAAAGAACGGAGTTAAACTTTAAAGGGACTAAGTTGTCTAGGAGGAGAAAACTTATACTCTCAGCCCTAAAAGCAAAGAAGTGCTTAGAGAAAGGGGGAGTAGGATACCTCATATCAGTTGTGGATGTGACCGCAGACTTGCCAAAAATAGAAGATATCGAGCTAGTATGGGAATTTCTTGATGTGTTTCCAAAAGACCTACCCGGATTACCACCAGACAGGGCGACGGAGTTTGTGATAGACCTTCTACCAGGGGTAGCACCGCTGTCTAAGACACCCTACAGGATGGCTCCTACAGAGTTAAAGGAGTTAAAAACATAGCTGCAAGAATTATTAGACAAGGGATTCATAAGGCCGAGTATCTCACCTTGGGAACACCGGTGCTATTTGTCAAGAAGAAGGATGGTAGCGTACGTCTTTGTATGGACTATCGAGAGTTGAACAAGCTCACCATCAAGAACAGGTACCCGCTACCTAGAATAGATGACTTATTTGATCAACTGCAAGGTTCAAGTGTATTCTCAAAGATTGATCTGAGGTCAAGGTATCATCAACTCAAGATCAAGGAGGCAGACATTTCCAATACAGCTTTTAGAACAAGATATGGACACTATGAGTTTCTTGTGATGTCCTTTGGGTTGACCAATGCACCTGCATCATTTATGGAACTAATGAGCTGAGTGTTCCATGACATGTTGGACACGTCAGTTATAGTATTCATAGATGATACTTTAGTATACTCCAAGGACAAGGAGACACATGCAGTACACCTAAGAGCGGCACTACAAAGACTAAGAAGAGAGAAGCTCTATGCAAAGTTCAAGAAGTGTGAATTTTGGTTAGACGAAGTACCCTTCTTGGGTCATGTGGTATCTGCTGAAGGAATTAAGGTGGATCCCAACAAAATTTCAGCCATAGTAGGATGGGAGGCGCCGAAGATAGTTGCTGAAATTCGTAGCTTCCTGGGCTTAGCTGGATATTACAGAAGGTTTGTGGAAGATTATTCCAAGATTGTTGTTCCACTCACCAGGTTGACAAAGAAGGGGGAGAAGTTCGTATAGACCGAAGAATGTGAGAAATGCTTCCAGATACTGAAGTCAAGACTGGTTTCCACACCTATATTGACTATCCCTGTACCAGGCCTTTCGTTCACATTGTACACAGAAGCTTCAGGTTTGGGACTGGGATGTGAGCTGATGCAAGGAGAACAGGTGATCGCCTATGCCTCCAGATAACTGAAGGAGCATGAGAAAAACTACCCTACTCATGACATAGAATTGGCAGCAGTCATCCATGTTATCAAGACTTGGAGGCATTACCTGTATGGTGAGAAATTTCAGATAAAGGCTGACCACAAATGCTTGACATATCTTTTCACCCAAAAGACCTGAACATGAGGCAGAGGAGGTGGCTAGAACTACTCAAGGACTACGACTGTGACATTCAGTACCATTCTGGTAAAGCAAATATTGTAGCTGATGCTCTGAGTAGGAAATGGGCATCGAACACCGAAGCAGGCCCAAGTATAAATGCTGCTTTGTGTGCTACAGATTCTGGCACATCAGAGGATGAAGAACAACTCTTATTAAGGTCAGCAGACGACCCAGTGGAGAAAGGGTTGATACACAAGTTTACTCTTATGTTCGCAGCACTGGAGATTTTTCCTGACCTGAAAGAGGAGGTAAAAGCAGCAGTCCTACAGGACCCATACCTTAAAACAGTGCAAGAAGATTTGAAAAAGGGTCGAGCCAATCCTGATTTCATCTTGGATGTAGACAAGGTACTCAGATATCATGGACGTTTATGCATACCTAAGAATGAAGATCTGGAAATTAGAAACTGAATCATGTTGGAAGCTCACTCCACTCCATATTCAGTACATCCTGGGAGCACAAAGATGTACCATGACCTAAAGAGGATGCACTAGTGGAGGGGTATGAAGGTAGATGTGGCCAAATATATATTTCAATGTCTAAACTGCCGCCAAGTCAAAGCAAAAAGACAGAGGCCCGCAGGTTTATTGCAACCATTACCTGAGCCAGCATGGAAATGGGATTGTATTACCATGGATTTCGTCACTGGCCTACCGATGACTCCGAGGTCAGTGAATGTAGTTTGGGTAGTTGTAGACCGCTTCACTAAGACTGCAGGATTTATCCCTATCAGATTGCAATACACCATGGAACGGCTGGAAAAATTATATGTGGAAAATATTGTCGGACTCCATGGTGTCCCAGAGAGTATAGCATCTGATAGAGATCCACGCTTCACATCATAGTTCTGGGAGGGACTACAGAAGGCCATGGGGATGAAACTAAAGTTCAGCACAACCTTCCAGCCTCAAACAGATGGTCAGTCAGAGAGGACCATCTAGATCCTAGAAGATATGGTTCGAGCATGTGCTATCGACTTTAAGGGGGCTTGGGATGAGAAGCATTCACTCATCTAGTTTGCCAACAATAATAGCTACCAGGCTACGATCCAGATGGCCCCATATGAGGCGTTGTACGGTAAGAAATGTCAGACACCATTGTTATGGAACGAGGTTGGAGAAAGATGGATCGTAGGTCCAAAATTTATGGAGGAAACTTGCAAAGCAGTGGATCAGATCAAGAACAAAGTAAAGACAACTCAAGTGCGTCAAAAGCACTATGCTGATAACAGGCGCCGAGACCTCGAATTCACCATTGGTGATAAAGTATTTTTGAAGGTATCACCAGTAAGAGGCCTAAACCAGTTCGGGAGGAAAGGAAAGTTGTGTCCTAGATATGTGGGACCATATGAGATTCTGTCTCGATGTGGCGAAGTGGCCTACCAACTTGCATTGCCACCAGCAATGTCTAGTGTCCACAATGTCTTTCACGTGTCCTTACTGAAGAAGTACGTGAGAGACCCTTCGCATATTCTTGTTGCAGACCCCCCAGATTTGACAGACGACTTGACCATCGAACTGGTACCAATTAAGCTAATCAGTCAAAAGATACAGCAGCTTCGAAGGCGAGCTATACACTACGTCAAGGTAGTTTGGAAGAGCCAGGATGTAGAAGAAATCACATGGGAGGAGGAGGATGCCACGCGATAAGAATACCTCATCTTATTGACTCTGAAGGTACATAAAATTTCGGGGACGAAATTTCTTTTAAGGGTGGGGGAATTGTGAGACATACATGCAAATTTCGGGGATGAAATTTCTTTAAGGGTGGTAGAGTTGTAAGAACCGTGCTCTGAAAACCTGGTTTAACCCATGATTTACATTGTGACAGGTCTCCCAATCATAACCGGAACGAAAGGCGAGGCCGGGTGACGAACCATGAGATCCAGGTATGAGAAGCGATGTGTAAAAATATAAATTCTACATACCGGTCTCAGTACCGGTCTCACTCAGTGAGATCGATATGTGCGACTGGTATGTGCCATAACGGCTGGAGACGGACTCCAGTGGGTCCCACACTCCGAATAAAAAATTTAAAAAGTTTCTAACCATGGGAAACCTTCCTAGAACGGTCTCCCACTATATATATGCCTCCCAACCCTCCTTAGATCCTTTCAAACCTTATCAAACCCTAGCCGTCTAGAAGAGATCTGAGAAGGAGCAAGGAGGAAGGAGACCGCTCCAGAAGTGGGATTTTCCATTGGAGGAGCACGCCGCCATCCGAAAAACACCGGTAAGTGCTCGATCTCCTCTTAGTAATGTTAGGATTTCGGATCGGAGCCACGAAAAGGCACAACGATTCAAAATCCTAGAACTTACAAAAACCCTAGTTCTCATTAAGATCCAATCTGGGATTGATGCGATGAAATAGTCAAAACCTAGAAGGCTTTCGAGTATTTGGACCTTAGAATGGTTTAGAAAAAACCCTAGAAACCAAGCCCATGACCGACGGGGGAGGGAGATCCGAGATCGGGCTCTCGGACCCATACCGTCGGACCTAACTGCTGGACAATAAGTCCTGCGGTATTGGTCCTGCGGTATATACCGCTGGACATACCGGCTGGACCTAAGTCCAGTGGTATGGCCCTGCGGTATATACCGCAGGACATACCGGCTGGACATAATGTCCTATGGTATGGGCCTGCGGCATATACCGCAGGCGCATACCGGTTTCACTCAGAGTGAGACTGGTATATATCACAGGACATACCGGTCTCACTCTACTGACACGGTACCGTGACCGGTATGCTTACCAAAGCCTGTTTGCTTGGCCAAACTTGGTTCTGACCAACTGTAACCATAATAATTTAATTCTAACCTATGAATATGATTATGTAGGACCTGTAGACAGCGTGTGTAGACCCTATGATGCAGAGCGGACTTGTTATCACACATCAGGTAAGGGACAAGACCCCAAACCCTAATTAACCAAATAAAAGTAAACTATTGTGAATATCTTGTATCTGTGTATATTGTCTGATGTTTGTGCATTTCATATGCCATTCTAGTTGTTTAAATTTTTATTATCTGTTCATGCATATTCATATGCTTGGATGTTGTTGTTTAGGCATGTGTATGGTTTTAGTTAGTGCGTACAATGTGAAAGGGTGTGGA
Organism: Protea cynaroides; assembly: GCA_028583415.1. NCBI lineage: Eukaryota > Viridiplantae > Streptophyta > Magnoliopsida > Proteales > Proteaceae > Protea > Protea cynaroides. Next base: position 81,247,909 of record CM053266.1, read on the forward strand.
GCCCTGGGTATATTCTCACACTAACACCTTTTCGTATCACCATCTACCTTAGCGGGATTGGTGCGAATAGGGTATCAGGGGAAGGATGTGGGATTGTAGTTCAGCCTGCCTACTAGACTCGAGCCCTATCTCTATGTCATAGGGAGCCGTGCTGGGATAGGGCCATAGATACTGTATTGATGTATAGGACTGGTTAGAAACAGAACCCACTAGCAAGCCCTTGCTAGTAGGGGTTTAGGTATTGGTACGGTGTAGGGTATCAGGGGGAGGATGCGGTAGTATGGATTGTTTCTTGACCCCCAAACTCTAGCTCTATCTCTATACCGGAGTGAGTGATGTGGGGCAATAGCAGTAGTGTGGATTATTGCCTGACTATTGGGTGTGCTCACACTCTCGTGCATGGAGGTGCGGTGGCTGCTAAACCTTACCATAGCATTTTGCATGTTATACCTGACCCAAATTGTAATGTTATCTCATGCATTTTGGATGTTGCATTGGTTTTGTACTTACTGAGCTAGGTTGTGAGCTCACCTGAATATATATTCTTTCTTTTTAGATTTTGATGTCGGGTACACAGTTGATGACTTCATGACTGCCCGAGCGTACGGTACAGTCGTTGCCATTGACACACAAGCAGTAGAGGACGAGCATGACGCATCATGGGAGTGCTCATTCTATGTTTTCCTTTAGATATGGTTTATTTTAAAGCAATTCATTGTAATATTTAATTATTTAAGTTTGTGAATGATGGCATAATTTGGATAATTATTTTATTTACAATATAGAACTCAGTTCGTTTATCTATTTAATTCTGCTGCTATTTATTACTCTCTGATTATGTTAGATTGCTATGAATGGTTTGTTGACACGGTCTATTGAGATCCTGGTGTGAGCCGTAATTTGGAGATGATTCACTCATACTTCTGGTTCAACCAGAATTGGGGTGTGACAAATTTCATTCTTGAAATGCCAAGTGAACAAAGTAAAGATGTGGACAAAAGTATGGAAGGGCAGATCCCTCAACAACCCAAAAAGAAGTGTCGAGTAGAACCTCCGATCAAATGGATTTTGTTTGTTGACAGATCTTCAAGTCCACAACAATCTAGATTGTTTTAATAAGTCCTGAGAATTTCAAGATATGTGTCGTGCTCCAATTTGAGTTCGATGCTACAAATAATGTTGCGGAATATGAGGCTTTATTGGCAGGATTACGACTTGCCTGAAGCCTGATAGTGTCTCATCTCCAGATATTCAGCAACTCACAAGTCATTGTTAACCAAGTGAAAAGGGAATATGATGCAAAGCAAGAGCATCTTCAGATGTATCTTACAAAGGTCAGAACTGCCCTTTCACTCTTTGATGAATTTGAAATTCATAAAATTGGTCGAGAAGATAACACAGAAGCTTATGCGTTATCTCGATTACAAAATGAGGATTTAGGGGAATTAAATAACTCAATTTATGTTGATGTTTTGGTTAGTCCGAGTATACAAGTCGATCAAAAAATTCAACAGATAGATATAGCTCTAACTTGGATAGATCCAATAAAACTTTATCTGTCTGAAGTGATATTGCCAGAAGATAGAAACGAATGGAGACGTATTCTACAAAAGTCTAAATATTATGTTGTTTCAGATGATGTTTTATACAAAAAGTTGTTTACAAAACTGTTGGTGAGATGTTTAACTCCAGATGAAGCGCAAATGGCAGTCCTGATGAACTTGATATGACACTGAGAGGGGGGGGGGGGTAAATCAGTGTCTGAAAATTCTCCCTAATTATTCACTGCTGCCCAGAGCTGATGGAGACCTAACTTTTCACATACACACAAGCACATGCAAATCTATCTCGCTACAACTCAGTGGCCAGGTCTACCAGATTTGCACATCCATCCTGTAAGCCATTCCACATACTTTAAAATATATAGGAAAATAAAGACCGTCCACAACATAGGATATACATGGTTCACCAACACAGTGTGTGATGGCTAGTCCACGGAGTAATGCCCAACGGGCTCCGTATTTACTCAACACTCAACTTTTAGTCTTTTACAATACAAGGATACTAACCCTAGGTTTTCTCAGCATAAAACTGAGAGGGCACACCAATGCCAAGATTCTGGCTTAACAGCCAGTGTCCAGTACCCATTGAACACACCACGCTTAACCCGCACCCACGGGAAGCAAATAACAATTTTTTTAGGCTTATAAATTTTCCTTATAATTTCCCCCACTAGCTAGGTATTCAACAATTTGCACCTACGCTAGCATACAATAAATTGAAAGCATAAATAGATAGGGAACTGAAAAATCTCACAAACAATGCTTTCGAATGGCCAACAATCTCTCTGAAGCTTCACACTGCCTTCATGTACTCTTCAACAACCTTCAATGTTGATAGTCGATTCATAAAGCACACCTCATGCACAGGCTTCTAATCTCTTTCACACAACCCATAATCATCATGAATGTAAATATAAAAGCTCTACTGACCTCTCATAGGGATATAGCACTCCATTAATGCAGAGAGAAGAGGTAGTTAGTGATAGATCACTCCCACAGGGCATAAAACCCTAAAAAACCTTCTGTCTTCCTTCAAAACCCTATTTTCAATTTTTCTCTTTGTTTTTTGACTCCCAATGGAGCCCAATAGGTAGAGAATCCAAAAATAGGGAAACTACAACTTGAACGGACCGATTTGGAGTTCGGATGAAGAAGTTATGTTGGTTTGAAGTTCGACCAATCAAAAAATTCAAAATAGAATCTTTCGGAGGCTTATCGTACACCCGCGTCACATTGGAGCGCCGCCGCTTATGCGCTGTCGAGATCTGATTCGCTGCAGAAGGAATCAACGTCATTCGCCATTAGATCAACCTATAAAAAGGTGGAATTGAATCTGCGCCATCAGATCTGGATAAACTGCGCCTCCGAAGATCGGCTTCATTATAGGCCTTTAGATTAGGATCCTCTCGCCGCTATACCTAGAGCGCGACACATAGAATAAAGCACCAATTCTGTGCAACGCAAAGCACCTCTTTAAACTGCCTCCATCCAACTAGGAGCCTCGCGATGGAATCTAGACAGAACCGACAATATACACCTTAGCCCACCTATTTTTGAACCGTCCAAATGGTTTCTTTTTCAATTAAGGATAAATGTGGTGCCATCTTTTAGCATTCGATAATTGCAAAGAGGCCCCTGGAGTATATGAAAACTATACGGTTTTCCTTGTGTATACAAACTCACCGAGAACTCCTATGTTTGCCATTTTTCGATCGTTTCGACGAGAATTGCGATATCTCCCTCATCCAAAGTCAGAATTTAGCGATTCAAGTTGCATTGGAAAGCTAACTCGATGCTCAACATCTTTCCAATGCTGGATCTCCATGAACCTGCTACGGGACCCATCAAAAATAGGCCCAAAGTTAAAAGTCTATAAAAATTAGGAATTTAGACTTGAAACTTTGCATGCATGCATGCCAAGTGCCGTGGGCTACCGTGTTGACATGTCACCTTGCCACCACACCCATGGGTCCCACCCATAGTCTCTCTCTCCTCTTTCTCTTTTTGGTTTCTCTCTCCTCATTCTCTCTCTACATCTTCTTTCTTCATGTAATGCTTCAAGATGCCGCAACACTGCCAAGAAGCACCGTCATATATCAGAAACTCTGCCACTTCATCAGAGACACTGTCACATCATCAGTAACACTGCCAGACCTTTAGAAACACTGCAAGACCAATGGAAACACTATCACACTACCAGTGGGGCCCACAGTCAGTCTCTCATCAAATTCAATATAGAATACCATTTAACTCGCTACAAGTCATCTGAAACACATATAGAACATTGTAGAACACACAAGAAAAGTTACCACATCTGTGACACTACACTGACACTCTCTCTCTCCTACACTGATACTCTCTCTCCTCATTTCTTTGACTGAATACTCACAAACACTATCACATCAGCCAAGTTACCAACAATGACAACACAAAGTCCAATAAGTCCAAGATGTCCACGTTGGAATCTGTGGTAACCATTCTGGGGGAAGAACATTAAGCCATAGATTACGAAGACAAGACTATTATTGGCCAACCATGGTGAAAGATTGCAAAAAGTTTGCTGAAGAGTGTGTGCAATGTCAAGAACACACCAAGTTAATTCATGGTCCATCTGAAGAGCTACAATCAATTCATAGCCCTCTCCCATTCGTAATTTGGGGATTGGATATCATTGATCCTTTTCCCTCATCTCGCTCTGACAAAAGCCACCTAATAGTTGCAGTTGATTGTTTCTCCAAATGGATCAAAGCAGAAGCTGTAACCTCCATAGATGCTGAACACGTAGAGAATTTTATCAGACTAAATGTGATCTATAGATTTGGGATCTCCAAAGTTTTCATTACAGATAATGGTCCACCATTCAATGGTCGACAATTCAGGGCACTCTGTGACGGATTTTACATTGAACATCGACCAAAAATAGTTTATCATCCAGAGAGTAATGGTCAAACTGAAGCAACAAACAAGGAGCTTGGTCATGCACTTGCAAGGCGACTTACAAAGAATCGTAGAGGAATGTGGTATGAAGAATTATCAAGTGTTTTGTGGTCTTATAGAACCACAAGTCAAACAGCTACAGGCAAGACACCTTTTACGTTGGTGTACGGGACAGAGGCTATAGTACTAGTTGAAATTACGTTTCCAACTTACCATATCTTCAATTATGATGAGGACCCCAACTCAGAAGATCTAAGAGGAAATTTGGACTTGCTTCCAGAAGTACGAGAAGATGCATCATTTCATTTATTGAACTACCAATATAAGGTAGCACGCTACTACAATGTGATGTGAATTAAATATGTATGTAACCGCAAGTGCACGGTATCGTGCAGTAACGGATCGATCTCAGGGAGGAATCGTTATTATCCTAACTCAAATAAGGCAAAGCGTACCAAAGGGATATGATTGAATTAACACCCTAATCACTTTAAATAAAAATTAATAAAAAAAAACAATAATAACCATTCATAGCGGTACGAAAATTTACGAAACCACTAACCATAAAGTAACACAGATTTATTGCAAGAAAGAAACAAAATTAAAAGTAAAAGAATGTAAGAAAAACTTATCTCGATGGAAGATTTAACTTATCTCTGTCGTTGCTCGTCGTCTTGTTGTCACTCCAAGGCGATGTGCAAACGATTACAAAGGGATCCTTCTCTCCTAAATTAAATTAGTAATGGGTTACAACCTATATTTATCTACCCTACTACAGAGTTCTAAATCTGAAATAAAAATAAACTTAAGCAAGAAGAACACAACTTGAAAAGAAAAAACTAAGAATCTCAAACTCTCTCATAAATTCTCAAAACTAAGAAAAAACTCATAATAAAATTCTTGGATGATTTTCTATTGCTCAGCATCACATATATATACAAGAGAGTAAAGATCACAATCAATCTTTACAATTGAATTACAAGAGATTTTGTGGAGATAATTTTGGTAACTGAATTCCAATCTTCTAGGTTCATTGTATATGGACGATTCTTGAGTAGAAAAAATCTTGCACCAACTCATCATATCTTTAGCATTATTATCTCTTTTTGAAAAATTCCATAATCGATTGGAGCTTTCCATTCTTCCTTGCCATGACAATCTTGTAAATTTGATTCCAAATAACTAAGGAATATTTTCTCAAGAGAATGAAATCTTTCACATGAGATTGGGCTATTCTTTGACTTGGTCCAAGACTGATCTTATACACAAAATTCGTGGCTCTCCTCATAAAATTCATCTTATGCCCGGTTGCCGAGTTGACTGGGTGAGTTAACTGGACAGGATCACCAAAAATTCATAAAATGATATTTTTAAGCTCAAATTTCTCCATTCTTTCACCTATACCCATCAAACATAAAATCAACATTAAATACCCGAGAAGCATCATAAATAGAATAAGAGATATATATTTTTTGCCCTAAATTTACACATAAAATGTGTTCATCAGATTCCCCCACACTTGAGCTTTGCTAGTCTCGAGCAAAGAAAAATATAATAATAAAATAAAATCCTAACTTACTTTCGTAGGAATCACGATTGCACTTAGCACGTGCAACAAGCCTTTAAACCCCTAGGTTATCCCTAGTGGACGAGTTGTGTCTCGTGAGTATTTTCAGAGAATAAACACACAAAATTCATATAGAAATTTCAAACTTTAATTTTGGTATTAAGGAAAAAGAGCACACACATATCTTATTAGTCAAAACACTCAACTTGGGATCAAGAAAACATACAAACCCCCACACTTGAACATTGCTACCTCATATGATTCAAACACTAAGGTTGCATCTCAATTAGGAAACCTTGTTATATCTTCCAAACATATCTCTCCTTAAGGTGAACCCTTTGTAACATACTAGTAACCAAGACCCAAGAATAGCTTTCAACACTTGTATCTTTTTTTTTTTTTTCTTTTTCTTTCTTTCTTTCTTCCTCTTTAAACTACTCCACTACAATTGGCTTGAGAAGTGCAGGTGGTTATGCATTCCCATGTTACTATATAGCTTCGCTTTTGGCATATATCTTTAAAGACATTGATGCTAAAGAGTACTTTTGTTTTTTTTTTGCAAGAGCTGTATCCAAGGAATTTCAATCAAGACACCTCGCTTCTTGAGGCGGAATGTCCTGTATAGTTCCAAGAACAAAAAAAACTCTTATATTATTATTTTCTTATATGATTTTTTTTATAGTACAAGGAGGTATCAGCTTTATTCAAAGGTTGAAATTACCAACTATAACCATAAAATATTCATCCCTTCAGGAGAGGTAAGATATATTTTCTAACTTAATTCCCATCTCAAAATACAACCTAAGTACTATCCTCACATAGGGTTTCATTACTTCGTATGTGATAGTTTTTTAGGTCTCTTTCTCCTTCCTCTTTTGTATCAAAACCATAGAAATAGTGATTGACTTTTCCAAAAACCAAAGTTAAAAAGTTAAAATTTACAATGAAAGCTCAAAATTTTTTTTTTTTTTTTTATGAAATCTCAACCCTTCCCCCATACTTAAATCATGCATTGTCCTTAATGTATACAGAAAATAAAAGACAAGGACAAGGGGAAGAAAAAAAACTCCCTGAATCAAGCATCAGTGTAAAAAGGTTCATGGAGATCCATGACCTCTTCAGTGGAGTCGTGTGGAAGCTCCAAAAATGGCTTCAAACGCTGACCATTCACTTTGCTGGTTGCACCTGTACCTGGATTTAAAATCTCAATTGCACCCGATGAGAAAATATTTTGAACAATATAAGGACCCTCCCAACGAGATCTAAGTTTACCAGGAAAAATATGCAAACCAGAATTATAAAGCAAAACCTTGTCGCCAGGGGTAAAAGACTTCCGAAGGATATGTCTGTCATGATAAGCCTTGGTCTTGTCTTTATAGATGCGGGCATTGTCGTAGGCATCATTTCTCAATTCATCCAACTCAGAGAGCTGGAGTCCTCTATGAGTGCTAGCATCTGACAAATCAAAATTTAATTTCTTAATTGCCCAAAATGCCCGATGTTCTAATTCGACTGGTAGATGGCAGGCTTTTCCGTACACCAGACGATAAGGGGATTAACCAAGAATGGTCTGGAAAGCAGTTCTATAAGCCCACTAAGCATCTATGAGACGAATGGACCAATCCTTACGAGTAGGATTGACAGTTTTTTCTAAAATTTGCTTGATTTGTCGATTGGATACTTCAACCTGTCCACTAGTCTGAGGGTGGTAAGGGGTTGCCAATTTATGGGTAATACCATATTTTTGAACAAGGACCTCAAATGGTTTGTTACAGAAGTGTTTTCCCATATCGCTAATGATAGCCCGAGGGGTACCAAATCGGGAGAATATATTCTCCTTTAAAAATTTAATGACTATCTTGTGATCATTGGTCTTAGTAGCAACAGCTTCTATCCATTTAGACACATAGTCCACAGCTAACAAGATATACTCATTCCCAAAAGACTTTGGGAACGGACCCATAAAATCGATGCCCCAAACATCAAAAACCTCAACCACCAGAATTGGGTTTAGTGGCATCATATTCCGCTTGGTAATGCGGCCTAAAGACTGACAAGAAGGGCATGCCTTACAGTAATTAAATGCATCCTTAAAAAGACTAGGCCAGTAGAATCCAGACTGTAAAACCTTGGCCGCAGTCTTATTTGGCCCAAAGTGGCCACCACACGCTTGATCATGACAATAAGACAGCACAGATTGCTGTTCATGGTCAGGTACACATTTCTTGATAATCTGATCAGGGCAAGTCTTGAACAGATATGGATCATCCCAAAAATAATACTTGACTTGGGAATGGAATCTATACCTATCCTGGGCGGACCAATGGGAAGGGGTCGCACCCGTTACCAAGTAATTTACAATATCAACGAACCAAGGCTCACTAGATACTGCAAACAACTGCTCATCTGGGAAAGACTCGTTGACTGGTGAATCAACAGTCAAAGAATTAGGCAGTCGGGATAAGTGGTCAGCAACCAGATTTTCTATTCCTGGTTTATCCCTAATCTCTAAGTCAAACTCTTGTAAAAGCAAAACCCATCTAATGAGACGAGCTTTGGCATCCTTTTTCTGCAAGAGATGCTTGAGAGCGGCATGATCCGTATATACAATGACATGGGATCCTATCAAGTAGGCACGAAATTTCTCTAAAGCGAATACAACAGCTAAGAATTCTTTTTCAGTGGTGGTGTAATTAAGCTGTGCATCATTTAAAGTCCTACTTGCATAACAAATTACATGGGGTAACTTATTGATCCGTTGCCCAAGGACAGCTCCTAATGCAAAATCAGAAGCATCACACATAAGCTCAAAGGGCTCTGTCCATATGGGTGCCTGAATAACGGGGGCAGTGGTCAAAATCTTTTTGAGTTGATTAAAACTCTCAAGACAGGCATCATTAAAATCAAAGAGCTGGTCTTTAGCAAGCAAAGAGGTGAGAGGGCGAGCAATTTGACTAAAATCTTTAATGAACCTCCGATAGATACCGGCATGCCCTAAAAAGGAGTGAATGTCCTTAACAGATTTGGGAATAGGTAGCTTTTCAATCAATTCTACTTTGGCTCTGTCAACCATGATCCCATCTTTGGAAATGATGTGACCCAACACTATACCCTGTTTTACCATGAAGTGGCTTTTCTCCCAATTTAAAACTAAATCTTTCTCCATACACCTGACAAGAACTAAGGAAAGATTATGTAGGCAATCAGAAAAAGTAGACCCATGCACAGAAAAATCATCCATGAATACTTCTAAATATTGTTCTACCATATCTGAGAATATGCTCATCATGCACCTTTGAAAAGTGGCAGGGGCATTGCATAGCCCAAAAGGCATGCGCCGGTAAGCATAGGTTCCGTAGGGGCATGTGAAAGTGGTCTTGTGTTGGTCATCTAAGGCAATGGGGATTTGATTGTAATCGGAGTATCCATCTAAGAAGCAATAGTATTCATGTCCGGCCAACCTCTCTAACATTTGGTCAATGAAAGGCAAAGGGAAATGATCCTTCCACGTTGCCGTATTCAGCTTTCTGTAGTCTATGCAGACTCTCCATCCTGTTTGGATACGGGTTGGAATCAATTCATTGTCAGCATTAACAACTACAGTGACTCCTGACTTCTTTGGTACCACATGTACCGGACTTACCCACTCACTATCAGATATGGGATATATGATCCCATGAGCTAAGCACTTTAGAATCTCTTTCTTAATGGCTTCCTTCATCACAGGATTTGCCCGTCTCTGAGGTTCCCTTGAGGGGTTAGTATCTTCCATAAGGTGTATATGATGCTGAACAATAGACGGGCTAATACCTTTGATGTCAGCCACAGTCCAACCTAAGGCTTCCTTGTGATTTTGTAAGAGTTTGACTAACTCTTCTTCCTGATTAGAAGTCAAATTAGATGCAATAATAACAGGAAGAGTCTGGTCAGGTCCTAGAAAGGCATACTTTAGAGTGGATGGTAACTCCTTTAATTCTAAGCTAGGTGGTTCAACCATTGAGGGCTTGAGAATGGAAGTGGATAGAGGTCCTAGAGGTTCCACAGGTGTGTGGATACTCCATGCCTCTGATGAGAAAGTATCCGCTACTCCTCCCAACGCTTTCATACACTGCAAGAATTTTGAGTCAAAGTCAATGTCAAAAGTGGTCTCTACATGGTCAGGGAATTCTTGGAGCATATGTACTTCCTCATTCGGTTGCTTACCCAGTCTAAATACATTTAAATCAACAGTTTGGTTACCAAATGACAGTTTCATAAGACCGTTCCTGTAATTTATCAGTGCATTGCTTGTAGCCAGAAACGGTCTTCCTAAAATGATAGGGATTTGATCTCTATTGGAGACAGGATGTATTTCTAAAACAATAAAATCCACAGGAAAAAGAAATTCTCCTATCTTTAACAAAACATCCTCTACCATTCCTTTAGGAGTTTTTACAGAGCGATCAGCTAGTTGAAGTGAGATGGATGTTGGTTTCAACTTTCCCAATCCTAATTGTTGGTAAACATGATAAGGTAGAAGATTCACACTTGCACCTAAGTCTAGTAGAGCATGATCAAGAAAAGTGTTGCCTATGATGCAAGAGATGGTAGGACAGCCAGGGTCCTTGTATTTGGCTGCCACAGGATGGTTCAGAAGGGAACTTAAATGTGCAGCCAAGAATACCTTTTTAGGAATTTGACTAATCCTCTTTTGTGTGCATAAGTCTTTAAGGACTTTTGCATAAATAGGAATTTGAACAATTGCATCCAAAAGTGGGATATTCAATTCTACCTGTTTGAAGACCTCTAAAATTTTATCAACTAAAGCAGTCTTCTTTTGGTTTACCAACCTATTAGGGAATGGGGCTGGTGGAGTAAAAACTCTGTCTGATACAGTCTTTTTGGGTCTTTCAGATACATCAGACGAACCAGAAGAAAGAGGCTCAGTAGTTGCCTCAGATTGGGGAACATTAACAGGAGCAACTTTGGGTTTGTTCTTTGGTGCTTCATCCTGTAGGTACTCTTGGCCACTCCGTAATGCATGGACTGCATTGCATTGTTTGGAGGACCCTGATTGACTCTCTATGCCATTCACTTGAGGGTTTGACCTATTTGGTTGTGGGTGATGGCGTGGGTTGGTCTCTGGTTGGCTGGGTAGAATACTCTTGTTCTTTTCACACATTAAGGTAACCAATTGGGTAAGTGTCCTCTCCATACTGGTATGCCCTGCCATTAGAGCTGCCACATTCTTCTCCAACTCACCGAGTCTGGTCGGCTCACCCGTGTTAGAAAACCCAGGAGGTTGCTGAAAATTACCTTGGGGAACAAAATTGGGTCTAGGGGGAGCATATGGCCTGGTGTGACCGGGAGGACCTTGATTTAGAAATTGGGATGGATCCACACGGTTCCCTTGGTTCCAAGAAAAATTTGGGTGATTTCTCCATCCTGGATTGTAAGTGTTACTATACGGATTGTAAAGTGCACTTACATTAGCATTCTGAGAATTTTTCTGTGAAGGGCATTCCTCTACTGTGTGTCCAGGAGTTTGACACCAGTTGCACATTAGGACTTGCTTTTGGATAGGGTCTTTAGGAACTAAGGCTTCTATCCTTTTGATAAGGCTATCTAAGTGTGCCTCCTTAGCTACTATGCTATCGACAAAGTAACCTTTACCTTTTTGGGTGCGATCTGTCTCCTGCACAGACTCCCACTCTCTTGTTTTTTCGGCGAGATCCGCCAAAAAGTTCCAAGCATCGTTAACATCCTCATAGGAAGTGAATCCTTGAGGACACATAGACTCAAGCATTTGCTTGGTAGGAAAGTCTATCCCCTCGTAAATAATTTGACAAAGCTGCCATATTTCAATACCATGGTGAGGACACTCTTGGAGTAGACCTTGGAACCTTTCCATGAGTCTTGAAAAAGACTCATTTGACTCTTGTTTGAACCGCATTATATCCCCTCGAAGTTTATTTGTCTTGTGAAGAGGAAAAAACTTTTTAAGGAATAACACAGTAAATTTTTCCCAAGATGTAATGGAATTTGTGGGAAGACCATAAAGCCATTTTTTAGCTCCATCCTTGAGTGAAAAAGTGATGCACCTCAATTTGACAGCATCATCACTGAGCTGTTGCATTTTAATGAGGGCACACACCTCCTCATACTCACGGAGGAACAAATATGCATCCTCTGAAGATAACCCATGAAAATGAGGAAGCATGGTAATGAATTGAGTTTTCAATTCATAGTTGTTTCCTGTGGCAGCCGGTAATTGAATACATGAAGGTTGTGCTGCCCTAGCAGGGTAAAATCTATCCTTAAGTGTCATCTTTGGTTCAGCCATTATAAATGATGGGACTCTTACTAGACGATTGCTAGCATCACGAGTCCATACACTCATGCACAAAACTGTTTCAAATGATAAATTTTTTTCTTTTTCCTCTAAATTCGATACGAAAAGCTGGATTTTTTCGAATCGAGGTCAATGCAAACCTCCTGACGATCAATGGCTTAGAGACCGGTCATATCCGCAATTACCTTGAGAAACAACACCGTTACCGCCGAAGCTATTGGTCGTTATTCCTCTTGATAATTCGATAGCCAGCATCCCTTAACACCATATCATGGTCAGGATTGGACCGTCGATTGTACTGTTCCAACCTAACGAATCGGAGGTGCAAAGAAAAGCATAAAAACCAATGTAAATTTTTTGCATTTTTCTTTTCCTTTTTTTTTTTTTTTAAATCACATTGAACTATTTAAAATAGGAAAAATAACGGCTTACCTCCCCGGCAGCGGCGCCAAAAACTTGATGTGAATTAAATATGTATGTAACTGCAAGTGCACGGTATCGTGCAGTAACGGATCGATCTCAGGGAGGAATCGTTATTATCCTAACTCAAATAAGGCAAAGGTTACCAAAGGGATATGATTGAATTAACACCCTAATCACTTTAAATAAAAATTAATAAAAAAAAACAATAATAACCATTCATAGCGGTACGAAAATTTACGAAACCACTAACCATAAAGTAACACAGATTTATTGCAAGAAAGAAACGAAATTAAAAGTAAAAGAATGTAAGAAAAACTTATCTCGATGGAAGATTTAACTTATCTCTGTCGTTGCTCGTCGTCTTGTTGTCACTCCAAGGCGATGTGCAAACGATTACAAAGGGATCCTTCTCTCCTAAATTAAATTAGTAATGGGGTACAACCTATATTTATCTACCCTACTACAGAGTTCTAAATCTGAAATAAAAATAAACTTAAGCAAGAAGAACACAACTTGAAAAGAAAAAACTAAGAATCTCAAACTCTCTCATAAATTCTCAAAACTAAGAAAAAACTCATAATAAAATTCTTGGATGATTTTCTATTGCTCAGCATCACATATATATACAAGAGAGTAAAGATCACAATCAATCTTTACAATTGAATTACAAGAGATTTTGTGGAGATAATTTTGGTAACTGAATTCCAATCTTCTAGGTTCATTGTATATGGACGATTCTTGAGTAGAAAAAATCTTGCACCAATTCATCATATCTTTAGCATTATTATCTCTTTTTGAAAAATTCCATAATCGATTGGAGCTTTCCATTCTTCCTTGCCATGACAGTCTTGTAAATTTGATTCCAAATAACTAAGGAATATTTTCTCAAGAGAATGAAATTTTTCACATGAGATTGGGCTATTCTTTGACTTGGTCCAAGATTGATCTTATACACAAAATTCGTGGCTCTCCTCATAAAATTCATCTTATGCCCGGTTGCCGAGTTGACTGGGTGAGTTAACTGGACAGGATCACCAAAAATTCATAAAATGATATTTTTAAGCTCAAATTTCTCCATTCTTTCACCTATACCCATCAAACATAAAATCAACATTAAATACCCGAGAAGCATCATAAATAGAATAAGAGATATATATTTTTTGCCCTAAATTTACACATAAAATGTGTTCATCACAATGCACGGGTGAAAACTCATCATTTCCAGGTTGGAGACCTTGTTCTTCAATGTGCATCTTTATGATTACCATCCCAGCAGGGCAAACTAAGACCTAACTAAGAAGTGCCATATATAATTATCCAAGCAACAAGACTTGAAGCGTACTATTTAAGTACTTTGAAGGGCGATCCAATTGTCAAGCCATGGCACATCAAAAATTTTTGAAAATTCTATCAATGATGCAACATGTTTGTTTTTAATAAACATCTTTTACATTCAAATTTTTTTGTCTCAGTCCTATTCCTTTATTGTTCAATTTTGTTTGGACATAACTGATCGATAAAGGGGAAGCTGCTATTAACCATATGAACAATAGTTCACATTTGGTATACTTTGTACACTCAACACGAACTAGGGGGTATATACACATATACATACTACAACTCTCTAGTTTTGGCAATTAGACAAAAAGAGCTAGTGTAGGCAAGATAGAGATGTCAAAAACAAAGATACAAAACAAAGTAGCATCTCCAAGCATTCCATTCATAATTCCTTCCCCAAAGGAAGGAAAGAAAAACACATTACAGATTCAAAAAATGGTTACTTCCTTCAAGGCCTCTTGCTCGAAAGCAAGAGTGATGTACAAAAACCTCTAGACATTTTCACAAAAGAAAAAAAAAATTCTTCATCTTGCAGGTGGATGGTTAGTCTTCAGGAGAGATTGGAAAGAGAATGGGGGTCTTCTGGATCTCAAGGGTCCTCCCCAAAGTCTGAGAAATCAAAATCTGGAACTTTAGATCTCACAAAATCCTTAACTCGATCAAAGGTTTGTCTGAATGTCATCTCAACAATTTCTTGACGTATGGGAGCAAATACTTCTTCCTCATGTATATAGCCCATCAATTCTTCAGACCTTTTGTACTCGTTAACAGAATATTCATTCAGATGAACGAAGATCTTGTCCAAATGATCCAATTCTTTTTGGATTAATTCTTTTTGTTCAAAAGGCTTCAATCATTGATTTTCCAGTTTGACTTTCTCTTTCTCCAACTCACTTGACTTTCATAAGGCTTCAGCAGCCCTCTTCCTTTCAACATTCAACTCACTTTTAAATCTCTCCCGATCTTGGATATGTGACCTTTGGGTCATCATAAAGTATAGTGAATCGCTCCCTTTCCGAAGCCTCATTCTCACATTTACTCTTTCAGTCCAGAAACATTCCTTCAAGAGATTCAAATCTCATGGAAAGCACATTGAAGGAGGCTATAATCTAAAAATCAAAAATAAAAAATGTTGGATTTTGTTTCTTAGAAGATACAAATAGTAGAAGCAAGTAAACACTTACATTGAGAATAGAGGCAGAAGCTTGGTCAACCAGAAGAGGGAATGAGCAGAAGTCAAGTTCTATATGGGTTGGAGGAAGATAGATCCCTCTCAGGAATTCTCTTGCAACCCGACCCTCGAAAGGGCCGCTATCTGATGATTTAACAGTGGTTTCAGGGATGTGAATCCCCTTGTTAGGAACCTGGATTGGAATATGATCAGTTGGGGAGGAATGTAAGCTAGCTTTTTCAAAATGCCTGGCCAAATGCTCATCAATGGAGGAATCCAGCTCGCCGATGCGGGTTCGACTCGACTCCCCTGCCATATGTGAGACGAGGGATGATGATCTTTTCTTTTCATAAGGGAGGCAAATTCCTCTCAACGGAAGCCTGTAGCATTGGGAGATTCTGGTGAAATTACCAGCAAGAGCCTTTTTTGGAAGATTCGAGGTAGGGTCACACACAACTGGGCCCTTTCCCTTGGAGATGGTTCTTCTTTCAGAACCTAGAGAAGCAAATGCATTGCAAAAACAAAGGCATCAGTAGAGAGATATATAAGTACACAATGGCAATAGAATACAGTAAAAGAAATGGAAGCCTACCAGGGACGAAGATCTGATTTTCACTCTCTTACTCTCGAAAGTATAAGCATCAATTTGAGCAAGGAAAAAAAAGGAATTAAAGAAAAAGAAGGGGGGGGGGGGGGGAGGGGGGGGGGGGGGTGGAAAAAAAAAAAATTTTTGTTTTTTTTAAAAAGAGGGAGGAGGGGGGGTTTTTTGGTTTTTTTTAAACTTGAAAACTTGTATCGAACTAACCGGTCTTACCACCTTGTACCAGGTCTACCTATCATGGTCGACCCAAGTGGACCAAGTGTGTAAAGAAACCACAAGACCAGGTATGAAATCAACCCAAAAATAGTCAATTATGAGCGTGTGGTCGCATGCCTAAACAGGTGTGACCAACCACACCTCAAAATAGTCCAGCCATATGAATTTTGTTCGTGTGGTCAGACATTTCAGAAGGTGTTGTCGATGGATTCTGCGACCTCACCTCCGACCCCACGAAACCCAGTCAGAAACAGAATTAAGGAAACCTTCCTAATTCGAAGGGGGTTCTTTCCTAAACTCATTGGGGCATATTATGGAGGGTTTTTCTCTATAAATAGGACGTCCATTAGCCTCCTTCATCCTTTTAGAACTCTAATTGAAAGTGAGAGAAAGAGAAGAGAAGAAAGAGGAGGACAATTGAAGAGGAAGACTAAAAAGGATGAAAATTCAGAGAAAACTCTGAATCTTCAGCAAGCACAAGGTATGAACATATTCCCCATATTAAATTGAGAGCCTAGAATAGTTTATAAAGAAGATAGGATTTAGGAGAAACCCAAATAATCCATCCATGGATAAATTCCAAGAGAATCCATGGAGGAAATTATGTGGACAATGGATGGTGTTTAAAATAATAGTTTTGAGCCATAGAACAATCATAGGAAGGACCATGATGATAAGCCAAAGGATTCAAACATGAAGGAATGGAATTAAGAGTAAAAGGTCGACCATAACACGTGTGGTCGCACGTGAGGTCGCATAATGTCCGACCCCACAAGACATACATATCCGACCACATGCTCTCAGGAAGTTTCGAGGGAGGGTGTGGTCGCACGTGTGGTCGGAGTATGTTCTACCCCACCCTATGACCCCACGCCCTGTGGTTACAGAAACTGAGACCACAGGTGCTGCCACACCTGCGACCCCTCAGTTTCTGTTAGTCTAAACACATGGAAATTAATTTTAATTAAAAATCTATCAACTTGTTAGGTTTTCAAGTGATCTAAGAGTGAATTATAAAGCTTGAACGAGGATCTACTATCAATCAAAGGTGAGGAAACAAGACCTAAATTAATTGGCTAATAATAAACTATTTTTATTTATTGAGTCCAATGCCATGACTAATTCTATGCGTGTATGCTTGTAATGTGCATTTCACATGTCATCCAATATTTTTGTTATTACTATTCATGCATATTTAATTTCGTTTATTTATAACATGATGATGATGATGATGATGCTAGGAATAGGCATGTGAATGTATGCGTATGGTTAGTGTACTTGATGCGAGTGGGGCATCAGGGGGAGGACGTGACATTGTGGTTCATCCTGGTCACCAGACTCTAACTCTATCTCTACTCAAGTCTTGTCCACTAACATCTTCGTATCGCCATTACTTTAGCAGAACTATTACGTCGTAGGACATCAGGGGAGGTGGTTATGGACTGTGTAGTCTCTGACTTTATCGGGGGGCCTTAGCTCTATCTCTATGGACGTATTGAGGGATGCTAGGGTAAGGCCTTGGATACACTGTTTGACACTAGGATTGGTTAGTTGCGAGCCCAGTTTGCAAGCCCTCACCAATAGGGACTTACGTATTGGTATGGGTAGGGCATCACGGGAAGTGTCATGTGGTGTTTGATCCGGGCACTTTAGCTTTATCTCTATTCCATGGTGGGTGCATGTGGGACGACAATAGTGTTTGATCCATTGGGCGGCTTCACACACTCGTGTATAGAGGTGCGGCGACCACCTATCCTTTCTATTGCACATTGTAAACTTATGAACCAGACCAAAGATATGAATTGAATGCATGCTTATGTTTGTTGCATTGTTTTGCTTGCTCACTCAGCCATGATGTGTGCTCACCCTTTCGACATCGAATATTTTTAGTTGATGATGCAGGTACTACTGTAGAAGATTATATGAATGCTTCAATGTACAGACATGTTGCGACGATGGATGCAGAAGCTATGATGGAGTCGCATAATCCATCGTGCAAGTGCAACTCATGCATCTTTGATTAGATTATTAATTAGATTATTCAGAAGATGTAATTAATTAATTTATTTTATTTTATGTCTTAGTCTTTTGGAGATAATTGGATACTTTATTTATGTTATCACTGTTAGATACTCAGTTCATTCGTATAAAAACTTCCGCTATTATTTATTTACTCTGATTATGGTTGTAGATGTGTATGGTTTAAGCAAAAGGACACAGCCTATTCGAGATTTTGGTTAAACCCTTGGATCATAGATTGTTCATCACACCATTCTGATTGGTACAGAATTGGGGTGTGACAACTTGGTATCAGAGCTCTCGGGCCCTATCTATTAAACCGCTATACTTTCACAAATATTCATGAACTGAGTTAGGATAAAATCTAAAAGCTTTAATAAGAACACACTATAAGCACCTATGTTGTATGAGACAAAAGTAAGAAAGAGAATAATGCACTATTAAGATGAGAAACAAGTTTCATATACACATCGAATAAAATGTATATATATATATATATATATATATATATATATATATATATATATATATATATATATATATATATCCAAATCAGAGTACGATCCACAATCCAGACAGTTACTCTATAGTAGTACAAGGAAAAAGTAAAAAAAAAATGCATCATGGAGCCGCAGGTGCTGGAGGAAGAGGTGTCTCATAATCTCGGTCATAGTCCTCACTCTAGTCAGCCAGGCTACCTGAGTCTGGGTACCCTGGTGACTAGCTGCAAGATCGGCCATCCACTGGTCAGACGTGCACTGGGCCTCCCTAATCTCATGCAGCAACCCCATCACGCCATCTGGTGGTGGGTGCGAAGGACCAGCTGAATGAGAAGGAACCAGAGAAGGGCCAGTTCCAGTGGAATGCAATGGTGATGGAGGAGGTATGGCATCCACATCCATGTACATACGATCATCATCCTCAGCATCACCCCCATGAACTCCTGTTGCTGCTGCTGCTGCTGCCACCTCAGCGTCTGCTATCTTGACCCGAGTGCGGGGACGCACCATAGTGTTCCTCTCCTTGTCACTGACCTAAGCATCCCGCATCCCCATCTTGCAGATGGCCTCCCAGTCAAGGTCAGACAAGAAGGTATCCTCATGAATCCTCTCATCCACTAAGTCGACAGGCAGGCGAGTGAGCAGGGTAGTGATTAAACGACCATAGGGCAGGTTGCCTATCTGACTAGGTGTCGTAGCATGGATCATCGTCCTGATGATAATGTATGGAAGGCAGATGGATTTCCTAGTGCAGATGTAGTATAGGAGATACTGGGTCAACTGGGAAATCCTCTCATAATTCCCACTCTGAGGAATCAGGTTGTGCTGAATAATATTGCAGTACACCCGAGGTTCCGACCGTAGGTTGATTGCTTTCATCTCCCAGCGATCACCTCTAAGAAGCTGGCAATCAATCTCTGCACGCATCATCAAAGAAAGGAACTGGGATTCCTTAGGTGCACAGTACACCAAGGGGTCGTCGTTTGATATACCCAGGAGATCAGCCAACTCCTGACAGTTAAAGGAGATTTCCATCCCTTTTACAAAACTGGTGATCCTGAGCTCCCTACCCCTGTCTGTATCATTTGGATCACCCACTACCTGAAGGTTGCAATAAAACTGCTTCACTAGAGCAGGACAGGTGCAAGCCTCATGTGATATCACGGGGAGCCAACCCATGTCACCAAAAGCACCCTCTACATTAAACAAGGCTAGACTAGCCAAGTTTACACAGTGACCCCCTTCCACCTTTTACGCTCATAACGAGCATACTGAGCCTCTGTTTCATTAGACTGGAAGCGGATGGGATCATGAACTCTGGGAACCTTGGTGCGAGCCATGCTATCTGCAAAGACCCAGACAAATAGACAAGTTATTAGATATGGTGAAAAACTCAAAATTTTGGCATTATAACGACGTGATTTGGCCAAAAGCCTCACTTTTCACCCAAACAGTTGGGCAGGAGGACTTACATATGTTCCAAACCATCCTACAAGGCTCATACAGCTGGGCAGGAAGATTGAATTTGAAGAAATTTCAACAATTTGGAAAAATCCCGAAAATTATGTCAAAAATGGAAATTTTCAAGTATCTCAAAAACTAACCAATGAAACTCAAATTTTTTTGAGGGATTTCATCCATTGGGTGGCCAATAGCAAAAGCCCCTAATAAAAATCAAATTTTACGGTTAAAAAATTTTTAATTTGAAGAAAACGCTATAAATGGAGAAAAACCTAGTTTTGAAAGCTTAAAAATGAGGACTAGTAGAGAACATACTTGAAGGAAAGGAACGGAAGTCGTGAATGGAAGAAATAATCACCAAACACAAGTAGTTGATACTGTAGCAACTCAGGGAAAGCGAATTGAGTTGAAGGAAAAAGAGAAAATGCGAAATGACTCCAAAAACCGGGTTTAAAAACCTGATTTGGGGTCGTGCGGTCGTAAAATTCGACTAAATATGCGACCACACAACCGACCCCACGATCAACCCTAGGCTCTCAGTGAGCTGATAGACATCGTGTGGTCGGACCCTATGGTCGGACATATACCGACCCTACGATCGACCCTAGGCTCTCGGTGAGCTGACAGGGTTTTGTGAGGTCGCATACCCTGTGGTCGGACATAGTGTGACCCCACCATCGACCCTACAATGGAAAATACAATATTTTGACTGAATGACTTGGAAAATTATAATTTTACATTGATTAGTTGGATTTTGACATGGGAATGACGTATATTATGATTGCCTCACATGTTCTATGATTTTTCCAGACACTACCACCACTAGAACAGGAAATGGCTGGGCGAAGAGTAACTAGGCGAGGACGTAATCCAATTCCACCACCACCACCTATGGAGGAAGATAGCCATGAAAATCCTGAAGGACAAGGGAATCAGAATATGACACCACCAGGAGCTAATGGCCAGGCTAATCCTATAAACTTGCCAGTCCCACCTACAGATTTGGCTATAGCAGTTATGAACCTAGCAAAGCAGTTGTAGTAAATACAGCAAGTACAAGCCAATATGCAAGCTGCTATGGGAATGGTTTTTCCAGCCGTACATACTACACCTATGCCAGCCAGACAAGCTAGCACAGTACCAGGGGTAGCAACACGGTACCCCAAGCACCTCAGATGCCAGTTGCACAAGCTCCAGTACAGAACCCTGAGGTAGCCCAAGGCAGTTACCAGTATCAACCACCTGTGTATGGGGCATATGCTCAGTATCAGTTGGACCACTCTTAACTGATCGAGTGTTTTCTGAAAATGAAACCTGAGGAATATAATGGCAAGCCAGTAGATCCTTTGTGGCCAGCCCACTAAATCGATGAGATGGAGAGGAATTTTATGATGATGATGGTTAATGAGGAGGAAAAAGTACTGTGTGTAACATTTATGCTGAAAGACGAAGCACACCAGTGATGGAAGTCTACTCAAAGTTATCTGTTAACCAAGCACGCCCAATTGACCTGGGGTATCTATAGAAAGGCATTCTTTGAGAAATATTTTCTCAGAAATTTTAGAGACGCTATGGAAAGAGAGTTCCTGAGTTTGTATCAAGGACAGATGATTGTGGATGCATATCAACAGCGTTATGAAGAGCTGTTTTTCTTTGCTCCCTCTAGCATGTAGGAGGAAAATACTAAAACCTGAAGGTTCGTCATGGGACTTAGAGGAAGCATTTGAGAGCATGTTATGGGGCTAGAAAAGAAAGTTTATAATGAAGTCGTGCAGATTGCTCGAGTACTAGAATCGAGCCAGAGGGAGAGCTAATTTGCTCAGAATAGAGGTATCAAAAGGCCGAATGGAAATTCTTATAACGGAGGGAACACAAAGACATTTAAACCCTTCCGTACTCAAGGCTTTAATGCTACAGCCAAGACTACTCCAACAACCCAACCTCAACAAAAGCAAAATAATGAAGGAGTAAAATGTTATAACTGCAATCAAATGGGACATTATTTAAGGGAGTGTCTTAAGCCCAGGAAGCAGCTACAGCAAGGAAAGGTTTATGCAGTTACATCTAAGGATGCTACCGCATCGCCTGATGTGGTCATAGGTATGACCTGAACCTTTCATTTTGTATTACCTTGTGTGAGCATGTAAACTAAATTAAAACAAATCACAGGTATCGTACTTATTAATGGCATACCTGCTAAAGTACTCTTTGATTCTGGAGCTATTCATTCTTTTATATCTATGTTATTTGGAAAGAAGCTAAATCTACCCCTCAGATCTTTAGACTACAAATTGCTTGTACGATCACTTATGGGATTAGAAGTAGAATTAGAAAAAGGTTATGGACCATGTCCAGTTCTTATCGGCGAGAGGATGATGGATGCAACCTTGATTCAACTCGAGATGGCAGACTTTGACGTTATCTTGGGAATGGACTAGTTAGCTCGGCATTCTGCAAACCTATTATGTGCAGAAAAGAAATTGACATTTAAAGACAAGGAATGAGCAGAGTTTAGTTTTGTGGGAACCAAACTACCCCGTAAACGAAAACTCATCATCTTTGCATTAAAGGCTAAAAAATGCCTCGAGAAAGGAGGAGTTGGGTATCTAGTATCCGTGGCTGACCTCACCAAGGAAGTACCACGAATGGAGGATATTGATATTGTGCGTGACTTTCCAGATGTATTTCCTGAGGAACTACCAGGACTACCACCCGACCGAGCGACAGAGTTCGTTATAGATCTGATACCTGGAGCCACACCAGTATCTAAAGCACCCTATCAAATGGCTCCTACTGAACTAAAGGAACTAAAGGTACAGTTACAGGAATTATTGGATAAGGATTATATCAGATCCAGCATATCACCATGGGTAGCGCCAGTATTATTTGTGAAGAAGGACAGTAGTGTTCGACTGTGTATAGACTATCAAGAATTGAATAAGCTTACAATCAAGAATCGATACCCGTTGCCTCGGATCGATGACTTATTCGATCAATTGCAAGGTGCCAAGGTGTTCTCCAAGATTGATCTTCGGTCAGGATACCATCAGGTGAAGATTAAGGAAGGTGATATTCCAAAGACAGTATTCAGAACAAGATATGGACATTATGAATTTTTAGTCATGTCTTTTTATGGAACTCATGAATCGAGTATTCCATGATATGTTGGATACGTCAGTCATTGTGTTTATTGACAATATATGGGTCTACTCCAAGGACAAAAAAACTCATATCACAAATCTAAAAGCTGCTCTGTAGCGTCTAAGAAAAGAGAAGCTTTACGCCAAATTTACAAAATGTGAGTTTTGGCTAAATGAAGTCGCTTTCTTAGGCCATGTTGTATCCGCTGAAGGAATTAAAGTGGATCCTAGCAAGATTGAAGCCATTGTGAAATAGGAAGCACCTAAGAGTGTTGCAGAAATCAGAAGTTTCCTAGGTCTAGCTTGGTATTATCGACGATTCATGGAAGACTACTCCAGAATTATCGTACCTCTCCCCAGTTTGACTAAGAAAGGAGAAAAGTTTGTTTGGATCGATAAATGTGAAGAAGATTTTCAAACATTGAAAGCTAGATTGATATCTGCTCCCACCTTGACTATTCCTATCCCAGGACAACCATTTACCTTATACACTGATACGTCTGGATTGGGTTTAGGATGTGTACTTATGCAAGGAGAACAAGTAGTTGCATATGCCTCAAGACAACTGAAAACACATGAGAAGAACTATCCCACTCATGACTTGGAATTAGCAGCAGTAGTACATGCTGTCAAGATATGGAGACATTATTTGTATGGAGAGAAATTTTAGATTAAATCAGATCATAAGAGTATCACTTATCTTTTTAATCAAAAGGAGTTGAACATGAGACAAAGAAGATGGCTGGAATTATTGAAGGATTATGATTGCGATATTCAGTATCATCCAGGGAAAGCTAATGTAGTTGCTGATGCGCTAAGCAGAAATGCAATGATAAAATCTCAAGGAGAGATTAACACGACTGCGGAATTGTGTGTTACAAGGAAAGTATTCAATCATGGTAATGAGCAGTTCGTGATAGATGCATCGGGCGGATCAACCAACCAAGGGTTTATTCATCGATTTTCAAATATGTTCGCAACATTGAAGATTGTACCGGATATAATAGATGAAGTGAAAGCCGCTACTAAATCAGACCCTTATCTGAGAACAGTACAAGAAGACATCGAAAAAGGTAGGACTATTCCTGAGTTCACCTTGGACGTTGTAAAGGTACTGAAGTACAAAGGAAGAGTATGTGTTCTTGAAACAAAAAACTTGGACATTAGACATAGACTAATGAAGGAAGCTCACAGCACCGCTTATTCGATACATCCTGGAAGTACAAAGATGTATTATGATTTGAAGAAATTATATTGGTGGAGAGGGATGAAAGCAGATGTAGCTAACTTTGTGTCTCAATGCCTAAATTATCAGAGGGTAAAGGCTGAAAGGCAAAGACCTACAGGATTATTGCAGCCACTGCCAGAACCAGCATGGAAATGGGACTGCATCACTATGGACTTTGTCACCGGGTTACCATTGACTCCCCGAGTAGTTGACACGGTCTAGGTGATTGTAGATCATCTGAGTAAGACAGCTCACTTCATAGCTGTACGACCTCAGTATACCCTGGGGAGGTTAACCAAGCTATATGTGGATAACATTGTCAGACTACATGGTGTACCTGAAAGCATTGTGCCGATAGAGACCCACGTTTTACTTCAAAGTTTTGGGAAGAATTACAGAAGGCTATGGGTACGACACTGAAATTCAGTACTGCATTCCACCTTAGATAGACGGACAGTTGGAGCGTACCATTCAGATTTTAGAAGACATGTTTTGAGCCTGTGTAATTGATTTCAAAGGATCATGGGATGATAAACTACCATTGATCGAGTTCGCCTATAACAACAGCTATCAGGCTACTATACAGATGTCACCCTATGAAGCATTGTATGGTAGGAAGTGTCGAACTCCTTGTTTTGGAATGAAGTTGGTGAACGGAGTATCGTTGGACTAGAATTTGTTGAAGAGACTTATCGAGTAGTCGATATTATCAAGGAAAGAGTTAGAACAGCTCAGAATCATCAGACAATATGTAGATACTCGACGTCGAGACCTTGAATTCGTCGTAGGTGATAAGGTATTCTTGAAAGTATCACCTATGTGAGGCTTAAAACGATTCGAACAGAAAGGGAAGCTAAGTCCAAGATATGTCGGGCCATATGATATTCTAACTAAACATGAAAAAGTGGCGTATTAGTTAGCACTACCTCCATCTATGTCAAGTGTGCATGATGTATTTCATATCTCATTACTAAAGAATTACGGCAGAGATCCAACACACGTTTTAACAGAGGATCCACCGGGTCTAATTGATGATTTGACATTCGAAGTAGCACCAACTGAAATCACCAGTCGAAAGGTTCAACATCTACGAAACCGTGACATTTATTATGTTAAGGTCACTTGGAGGAGCCGAGATATAGAAGCGATCACTTGGGAAGAAGATAATGCTATGCGAAAGCAATATCCACACCTTTTTTACTGGGAAGGTATGTGTAAATTTCGAGGACAAAATTTTTAACAAGTGGGGGGAGTTGTAAGACCTGTATCGAACTAACCGGTCTTACCACCTTATACCAAGTCTACCTATCATGGTCGAGCCAAGTGGACCAAGTACGTGAAGAAATCACAAGACCAAGTATGAAATCAACCCAAAAATAGTCAATTATGAGCGTGTGGTCGCATGCCTAAACTGGTGTGACCGACCACACCTCAAAATAGTCTAGCCACATAAATTTTGGTCGTGTGGTCGGACATTTCAGAAGGTATGGTCGATGAATTTTGTGACCCCACCTCCGATCCCATAGAACCCAGTCAGAAACCGAATTTAGAAAACCTTCCTAATCCGAAGGGGGTTCTTTCCTAAACTCATTGGGGCATATTATGGAGGGTTTTCCTTTATAAATAGGACGTCCCTTAGTCTCTTTAACCCTTTTAGAACTCTAATTGAAAGTGAGAGAAAAAGAAGAGAAGAAAGAGGAGGAGAATTGAAGAGGAAGACTAAGGAGGAGAAAAATTCAGAGAAAACTCTGAATCTTCAGCAAGCTTAAGGTATGAACATATTCCCCATATTAAATTGAGAGCCTAAAATAGTTCATGAAGAAGATAGGATTTAAGAGAAACCCAAATCATCCATCCATGGCCAAATTCTAAGAGAATCCATGGAAAAAATTATGTGGACAATGGATGGTGTATAAAATAATAGTTTTGAGTCATAGAACAATCATAGGAAGGACCATGATGATAAGCCAAAGGATTCAAACAAGAAGGAATGAAATTAAGAGTGAAAGGTTGACCATAACACGTGTAAGACCCGTGTTAATCTAATCCGGTCTTATCACCTTGAACCAGGTTTACCCATCACGGTCAAGTTAAATGGACTAAGGGCGTGAAGGAGATCGAGATCCCAGGTATCAAATCGACCCTAAAACACTCAATTTAAGGGGAGGGTTGCATACCCAGCTAAGGAGGGTCAGACCCCCCAAAACAGAAAGTCAGACCCTCTGTTTTACAGGGAGGGTCGGACTTCTTAAGAACCTAGGGTCGACGGGATCATCGACCCTCCCATCGACCCTCAGTTGCCGCCGAAACTGAAATTAGAAAATTTCCTAATTTTCGATTTGGATTATTTTCTAATCTCAAAGGGACTTATTTTAGGAAGTTTCTACTCTATTTAAAGGACGTCCTTAAGCCTCTTTCACTCCTTTTACAATCGTAATTGAATTGAGAGAAAGAGAAGAGAAGGAAGAGAAGAAGAAGAGAAGTAAGGGAGAGTAGAAAGCAAAAAGGAGAAGAGTTGCAGAGAAGGAGTATTCTTCTCAGGTATGGATACTAATTCCATGATTTTCTACAGACCTTAGGTTATATAATGATGAGAGTATGATCTCGGAGAAACCCAAACCATCAACCCATGGATAGGTTTTCATAGAAAACTATGGGAGATTACATGAAAGCTATCTAGGTGGATGATTCATGGTTCTAGACCATGGAATGAATGTTGAATGGACTATAGGAGAAAGCCATAGGACCCCAAAAATGAAGAATGAACAAAAAGGAGGGAAATTGACCAAAATCCACTGAGGGTCACACAGAGGGTTGATGACCATCCGACCCTATGTGATTCTGACAATCGACCCTCAGTGTTCGAAAAGTCCAGAATGGGGAGGGTCGCACCAAGGGTCGATCATGACTCCGACCCTACCTCCGACCCCAGTTAACAACATGGTTTTTAAATTCTAAATAAATTCTAATTAAATTCTATTGACTTTGTTAGGTCTTCTGACAATATAATAATATTATAAAGGTGATTCTAAAGCTTGGAAGAGGATCTATTAACAAGCTAAGGTGAGAAAATAAGACCTAAACTAATTAGTTAATAATAAACTACTTTTATTTTCTTGAGTCCAATGCTATGCTTGATTCTATACGAATATGCTTGTAATGTGCATTCAACATGTCATCCAATATTCCTGCTATTATTGTTCATGCATATTTAACTTTGTTTACTTATAACATGATGATGATGATTTGATGCTAGGAATAGGCATGTGAATGTTTGTGTGTGGTTAGTGTGCTTGATGCGAGTAGGGCATCAGGGGAGGTGTTATGCGGTGTTTGATCCGGACACTTTAGCTCTATCTCTGACTCAAGTCTTGTGCATTAGCATCGAAGTATCGTCATTACCTTAGCAGAACTATTACGACGTAGGGCATCAAGGAGGGTCTCGGTCCTTAAGTCCTATACTCTATCGGGGGCCCTTAGCTCTATCTCTACGGGTGCTCTGAGGGATACTGGGGTGAGGCCTTGGATACATTGTTTGACATTAGGATTGGTTAGTAGCGAGCCCCGTTTGCAGCCCTAGCCATCAGGGGTTCATTTGTTGGTATGGAGTTGTGCATCGATAAATGTGACCTTTGTTGTACAATATTCATTTGGGTGCTGTAGGCGACGGTGAGAGTCATCGGGCGTATCCACACTCTCGTGTATAGAGGTGCGGCGGCCACCTATCCTTTCTATAGCACAATGCAAACGTAAAACCAGACCAAAGATATGAATTGATTGCATGCATATGTATTGTTGCATTGTTTTGTTTGCTCACTGAGCCATGATGTGTGCTCACCCCTCGATGTCAAATATTTTTAGTTGATGATGCAGGTACAATCGTTGAAGATTATATAAATGCTCCAGAGTACGGGAACGTCGCAGCGATGGTAGTTGAAGCTGAAGTGGATACACATGACTCCTCTTGCGAGTGCAACTCAAGTGTATTCGATTAGATATTTTTTTCTAGTTTTCTTTATTTGGATTTATTAAAGACATGTATTTGATATTTATTTATGTCTTAGTTGATACAGAATAATTTGTTATTTAAATATTAATATCACAATAGATTCTCAGTTCGTTTTACTATAAGACTTTTGCTATTATATATTTTCTCTGATTATGAATGTGAATGTATGGGGTTCAGATAACACAGATATAGCCTACTCGAGATCCTGGTTGAACCATTGGTTTGTTAGCGGTTCATCACACCATTATGAATAATGCGGAATTGGGGTGTGACAACACGTGTGGTCGCACGTGAGGTCGCATGATGTCCGACCCCACAAGACATACATGTCCGACCACATGCCCTAGGGAAGTTTCCAGGGAAGGTGTGGTCGCACGTGTGGTCGGAGTATGTCCGACCCCACCCTGCGACCCCACGCCCTGTGGTCGCAGAAACTGAGACCACAGGTGCTGCCACACCTGCGACCCCTCAGTTTCTGTTAGTCTAAACACATGGGAATTAATTCTAATTAAAAATCTATCAACTTGTTAGTTTTCAAGTGATCTAAGAGTGAATTATAAAGCTTGAACGAGGATTTACTATCAATCAAAGATGAGGGAATAAGACCTAAATTAATTGGCTAATAATAAATTATTTTTATTAATTGAGTCCAATGCCATGACTGATTTTATGCGTGTATGCTTGTAATGTGCATTTCACATGTCATCCAATATTTCTGTTATTACTGTTCATGCATATTTAATTCTGTTTATTTATAACATGATGATGATGATGATGCTAGGAATAGGCATGTGAATGTATGTGTGTGGTTAGTGTACTTGATGCGAGTGAGGCATCAGTGGGAGGACGTGACATTGTGGTTCATCCTGGTCACCAGACTCTAGCTCTATCTCTACTCAAGTCTTGTCCACTAACATCGTCGTATCGCCATTACTTTAGCATTACGTCGTAGGGCATCAGGGGAGATGGTCTCGGACCGTATAGTCTCTGACTCTATCGGGGGGCCTTAGCTCTATCTCTATGGACGTATTGAGGGATGTTGGGGTGAGGCATTTGATACACTGTTTGACATTAAGATTGGTTAGTTGCGAGCCCAGTTTGCAAGCCCTCACCAATAAGGGCTTACGTATTGGTATGGGTAGGGCATCAGGGGAAGTATCATGCGGTGTTTGATCTGGACACTTTAGCTCTATCTCTATTCCATGGTGGGTGCATGTGGGACGGCAATGGTGTTTGCTCCATTGGACGACTTCACACACTCGTGTATAGAGGTGCGGCGGCCACCTATCCTTTCTATTGTACATTGTAAACTTATAAACCAGACCAAATATATGAATTGAATGCATGCATATGTTTGTTGTATTGTTTTGTTTGCTCACTGAGCCATGATGTGTGCTCACCCTTTCGACGTCGAATATTTTTAGTTGATGATACAGGTACTACTGTAGAAAATTATATGAATGCTTCGATATACGACATGTTGCGGTGATGGATGCAGAAGTTATGATGGAGTCGCATGATCCGTCGTGCGAGTGCAACTCATGCATCTTTGATTAGATTTATTAATTGGATTATTCAGAAGATGTAATTGATTAATTTATTTTATTTTATGTCTTAATCTTTTGGAGATAATTAGATACTTTATTTATGTTAACATTATTAGATACTCAGTTCATTAGTATTAAAGACTTCCGCTATTGTTTATTTACTCTAATTATGGTTGTGGATGTGTATGGTTTAAGCAAAAGGACACAGCTTATTCGAGATCCTGATTGAACCGTTGGATCATAGACGGTTCATCACACCATTCTGATTGGTGCAGAATTGGGGTGTGATAGTTGAGTAAATACGGAGCCCGTTGGGCATTACTCCGTGGACTAGCCATCACACACTGTGTTGGTGAACCACGTATATCCTGTGTTGTGGACTGTCTTTATTTTTCTATATATTTTGGAGTGCGTAGAATGGCTTGCAGGGTGGGTGTGCAAATCTGGTAAACCTGGCCACTAAGTGGTAGCGAGGTAGATTTGCATGCGCTTGCGTGTGTGTGAAAAGTTAGGTCTCCATCAGCTCTGGGCAGCAATGAAATAATTAGGGAGAATTTTCAGACACTGATCCCCCCCCCTCTCTCAGTGTCATATCAAGTTCATCACCACCATTGCCATTACCCACTACCACCACCACCGTCATCACTCATCAACATCACCCACCACTGCCACGATTGTTTTCTAGACTTCAATTAGGGGATAGTGTGTTATCAAACATGTCTAATTTAAAGATGTTCTGGAATTCATTTCAGAATTACGTTATCAAATAAGTTTTTATTCCAAAATAATTCTGGAGTAGCTTGGAGTAGAACCCAAATTTAAACCAGAAACCAGAATCCAGAAATAGAAATTTTATCAAACGAGTCTTTAACATTTAGGATTTAAGTCTTCAGGGATTTAGGTTAATGGTTATTTAATCAATTAGTCTCAAGTTCGGTCTATAATCGATTGGTGCGAGGCGATTGACGACCTGTACCCTTATACCATGAACGACAAATTAATAATCGAATCAATCATAAACCAGACATTTAGTAAATGATGCCATTCGATCTTTTAATGAATTGATCCAATTAAGAGGACAAGGTGGGGCCAGAAGTTGACACCCCTTCCCATAAGTACGAATGACTCCACCATAATTCCACTACTAAAAGCAAAGCCAGCAAGAATATGAGCCAATTCAATAACATCACTAATTGGGATGTGAAGATATTAAATTGGTTTGAAAGAAAGCGTCCCCTGAATTTGGGTGGTACCAACAAGTTGTCACAGGAAAATTATTAGCAAGTATAGGGTGCGTGTGAAAAGGATTCCCACAAAAAGCGAAAAGGAATTTTGCCGGTTGCTCAACTAAAAAAATGATTTCTTACCATTTTGAAGAGAGAGGGTCGATGTGAGGTAGTGGGACTCCCATTACATTTCATATCTAACAGATCCCACATTTTATAAACGATAATAAAATTTCTTGGAGACTACAATTATAAGTAGGTGATCTGAACTTCACTTTAGCCCACTCTGGATGGGATAGAATCGGGTCCTCCTCAAATTTTGATTCGAATTGATTGATTCAGTTGATCTCAATCTAATTCCACAACCCTGGCGTGATCTTCTCTACTCACGGGTGGTTAAAAAATAAAGAAAAATTACTTATACCTCTCCCAAGCTATGATCTAATTCCAACTCCATCGCAATAGTTTCTTGACAATTATAGTCTCTCCTTTTTTAGTTAATAGTGTTAATCATAAATTTTTAAAAGACAACTTAATCAAATCTTTATATTTTAAATCTTTGTTCCCAAACCATTGATTTCAACGAATATATCTCCACCCCCATACGGTCCGGCGTAAATTACTTTTTTATCTTCTTCTTCCAGCCAAAAATACCCTGCTGTCACTATTCTTATGCACGTCCTCACTCCCTCTCCTGCTAAGTCCTCTCTCTCCCTCCTACTCAATCCTCTTTCCTTCTCTCTACCATATTTCTATGTAATGCCCCCAGCCTAGATTTCAGAGCCAAAAACGTCACACGAACAATCTTTAAGTAACTCCCAGGACCATAGAATGCTTAAACACGCACAAATATCACATAATATTGAACAACGGACCACATAGTGTACTATTTTTATTTCAAACAAACACTTACTCACATATTTACAAATGTCTAGTGCGCTATCTGGTGACAGAAGAAAAATTTATACAACATAATGTTCAAAAGGTTACACAAACTTGTTTTCTTATTTATAAAAACTTCCTTAACTAATATGAAAAATCCTATGGATTCAAGTGCTTCCCTCTTTAGGGACTTGTTCTTCAAATTCTGGCATAACCTCTTGGTTTTCTTTTTCTTCTTCTGAAACATTGATTAATATGGGATGAGCTCGACAGCTCAGTGAAGAAAAACTATGTACTTACACATCAAGCAAAACAACCAATATAACAAACACATACCAATGATATAAATTATTAAATACATAAACAAAACAACAATAAGCAGTTTTATGAACATTTAAAATGTAAATACACATGAACAACAAATTTAACAAAGACAAACGTAAATGAATACCAAATTAATTAATCCTAACAATTTATTTGATAGATATCCTAAGCTGGGGGTCTGTGCTTGCTGCAGTGCGCACAAATAGTTGGAGCCGTGATATGCACATTTCCTCGTTGTTTACACATTTCTTCATGGTTTACACATTTTCTCATGGGTTGTACATTTTCTCATGAGGTCCTTAAGCTGATCATGCTACCATGGGGTCCTTAATTAAGCTAATCAAGCTACCACAGAGTTCTTAAGCTGACCAGGCTATCATATCACGTATCTCCACTCATTACCTAACCCCTTAATGAGAAGGGGACAGCAAACACAGGTTTTAACATTTATTTATTTTTTACTTTTTAATTACATCATCATACATTTTCCAATCCACTAGCTTGGTGTTAGTGGCTTGTCTGATTCTTCCATTGTATATACCATCACATTCTCATCATATTGTCACACTGTCTCATTGCCTCGTTTTTCATATAATCTTATGCATTCTCGTATACACAGTTCACTTAAAAGCATGCATCAACATTTACTCAACATTGCATACCATAGCTCATAACTCATGTCATCATATAAAATACAACAAATAAGTACAAATAAATAATTTTTCCTTACCTTAATAGTGATCAATTTGAAATTCTAGAATTGTCAAACTCACACAATGATAGTATTACTTATACAAGATAAACAAATAATACTTTTTAAATAAAGATTGTAAAATTTTCTATTTGACAATATATATATATATATATATATATATATATATATATATATATATATATATATATATATATATATATATATATATATATATATATATATATTTGTTTTAATAAAACATCATAATTCTCTCTCTTACCCCTTCTGTCTTTTTTTCTTTTATTTTTTTTCTTTTTTCTCTTCATTCCACAGTATTTCGGCTTCCCTATCCATCTCTCTCTTCTTACTTTCTCTTTAAATATTTCCTCTTATCAAATTATAATTATTATTTTTCCTTTCAACGTATCTCTCTCTCTCTCTCTCTCTCTCTTGAATTCTGGTTTCTAGTATCTCTCTCACTCCCTCTCTCTTAGTAAAAACTTCTGATTTCTCTTTCTCTCTCTCTCTTTTATTTCCTACTTATTAATAATTAAAAAAATAAAATAACATAACACAAACCTTACCTGAACGGAAATCCTAACTCTGCAACTCTCCTTTCTATCACTTTTCTTCCTTCTGTTTTTTTTAACCGATTTCTTAGTTACAGATCTTTTTTTTCTTTTTTATTTTTATTTTTATTATTTTAACAACCACACACCTCAACAGCCACGTTTCCTCTCATCTTTGGTTAGAGATCTTTCTTGTCTCTAACTGCCCTTCCTTTTCTCTTGTGATTTAGTTGTTTTTTTTTTAAAAACACGCCACCTCCTACTTCCTCTACATACACGTTTCTGTTTCCTTTCGTTCATTCTTTTAAACATGCCACCTAATGTTATATATGTGGCGATCTCTTATCCTTTAAGAACATGATATATATATATATATTTTAAATGATAATAGTAACAAAATATAAATACATTTACACAACCATATTACCTATAAAATAATAATATAATATTATTAATAACATTTGAACTTATCCTAATAAAATGGCCAAAATATCCTTCAGTACTGTCTTTCGCCGAAAATCCCTGTAAAAAGGGAAAACCTCAACAATTTAACATTGCTGGAAAATTGGGGTATTTCATACTGTAATTTCTACCTCTCACCTTCCCAAACAAAAAA
The DNA here is from genome assembly GCA_028583415.1 of Protea cynaroides. Classification (NCBI taxonomy): domain Eukaryota; kingdom Viridiplantae; phylum Streptophyta; class Magnoliopsida; order Proteales; family Proteaceae; genus Protea; species Protea cynaroides. Next base: position 81,282,270 of record CM053266.1, read on the forward strand.
CCCAAAAAGAAACCATTAATGGAGCAAGAGAGTACCCAAAGCAAAAAAACTCAGATGAAAGAAACGGAGAACCTACAAGTATCCCAAACAAGAAGTGCACGACGTCCATTTCAGTGGCGGAAGAACTAAGAAACTCAGTTGATGCTTTTTTAATTTTTTTTTTTTTTTCTTGTATATGGTAGAATATTTGAATAGTGAGAGTAAATGCTGGCCAAAGAGAAGGTTCCATAGAGTGAGAATGGAGAAAGAAGAAGAGAAACAAAACTGCACAATGGTATGTGTCAACAGTAGATATTGATAGCATCCTTATCCAGTACTTAAGTAATGGGAAACCTCTAATCTAATTCTGAACACATTTCCCAAACCCTATTTTCCAACTGTCGGAGGGTTTATCTTTTTCTTCTACAAAAAAAAAAAAAAGGAAAAAGAAGGGTTTCACTTCTTCTCTGAGAGATTTTCGGCACCGCAGAAGCGCATTGAATACTCGACAGGGCACTTTGCCACCACTAGTGCCAAGAACGCTATTATCATCAGGTTTTGGTCGATCCTTCAATTGGGATACCTATTATAGAAGAAGAAAGACAATTGAATTAGGCGAATTAGATAACTTAGGGGCCATTCCGATGCTTAGGTTAGCTTAAAGACAATAAGCAAATGAACTCAGGAAGAAGGTATCCGAGTTCAAGGTAAAGAAGGACTATTTGGTAGTTTCAGTCGTTTACCTTCATCGTGAAGATATTTATAGAGCATGGAGTGACCAGAGGATATTCCCTTGCAGTTACAGTGATCCCAAGACTCCATCCGAGATAATAGGGAAGTTGTAGTTGTGGGTTGGGAGTGTTCATGCACACATTCTCCTTAAAGATAAGAGTATTGGTGATGTAAATTTAATCTGGTGTCATCTGATAATGATCCAGTGGTTAGATTACTTGTAACTATCTTGAGGTGTCTAGTAGTGTGATAGAGCATGTTTCATCTTCTTTGGAGAATACGACATGTGGAGAAAATCGCTACAAAATGGATAGCTCAAGGTTCCACTTTCGGACTGATATTCCATACATGGGATGTTGGTAGCAGGTATGGAATTGTGTATGATTCCAAGCCCTTAGGATATTGACACGTGTTTATACATGTAGTTGATCCGCGTGATGCCATGTGTGTAGGTCTCTGGTTGGCTTCATTCTGAACAGCTTTAATAGTTTCCCTTTGCTCTTCCGAGTTCAACGAGGTCGGGGGAGCAATATTGTTTTGTACAAGCTTGTATTGGCCTATGTGATGATCTCACGTGTTGATTTATGAAAGTTTGAGTAGAGCTACCTTGGCAGCCAGGGTTCAGCCATACAAGACGACCGGGAGCATATTCATGCCCATTGCGTTTGTTGGGACTGGATTGTCCGAGATGACCTAAAGTGGAATCCTTTTGAATTCACCTTTTGTGAAGGCGTGATGGGCTGATTTAAATCAGCAATGAATGTGATTTCACTCGAAATCTTCACTTTTGGCGGAATATATTCACGGCATTTAATGATGACGTCCCTTCACAGAGAAATGACTGCCACTTGAAGCATTCTACCTCTCAAAATTGAGGTATCGGAGGTTGTCATTATGATTCTTTTTTACTATAGATGTGTTATTGATTCACTATTTGCAACTCATACGTTGCACCAGAGTCCTGAACGGGCAATATGCCTTTTCGGATCTGGCGATTACTTCGCCAGTGTCAACACCTCATTCTTGCCATTACGTGTGCTTTATTTTGGACCTCACCTTTTACAAAGGGAAGGTATTTTTTTCATTTAGGTCATATCTGGGATTTCACTTGTCACACCCCAATTCCGGCTGAACCAAAAGTGTGAGTGAACCGCCACTAAATCAACGATTCACACTAGGATCTCAATAAGACCATATCCACTAATACAAACCATTGCACATAACCATAATCAGAATATAAATAAATACAGCAGAAGTCTTAAATTAAATGAACTGAGTTCTACATTGTAAGTATAGTAACCAATTATTCTCCACAACAAAACGTAAATAAAATATCTTTACACAATTTATGAATCCAACTGAAATAAAATAAAATAAAATAAAACCATCCTAGAGGTACACGCAGAAAGGGCACTCGCATGAAGCGTTATGCTCGTCCTCCCCTATTTGTACTTTTAAAGCAGCAACACCTCCATATACTGGAGCGTCCACGTAGTCCTCCACTGTATAACCTGCATCAACATCTAAAAACATGTATATATACAAGGGTGAGCTCACAACTTAGCTCAGTAAGAAAATCAGACAATGCAATAAGCAATATGCATGAGTAACATTCACATTATGGTCTGATTTTAAGTTTGTAATGTGCTATAGAAAGGATTGGCGGCCACCGCACCTCTATGCACGAGTGTGTGAATCTACCCAATGGATCAAACACCACTGTCATTTTACATTCACCCACCGTGGAATAGGGATAGAATTAAAGTGTCCGGATCACACACCGCCTATACTTTCCCTGTTACCCTACCCATACCAACACGTAAGCCTCTATTGGAGAGGGCTTGCAAACTGGGCTCGCAACTAACCAATCCTATATGTCATCACAGTAGGCCCTATCCCCCCGCCAGAATACTTTCAGATTAAACCTACCTCCCTTTCTAGCTCCGATTTTGTGTAATATCAATTACTAATTTGAAAGAAGCTATCTATCAGCACAGCTTTCTACGGCATAGCGATAGGGTTAGAGTCTGGTGGCAAAACCGGAGACCACAGTGTCACATCCTCCCCTTGATACCCTACTCGCACCAAGCATGCTAAGACAGAAGCGATACGAAAAGGTGCTAGTGTGAGGAATGATCCCAGACCCCAGGCCCTTCCCATTCCACACACCAATGAAAACAATCACATGCCTAACAATTACAATCTAGCATAGCGAGTATGCATGAACAACATAATAACTGAAAGTAAAGATGACATGTGAATAGGCACAAGCAACACTCCATAGAGCAATAGTTATTAACAACGTTTTATTGTTATTAGTTAATTAGGGTTTGGGTCTGATTCCCTTACCTGATGCTTGATTGCTTACTTGCATCGCGTCACAACGTCCAATCTTGTTATCACAGGGTCCTACACAATGTTATGGTTTAATTAGAATTAGTTCCTTAGGATTTTACGTTGGTCGACAACCAACTGGGTCAAAATATACCCAAAACAATGCATACCGATCGTAGGTACCGGTCGCTGCACTAGGGGGAAATGGTGCGACCGGTCCCTCCTTGACCAACTCCCGAGAGGTACCGGTCGCAGTACCTGTCGCATATAGTGCAACCGGTATAGTCGACCGGTATGCCTCTAGAAGACCACCAACTTGGTGTTCATCTTCCGTCGATCACCCACTATGACTCCTAGGGGTCCTCCTATGCATTCTAGACCTGAGCAACGAGTTAAGGTTGTTTTATGTTCCATTCAAGTCCTAGTTCCTATGATTCTTCACCTAGAATTCGAATCTAGGGTTTATCGAACAATTAGGGTTTAACGGGAATTTAGGAATTTTGATCAATACCTAGCCTTGCATTGTATTGATCAGTCATCCATAATGCTTAATTTAGAGAGAAGTTCAAGCACTTACCATTAATTCTCAACTATGGTGTTCTTCGTCCAATGGCGGCTCCTCTTTCACCTTTCTTAGCTCTTTCTCATCTTCAAATCTCTTTCTCCTCTCTAGGGTTTGTGAGGATCAATCAAAGAGGTTTAAGGAGGTTTAGAGGTCCATAAATATGCTAGATTAGGTTTTAGGAAGTTTTCCTACGTTAGGAAAGTCTCTAGGATTGAGATTTGACAAGCGGGACCCACAAGGATCCGTTTTCGGATCTAACTAGTTTGCCCGCGCAGACATACCAGTCGACCGGTATATAAACCGGTATGATAATATTTCTCTGTTTTGGTGCGTTTTCGCACCTGATTGTCATCCGCTTGTCCCGTCTGGTCCTGTTATGATTGGAAGACCTGTTATGACATGAAATAGAAGTTTAAATCGGGTTTATGGAGTGCGGGTCTTACAACTTCCCTACCCTTAAAAGAAATTTCGCCCCCGAAATTTACATGTAGGTCTCACATCACTTGTTTAGGTTATTATAAAAAGAAAATATAAGAAAGAGGGGATAATATAAAATCACCAAAAAAAATTTTTTTTGTTGGATTGGTTTTTGTTTGAAGGTTTTTTTTAAGATAGTTTTTTTATTTTTTTTTCTTATTGGGTTGGACTTATGATACGGGGATCATGTTTGTGGATTTAGGTTTTTTTTAATGGGTTTGGTTTATGCGAGTGGGCTCAGATGTTTTTTTTTTATTTTTTTTGAAAATGGGTTGGGCGTGTGCGTTGGCTAGGGGCCGCGGGTTGCTGTATTCTTTATGGGCGTTCTATTTCTATAATAGGCTTAAGCTACGTGAAGAAAGGTTTTTATGACCATTGGGCCTGGGCTCGTGGGGCTCAAGATGATGGAATGAAGATGTAGGAATCTCATGGGCTCAAAATAGCCCATTTTTGGGAAAGTGAAGGAAGGGAGGTCACTGGAATAAAGATTAAGAGAGGGGGGGTTTATGTCATTCCATAGATAAAACCCAAAGCTAGACCCTAAATGCGCAAAGAGTCCATCATTTTTAGGGGGTCGTGGAAAGCAGGAGTTGCGAGAATGGAAAAGAGGGAAATGAGGGGTGTCGGTCTGTAAGAAAAAATAAAGGGAGAAAGATAGATTTCGGCGAGAAGAACCAGTGAAGGAGAAGGGGATGTCAGCGAGTTTTTAGAAGAAAGCAAAGGTAGGGGTTCCGTGAGTGAGCACAGAAAGCAAGGTGACGACGGAGAAATCTCTTTCTCTGGCGACGAATGGGTATTTACATATACGTTTACAGTCAGCTATCTCGATTTCCCGTGAAGCTCGCAGCATGGTTTTTGTTTCCTATCCTGTAAATTCCTGAGTTGCTGCAGCATCTCCATCATTCTTCATTATTCATAGTTCGACGTCTCAGCTTTAAAATCCACCTCGGCATAGTGACATGTCTGTGGTCCCGAACCAGTCACGGATTTAGAAGTCACTTTGAGATCAGCAATCAAGATTATGATTTAAAAACTGGTGTATGTCATGTATTTCCTTATTATCAGTGTGTTTCCTGAGTTAGTCCAAGTTAATGCATGGCCAATTTAGCAGTTTTGGTTCGGTTTAGTGTGCGGTAAGTCGATGGTCCAGGCTTGGTTAGTTTAGGTTTAGTTGTTGCCTAGAGCTGTTCGAGCTGGTTTTGATTGGACTTATGGGTTTAGTCTAGTGGGGTCAATTACGGTTTAGGTCAGGTGTAGTTCAGAGTTCGTGTTTGGGGTTAAATCCAAATTTTGTTTCAATTTGGTTCGTGGGTCTTGGTCTTAGGTTGGATTAGTTTCAGTTTGTTAGCATTGAGGAAAGTCCAAATTGGTCAAGATTCGGTCTATGTTGGGTTCATGCCTGGCTTATGAGTTTCAATTTAGGTTGGATTAGGTTTGATTTTGGATCCGACCAAGTATTGAGTTCGGCTCTCTTGAATAGAGTGTAAACCTAAATTTGGCTCGATCCGGCTTAAAACAAAGTTACGTTCGGGTTTAGATTGGTTTCATAAGGAGTGAGTTAGACTTTGTATGGTTGAGTCTTAATTTCAATTTTTAGGTTTGTTCACGTGGGATGATATCCGATTAATCTAATGATTTAAGCCTAAGCTTGGTTCATATGTTTAAGTTTCTACTAGTTCATGCGGCTTAAATTTGAGGTTTTTGTCAGAATCCAACATGGTTTATCAGAATTTTTTTTAGGGACTTGTTCTCTTTTCTTAAAATGTTTGTTCTCTTTTCTTAAAATGTAGATACATGCTAATATGTGATTCATCCATGCAGTTAAATTGACTGATATGCTTGTAGGTCTGTGCTAACGTTATATGTGATTTGTAAGGTAATTCTCATCTAGTCAAATGTTTTAATGCAAATCATATGACTTCCCCCACCCTCAAGAGATGTATCCCCTATTTGAATACCTTCAGTTTGTAATAGCTTAGGGAAGCACTATGCATGGGCTCGCCATAGGCCCCACATGTATGGTTATAGTTCCTTTCATGTGAGTAATTTTAGGGGACTCCAATGAGTCCAATTCCTGCGCAAGGTCATAGACCCTGTGCTGAATAATATGGGCTCATTTAGTTTGAGATCCATTTACCCTTTTAGGTTTAGATCTTGAAGCAAACTATGGGTGCTTATACAAGTGTAATTGATGTCTTAATGATGATGGAGACTTATGTGGCATTGAATATGGTGAATCCCTCCAAATTGGGGACACATTTTTTTGGGACATGATAGTTTAACTTCTTCGAATTATCGAGTGAGGGAGCTGAGGCTGTTGCCTCTTTGAGTGTTGCCAATCATGATCCATAGTTCATCATTATATGTGAACTACGTTTGACCTGATTCTCGTAGAGATTCGTAGATAGTGGGGAGCTATTGCTTCGCACACGGTCATACAGAGGTAAGTTCCTTGATTAAGGGGTTACCTAGCCGAAGGGAGGTCCCTAGGATTTAAGAAGTACCTCACATTAGATATGTTCTAGGATTATGGGAGCATCCCTTGCCTTAGATGTGTTCCATGATTATGGGAGCATCTTTCACACATTTGTACAAAACGCTACCTGAACTACGTTTGGTCTAATTCCTACCGCATAGGGATATATAGGCAGTTTGAAATATCTCTCAAACTCAGTCATACTATTGTTATATTTTTTTTCCGTTTGTCTATTTTCATTCCTTTTATTTTTATGGTCATTCGCTATTTTCTTCATTCATATATTCACTTTGTATATTCACTTACCACTTGTGGAATTGTAAATCTGTAATGTAATATCATTAGTCTAATGAGAATTAGAGATTCATTTAAGATCCCTATGTGTGCTACATAGAATAGATTAAATAACCCCAAATGTGCATAATGAAAGAAAAGGATAAGACATAGGGAGACTGGTCAATGACCGGGCGAGTTAGGTGCCTAACATCTTCCGAACTCGTAAATTGGGTGCTTACCCGCCTTTGGGGATTAGCAATCCAATCCCTTAAGTGAGTGAGTCATTAGAATTTTTCCAAATGAGAAACAATCTTTTTTAGGTCCTTGACCTTATCTAGGTGGTGGCTCTAGATTTTTACCCTCCACTAGCGTGAGTAGATGAGATTTTAAGGTGAAAACCTTTCGATCTCCCATTTTGTTTAAATTAGAGTAGTGAGAGCATAAGAGTATCTTCCTTCTTTCAAATTGGAAACCACAAGGATTCATTTCAATTTAAAAGGGAAACCATTTTCTCGCCATCATCCTCACAGCCAATAGCAATGGTTGCTAGGGAGATGCCACATGTACTACTTTTTACGGAAGGCAAGGCCTTTGAACCGTCACACCTACGGAGTTTCAAGTTGGAGGTTGCCATGCTAGCAGTCACCTTGGAAAGTGAAGGGATGGACCTCTTGGGAAGGTTTCCGAGTCCTATAAATAGAATTGTCATCTTCTTCATTTTACTTTTGCTTTGTTGCCTCTTATGGAAACTCTGCTAAAATTTCTACCGCTGCTATTGTGTTGTCTTCTTGCTGCAACAGTAAGTTCATTTTCTCTTTTTGACCTTTTAGAAAACATGGTTGAAGTGATATTCAGGTCTACTGAGTTGATTCACGGATTCCTGTCCATGATGAATCCAGAGAGCTTGGCCTATACTAGGTAGCTTATGACATTCAGGGTAGGTTGTCTTAGGCAGCTGTTGATGTCATCGGGGTTGAGATATGGTCCTCTTGACAATATTAAGTTGAAGGCGTCGTTTGCCCTTGAGCGCGCTTGTACGTTTCTGTTTTAACACGATGCCCTTTTCTGAAGACATGTTCATATTGGGGTTCAAATTTCTCATTCCTCCTGCTGTTGTGGAGATTCTGAAATTTAACTTTTTGGCTCCAATCCAGATTACCTCGAACACGCAGAGAGGGGGGGGGGGTTGTCTTTGCCCTCATCTCCGTCACCAATGACCATCCACATGACCGTGAGGTCAAGGTGGTGGGCACTACTACTTTAGTGTTCGTCCTTCAAAGGGGCCAATACGAAATTCTTTTTTGCATTGGTGCGACCTGATAGGTCATATCTGGGATCACCTTGGCTGCCTCTGGATTGTATGTGGGACAGCCCTCAGGTGTTTATTTTGAATGAGAGGCCAATCTTAGGCCCAACTGAGAAGAAGACTCTGGAGGCTTCGGTTTGGGGAGTAACCGTCGAATACTCGAGCCTTTAGGAAGGCAATTTCTTGATCCTTTGTCTCTGTCAATCTATAGCTAATTTTGTTTTTGACATTCTGACTAGTGTTTTTCTATGTTGTAGTGACGTTCTCCTACGAGCTATTGGACAAGTTTCTTTGTGATGACAAGGAAGAACTGTAACACCCTAGGTTGTTCAGGGTAATTATTAACTTACTTGGACCATGTTGTGATAGGTGGAAGCAGCCTGCCTATAGAGTGAAGAAGGGTATTTTGGTAATTCTTTTAGCCATGTCATCATGAGGTAAATAGCTATTGTGGTATCATAACTAAAAATGATGAAGGTCCTTTAGAATTTAAATAAATTACTAATATTAAAAGTCATTGCTTGAAATAGATGTGCATTGTGGTGTGATCACATAAGTGAATATGTAAGGACTGCCTAGTTTTAAAATAAATTATGTATTAGTCTGTTAAAAATATTCAAAATAGACTAATGGTAAATATTTTAATCCAAGTGTTAATTGTTGCCTCTAGGTGAGATCAAACCCCATTCGAAGTAAGGAAATTTAATTTTAATTATTATATGTTATAAGAGTGTGTGTCCCACAGTGGGTGATAGCTCACCATTGGTGGAAAATATTTGATAATTTTAAATGGTTTGAACAGATTGTAAATGAAAAAAAAATAAAAAAAAATTGTGAAGTGCAGTTTTTGTCCTTGAATTTAAAAGGGGTACCATAAATCTATATGAATGGATGAGTGCATGTACATCAAAATGAATATTTGAAAGGTAAAATGGTAATTTCACCTATGTTGGATATTCTTGTTGGAATATATATATATATATATATATATATATATATATATATATATATATATATATATGTGGGCTTAATTAATTACTAGGCCCATTGATCAGTGGGAGTCTATGTCACTAGGTTAGACCAGTTTGGTCTGGTTCGTCACAAGATAAAGAGATAGGCAATCCCTATTACAGTGTGGGACTGGTTAGGGTTTGTGACAGTATTATATATACTAGGTCATGAGTCCCCGCAGCCATAGCTATTTCTTCTCTCTGTACCCACGAGCAGTGAGAAAGGCGTGGAACCTCTATAGGCTATGGGAGACCGTGATCAAAGCTCCAACACCATTCTTGGAGAATAACGACGGAAATCAATCTTCTACTCTCAGGTATGTCTCTATTATTATTGATTACATTGAACATCATTGTATTCTAGATCTCTGTATGGATATTAGGGTTTGGAATGAAACCTTATGAATTGAAAAAAGTCTAACAATTGGTATTAAAGCCATTCCATACAGACCTAGGATCGATGGTTAATGATTGTAGAGATTGTAGGTATGATTGGACTGAAAGTGGGAGAAATTTTTCTTCTCAATTCTTTGTACAAACCTGTCTAGGTTTCGGACCTTAGAAAACTTTTTTGGACTGGTGAAAACTAAATCAAACTATACAGGCTTGTAGGGCTTTGAAAGATGAAGCTACCCGTATAAAGAAATTTGCCGGCGGTGACCTAACGCACCTTCACGCGGCGGTAGAAAAAGCGCATGAAAGCTACACGACGGCAGGGTTTAAAAAAAAAAAAATTGGCGGCAGACCCGGCCATCGCCAGGTCAACTCAGTAACCCTAACGGGTTATCCAGACCTCAAACTGAGTTGACTCGGTCTGACCCGTTGACACATGTTGGTAACCCACCTGGGACCTAACTGGAGTTTGACCTGCCCTAGTTAACGACCCGTGAACCCGGTCAGTGACTCGAGTTGACCGACCTAGTGCCCCACCAAATTGACCCGGATACCTAACCCGAGAACCCAAAGTTTTGCCCCGGTTACCTGATATCTTGGACCGGATTGGATCACTAATGAACCGCTGGGTGGTTCGACGAACCAACTCTCTGGTTCAACCCTACCAAACCAAGCGTTTCGGTTTGAAGAAATTTAAAGAAAAAAATGGTTTAATGTATATTCGGTTTTGTTCGAACCGATCTGACAAGCTCAAAATGGAATCAGACTGAACCGGTTTCAGAGAAAATAAAGGGACTGAATCTTCTTGGGGGGGCGTGTGAGAGCGTCCGACCTCCGATTGAGGTGCGGTTTTTTGCGTTGGATTCATCTCATTGAGATCTTCAGTGTGGTATATAATTTCGATAGTTTTGGGGACCAATAAAATATGTTTTTGGATAGAAAGTGTCCTATGGGACTTGGTTCAATGTCATTTTACAGGATTTTTTAATTATTTATACCATGTATCTTGATGAGCTATTGTGCATGTTTTCAATGAATGTTTAGCTTCATATTTGAAATATAATTGTGACATTCATGTTGTTTTAAAATACCATTTTCGCTGCAAAGAGAGTTTGGTGATATCATGGTGGAATTCGGTGGAACCCACCAAAGTAGCACACCTTATTTCATTATGATGTCTTCAAATTCAACACTGTGAATTTATCAATGCTTCAAAGTAAGGGAGTGTTCACCCAAAGTGGCATTACCAAACACAGTTATTGGGAGAGTTTGTGAGTATCATGTTGGGATCTGATAGAGCCCGCCAAAGTGGTAAACCTTGTCTCTTCAAGATGCTCTCAAATTCAAGGAGAGCATTTATAAATAAATCAAGAATTTCACATCTACAAGAGCAGCTAGACCAGAAGTGTTAACCCAAAGGTGGCACTACCAAGTTTTCTAAATGTATGTACATGCACATAAATAGAAGGATTTTGACTTTAAGGGTCTCATCAATCCAAAGGTGGTGGTATTTTTGAATCACTATTCTTTCGTGGTCACTGCACGGATACTGAGGAGACCACTGCATGTTTATCCCAAAGGAGAATGTGTAGTTGGTTAACTCTGAAAAATAAAATTTACTTGCATGTGTATTTTGACATTGTTGGTACAAGAAAATTATATGTATGAATTTCTATTAATTATCTATTACTGCACAAATACAGGGGAAATCAAGTGCATATTTGTCCCAAAAGATGAATTTGTATTTTGGTTGACTCTCAAAAAAGGGTTATTTGCTTGTATGTGTTGTGTAAATGTTAGCATAGTTGGTTTGTGAGTGTGGGTGATTGTTTTATTTACTACACTGCACAATAATTATGCATTATCTTTTAATCTCAGGATGTCTATTAATGCAAGCAATTTGGTTAGTGTTCCTGTTCTTACTGGAAAAAATTCAAACAATGGATTAAGGATCTAGAGATATCTTTAGGTATGCTGGACCTTGATATGGGTATCATGGAGGATAAGCCTGCTGAACTCACATATTCTAGTACCCCGAAAGAAAAACAATACATAGAAAAATGAAAAAATGCCAACAAGAAATGTTTGCTCATAATTAGGCGTTATGTCCCTGACTCTATATTAGATGGAATTAAGGGAAATGAAACAACCAAAAATTTACTGAAAGACATTAAAGCAAGATATGAAGAAACTGAAAAAGTATAGATGGGCACCCTAATGGCAAAACTGTCTACCACTGTTTATGATGGAAAAGGTAATGTTACAGATCACCTTGTAGGACTTGCTAGTATAGCTAAAAAACTTAAAGAAATAGGACATACTGTTGATAAGGATCATTTGGTATACTTGGCAATGAAATCTCTACCTAATGAATACAAGCATATTAAAGTGGCATATAGAACTTCTAGAACAAAGTAGACTCTAAATGAATTGATAGCTGCTTGTACTGAAGATGAAGAAAGTGACAAAAAAGGGACTATCGAATCCATTAATGTTACGTTCTACAAGAACAACTCTGATAAGGGCACTAGACAACAAGGATTTGGACCTTACAAAAGAGGAAAACATTTTTCTGATAAAGCAAAGAAACCCTACGACAAGGAAAAAGATGATAAAGAGCAGCATGAAGAAAAAGACCTGAGCGACATCAAATGTTTTTGGTGTTAAAAGAGAGGACATATGGAGAGAGATTGCAAGAGCATAAAGCGTTGGCTTGAGAAGAAAAAGAATTCTAGAAACTCTAAGGAAGATGATGCACAAAAGGAATAATGTTTTCATCTTCATGAAATATAAGTCCAGTTAGGAGTCAGATACATTAATAGTTAGAAGTTATTTAAATTCAGTTTGATATTTTGAATCTTCAGTTTTTTGTTTTCTCCATAAAGGAGAGTTTGTTTCCAGTTTAAGTATTACCAAGACATGATTCTATTTAATTTTATTTAAATAAGATTTTATTTTATCTTAAGGTGTCTTTATGCAATAAATATTTTTGAGTGTTAAAATCTGAATTTATAATAGTGATTGAATGTTTGGGTGATTTTAAGATCTTCAAAGACAAAGAATGATCCACTAATGAAAGCCTTTAGTGACTTATGAATGATACGGTAGTCACGAATTATTTTGATGCGCTTAGTCAGTGGGAGTTTTCATTCATATCTGGTGCTATGGTTGTTTGTATTTTTAGCGATTTGATTCATGATTCAGGCTGTATTTAGTCAAAGATAAAATGGACAGTATTTAGCCGGACACCAGGCAATATTTAGCCAAAGATCAAATGAGGCAGTATTTAGTCAAATATAAAAGGTCAAACAAGACAGTATTCAGTCAAATATAAAAGGTGGTATTCAGCCAGGATAAGAGGTAGTATTCAGCAAAACAAACTATGACGTTGTGTCAAAGTGAGATATTAATCCAAGTTAGAGGCGGTTTGCCATGAAAGGATAATATCAAGCATAAAGGTTTTGAGGTAACTCGATTGAAGGTAATTCGATCAAAGAGGACTCATTATCTCACGGCGATTCATGCTGTTAAGTAGGCTTTTGTATGTGGCTGATGGAAGGTAATACACCATCTGTGTTGGAGTATTTTCTACTGTTACTCGACATTGGCAGGCTTAATAGTTGGATCAAAGTAGGTGATGATTTATTATGTGAATGGATTCCATGGCCACACTATTCAATGGTGGCATTGTAATTAATCTAGCCCAAGTGGGAGAATATTGAAAATATATATATATATATATATATATATATATATGTGGGCTTAATTAATAACTAGGCCCATTGATCAGTGGGAGTCTATGTCACTAGGTTAGACCAGTTTGGTCTAGTTCGCACAAGATAAAGAGATAGGCAATCCCTATTACAGTGTGAGACTGGTTAGGGTTTATGACAATATTATATATACTAGGTCATGAGTCCCCACAGCCATAGTTGTTTCTTCTCTCTGTACCCACGAGCAGTGAGAAGGCATGGAACCTCTACAGGCTGTGGAAGATCATGATCAAAGCTCCAACACCATTCTTAGAGAATAACGATGGAAATCAATCTTCTCCTCTCAGGTATGTCTCTATTATTATTGATTACATTGAACATCATTGTATTCTAGATCTCTGTATGGATATTAGGGTTTGGGATGAAACCTTATGAATTGGAAAAAGTCTAACAATTCTTTCAAGCTTGGACACCAAGCTAATGTCTTGGACATGAGAGAGGGGTAAAGAAGGGATTTTGTAAAGAATTATGTTAAAAAAAATTTATAAAAGCAAAATGAAAGCTATTAATGTTTTCTCTTGGGCAGCTAGAGAAAACGTTGGGGATAGAGAGGGTTTCTCAATATTTCGATGGAGGAAAAGCTCACTAGAAGTACTTTGATTTTTCAGTTTTGGTATGGTGAAATGAAGGGTTGCATTTGGTGATGTTGGGATTGAGAGTTTTCAGTTGGGCTGATGTTAGAGAAGATGAATCAATAGGAGTTGTAGAAATTTGGGGGTTTTGTGAGGAAATCGATTTTCAGCTTTAAAGCTTGGTGAATCTAACTTCTAGTGCCAGCCAAATGTATTATTGAGGTAAGCATAAAGTTTTATGAGTAATAGATTTGGTTGCATGTTTAGTTTAGGTTGAGTTTGTGAGAGATTCTACATATTAGGGATGAGATCTTGAGGAAGAAGATGATGAATAGTAAATCTGTTCATCATGATTTTCATGTTTGGTGTGATTTTAAGTATTGAATAAATTATGTAATGTCACACCCCATTTTCGACTGAACCAGAAGTGTGAGTAAACCGTCACTGAACTAACGGTTCACACTAGGATCTCAATAAGACTATGTCCACTCATACAAACCATTGCACATAACCATAATCAGAATGTAATAAAATACAGCGGAGGTCTTAAATTAAATGAACTGAGTTCTCTATTGATAATTTAAATAAAATATTCAATTATTCTCCACACCAAAATGTAAATAAATATCCTTACATCAATTGTAAATCCATTGAAAATAAATAAATAAATTAAGTCAACATCCTAGAGGTACATGCAGAAAGGGCACTCGCATGAAGCGTCATGCTCGTCTGCTCCTGCTTGCATTTCTAAAGCAGCAACACCTCCATACGTCGGAGCATCCATTTAGTCCTCCATAGTATAACCTGCATCAACATCTAAAAACATGTATATATATACAGGGTGAGCTCACAACTTAGCTCAGTAAGACAATCAGACAATGCAACAAACATATGCATGAGTAACATTCACATTATGGTCTGGTTTTAAGTTTGCAATGTGCTATAGAAAGATAGGCGGCCATCGCACCTCTATACACGAATGTGTGAAGTCGCCTAATGGATCAAACACCACTGTCGTCCCACATGCACCCACCATGGAATAGAGATAGAGCTAAAGCGTCCGGATCAAACGCCGCCAACACTTTCCCTGATACCCTACCCATACCAATACGTAAGCCCCTATTAGTGAGGGCTTGCAAACTGGGCTCGCAACTAACCAAGCATATATGTCATCACAGTAGGCCCTATCCCAGCACAGCTCCCTACGACATAGAGATAGAGCTAGAGTCTAGTGGCTAGGCCGGAGACCACAGTGCCACTTCCTCCCCCTAATACCCTACCCGCACCAAGCATGATAAGATAGAACGATACGAAAAGGTGCTGGTGTGAGGAATTATCCCAGACCCCAGGCCCTTCCCATTCCACACACCAACAAAAACAATCACATGCCTAACAGTCAAATCCTAGCATAGAGAGTACGCATGAACAATAATAATAACTGAACGTACAGATGACATGCGAGTATGCACAAACACCATTCCATAGAATCATAGTTTTTAGCAACGTTTCACTGTTATTAAATTATTAGGGTTTAAGTCTGATTTCCTTAGCTGACGCTTGATTGATACCTTGCTCCACGTCACAAAATCCAAACTTACTATCACATGGTCCTACACGATGTTAGGGTTGAGTTAGAATAGTTTTTCTTAGGGTTTACGTTGGTCAGAAAACCAACAAGGTCAAAACACTCCTCAGAGTGCAGACCGGTCACGGGTACCGATCGCGGCACTGTGGGGAAAGGTGCGACCGGTATGGTCGACTGGTCCCCACAGACCAGTTTTTGGGATATACCGATCGCATAGGGTGCGACTGGTATGGTCGACCGGTATGTCTCCGGAAGACCATACACCCGGTTCTCGCCTTCCGTTGGTCACCCCCTATTAATTCTAGGGTTTCTCCTAATCATTCTAGGTCTGAGTACTGAGTCAGAGTTGTTTCCAACTCCATTCAAGTCCTAGTTTCGATGATCTTTAACCTAGAACTTGAATCTAGGGTTTACCGACTGGATTAGGGTTTGATGGCAAATTCAGATTTAGATCAACAGATCAACAGTTCACCTTACATGGTATTGATCCAATCATGACTAATCTACTATAACGATTAACTTAGAGGAAGGTTTAAGCAATTACCGTTGGTTCACGGTAGAGTGTTCTTCGTCCAACGGCAATGGTGGCTCTTCCCTCTCCTTCTTTAGCTCCTTCTCCTTCTTCAATCTCTTGCTCCTCTCTAGGGTTTATGAGGATCAATAAAAGGGATTTAAGGAGGTTTAGGGGTCCTTATATAGACTAGAGTTGAGTTTAGGAAGCCCCCTAACATTAGAAAAGTCCTTTGGTTCTGAATTTGAAAAGTGGGACCCGCAGAGATCCGTTTCCTGATCTAAGTGGTCTGCCTGCGTAGGCATACCGGTTGACCGGTACCATCGACCGGTATGAAAAATATCATTTAGTTTGGTCCATTTTTATACCTGGTTGTCATCCGCTCGTCCCGTCTGGCCCGGTGATGATTGGAAGACCTGTTACGACATGAATTAAAGGTTTAGATCGGGTTCATGGAGTGCGGGTCTTACATGTATAGTTTAAGAAATTGTTTAAAGCTATGCATGTCATCTTTGAGGCTTGATATGAGGGGGATTTTTTGAGCACCTACGTGGTGAAATGGTTGGGAAGTAAAACCCAAAACCTAATGTTAAAATTTTTTTCTCATGAAATTAGGTGTTTCAGCTATACTTCCTCTTTGATCAAGCCATTATATCTCCAAGTAAGTTCTTATATCACTTCTGAGTTGGGAAATGGTTTGCATGTTGAATCAATGGAAAAGGGAATGAAGTTTTAGAGTCATTTGAGATTCTAAGTGTTAGAGATGATGAACATTAGCACTGTTCATCAAATCTCCAATAAGATATATGTAAAAATGATTTCATGCATATATAAATTGGGGAAAATGAATGTTTATAAATGATGAACACCTGCAAAGGCTATATCCGAGTCTAATTGATCTGTTAGGAGAGGGAGATGGTGAAAATTTTAATAGAAACAAGAAGAAGAGGAAATTTTTTTTTTCAGAAATGCATTTCCTTACTAAGAAAAGTGCAAATTTTTGTTAAGAAATGGTTAGTTAACCATTGAATAAGGGACTTATGACTAATAAAAAAATGATTTGGGGGATGAAAAATGATCCTAGCATACTGTAGTTATGTTTAACGAGGAGTTATGAGTGATAGATGGTAGGGGCGACGAAAATAAGAAGAAAGGAAAAATTTTCAAAAGTGTAAAAATTTCATTAAAGAAAGTAAACAAGTAAAACATGGGGCTGTTTTGGCCTATTTAAATTGGTTTTTGACAAAATTATTTTATATAAACTTTTATCAACCTATATGTGGTTCAAATTTGAGAATTTTTCATGAGATTTTTGGTATTCAAATGAGTTTTACATTGATTAAGAGTCAATTTTTCAAAAATTGCTGTTATAGCAAGTTTTATGGTGTAAAGTGTTATGGTTCCTACCTAGGTTGTAAGACCCGTATCGTACTGACCCGGTCTTACCACCTTGTATTAGGTTTTCCTATCATGGTCGGACCAAGCGGACCAAGTGCGTGAAGAAACCATAAGACTAGGTATGAAATTAAACCCAAAATCATCTAATTAAGAGCATGTGGTCGCATACCTAAAAAGGTGGGGTCGACCACACCTCAGAATAATCAGACCACTAGAGTCTGGGACGTGTGGTCGCAGTTTTTGGACATGTGGTCGACCAGTTCTACGAACCCATGTGTGACCACCCGATGTTATAACCGACTCCGTGATTAGGAAACCTTCCTCTGAAGGGGGTTCTTTCCAAATCAAAGTAGGACTCTATATGGAGGGTTTTCCTCTATATATAGGATGTCCCTTAACCTCTTTCATTCTTTTAGAACTCAAACTAAAAGAGAGAGAAAGAGAGGAGGAGGAAGAGAAGGAGAATTGAAGAGGAAAACTAAGAGAAGGAATTTCAGGGAGAGTTTTGATTCTCCAACAAGTTTAAGGTATGAAAACATCCCCTACATCAGTTGAATGCCTAGAATAGATCATGGAGGAGATAATGATTCAAAGTAAGATCTAAATCCTAAGACCATGGACAAAACTCTAAGGGATCCTTGGAAAATGGATTAAAGTGAAGAATATATATAAAAGTGTGAATTTTAAGCCATAGAACAATCATAGGAAGGATCATAATGATAGGCAAAGGAATCAAGACATGAAAGTATTGGATTAAGAGTGAAAGTCGACCAGCACTCATGGAGTCGTAGTTTGATAGACCACACGAGGCACATATGTTTGACCACACGCCCTTGGGAAGGTTCCAGGGAGGGTGTGGTCGTAGAAACTGAGACCACAAGTGCAGCCACACCTGCGATCACTCAGCTTTTGTAGGTCTGATTGATTCCAGATGAGACATTTAAACACTTTAATTAATGAATATGAACTTTAACTTAGAATCCATAAATTTATTAGGTTTTCAAGTGGTCCAAAATTGATTTACAAAACTTAGAAGAGGAACAACCATCGATCAAAGGTGAGGGAATAAGACTTGAACTAATTGGATAATAATAAACTGTTTACTTTATTGAGTTCAATGCCATGATTGATTCTATGCTTGTATGCTTGTAATGTGCATCTCACATGTCATCCAATATTCCTGCTATTACTGTTTATGCATATTTAATTCTGTTTATTTATAACTTGATGATGATGATGATGCTAGGAATAGGCATGTGAATGTATGTGTGTGGTTGGTGGGTTAGATGCGAGTCAAGCATCAGGGGGAGGACGTGGCATGGTGGTCTTTGACCTCGTCACCAGACTTTAGCTCTGTCTCTACTCAAGTCTTGCCTACTGACATCATCGTATCATCATTACCTTAGCAGAACTATTACGTCGTAGGGCATTAAGGGAGGTGGTCTCGGACCGTATAGTCTTTGACTCTGTGGGGGGGCCTTAGCTCTATCTCTATGGACGTATTGAGGGATTCTGGGGTGAGGCCTTGGATACACTCTATGGCATTAGGATTGGTTAGTAGCGAGCCCAGTTTGCAAGCCCTCGCCAGCAAGGGCTTACGTGTTGGTATGGGTTGGGCATTAGAGAAAGTGTTGGCGGTGTATGATCTGAACACTTTAGCTCTATCTCTA
This sequence comes from Protea cynaroides, assembly GCA_028583415.1. NCBI lineage: Eukaryota > Viridiplantae > Streptophyta > Magnoliopsida > Proteales > Proteaceae > Protea > Protea cynaroides. The sequence continues at coordinate 81,301,327 of CM053266.1, forward strand.
TTCCATGGTGGGTGCATGTAGGATGGCAATGGTGTTTGATCCATTGGGCAAATTCACACACTAGTGTATAAAGGTGCGGAGGCCACCAAACCTTTCTATAGTACATTGCAAACTTATAAACTAGACCAAAGATATGAATAAAATGTATGCATATGTTTGTTGCATTGTTTTGTTCACTCATTGAGCTCAAGTTGGAGAGCTGTCCCTCGCGCGTGCAATTATTTTTAGTTTCTGATGTTACAGGTATTACGGTTGAAGATTATATGAATACGCCAACGTATAGACATGCAGCGGCTATGGACGTGCAAGCTATGGAGGACGAATATGGATCGTCAAGCTAGTGTTTCAACTATGTTTACGCTTAGTGGTTAACTTTCATATTGTGATACTTGTAATCAGTATTAATTATGTTTTGGTTACTTGAATATAACTTGTTAAATATTTAATTATCACTGTAGACTCTCAGTTCATTACTAATAAGACTTTCGCTATTTATTTATTTATTTACTTTGATTATTACTGTGGAATGTATTTTGGTTTAACATGGTTGGCATAGCCTATACTAGATCCTGGTTTGAACTGTTGTTTCTCATGACGGTTCATCACACCATTGGTCAGTCTAGAATGGGGGTGTGACATAGGGGACCTACATGGACATGGAAACTAATCAAGGGGTTTAAGGATTTCATTATGGTGCCTTGTAGGGGACTAAGCCCAAATTCTACGACCTAACCAAGCCCCACATGATTAGGTTTTGATGCTTGGACAGCATAGAAAGGGGTGAAAAGCATCAAGTAGACTTAAGCCAAAGGAAGATCATTTTTAGTAAAAAAGCCCAGGTAAGGAAAAGAAACTCCTTAGTAGTTTTAATATTATTTTTGGGATTTTCTAACTCATGTGGTAAGAAGGAAAAATGATTTTATGGTTGTAGGAAATGAAGGAGGTCTTATCATTGCTTCTAACTTTGCTTATAATATAAGAGACTGAAAAAAAAAAAAAACTTGTGATAGTTAAGGTGAGTAATTAACCTCTTGTAGCAGGCTATTACTAAATATATATACCTAAGTGAACGGTGTGGTGATGAATGTACACAGTGTTTGATGCTTTTGTCTTACTTTATTTAAGGATGAAATGAATGTTATATTAGTAAGTAGAGTATGTGAATAGTGAAATGTTTAGTGCAATAAATATTATATGTATAAGGTATGGGGATTGAGGTACATGTACTGTTAAAAAGTTAGAAAGCTTCCTTAATAATCTACACAACACCTAAAGATGTAATACCGGGTAAGAATACCCTCAATGAATTATTATTACAAACTAAGATGGTGTAAGCTAGTGGTCAAAACTAGTGGACAGCAAGACACCTAAAATTTAATTTGTGTTATGTATGATGTTCGTGCTCAGTAAACCTTTAATAACTTCTTGTAAATCTGAAGTAAGTTTACTCTAACAAGGAAATGTAAGAAATAAGCTTACACAAGATGGAGGTAAGTGCAATAATGTAGTTTTTCTAGACTACATATAAGGTACAACAAGGATCTGTAAAGGATGAATATAAAGTAAAAACTTACGAATGTATATGGAAGGAAAATAAAAGGGGAAAATAAGGGGAATGGTTTCCTCTTTTATTAGGATAAGAAATGATGGACAACAACTCTTAGAAAGGGGTGAGACAACATTAATGATTCAAAATGACCATTGTCACACCCTAATTTTGGTTGAACCAAAAGTGTGAGTGAACTGCCACTAAACCAACGGTTCACACTAGAATCTCAATAAGACCGTGTCTACTAACACAAACCATTGCACATAACCATAATCAGAATATAAATAGATACAGTAGAAGTTTTAATAATAATGAACTGAGTACTTCTATTGATAAATAAATAAATTATCCAATTATTCAAAATATAAAAACGTAAATAAATAGCTTTACATCGTTTATAAAATCCAACTGAAATAAAATAATCAAATCATCCATATCCTAGAGGTATACGCAGAAATGGCACTCGCATGAAGCATCATGCTCGTCCTCCCCTGCTTGCACTGCTAAGACAGCAGTGCCTCCATACACTGGAGTATCTACATAGCCTCCACAGTATAACCTGCATCAATATCTAAAAATAGTGTGTACACAAGGGTGAGCTCACAACTTAGCTCAGTAAGAAAATCAAGTTCACCATCGTAGTTCAGGTGTGATTAAAGTTTATGGTTATGATTTATGCTTATGCATGATTAAGTTCTTTGTTCAAGTTAAAATTTATACTTGAAAAGATGAGGAAAACCCTATGGATTAGGATCTGGATAGTCCATGTGGACTGATAGATAGTCCTAGTGGATCTAAGATGGATAACCCGTTCTGGGTCAAAATATGGATAACCCTATTTGGGTTGAAATATGGATAACCCTATTTGGGTCAAAATGTGGATAACTCTTTCTGAGTTGGAATGTGGATAACCCTATTTGAGTCAAAATGTTGATAACCCTTTATGGGTCTATGGATATCCTAGTGGATCTATGGATAGTCCGAGTGGACTAAGGTGTGGATCCGAATTTGAGATTCTCCCAAATGGCTTACGTATCCTAGGGTTTGCCCTAGGAATCAGAATCCACATAGTTCGAACCTGGATAACCCTATTTGGGTCAAATTTAGGTAAATATCCTAGTGGATCTATGGATAGTCTGAGTGGACTAAGGTTTGGATCCAAATTTGGGATTCTCCCAAATGGCCTACGTATCCTAGGGTTTGACCTAGGAATCAGAATCCGCATAGTTCGGGCCCTAGGTTAAATGGGAATGGATAAATATCCTAGTGGATCTATGGGTAGTCCGAGTGGACTAAGGTGTGGATCCGAATTTGAGATTCTCCCAAATGGCCTACGTATCCTAGGGTTTGACCTAGGAATCAGAATCCACGTAGTTCGGGATTGATAACCTGTTCTAGGTTAGAATGTGAGAACCTATTCTAGGTTTAGGGTTTGAACCTGTTATAGGTTTAGGGTTGAGAACCTGCTCTAGGTTTAGGATTGAGAACCTATTCTAGGTTTAGGGTTTACCGAGGGAAAAAATCGTCCTGAATTATCCTTTTCAATCTAAGATCTAATTTTGAAATGTTTGTCAAAGTATTGTCTTTCTTTATTAAGATTTTTATTATTCCCATTGCCCTTCCCAAGAATGTGGGTGCCTAAATGCACGTCCCCACACCTAATATGTTTTCTACGGGTACAAGCATTGCAGTTCGACTAGGGTGCAGCAAAAAAGTAAATTATTACCAAAAATGGAAGTATCCAAACAAGGCAAGAAACAAGCATGGCATCTCATGATATGGCAAGAAAAAGCAGGCATCTCAGATATAGCAAGAGGCATATGAATCAATATGGAAAGAAAGCATGGCATCTCATGTTTCTCCACAAAGTATATTTCAATGTGTCAGATGGGATTCTCTAGATCTATGGTTGAGATTTAATGTGAATCTCTCAAGATCAGATCCTGAATCAATGGTTAGATATCTTTTTATCTCCTCAATAATATATCCAGATCAAATTCTTAAATTTCATCAAAATAGCCAAAATCAATGGCTCAGATCTCATGTCAAGATATATTCATAATCAGACTAAAATCCAATGATTCAAATTCTTTTAAATCATTTATGATCAAGATCCAACGGTTTAAATTCTCTCAAAATCACAATCTAACCATTTATATTCATTTAAATCAATCATCAAGACAATCTGATGGACCAGATTCATTCATATTACTCATGATGTTCATCAAATGGCTTAAATTCTTCTAAAACACACTATGATGGAAATCTAATGGTTTAAATCATTCTTGATGATAGTCCAACCGTTCAAATTTATTTCAATCACTTCCAAAGATAATCTAACGGTCCAGATCACTTATCATGATAATGTAACCATTCATATCCATTTACATCACTTTTGATGATAATCCAACGGTTTAGATTACTCAAATTAATAATCTAACCATTTAGATTACTCAAATCAAGGTAAATTATGATCAACGGATCAAATCAAAACTTCAAGATCCATGATCCAATTTTATCAAATTCCAAGATCAATGGTTCAATTTTAATCATACCATTCCAAGCATATGATCGGATCAATTTTAATTCCATCAAAATTCCATATGATCGGATCAATTTTGATCAACAGTCCAACTTGTGGGATCAATCAATTTCAATTTCATGACAATCGATCGGACCAATTTCATCATTTGAAATATCACTCATGATCGGATCAATTTTGGCATATCAAATTTCACTCATGATCGGATCGATTTCATCATATTAAATATCACTCATGATCGTATCAATTTGATCACATAAATTCCAAGATCAATTTTATAACATCACATGATAAAAAATAAACAATTATCCAATGGTTCATATTCAATCAATAATCATGATCAAAAAATAGATTCTACATCAATGGTTTTGATTTATTCCTTCAACTCAAACAAATCCAAGATCAAGGTTTCAAATTGTATGGCTTAACTCAGATCACGGTGAAGACAGCAGGGATGTAAGGGATTTGGTGTTCTGCAGGTGGATGGTATTAGGACAGATGGAAGCTGGGGTGATATGCAGGTCATGGGAATGGTGCTCCAAGGGGAATGACCAGCAGTAGTAGGTCGGTTGTGATAGATGGTTTGAGGCTTATCGGTTTGAAGCCAAGGAAGAAAGACTGGTGTGGCTTGCGTGCAGGTTATTGGGCAGTGGTGCTGAACAGGTGTTGCGGTCTATGGGATTACAGGGATGAAAAGGTTTTCTGGGTGTCAACAGATAAAGACATAAAATGTTAAGAAGCTCAAGCGGAAGGAGGCGGCTTACCTGAGTTGCAGGTAGGTCTTCTCCCATCTTCTTCTTCTATTCTTCTCCTCCGATCTCCTTCTCTTGCTTCTGCTTTTCTCAGTTTCCCAGCTCTCTCTTTTCTCCTTCACTTTTTTTATTTTTCTTTTCGGCTCTTCTTTCTCCTATGTTCTGAATTTTTCTTCTTTTTTTTTCTTCTCCACCATCTCTCTCCTCTTCTCCACTTGTCTTCCTCTCGGCCTCCCCTCCTTTTTTTCTTTTTTTTTCTTTTTTTATTCTTCCCCTTCCTCTTTTCCAGCTCCTGCTTCTTCTCCCTCCTCTTCTCTTTTTTCTCCCCCCTTTTTTCTTTTCAGTTTTTTTATCATCTCCCACTGCTCTCTCTCTCTCTCTCTCTCTCTCTCTTTTCGACACCTCTCCCTCTGATTTTTTATATTTTTTTTCTTCTTTTCTCTCCTTCTTCTTCTCCTCGATCTGCCATCTCTTTCTATCTTTTTTATTTTTATTTTTTTCTTCTCCCTCCCCATCTTTCTAGCTCCTGCTTCTTCTCGATTTTCCCCCTTTCCTTTGTCTCCCCCCGATTTCTTTTCTCTTTGGATCCTCCTCCTTCTACCTTGCGGGATCCCCTTTTTTATTCTTTTTTTTTTCTCAGTAATCAGTCCCCCTCTCCCTTATCTGATTCTGCCTCTCTCTTTTATTCCCTTTTTTGATTTTTCGACCTCGATCTTTCCTTCTTTTTTTTTTTTCCTTTTTTCCTCTTCTTTCCTTCTTCGGTTTCTTCTCCACCTGTCCGCCTCCTCTTTCCTCCTTCTCCCTCTTCTTTCCTTCTTTGGCAATCTCACCGACTCCCTTTTTTTCTATTCGGATCCTACTTCCTTTTTATATATAAAACATATAAATATATAATATATTAATATATTAATATATATAATATAATATACATATAAGACATATGTATATATTATATGATATATTATAATATATTATACATTATATAAGCAAATAAATAATATATAAAAGAAATACATGCATATGCGCCAACATGAATTGGTCCGGATTGACAAGGATTGACTGGGTTGGGCCAAGACTAGCTTGGGTTGAGCTGAGTTGATCGGATTAACTGAAATTAACTGGGTTTTCTCTATCATTTCATAGGCCATTTCCGCTGTTAATCCGCACAGAATTTTTTAATAGCCTCTATTCTAAATTTTCTACGTTCACATAGAACATTAAAAATGAGGAATATTGGAACTTGAATCACCTCATTTGGAAATAAAATGGCCAACTTATGAATTTCTGAAGTTTAAGCAGACCAATTATTGATAATTTGGCTGACTAATCTGCATGGGATCCTTCAGAGACTTCTATCGAAAATCCTTTACGTCCACTTTGTAGAGTACTAAAAATGGAACATAATGAAACTGAAATCACCTGATTTGGATGTGGGGTGACCAAAATATGAATTTTCAAAGGTTAAATGACCATTTCCATGTGTAATTTTGCATGGGACCCTTCGGAGACTTCTACCTAAGATTTTTCATGTCCACTTTGTAGAACATCATAAATGAAGAATAATGGATTTGGAATCATCTGAATCCAACGCAGAACGAAAAATATATGAAGCTTTGAAGTTCTAACGATAATTTTGCATGAAAGCTTGCATGGGGCCCACTGGTGACTTCTACCCGGGATTTTTCATTTCCGCTTTGAAGAGGACTAAAAATAAGGAATATTGGCCTTTGAATCATCTGAATCTGACGTAGAATGGAAAAGATATGTAGCTTTGAAGTTCTAACAATAATTTTGCATGAAAGCTTGCATAGGGCCTACTGGTGACTTCTACCCGGGATTTTTCACGTCCACTTTGAAGATGACTGAAAATAAGGAATATTGGCCTTTGAATCATCTGATTCTGATATTAGATGACCAAGATATGATGTCTTGAAGTTTGAATGATAATGTATACATTGTACAATAATTACGTAAATGCCCTTGCACTTTCAAACTGCGATATCTTCCTTGTTTGACGTCAGAATTTGATGATTCTGGTTTCATTTTGAAGATAATTTCACGATCTATTCATCCAAATAGGTAATAGCCTATGACCCTACTGTGGGGTTCAGTAGAGAATAAAAAATCTTTGGATTAAAGGCCAGAAACCTGCCATATTGGTTCACTTATGCAGAGGGTGGCAAAAATGGGGTGCTTACAGATGCCCCTCTTTAGCCAAGATTGTTACCAATTAAAGGCTAAAGATAAAAGAACCACATTTTTGGGATATGAGTGAGATTGTTTATTGGGCTGCACTTAGGGTGATTCGTCCTAAACTGCCTACGTATTCTAAGGGTGTCCTAGAAATTAGGTCCAGAACGTAGTTCGACTGGCAAGAAGGTTTGTTCTTCTTGAAAAATTGGTGATTGTTCTTCTTGTATGAAGCTTGGCTGTGAATACAAGGCTCATTTGTAGGCTGGGAACCTCTTCTTGCTGAGGTGGAACTCATGATGCAAGGTATGTGCAGGCTTGGACCTGGCTTGATCCATTTGTAGGCTGATAAACCTCTTCTTGTATAGGGCTAAGGTGAATACAAGGCTCATTTTTAGGCTGGGAACCTCTTCTTGCTGAGGTGGAACTCAATGCAAGGTATGTGCGGGCTTGGACCCGGCTTGATCCATTTGTAGGCTGATAAACCTCTTCTTGTATGAAGCTAGGCTGTGAATACAAGGCTGACTGCATGAGCTTGGGCTCGGCTTTGATTTGTTTGGATAGAAGACTTGAAGTCTTTTCTTTGATAGAACTGAGGCTCTTTTGATTGAGATTCTGAGATTGATTTTTCTGAATAAACTAAGGCTCTACATTTGATTCACTTATAGGCTGAGATTGACTTGATCTTTGAATGAGCTAGGGCTCTGCATTTAATTTACTTATAGATTGAGATTGATTTGAACTTTGGATGAGCTAGGGCTCTACATTTGATTCACTAATAGTCTGAGATTGATTTGAACTTTGGATGAGCTAGAGCTCTGCATTTGATTCACTAATAGTTTGAGATTGATTTGAACTTTGGATGAGCTAGGGCTTTACATTCGATTCATTTATAGACTGAGATTGATTTGAACTTTGGATGAGCTAGGGCTCTACATTTGATTTACTAATAGACTGAGATTGATTTGTTCTTTGGATGAGCTAGGGCTCTACATTTGATTCAGTTATAGGCTGAGATTGATTTGAACTTTGGATGAGCTAGGGCCCTGTATTTGATTCACTAATAGTCTGAGATTGATTTGAACTTTGGATGAGCTAGGGCTCTACATTCGATTCATTTATAGACTAAGATTGATTTGAACTTTAGATGAGCTAGGGCTCTACATTTGATTCACTAATAGACTGAGATTGATTTGTTCTTTGGATGAGCTAGGGCTTTGCATTTGATTCACTTATATGCTGAGATTGATTTGAACTTTGGATGAGCTAGGGCCCTGCATTTGATTCACTAATAGGCTGAGATTGATTTGAACTTTGGATGAGCTAGGGCTCTACATTTGATTCTGAAATGAGCAAGAACTCAGAAGGTCACTTTTAGGGTGAGGAATTTGTTATTGATTTTGAAATGAGCAAGGACTCAGAAGGTCACTTGTAGGGTGATACTGAATGACTCATCTTTGAAGTTCATACCAGCTTTGGACCTTCAGGATTGAAAATTGGAATATCCTTCTTGGAAGCTCTATGGAAACTAGAATATCCTCTTAAGTAGCTTTGTTGCTATGAACCTTAGGATGCTCGAAAGTGACCCATACAGGAAGTCTTTGTTGACTTTGAACCTTTAGGGTTGAAATCTGACCCATCTTAGAAGTCTCTTGACTTTGAACCTATAGAGTGCTGGACATATTTGAAATGATGGTGAATTCCTTGGTAGTTTTCCAAGGATTTTGCCCCTGCTTTATTGGTGAAGGCATAAAACATGGCATCAATGGAAATGAATCATGGACTTTGCTGGCATGATACCTAGATTTGAAATTTGCCATTTATGACCTGGTACTTAAAGTTTAACTCAATTTCAGCACGGTAGTGATGACTTAGTTGCTCCCTTGGAAGGGTTCCATGTAATTTAAAAGTGATGATTTTCTTCAATCAACATTGGTGTTATTGGATTTTGGAAAGAAACTCTAGCGAGAATTTTGGACAAGAATGAGGGGAGCTTGACAGTCTCTAACCAAAGTGATTTTATTGATTGACCTTGGTGTTAAACTGTCGAGGGGCATCTGGTCAACTAATTTCTTTGACTGTGCACTATGGTAGACCAAATTGGTAGAATAGCCAATCGACGATGAAATGTGACATGGGTTTGGCCCTTGATCTAGGCTCATGAAAAGCTCAGGGCTTTGCAATATTGTTGTGCCAATTTTAAAAGATGAATGAACCATGGCCCCAAAGTAGGCACGAGGAGCAAATGATTCGAAGTGTTCCTTCAGAGAATTTGGTGACCAAATCCTAACAGGTGAGCGACCTCATTGGATTTTCTTCATCAACAGGATTGGAATAACTGAGAAATTGGCAAAAACTAACTTGGACGGGTCCTACTTCTATTGACTAGGAAAGTCAGTGACTTTAAACTAGACAATGGATCCTAGATGTAATGCTCATGATCAAGTTCAATTTCTCTACATAGGGTATATCTATGCCCCAGTGTCTGTATGTTGTGACAAACCACTACTATAGAAGGAAACGAGCAATCTAACAGAGTTAGAACTTGGTTGAATCTGGATTGCATCAAGAATTTAACCATGCTTCCAAGGTCAAGGGAAGATTGACAGATTGATTGCAGAAAGTGACTTCTTAGATAAACCCTTCTTGAATCTTGAAAAATGAGGGAGCTGATGATTTGATGAATTTGGCTACATTCGTAACTAGACCGTGACAAAAGGATTTGAAGATAGAATTCTGTTGAAAGACAATGCTATGGGGCCCAACAGATGATGGTTTGTTCAACTCCTCCGAGTATGATTCACTGGAGAGCAAGATGGGTCCTTTCCTTATGGAGGGTAGACTGGGTATGACACTTGTCTACATGAACCACTGGATTTTTCTATGTAGGGCCAATGAGGGCAATGCTTTAGGGTTGCATCAGGTCGCATCCCCACTGAGGTATTATGGGTTGCCCATTGAGGTTTCTTGGGTTGCTTTTCCTTGCTGAGGTTTCTTTTCTTCCCTTTTTTTTTTTTGCAAACCCCATCTTGGGTTGAATAAGGAGTCTTAATATGGTGAGGATATTACCAAAATTATGGTCCTATCCAATGGTCTGAAACACTTAGGGGAAGTCTAAATGGCATGACTTTCATAACAAATGGGTAGCCTTGCCCCACTGTTTAAGTTGACACATACACGCATTGATAGGCAGGCAGCTATTTGAATCATCACTAAAAGCGACCTTAGGGAAATGCAGTCCCACGCCAAAATTAAAAATGGTGCCGAATTATGTTTTCCTTTCTTGGAGATGTTCAGATGGTACACGTGTCTCAACAAGCTACATCGAAATACTGAATCAGTCACGATCATATCTGGGCCTGAAACCTTTAAGTTTGTTGACAAGTATTGATGTTGAAGGTCTAAGAGGACTGATGTGAAACTGTCCACATGGGTCTACCATTGGGAGAGTGTTTGGTTGTTTATGTAGAATGAGTTTGTCTTACCGAGAAGATCCCATTTTATTGGTTTGAGAAATGAAGGGCTTATAGGAACCTTGGGAAGCCGTCGGATGTAATGAACGACAGATGAGAGTTCTAGCCAGATTCATGAATTTGTACATAAAATGATGACATGATCACGAGATACAATGTCATAAAAACTGATAATCAAAAGAAGGGCTTATGATAGAGACTCCTTGGAAAGTCGTCAGATTGATAGACGGGAGAGAGAGTCTAATGCCGATGAGAAATCTTTCTCTGATGATGAAGAAGTGATGAGATCGTCTCCTGTAAAGGTGGGATGTAATTGGCCAAAATCAAAAGTCCGGTCCAACATGCTGTGAATCTCTACGAATGATCGCACTTGCTATCAGGCTTGATTGGAACTATCATCCTCTTGAAGTGAGAGGGACAATTGGCTTACTGTCGAGCTCCAATGCCATTCAACATCTTACTATTTTCTTTTTTTTTCTTTTTTTTTGGATGTGGAGGCCACATAATGCAATGCTTCGCTTGATCGCAAAGTTGAATCATGACTTTCAATATTGGATTTGAATCTTCTTCTTCCAAACATTTCCAATCAGATAGAACATCTTTGCCCCAATTAGTACTCTGATCTTCTATAAACTTTATGAACATTTGTGACTGCTCATCTAGTATCTGATTTTATCTGAATGGTGAATCCGTATGCTATCCTCTGGAAGTTAATCATCACTTTTTGTCTGATGTGACTACCTCCCATTATCGATGTATATAAAACATAGGCTTGAATTTTCTTTTTCTTTCTTTTTTTTTTTTGCTTTTTTTTTCTTGGGTATTCTAATGACCTCATTCTTTGATTTTGAGATTGATCATTCATTATGTATCTCTTGTTTGCAGATGATGTACTTTGTAAGAACTTTGAAATTTTCATCTTTTTTGTGGCACATCTGTCCTCCACTCACTTGTGCTGATTGGTTGACCTGTTGATATGATCTATTACTATCTAATGCTTTCCTTGGAATCTTTTCATAGGTAGAACAAATGGTAGCTTCTCCAATACATCTTTCTTGAGAGTACTCTTGTGTCTCTCGATTGATCATTTAAAGCTTTCCCAGACTGGTTGGACCTTTCTTTCTTAAGAGGCCAGGTGGCATAGAAGTTCAAGAGACGGCTCATCATTTCAATCATCTTCAGAGTCAAAATTGACTGCACACGTAGAGTAGGAGGATGTATGAAACTGGGAGAAAATGTATGGAAAAGACAAGGCACAGAGTTTGAAATCCCAAACGGGGTGATTTTCTTTTACTTACAGGGTAGATTGGACTGGACTTGTCAACAAGCATATCAATCTTGGACCCAGACATGGATGACCTATCGAATAGAAAGTTGAAACAACTAGTTCATCCAAGTAGCTCCAATTGGGCATAACGCCTTCGACGACCACCTTCAGTCGTTGTGGGAATAAATCTTCCTTCAGACCTCTAACAGCAGGACTCATCATGCCCCTCTATCAATAGGTGCAACATGCCTACCTTTCAGGGTTCCATACAATTCTTACCTTTTTTTTTTCTTTTTTTTTTTCCAGTTTAGGATCCATTCATAACCGGACTATTGCTTTTTAAGCTCAAGGTTACTCTAGTTCATGCCCCAGCTTGGGGTTTAGTGGATTCATCAATGGACCACTTCTAGTTAAGTTCACAATCATTCTAGCTTGTGCCCCAACTTGGGGATCAAGGGGTATCGCCATTGCACTACACCATTTTGAGTCCAAGATTGGACTAGTTTATGCCTCGGCTTGGGGGTTCAATGGATTTCTTCATTAGACCACTCTCAATTTGGGTCTAAGGTCAATTTGGTCCATGCCCCAGTTTAGGGCATAATGGCTTTCCTCATTAGACCGCACTCAATTTGGGTCCAAGGTCAATCTGGTTCATGACCAGCTTAGGGCTCAATGGCTTTCCTCATTGGACCGCACTCAATTCAGGTCTAAGGACATTTGGTTCATGACCAGCTTAGGGCTCAATGGCTTTCCTCATTAGACCGTACTCAATTTGGGTCCAAGGTCAATCCGGTTCATGTCCAACTTAAGGCTCAAGGGCTTTCCTCATTGGACCGCACTCAATTTGGGTCCTAGTTTAATCTGGTTCATGCCCCAGTTCAAGGGTTAAGGGTTTCATCATTGGACCATTCCCTAGTTGTGATTCTGGTTCCTCTCCTAGCCTGAGGCATATCGGATCTCATCTTTGGTCTACCCTACTGCTCGAGAAAATTCCATTCCCTTTCTTTGAATAATAAGAAATATGAGGGCAACTCTTTGGATTCTAGCATTTCCTGGGCCAATGGGGCAGAAATGCCCGAGATGGGATAACACTATCATAGCTGAAGGTTTCATGTTTTCCTGATGAATCTAGAATCTAGAATTGATCTTTACTGACAGGCAATGAGGAATGCTTCTCGTTCGCCATTCCTGACGAGCGATCCTAACTTGTAGCACTGGGCTATGATAGACATGGATCGGGCTCAAATTGATAGAGCCAGAGATTGATTTTGAATCGATCTCTGATTGATAGAGACAAGGTTAACTTTGAACTGGTCTCTGATTGATAGAAATCAATATTGACTTTGAATTGGTCTCTGATTGATAGAGATCAAGATTGACTTTGAATTGATCTCTGATTGATAGAGATCAAGATTGATAGTCATGGGCTGGGCTCTAATTGCTAGAGGCAAAAATTGCTTGAGTTGGGCTCCGATTGATAGAGGCCAAGGATGGCAATCATGGATTGGACTCTAATTTCTAGAGATGATTGATTGAGTTGAAATGACTAAATTTCTCTTCGATTCCTTCTTGAAATGGAACATGGACCAGAGGTAATAGTTGAACAGGTCTAGAGGCTAACTCATGCTTACATTGAGTTCATATGAATGGAACCTTTCTTAGTTCAACATGAATCGAAACCTGAACTGGAGTTGACGATTGGACAAGCCTAGGGACTAATTAAATTCAAATGAATGGAACTCGTCTTAGTTCCAACATGAATCAGAACTTGAACCATAGTTGATGGTTGGATAAGCCTAGTGGCTAATTGAATTCAAATGAATGGAACTCTTCTTAGTTCCAACATGAGTCAAAACTTGAACCACAAGTGATGGTTGGATAAGCCTAGTGGCTAATTGAATTCAGATGAATGGAACTTTTCCTAGTTCGACATGAATCAGAACCCTAACCAAAGTTGATGGTTGGTTAATCGAACTTTTCTTAGTTCCAACTTGAATCAGAACCCTAACCAAAGTTGATGGTTGGATAAGCCTAGTGGCTAATTGAATTCAGATGAATGGAACTTTTCCTGGTTTCGATATGAATCAGAACCCTAACCAAAGTTGATGGTTAGATAAGCCTAGTGGCTAATTGAATTCAGATGAATGGAATTTTTCTTGGTTCTGATATGAATCAGAACCCTAACCAATGTTGATGGTTGGATAAGCCTAGTGGCTAATTGAATTCAGATGAATGGAACTTTTCCTAGTTCCGACATGAATCAGAACCTAAACAGGAGGTAAAGGGTGAAAAGGCCTAGGGGCCGAATGCCTCCTCCATTTTAACATGATCTGGGAGTGATGATTGAACCTGCCTAGGGGTTAAACCTTTCTTCAGTTCTGAGATGAACCAGAAATGGTTGTTGAATCTAGGACTGAATATTTCTTTGATTTTGAGATGAACTGGATGTGATTGAATCTGCCTAGGGGCTAAATCTTTCCTTAATTCTGGATGATCGAAATGATGATTGGACCTACCTAGGGGCTGAATCTTTTCTTAATTCAATGGTGAATGGGGGACAATAATTGGATTTGCCTAGGGGTTGAATCTTTCCTTAATTCAAAGGTGAATAGAGAACAATAATTGGATTTTCCTAGGGGCTAAATCTCTCCTTAAGTTAGAGGTGAATCGAGAAGGTGATTGGATTTACCTAGGGATTAAAATTCTCCTTAATTCAGAGGTAAATGGAGAATGGTGATTTGATTTGCTTAGGGACTGAAACTCTCCTTAATTCTGAGGTAAATCGAGAACTATGATTGGATTTGCCTAATGGCTGAATCTTTCCTTAATTCTAAAGTAAATCGAGAATGGTGATTGGAATTGCCTAGGGGCTGAATCTTCCCTTAATTTTGAGATGAATCGAAAACTATGATTGGATTTGCCTAGGGGCTAAATATTTCCTTAATTATGAGATGAATTTAGAACGTGATTGGATTTGCCTAGGGGCTGAATCTTTCCTTAATTCAGAGATGAATCGAGAACTATGATTGGATTTGCCTAGGGGCTGAATCTTTCCTTAATTCAGAGATGAATCGAGAACTATGATTGGATTTGCCTAGGGACTGAATCTTTCCTTAATTCTGAGGTACATTGAGAATAGTGATTGGATTTTCCTAGGGGCTAAAACTCTCATTGATTATGAGATGAACTGAATATGATATTTGTGTAGGCCCAGGGACTAACTGTATAGGAATATTGTAAACGTTTTCAGGTATAGGTGATTATGGCTGCCTAAACTGAATGCTTTATTGGACCAGATTGGCTGAGTTATTGATTGTATTCCCAAATCTGGTTGCCTCATTTCTTATAAAATTTGATGTTCAATCAAGATCTAGATTCATGTTTCCATTGATTCATTTAGAAAGATAACATGGATGAATCGCAAGGTGGGAGATCAAGACAATTCCCTAATTGTAGGGGCCTCTCACCTTAAAAGGGTGGATATGGTTACAGTTTGATTCTCTTTTCCAAAGGCATTGAAACCCAATGGAAGAATATCAAGATTCTAGACATCTAGAGGAATGGACGAAGTCACATGCACAATCAAGGATGACTTAACCAAACAAAGTTAGCTCCCTCATAAGGGAGATTGGGTAAACATTTTTCGAGTCAATTTAATTGAATTTGATTAAGCCATGTGTTCAGTATTGGGACCTCGTGATTCCAAAAATGGATAATCAGTGGTACCAAGGTCTGGCCACTTGGGTTACCGAATTCAATGAAATTGAAATGGATATATTAATCCAATATCATTATTAGGGATGGTTAGCAAAAGCGGTTCATGGATGAACAAACTAGTAAATTTCTTCTTGACCATGGTATCTATGTCTTGACAGGGATTTTCTGTTCATTTTTTCGAAATCAATGTGTTAACAATGAGAGATTTGACACATCGAGTTTACTTAATGGAGGGTGTATAGTAACCGTCTACTATGATGTAGAACAGGTGTATACATACCTTATACTCCCAATGGGTGAGAGTTCAAGATGCTCATCGTGTAGATTCTAACATGTTGACCAATCGAGGAAAAAACAGGCAGAACTTCGACGTCTCGAACATGGATGTCATGGTTAAGCAGATTTTACTGGGTCGGTTCAGGGATGAACCAAAAATAACAAACATTGGGCTACAATCTGGGTTATGACAGAAAAGGCTACCTTGACGAGGATGGGGTAACCTATCACCGAATGCAGGATGAATAATGGGCCCCCAATCCCTTTATATACTATGTTGCAAGGATCCAAGCGACGTGGAGTAGCATAACGTATTCTCAGGCGGACCCAAGAAACGCTCGTTATAGGCTGCTCGCCGGTCGTGGTTTCACAAAGTACAGGCCAAGACTGTGTATTTTGTCTAGTGGGCTACCCCATATGCATGGGACCCGGTTTGGCTACTCGCATGAATGTGTGACTGAACCCATTCCCCCCAAAGCAATATTACACAAACATAAATATACTATCCTAAGAGCTAGCATCCAATTCACACAAGTAAAGTTTTCATTTAGGAGTTTGACGTTTATATCCCTAGTGGAGTCGCCACTGTGAGGACAAAGATGGAAATTTTAGAAGTTGCCACCTAGATTAAGGTTTAAGACCTTGGAAATGTGAAATATCACCCTAAGGTAAGACTTCGATTGACTCATGACCCTGAGATTGGATTTCTGGTCCATCAGAGATTGGGTAAGCGTTAGATTACGATTATGGGAAGGGGTTAGGCACCCAAACCGTCCGATCAAAATCGGTCTCCTATACCTTTCCTATGCTAGACTCTATCTGTTAAATCGAGCCAAACCAAGTGGTTTGATATCATTGAACCGAATCTGTATCCATCAGATTGCCTACGTATTACGAAATTATTTCAAAAATCAGGTTCACCATCGTAGTTCAGGTGTGATTAAAGTTTATGACTGTGATTTATGCTTGTGCATGATTAAGTTCATTGTTCAAGTTGAAATTTATGCTTGAAAGGTTAAGAAACCCTATGGGTTAGGATCTGGATAGTCCATGTGGACTGATAAATAGTCCTAGTGAAACTAAGAATAACCCTATTTGGGTCAAAATATGGATAACCCATTCTAGGTTGGAATGTGGACAACCCTATCTGGGTTGAAATGTGGATAATCCTATATGGGTTAAAATATGGGTAAATATCCTAGTGGATCTATGGATAGTCCAAGTAGACTAAGATGTGGATCTGAATTTGGGATTCTCCCAAATAGCTTACGTATCCTAGGGTTTTCCCTAAGAATCAGAATCCGCGTAGTTCAAACTGATGGGTGAATATCCCAGTGGATATATGGATAGTCCGAGTGGACTAAGGTGTGGATCCAAATTTGGGTTTCTCCCAAATGGCCTACGTATCCTAGGGTTTGCCCTAGGAATCAGAATCCGCGTAGTTCAAAGTGATGGGTGGATATCCTAGTAGATCTATGGATAGTCCGAGTGGACTAAGGTGTGGATCCGAATTTAGGGTTCTCCTAAATAGCCTACGTATCATAGGGTTTGTCCTAGGAATCAAAATCCGCGTAGTTTGGGATCTGAGTTGAAATGGTTGGGTATCCTAGTGGATCTATGGATAGTCCAAGTGGACTATGGTATGGAACCGAATTTGGGTTTCTCCCAAATGGCCTACGTATCCTAGGGTTTGCCCTAGGAATCAGAATCTGCGTAGTTTGGGATTGATAACCTGTTTTAGGTTAGAATGTGAGAACTTATTCTTGGTTTAGGATTTAGAACCTGTACTAGGTTTATGGTTGAGAACTTGCTCTAGGTTTAGGATTGAGAACCTATTCTAGGTTTAGGGTTTACCGAGGGGCAAAATCGTCCTGAATTATCCTTTTCAACCTAAGTTCTAATTTTAGAAGGTTTAGCAAAGTATTTTCTTTCTTTATTAAGATTTTTATTATTCCCATTATGCCCTTCCCAAGAATGTCGGTGCTTAAATATAAATCGCCACACCTAATATGTTTGCTAGGTGTACAAGCATGGCAGTTCGTCTAGGGTATAGCAAAAAAAGTAAATTATTGCCAAAAATGGAAGTATCCAAACAAGGCAAGAAACAAGCATGGCATCTCATGATATGGCAAGAAAAAGCAGGCATCTCAGATATTGCAAGAGGCATATGAATCAATATGGAAAGAAAGCATGGCAACTCATGTTTCTCCACAAAGTATATTTCAATGTGTCAAATGGGATTCTCTAGATTTATGGTTGAGATTTAATGTGAATCTCTCAAGATCAAATCCTGAATCAATGGTTAGATATTTTTTTATCTCCTCAATAATCTATCCAGATCAAATTCCTAAATTTCATCAAAATAGCCAAAATCAACGGCTCAGATCTCATGTCAAGATATATTCATAATCAGACTAAAATCCAACGATTCAAATTCTTTTAAATCATTTATGATCAAGATCCAACGGTTTAAATTCTCTCAAAATCACAATATAACCATTTATATTCATTTAAATCAATCATCAAGACAATCCGATGGTCCAGATTCATTCATACTACTCATGATGTCCATCCAATGGCTAAAATTCTTCTAAAACACACTATGATGGAAATCTAATGGTTTATATCATTCTTGATGATAGTTCAACTGTTCAAATTTATTTCAATCACTCCCAAAGATAATCTAATGGTCCAGATCACTTATCATGATAATCTAACCGTTCATATCCATTTACATCACTTTTGATGATAATCCAATGGTTTAGATTACTCAAATTAATAATCTAACCATTCAGATTACTCAAATCAAGGTAAATTATGATCAACAGATCAAATCAAAACTCTAAGATCAATGATCCAATTTTATCAAATTCCAAGATCAATGGTTCAATTTTAATCATATCATTCCAAACATATGATCGGGTCAATTTTAATTCCATCAAAATTCCATATGATCGGATCAATTTTGATCAACAGTCCAACTTGTGGGATCAATCAATTTCAATTTCATCACAATTGATCGGACCAATTTCATCATATGAAATATCACTCATGATCGAATCAATTTTGGCATATCAAATTTCACTCATGATCAGATCGTTTTCATCATATTAAATATCACTCATGATCGGATCAATTTGATCACATAAATTCCAAGATCAATTTTATAACAACACATGATAAAAAATAAACAATTATCCAATGGTTCATATTCAATCAATAATCATGATCAAAAAATAGATTCTACATCAATGGTTCTGATTTATTCCTTCAACTCAAACAAATCCAATATCAAGGTTTTTGATTGTATAGCTTAACTCAGATCACGGTGAAGACAGCAAGGATGTAAGGGATCTGGTGTTGTGCAGGTGGATGGTATTAGGACAAATGGAAGCTGGCGTGATATGCAGGTCATGGGAATGGCGCACCAAGGGGAATGACCAGCAGTAGCAGGTCGGTTGTGATAGATGGTTTGAGGCTTATCGGTTTGCAGCCAAGGAAGAAAGACTGGTGTGGCTTGCGTGCAGGTTATTGGGCAGTGGTGCTGAACAGGTGTTGCGGTCTATGGGATTACAGGGATGAGAAGGTTTTCTGGGTGTCAGTAGATTAAGACATAAAATGTTAAGAAGCTCAAGCGGAAGGAGGCGGCTTACCTGAGTTGCAGGTAAGTCTTCTCCCATCTTTTTCTTTTATTCTTCTCCTCCGATCTCCTTCTCTTGCTTCTGCTCTTCTCAGTTTCCAATCTCTCTCTTTTCTCCTTCACTTTTTTTATTTTTCTTTTCGGCTCTTCTTTCTCCTCTGTTCTGAATTTTTCTTCTTTTTTTTTTCTTCTCCACCATCTCTCTCCCCTTCTCCACTTGTCTTCCTCTCGGCCTCCCCTCCTTTTTTTCTTTTTTCTTCTTTTTTTATTCTTCCCCTTCCTCTTTTCCAGCTCCTGCTTCTTCTCCCTCCTCTTTTTGTTTTTCTCCCCCCTTTTTTCTTTTCGGTTTTTTTTATCTTCTGCTACCACTCTCTCTCTCTCTCTCTCTCTCTCTCTCTCTCTCTCTCTCTCTCTCTTTTCGACACCTCTCCCTCTGATTTTTTATATTTTTTTCTTCTTTTCTCTCCTTCTTCTTCTCCTCGACCTGGCATCTCTTTCTCTCTTTTTTATTTTTATTTTTTCTTCTCCCTCCCCATCTTTCCGACTCCTGCTTCTTCTCGATTTTCCCCCTTTCCTTTGTCTCCACCCGATTTCTGTTCTCTTCGGATCCTCCTCCTTCTACCTTGCGGGATCCCCTTTTTTATTCTTTTTTTTCTCGGTAATCAGTCCCCCTCTCCCTTCTCTAGATCTGCCTCTTTCTTATATTCCCTTTTCTAATTTTTCGGCCTCGATCTTTCCTCTTTTTTTTTCCCCTCTTCTTTCCTTCTTCTCCCTCTTCTTTCCTTCTTGGCCTTCTTCTTTCCTTCTTCGGTAATCTATTTCTATTCGAATCCTACTTCTTTTTTATATATAAAACATATAAATATATAATATATTAATATATTAATATATATAATATAATATAATATACATATAAGTCATATGTATATATTATAAGATATATTATAATATATTATACATTATATAAACATATAAATAATATATAAAAGAAATACATGCATATGCGCCAACATGAATTGGTCCGGATTGACTAGGATTGACTGGGTTGGGCCAAGACTGGCTTGGGTTGAGCTGAGTTGACTGGATCACCTGGAATTAACTGGGTTTTCTCTTTCTATCATTTCATGGGCCATTTGCAATGTCAATCTGCACGGAATTTTTTGATAGCCTCTATTCCAAATTTTCTATGTTCACTTTGTAGAACATTAAAAATGAGGAATATTAGAACTTGAATCACCTCATTTGGAAATAAAATGACCAACTTATGAATTTTTGAAGTTTAAGCAGGCCAATTATCAATAATTTGGCTGACTAATCTGCATGGGATCCTTCGAAGACTTCTATCGAAAATCCTTTACGTTCACTTTGTAGAGTACTAAAAATGGAACATTATGAAACTAAAATCACCTGATTTGGATATGGGGTGACCAAAATATGAATTTTCAAAGGTTAAATGACCATTTCCATGTGTAATTTTGCATGGGACCCTTCGGAGACTTCTACCTGGGATTTTTCATGTCCACTTTGTAGAACATCATAAATGAAGAATAATGGGTTTGGAATCATCTGAATCCGACGTAGAACGGAAAATATATGAAGCTTTGAAATTTTAATGATAATTTTGCATGAAAGCTTGCATGGGGCCCACTGGTGACTTCTAGCCAGGATTTTCATGTCCACTTTGAAGAGGACTGAAAATAAGGAATATTGGCCTTTGAATCATCTGAATCCGACGTAGAACGGGAAAGATATGAAGCTTTGAAGTTCTAACGATAATTTTGCATGAAAGCTTGCATGGGGCCTACTGGTGACTTCTACCCGGGATTTTCACGTCCACTTTGAAGAGGACTGAAAATAAGGAATATTGGCTTTTGAATCATCTGATTCTCATATTAGATGACCAAGATATGATGTCTTGAAGTTTGAATGATAATGCATGTATCGTACGATAATTATGTAAATGCCCTTGCACTTTCAAACTGCGATATCTTCCTTGTTTAACGTCAGAATTTGATGATTCCAGTCTCATTTTGAAGATAATTTCACGACCTATTCATCCAAGTAGGTAATAGCCTATGACCCTGCTGTGGGGTTCAGTAGAGAATCACAAATCTTTGGGTTAAAGGCCAGAAACCTGTCATATTGGTTCACTTATGCAGAGGGTGGCAAAAATGGGGTGCTTACAACACCACTGTCGTCCCACATACACCCACCATGGAATAGAGATAGAGCTAAAGTGTTCAGATCATACACTGCCAACACTTTTCCTGATGCCCTACCCATACCAACACATAAGCCCCTATTGACGAGGGCTTGTAAACTAGGCTCGCAACTAAACAATCCTATATGTCATCACAGTAGACCCTATCCCAATACAACTCCCTACGGCATAGAGATAGGGCTCGAGTCTAGTGGCCTGGCCGGAGACCACAGTGCCACTTCCTCCCCCTAATACCCTATCCGCACCAAGCATGCTAAGACAGAAGCGATACGAAAAGGTGCTAGTGTGAGGAATGATCCAAGACCCCAGGCTTTTTCCATTCCACACACCAACGAAAACAATCACATGCCTAACACACAAACCTAGCATAGCGAGTGCACATGAACAATATAATAACTAAAAGTAAAGATGACATGTGAGTATGCATAAACACCATTCCACAGAATCATAATTATTAACAACGTTTCACTGTTATTAAGTTATTAGGGTTTAGGTCCGATTCCATTACTTGATGCTTGATTGCTAGCTTGCTCCTCGTCACAGAATCCAAACTTGCTTTCACAAGGTCCTACACGACGTTAGGGTTGAATTAGAATTAGTTTCTTAGGGTTTACGTTGGATGGAAACTAACTGGGATTGAAAACACCCTCATAGTGCATACCGATCGCAAGTACCGGTGGCAGCACTGTGGGGAAAGGTGCGATTGACATGGTCTACCGGTCCCCCACAGATCAGCTCCCGAGAGGTACCAGTCACAGTACCGATCGAATATGGTGCAACCGGTATGGTTGACCGGTATGCCTCCGAAAGACCACCAATCTTGGTGTTCACCTTCTGTCAGTCACCCATTATTGGTTCTAGGGTTTCTCCTATGCATTCTAGGCCTGAGCAACAAGTTAAAGTTGTTTCATGTTCCATTCAAGTCCTAGTTTCGATGATCCTTAGCCTAGAATGCGAATCTAGGGTTTATTGACTATTAGGGTTTGACGGTAATTTAAGGGTTTTAGATCAATACCTCACCTTGCATGGTATTGATCAATTCATGATTAATCATCTATAATGCTTAACTTAGAGAGAAGTTCAAGCACTAACCGTTGGTTTCCAACTATGGTGTTTTTCGTCCAACGGCGGCTCCTCTCCCACCTTTCTTAGCTCTTTCTCCTTCTTCGATCTCTTTCTCCTCTCTAGGATTTGTGAGAAACAATCAAAGAGTTCTAAAGAGGTTTAAGGGTCCTTAAATAGACTAGGTTGGGGTTTAGGAAGTTTTCCTACTTTAGGAAAGTCCCTAGGCTTGAGGTTTGGCAAGCGGAACCCGCAGAGATCCATTTTCGGATATGACTAGTCTGCCCACGCAGACATACCGGTGGACCGGTACCATGAGACTGGTATAAAATTTAACTCTGTTTAAGGTCCATTTTCGTACCTAATTATCATCCGCTTGTCCCGTCTGTTCGGTGATGATTGGAAGACCTGTTACGACATAAATTAAGGGTTTAGATCGGGTTCATGGAGTACGGGTCTTACAACTCCCCCACCCTTAAAAGAAATTTCGTCCCCGAAATTTCCATGTAGGTCTTACAATTCCCCCACCCTTAAAAGAAATTTCGACCTCGAAATTTGCACGTACCTTGTTCAACGAAAAGGTTAGGATACTCCTTTTGCATAGTGTTCTCTTCCTCCCAAGTGATTTCTTCTACATCTAGGCTTTTTCAATGCACTTTGACATAATGGATATCCTTGCTTCGGAGATGTTGTACCTTTCAGCTTGTGAGCATTACATGCAGTACTTCAAATGTCAAGTCCTTCGTCAAGTCTGGTGGGTCTGTTGTTAAGATGTGCGATGGATCCCTGACATACTTCTTTAATAAAGAAACATGGAACACATCATGAATGCTTGACATGGATGGTGGTAGAGCCAGTTGATATGCCACATTACCACATCTGGTCAAAATCTCATATGGTCCCACATACCTAGGGCATAGCTTTCCCTTCTTACCGAGCCGTTTCAGACCTCGCACAGGTGATATCTTCAAGAACACCTTGTCACCCACTACAAACTCTAGATCTCAACATTGGTTATCTGCATAGTGCTTTTGTCGAACTTGAGCTGTCTTCACTCTTTCCTTAATTTGATCAATCGCTCGATAAGTTTCTTCTACCAACTCCAGTCCTACAATCCTTCTCTCTCCCACCTCATTCCATAATAGAGGTGTACGACATTTCTTTGCATAAAGTGCCTCATATGGAGCCATTTGGATCGTAGCCTGGTAACTATTGTTATAAGCAAACTCGATGAGCGATAGCTTCTCGTCCCAAGCTCCTTTAAAATATAGGGCACATGCTCGGAGCATGTCCTCAAAGATTTAAATGGTTCTTTCTGACTACCCGTCTGTCTGAGGATGAAAAACCATACTAAACTTCAACTTGGTTCCCATCGTTTTCTGTAGTCCTTCCTAGAACTTAGATGTAAAATGGGGATCTCTGTCAGATACTATACTCTCTGGAACGTCATGAAGTCTGACTATATTATCCACATATAGCTTGGCTAGCTTGTCCATGGTGTACTGAGGTCTGCCAGCGATGAAGCGAGCTGTCTTGGTAAGTCGATCGACTATCACCCACACAACATCCATTGACCTTGGTGTCAAGGGTAAGCCAGTGATGAAATCCTTTGTGATACAATCCCACTTCCATGCTGGCTCCGGTAGTGGTTGTAACAATCCAGCTGATCGCTGTCTCTACTTTCACTTGCTGGAAATTTAAACATTGAAATACAAATCGAGCTACATCCGCTTTAATACCCCTCCACCAATATAGTATTCGTAAATCATGGTACATTTTAGTGCTTCCTGGATGTACCGAATATGGGGTATAATGAGCTTCTGTCATAATTCTGTCTTTGATATTTGAGTTCTCACTCTCAGGTATACATAATCGTCTACAATACCTAAGTACCTTGCCTAAATCCAAGGTAAAGTCAGGGTTGCTTTTATCCTTCTCTAGATCTTCTTGCACAGTCTTGAGGTGTGGATCTTGTAGGATTACTACTTCTACCTCATCTATTAGATCCGATGAGATCTTTGAAGCTGCGAACATCAAGGTGAACTTATTAATTAAGCCCTATTCTACTGGATCTTCTGCAGTCTCTAATATATGCTCTTCATCATTCTCTATTGAGCTCGAGGCTGCAGCACACAATGTAGCGTTTGTACTAGATCCCTCATGTTTCAATGCCCACTTTCTGCTTAAGGCATTAGCTATGACGTTTGCTTTACCCAGATGCTACTGGATGTCACAATCATAATCTTTTAATAGCTCCAGCCATCTCCTCTGTCCCATATTCAGGTCCTTCTGAGTAAAAAGGTAAGTCAAACTCTTATGATCCGACTTTATCTGAAACTTTTCACCATAAAGGTAGTGCGTCCAAGTCTTGATTGTGTGAATGACCGCTGCTAACTCCAGGTCATGCATAGGATAGTTCTTCTCATGCTCTTTCAACTATCTTGATGCATAGGCAATCACCTATTCTCCTTGCATCAACACACCTCCAAGACCCAACCCTGAGGCATCCGTATATAAGGTGAAAGGCAAGCCTGGTGCTGGGATGGTCAAAATAGGTGCAGAGACTAGTCTTGACTTCAGAGTCTGAAAGCACTTCTCACACTCATCTGTCCATATGAACTTTTCTCCTTTTTTGGTTAGTCTGGTGAGTGGAACGGCGATTCTTGAGTAGTCTTCCATGAATCTTCAATAGTAACCAGCCAATCCAAGGAAGCTACGAATCTCTGCAACTGATTTTGGTGCTTTCCATCCTACTATAGCTGCGGTCTTGCTTGGATCTACCTTGATACTGTCTGCAGATACTACGTGACCCAAGAAGGCCACTTCCTTCAGCCAAAATTCAAACTTCTTGAACTTGGCGTGAAGCTTCTCCCTTCTCAGCCGTTGTAAGGTTGCTCTCAAGTGTGTTACATGAGTCTTCTTGTCCTTTGAGTAGACTAAGATGTCGTTAATGAATATAATGACCGAAAGGTCCAACATGTCATGAAACAATTGGTTCATCTGTTCCATGAACGACGCTGGGGCATTGGTCAATCTGATAGACATTACAAGGAACTCATAATGTCCATACCTCATCCTGAAAGCAGTCTTCGGAATATCTCCTGCCTTGATCTTCAGTTGGTGATACCCCGATCTAAGATCAATCTTCGAAAAAACCTTTGCACCCTGCAACTGATCGAACAGATCATCGATCCTAGGCAAAGGGTATCGGTTCTTGATGGTTAACTTGTTCAACTCCCGATAGTCAATACATAGTCGTATGCTACTATCCTACCATCCTTCTTCTTTACGAACAATACAGGTGCTCCCCACGGCAATATGCTTGGTCGTATGAAACCCTTATCTAGTAATTCTTGTAACTGGGTCTTCAACTCTTTTAATTCTGTAGGGGCCATCCTGTATGGTGCCTTAGACACCGGTGCCGACCCTGGCATAAGGTTTATCACGAACTCTATATCCCTGTTTGGAGGTAGTTTGGGTAGGTCTTTTGGAAATACATCTAGAAACTCTCATACCACATCCAGATCTTCCATCTTTGGCACCTCTCCAGCGATGTTGACTACAGATACTAAGTAACCCACTCCTCCCTTCTCTAAGCATTTCTTAGCTTTTAGAGCAGAGAGGATCAGCTTCCTCTTCCTAGGTAACTTGGTTCCGATGAAGCTAAATTCCTTCCCATTATCATCCTTGAAAGCAAGCTTCTTTTTGGCACATAATAAGCTAGCTGAATGATGGCCTAAACAATCCATTCCCAAGATGACGTCAAAGTCTACCATCTCGAGTTGGACTAAATTTGCTTCCAGGTTTCACCCATCAATAATAACTGGGCACTGGCCATAGCATTCATTCAAGGCCACTTCTACTCCCAACGGAGAGCAAACTATCAAGCTTGGAGTTAAGAGCTTAACAGGTAACTCTAGTCTCTTTCCAAAAGATACAGAAACAAAGGAGTGTGTAGCCCCAGAGTCAAAGAGTACTCTGGCGGGTACACCAGCTATATCTACAGTTATTGGAATTTAATTATTCCTTAGTCTACATGCTCATACATGGTAATGCAGTAACCAAAAAAAAAAAAAAACAAGAGACGAATTCATACCAATGACCACATCAGGTGATGCGGCTACCTCCTCAGTGGTAACTACAAATACCTTCTCTTGCCGTGGCAGTTACTTTCTTGATAGAGTGCAAGTCTTTGCATAATGGCCTAATTGCTGCCAGTTGAAACATTTGACATTAGAGTTTTGACCCGCTACTACCTGTGGTGGTGGTGTAGTAGTATTCCTTTCTGACACCATAGCAGACTGAATCCTGTATGGACGGAATGGTCTAGTGTTCCCTCCACCCGAAGTCTCAATAGCAGGCCTTTTAGTCCCCTATTTTAAGCAAAGAAGCTGTCTCTTTGGCATGATTCAATCACTTAAGCGATCTACACAGTTTCGTTATACACCTTCTTCTCCAAACCCAAAATGTGTTCACGAATGCTTTCACACAATCCCATAGTGAACCTATGGGTTTTGGTTTCCTCCTCTTGCATGCTCGCTGGAGCGAAGAAAAATAGCTCTTCGTACCTCTGCTGGTACGCATCAACAATAAACTGGGATTGTTGCAGGTTGAGGAATTCCTTCTCCATTTGATCACGAAAGCTCTTTGGAAAGTACTTATCGAAGAAGGCTGCCTTGAATATTTCCTAGGTGATTTGGGTGTGCTTCATCTCCAAGTATGTCCGGGTAAAATTCCACCAGGCATTCGCATCTTCCTTAAGCATGTGTGTAGCAAATAGCACCTTCTCATCCTCTGTGCAAGTCATCAGAATGAAGTTCTTCTCCATCTCAGCAACCCTGTGCCGGCCATAATGGTTTTCCTGGTTTCCCTGTGAAGGTAGGGGGTTTCAATTTCAAGAACCTGTCCATTGCTTGGCTTAGGTCGTTCTGCCCCTGTGCATTTGTTCCATACCATAGTGGTGGGTACAGATAAATCCCTTGATTGGCAGACGATGTTGGAAATTGGTATGGCAGTTGTGGGTTTTGTTCTTGGCCCATCGGCCCAGTGCTACTATCCACTGGCAGTGCGATGTTATTTCCCCTAGACTCATGTGTACCTTTTGTAGGGATATATCTCAATGGCCTAAACATCTTCAGCATCTCGTTCAAGAACGCCTTCTGCTGAGCTTCCATCTGGTAGATCAGATTTGTCACAATAGTCTCAGAGTTGGTGTGAGGAGGGCCTGGCAGATTTGTTGGTGCTCTGTGACTCTACCCTTCTCCACCATTTCTCATTGGTGTCATGTCCCCATCATCCCTCATTGGGGTTCCACCTTCTGGGTTCAGGTTTTGCTCATCAATGGTACCTATTTCCACATTGTCTTCAACTTGGCGCACCCTTGAATGGTGACGCTTCCGTGAGCCTCTACGACCGTTTCTGCCTGCCATCTCAGATTACTTTTCTTGTTTGGATCTGAGAAGAAGACATAACACATGAGGTATATTCGAATAGTCACATTTATTATAATAGTGTTAGACTTTAACAGGTGTGAGGCGAAAATTGTAATGGGAACTTTAAATCAAATTTTAAAAATTTTCTCAAAATTTTCCGGGCTCAAAATATTTGTCCGGTTGCAACATACCAATCGCGGCATTGTAGAATATAGTGCGACCGGTATGGTCAGGCAGACAAACCTCTTGGACTTCCCGAGGGGTACCGATCGATATACCAGTCGCAGCTCTGTATGATATGGTGCGACCGGTATAGTCGACTGGTCAAAATTTTCCTTTGGCCAAGAGATACCAGTTGCAGGTACCAAGGGGTACCGGTCGACCGGTATAGCCCAAACCGTCGACCGGTATGGGTTAAAACCCCTTTTAACCGCGATTTTTGACTCTTTTCTTCACTTTCTTCTTTCCATTCTCTCCGGTGGCGATTCGTCTTTGACTTGGTGGGTTGCTATGGTCCGACCGGTGCTTGTAAAAACGATTCTTCTCTCCCAAGAGTGCTTCACAACCTCTCAAAGTAAGTTCATTCCTTCCTCTTTCTCTTTTACATCGTTTCTTCATGGTTTCTTGCCCAAAAACTAGATTTTCCTAGATTTAGAAGATTCTAACTGTAGAAACTCTTTTTCTTCGGCTTAGAAATAGTTTTGGGACTCCTATGAACAAAAGCCCTCAATTTATTTGAGGTTCCACCGTATGGTTTACTCAAAATAAATTTTTTTTTTTTGGATTTTTGACCTAGGTTTTGGTCAAAAATCGATTTTTCTTGTAATTGTTGAATTTCTTGCTTGTTTGATGATTGTTTCGTCTCTATATATTACTAAATGGTTACGTAAGTCCTCCTCCCCAGATTTTGGGTGAGTTGGAGTCTTTTGCTTGAAATACTGTCGTTATGCTACTGAAATTTCAAAATTTTTTTTTACTAATTCTCATTGTTTTGTTTTGTTTTGTAGTTAAACAATGTCTCAACATCAAGGTGCTGATATGCACGCATATGCTCTAGGCATGAACCATCCACACCCTCCGGTTCTGCAGTTTGATGAGTGGTGGTTTCGTAAGGAGGCAGCGCAAGCCCGTTTCCCATGGTTCGAAGAGAAAAACATAGAATCTGGACGCTGCGTAAACCTGGAGCAACTACAACAGTTCGATGTTGAAGCAGCCTTTGGTGCACTTGGGTGGTTACTAGTTATCACCTACACAGTGACTACCCGACCCAATCTGGTAAAGCACTTCTATGCTAAACTGGAGGTCGAGGGGGATGTTAACGATTTTAGCCACGGTAGGGACATCTGCCTCACCAGCTTTGTCAAGGGTGTTCCCATATCATTCAACACTCACCAGCTTGCTGATCTCTTGGGGATTCCTAATGATGGTGATTTGGTTTACTGTGCTCCCAAGATGAAAGGCTTCCTTACTGATGATCTACGCCAGGAGGTTTTAGAGTAGATCCTTAACCCAATGGCGCCCAATGAAAGCTGCCAGTTTGAGACCTCTCCCTTGAGTCTATTACCGCATTATCTAGCA
This sequence comes from Protea cynaroides, assembly GCA_028583415.1. NCBI lineage: Eukaryota > Viridiplantae > Streptophyta > Magnoliopsida > Proteales > Proteaceae > Protea > Protea cynaroides. The sequence goes on from CM053266.1 coordinate 81,331,026, forward strand.
TAATATTGTCCCTCAGAGAGGCCACTACATTGAGTTATCTCATCTCACCCAGTACCTGACTTATTGTGTCCACATTAGGGAGTGGGTCTGTCTCCCTTATATTATCATCAGGACTATGTGTCAGGCTACCATGCCCGACCAGATAAGCAACCTTCCTTATGGTTTGCTTATCACTACACTCTGCAGCACCTTCGAGTAGATATGAGGGATGAGATTGCGGTTAAGGACACCATGACATCAGACATTGACTGGGATGCCAATGTCTGGATGAGGATGGACAACCTGTCGATCAGTGATGAGGAGTTAAAGGCTCGTCCTTGTCAGCTTAGGAGGGTAACAGCAGCGGCAGCAACAGTAGTAGCAGCCAATGCAGCTTATGCAGAAGAGGTAGGGGGTGATGATGACGAATAGATGGAGGATATTCCTACACCAGAACCGCAGCCCATACCTGCAGCAGGACCATCCCAGTTTTTTTTCGATACCGTGATGGGTATGTTTATGGAGATTTGAGATGTCCAGCGCGAGATGAACCGTGACCTAGGGCGCCTCTCTCACAGCCTTAGAGTCACACAGGAGGAGGTACACTGGCTCAGGGTCGCATATGAGTGTGACTATGACATCGCTGACCCTATTCTACTGATGCCCCCAACCCCATGATGGATCACTTCATTTTTCCCTCTCTCCTATTGTCACACCCCAATTCAGGCTGAACCAGAAGTGTGAGTGAATCATCACTGAATCAACGGTTCACACCAGGATCTCAATAAGACCATATCCACTCATACAAACCATTGCATATAACCATAATCATAATATAATAAAATACAGCAGAAGTCTTAAATCAAATGAACTGAATTCTCTATTGATAATTTAAATAAAATATCCGATTATTCTCCACACCAAAACATAAATAAATATCCTTACATCAATTGTAAATCCAACTGAAAATAAACAAATAAACTAAACAAATCCTAGAGGTACACGCAGAAAGGGAACTTGCATGAATCGTCATGCTCGTCCTCTCCTGCTTGCACTTCTAAAGCAGCAACACCTCCATACGCCGGAGCTACCATGTAGTCCTCCATAGTATAACCTGCATCAACATCTAAAACATGTATATATATACAGGGTGAGCTCATAACTTAGCTTAGTAAGACAATCAGACAATGTAATAAACATATGCATGAGTAACATTCACATTATGGTCTGATTTTAAGTTTGCAATGTGCTATAGAAAGGATTGGCGGCCACCGCACCTCTATACACGAGTGTGTGAAGCCGCCCAATGGATCAAACACCACTGTCGTCCCACATGCACCCACCATGGAATAGAGATAGAGGTAAAGCATTCGAATCAAACACCGCCTACACTTCCCTGATACCCTACCCATACCAACACGTAAGACCCTATTGGCGAGGGCTTGCAAACTGGGCTCACAACTAACCAATCCTATATGTCATCACAATAGGCCCTATCCCAGCACAGCTCCCTACGGCATAGAGATAGAGCTAGAGTCTAGTGGCCAGGCCAGAGACCACAGTGCCACTTCCTCCCCCTGATACCCTACCCGCACCAAGCATGCTAAGACAGAATGATACGAAAAAGGTGCTAGTGTGAGGAATGATCTCAGACCCAGGCCCTTCCCATTTCACACACCAACGAAAATAATCACATGCCTAACAGTCACATCCTAGCATAGCAAGTATGCATGAACAATAATAATAACTGAAAGTAAAGATGACATGCGAGTATGCACAAACATCAGTCCATAGAATCATAATTATTAACAACGTTTTACTATTATTAAATTATTAGGGTTTATGTCCGATTCCCTTACCTAACGCTTGATTTCTAGCTTGCTCTGCGTCATAGAATCCAAACTCGCTATCACAAGGTCCTACACGATGTTAGGGTTGTATTGGAATAGTTTTCTTAGGATTTACATTGGTTGAAAAACCAATTGGGTCAAAAACACTCTTCACAGAGCAGACCGGTCACGGGTACCGGTCGCAGGTACCGGCCGTGGCACTGTGGGGAAAGGTGCGACCGGTATGGTCGACTGGTCCCCATAGACCAGTGGTCGTAGGTACCGGTGGCATAGGGTGCGACCGGTATGTCTTCGGAAGAACATACACCCGGTTCTCGCCTTTCGTCGGTCACCCCCTATAGATTCTAGGGTTTCTCCTACACATTCTAGGCCTGAGCACTGAGTTAGAGTTGTTTCCAACTCCATTCAAGTCCTAGTTTCGATGATCTTCAACCTATAACTTGAATCTAGGGTTTACCGAATGGATTAGGGCTTGACGGAAAAATATGGTTTAGATCAATACCTTGCCTTGCATGGTATTGATCCAATCATGACTAACCATTCTAGAACGCTTAATGTAGAGGAAGGTTTAAGCACTTACTGTTGGTTCACGGTAATGTATTCTTCGTTCAACGGCAATGGCGGCTCTTCCCTCCCCTTCCTTAGCTCCTTCTCCTTCTTCAATCTCTTTCTCCTCTCTAGGGTTTGTGAGGATCAATGAAAGAGATTTAAGGAGGTTTAGGGGTCCTAATATAGACTAGGGTTGAGTTTAGGAAGCCCCCTAACATTAGGAAAGCCCTTCGGTTCAGAATTTGAAAAGTGGGACCCGTAGAGATCTATTTCCGAATCTAAGTGGTCTGCCTGCGCAGGCATATCGGTCGACCAGTACCATCGATCGATATGAAAAATACATTTAGTCTGGTCCGTTTTCATACCTATGTAAGCACCCCATTTTTGCCACCCTCAGCATAAGTGAACCAATATGGCAGTTCTGGCCTTTAACCCAAATATTTGTGATTCTCTAATGAACCCCACAGTAGGGTCTTAGGATATTACCTACTTGGATGTACAGGTCATGAAATTGTCTTCGAAATGAGACCAGAAGCATCAAATATCGACATCAAACAAGGAAGTTATCACAGTTTGAAAGTGCAAGGGCATTTACGTAATTATCGTATGATGCTTGCATTATCATTCAAACTTTAAGACATCATATCTTGGTCATCTGATATCGAAATCAGATGATTCAAAGGCTAATATTCCTTATTTTCAGTCATCTTCAATGTGGACGTGAAAAATCCTGGGTAAAATTCACCAGCAGGCCCCATGCAAGCTTTCATGTAAAATTATCGTTAGAACTTCAAAGCTTCATATCTTTTTCGTTCTATGTCGGATTCAGATTCCAAGGCCATTATTCTTCATTTGTGATGTTCTACAAAGTGAACGTAAAAAATCTCGGGTAGAAGTCTCTGAAGGGTCCCATGCAAAATTACAAATGGAAATGGTCATTTAATCTTCAGAAATTCATATTTTGGTCACCCCATATCCAAATCAGATGATTTCAGTTTCATTATATTCCATTTTTAGTACTCTACAGAGCGGACATAAAGGATTTCCTGTAGAAGCCTCGGAAGCATCCCATGCAGAATGGTCAGCCAAATTATCGATAATTAGCCTGCTTAAACTTTAAAAATTCATAAGTTGACCATTTTATTTCCATATGAGGTGATTCAAGTTCTAATATTTCTCATTTTTATTGTTCTACAAAGTGAACGCAGAAAATTTGGAAATAGATGCTATCGGAAAATTCCATATGGAAGGGTGATAGAAATAGACTATGAAATGTCAACCTTGGTCCAAACCAGCTTAATCCAAGTTAGTCTAACTTAACCCGGCCCAGCTCAGACCAATCCAGACCAAGTTATGTCAGTCCATATGCATGCATTTCTTTTATGTGTATAATGTATAATATATATATATATATATATCTTATGGATATATTATATATATATATACATATATATTATAGGAAAGAGAAAGGAAAGAGAGACCGTGGAAAGAAAGAGGAAAGAGAGGCCGTGGGAAAGAGAGAGGGAGAAAGAAAAAAGGAAAGAGAGAGAAATAAAAGAAAAAGGAAAAGAAAAAAAAAGGAAGGAAAGAGGAAGGAAAGAAAAAAGAAAAAAAAAAGAAAAAGAAAGAAAAGGAAATGTTTTCTAGAAAGAAAACATGAAAAAAGAGAGAAAAGAAGAAAGAAAAAAAAAGGAAAAAAGAAGAAAAGGTAGAAGAAGAAAGGAAGGAAGAAGAAAAGGAAAGAAGAAATTTTTTAGAAGAAGGAAAGAGAGAAAGGAAAGAGAGAAGGGATTTTCTAGAAGAAGAAGGAGAAAAAGGAAAGAAAGGAAGGAGAAAAAACGTGGGAAAGAGAGAAGAAAGGAAAGAAAAAAAATAGAAAGAAAGGATTTTCTAGAAGAAAATGAAGGAAGAGAGAGAAGAAGAGAGAGAGAGGGACGTTTCTACTCTAGAAACATGTAGAAAACATGGAGAAGAGAGAAGAAAGAAGAGAAAAGGGAAGGAAGAGAAGAAAGGAAAGAAGAAAAAAGGAAAAAAAGGATTTTTTAGAAAAAGAAGAAAAGGAAAGAAGGATCTTTTAGAAGAGGAAAGGAAAAGCATAAATAGGCCAAGAGAAAGAGAGAGGAGGCTTCTTTACCAGACCACAAGGAGAGAGAGAATGTGGGTAAGAGAGAAAAAAGTGAGAGAGGGAGAAAGAAAGAGAGAAGAAGAAGAGAAAAGAAAGAAAGAGAGAAGAAGAAGAGAAAGGAAAGAAAGAGAGAAGAAGAAAAGAGATAAAGAGAAGAGAGAGTGAAGCAGAGGTGAGGAGAAGGAGGGTTCGCCTTCAAAGAGCTTGATACAACCTCTAATCATCCTACATCGACGGTTTCATTCCATTCGAGCACAAGGTTAGTACCTTAAACGAATTTAGAGGTCTTTAAAATGCTCGAATGTCAATTGTGCTTGAAAAAGATTAATTTTCATGAAATCTCGATTAGGACTTCTCTATTGCATCCATATTTATGTTAAGATGCCTATGTATAGCATTTTTTATGATTAATGATTTGTCTAAACTACTCAATGATGAAGTTTTGAATGCTATATGATGATGTTTGATATTTTTGACAAGTTTCATAAAGTGGTTTTCTAATCTGAAATTTCTAGATTTAGGATTCAAACTAAGGACGTACATCACATGTGGTTTTTCTTAGATTTTGAAGACCAAATATTTATGGGAGTCTCTCCGATATGTTAGAAGACTACCCTAAAAATTTCGTTCCTTTTGGAATTGGGAAAGTATATGAAAAAAATTCATCTTTGACATTGCTGTTTTATTCAGATACAATGCAATCCTCTATCAGAAAATCTCTAGACAAGGGTCTTATGGCCATAATCAGGAAATCAACTTCATATGAACTTTATAGATATGAAATTCTTCTCAAAAATTGCAGTAGTTTCGTATTTTTTTGATTTTTTATTGAATTGATATCGATTTTAAGTGCATACTGCTCTGATTTTGAATCTGTTAGGATGTACTGATTTGCACGATTGAAAAGGATCATTTTTCAAAACGAAACTATGATGCTTTTACTTGTTTTTCTTAATTAAATTTTATATTAGATAGTTATCTACATGGACATATGTCTGTATTTAATTTTTAATAAGTATAGGATTTTATTCAGAATTTATGGTGCAACTGGTCAAAAATCTAGAACAGACTTGACCAGTGCACATATCCGGTCTTAGGGCATATCTTTGACCTATTTTTTCTCTCTATTAGATTTGAATCCTTCATATGAAATATAACATGTTGAGTCATCTTTCTATGAAAAAAAAATTAAGCTTGATTTGAGTTACAGAAGACCTATTTATGGTCATTCTTGTGTAATGTGACAGAATCTGAATGCTGTTCATAGTTTTATCCATTATCTGAAACCTTGTGTCATAATTTTGATAGTTTTGAGTCATTAATCTTTTCAAATGTCTTCATAAAAATTACAAGTTTTCAAAGAACATTGAACATATGTTTTTGATAATTTTACACTTTTCAAAAAAAGATTTCATTGATGTCTCATTCATTGTAACATGCAATTGGTTGTTTGAGTAAATTCTGCCATATTTGGATAAATGGCTATATTTGGAGCATTCATATGCTTTGTTTGGGTTGTGCATACTATATTTTTCATATTCCATGTGTTGCTATATTTGGTAGAATAAATAGATTTTTATCATATTTAGCAAAATCTTAATAATTATCATTTTTAAGTCTTACTATGCTTAGAAAATAGCATATAAGATCTTATCTTTTTTGGATGATCATGTCATATTTTGCATTCTATGTTTGGTACTTACCATATTGATATATATATATATATGCATACATTAATTTCTTACCATTTTTAAGTCTTACTATGTTTAGAAAATAGCATATAAGATCTTACCTTTTTTTTATGATTCATATCATATTTTGCATTCTATGTTTGGTACTTGCCATATTGACATATAGGTGCATATATTAATTTCTTTCCATATTAGGTCTTGCCATGCTTAGATTAACATATTAGATCTTGCCATATTATGTTCTTGCCTTATTTGCAATGCATGCCATATTAGGGAGATTTTCACAATCTTACTATATGTTGTGATAGTTACCATAAATATCATACATGTCATATTTAGATAGAATATTCTATTTATGACAATAACTTAATTTATGCAACACCCTAGTCAAACTGCCATATCGGTACACCTAGCAAACATATTAGGCGTGGGGATGTACATTTAGGCACCCACATTCTTGGGAAGGGTATAATGGGAATAATAATAAAAATCTTAATAAAGAAAGAGAATGCTTTGCCAGACCTTCCAAAATTAGAACTTAGGATGAAAAGGATAACTCAGGACGATTTTCACCTCTCAGTAAACCCTAAACCTAGAATAGGTTCTCAATCCTAAACGTAGAATAGGTTCTAAACCCTAAACTTAGAACAGGTTCTCACATTCTAATCTTGAACAGGTTATCATGCCCGAACTACGTGGATTCTGATTCTGAGGTCAAACCCTAGGATACGTAGGCCATTTGGGAGAAACCCCAATTCGAATCCACATTTTAGTCCACTCGAACTATCCATAGATCCACTACGATATCCAACCATTTTAATCTAGCCTGAACTACGTGGATTCTAATTCCTAAGTCAAACCCTATGATACGTTTTGGGAGAAACCCAAATTTGGATCCAAACCTTAGTCCACTCGGACTATCTATAGATCCACTAGGATATTTATTCATTTCCATTTCAACCCAGATTTTGAACTACGTGGATTCTGATTCCTAGGACAAACCGTAGGATACGTAAGCTATTTGGGAGAATTCCAAATTCGGATCCAAACCTTAGTCTACTCGGACTATCCACAGATCCACTAGGATATCCACCCACATTTTGACCCAGAAAGGGTTATACATATTTTGACCTAAATAGGGTTATCCACATTCAGACCCAGAAAGGGTTATCCATTCTTAGATCCACTAGGACTATCTATCAGTTTGCATAGACTATCCAGATCCTAACCCATAGGGTTTCTCAGCCTTTCCAGCATAAACTTTAACTTTAACAATGAACTTAATCATGCACAAGCATAAATCACAGCCATAAATTTTAATCACACCTGAACTACGATGGTGAACCTGATTTTTGAAATAATTCCGTGATACGTAGGCAATCTGATGGATACAGATTCGGTTCAATGATATCAAACCACTTGGTTTGGTTCGATTTAATAGATAGAGGCTAGCATAGGAAAGGTATAGGAGACTGATTTCGATCGGGCGATTTGGGTGCCTAACCCCTTCCCATAACCGTAACCTAACGCTTACTCAATCTTTGATGAACCAGAAATCCAATCTAAGGGTCATGAGTCAATCGAAGTTTTACCTTAGGGTGAGATTTCACATTTCTAAGGTCCTAGACCTTAATCTAGGGGGCGACTTACAAAAAAAGGATTACGATCTTTGTCCTCACAGTGGCGACTCCGCTGGGGATATAAATGTCAGACTCCTAAATGAAAACTTTCCTTGTGTGAATTGGATGCTAGCTCTTAGGATACTATATTTATGCTTGTATAATATTGCTTTGGGGGGAATGGGTTTAGTCACACATTCGTGCGAGTAGCCGAATCGGGTCCCATACAGATGGGGCAGCCCTCTAGGCGAAACACACAACCATGGCCTATACTTTGTGAGATCACGACCGGCGAGCAGCCTCTAACAAGCATTTCTTGGGTCTGCTTGGGAATGCGTTATGCTACTCCACATCACTTGATTCTTGCAACATAGTATATAAAGGGATTGGGGGCCCATTATTCATCGTGCATGCGGTGATAGGTTACCTCGCCTTGTCAAGGTGGCATTTTCTATCCTAAACCAGTTTGTAGCCCAATGATTGTTATTTTTGGTTCATCCCTGAACCAACCCAGTAAAATCTGCTTAAACATGACATCCATGTTCAAGACGTCGAAATTCTTCTCGTTTTTGTCCTCGATTTGTCAACATGTTAGAATCTACACGATGAGCACCTTAAATTCTCACCCATTGGGAGTATGAGGTATGTATACACCTGTTCTACATTATAGTAGATGGTCACTATACACCCTCCATTAAGTAAGCTCGATGTGTCGAATCTCTCATTGTTAACATTCATTTCGAAAAATGAGCAAAAAATCCCTGTCAAGACATATATACCATGGTCAAGAAGAAATTTACTAGTTTGTTCCTCCATGAACCACTTTGCTAACCATCCCTAATAAGGACGACGGATTAATATATCCATTTCAATTACATTGAATTTGGTAACCCAAGTGGTCAGACCTTGGTACCACTGATTATCCATTTTTGGAATCACGAGGTCCCAAGACCGAACACATGGTTTAATCAAATTCAACTAAATTGACTCAGATAATGTTTACCCAATCACCCTTATGAGGGAGCTAACTTTGTTTGGTTAAGTCATCATTGATTTTGCATGTGACTTCTTCCATTCCTCTAGATGTCTAGAATCTTGATATTTCTCCATTGAGTTTCAATGCCTTTGGAAAAGAGAATCAATCTGCAACCATATCTACCCTTTTAGGGTGAGAGGCCCCTACAACTAGGGAATTGTCTTGATCTCCGACCTTGAGATCCATCCATGTTATTTTTCTAAATGAATCAATGGAAGTCATGAATCTAGATCTTTATTGAACATCAAATTTTGTAAGAAAGAAGGCAACCAGATTTGGGAACACAATCAGTAATTCAGCCAATTTGATCCAATAGAGCATTCAGTTTAGGCAACGACAAGCACCTATACTTGAAAAAGTTTACAATATTTCTGTACAATTAATTCTTGGGCTTACTCAAATATCATATTCAATTCAACTCAGAATTAAGGAAAGATTCAGTCCCCAGGCAAATCCAATCACCGTTCTCAATGTACCTCAGAATTAAGGTGAGATTCAGCCCCTAGGAAAATCCAATCATAGTTCTCGATTCATCTCTGAATTAAGGAAAGATTCTGCCCCTAGGCAAATCTAATCATAGTTCTCGATTCATTTCTGAATTAAGGAGAGATTCAGCCCCTAGGCAAATCCAATCACTGTTCTCAAATCATCTCAGAATTAATGAGAGATTCAGTCCCTAGACAAATCAAATCACCATTCTCCATGCACTTCTGAATTAAGGAGAGTTTCAATCCCTTGGCAAATCCAATCACTGTTCTCGATTCACCTCTGACTTAAGCAGAGATTTAGCCCCTAGGTACGTCCAATCACCTTTCCTGATTCACCTTTGAATTAAGGAAAGATTCAGCCCCTAGGCAGGTCCAATCATCATTTCGGTTCATCCAGAATTAAGGAAAGATTCAGCCCCTAGGCAGATTCAATTACATCCAGTTCATCTCAGAATCAAAGAAATATTCAGCCCCAGATTCAACCACCATTTCTGGTTCATCTCAAAACTGAAGAAGGGTTTAACCCCTAGGCAGGTTCAATCATCACCTCCCAGATCATGTTAGAATGGAGGAGACATTCGACTCCTAGGCTTTTTCACCCTTCATCTTCTGTTTAGGTTTCGATTTATGTCGGAACTAGGAAAAGTTCCATTCATCTAAATTCAATTAGCCACTAGGCTTATCCAACCATCAACTTTGGTTAGGGTTCTAATTCATGTTGGAACTAAGAAGATTTCCATTGGCCAACCATAAACTTTGATTAGGGTTCTGATTCATGTTGGAACTAAGAAGAGTTCCATTATCCAACCATCAACTTTGGTTAGGGTTTTGATTCATGTTGGAACTAGAAAAAGTTCCATTCATCTGAATTCAATTAGCCACTAGGCTTATCTAACCATCAACTTTGGTTTAGGTTTCGATTCTTGTTGGAACTAAGAAAGGTTCCATTCATATGAACTCAATCAGAGCATGACTTAGCCTCTAGGCATGTTCAACCATTACCTCTGGTCCATGTTCCATTTCACGAAGAAATTGAAAAGAATTTTAGTCATTTCAACTCAATCAATCCATCATCTCTAGCAATTAGAGTCCAATCCACGATTGTCATCCTTGGCCTCTATCAATCGGAGCCCAACTCAAGCAATCCTTGCCTCTAGCAATTAGAGCCCAGTCCATGACTGTCAATCTTGATCTCTATCAATCAGAGATCAATTCAAAATCAATCTTGATCTCTATCAATTAGAGACTAGTTTAAAGTTAACCTTGTCTCTATCAATCGGAGACCGATTCAAAATCACCTCTGGCTCTATCAATTAGAGCCCGAGCCATGGCCATCATAGCCCAATGCTACAAGTTAGGATCGCTCGTCAGGAATGGTGAATGAGAAGCATTCCTCATTGCCTGTCAGTAAAGATCAATTCTAGATCCTGGAGTCATCAGGAGACCATGAAATTTCAGCTATGATAGTGCTATCCCATCTTGGGCATTTTTGCCCCATTGGCCAAGGAAATGCTAGAATCCAAAGAGTTGCCCTTATATTTCTTATTATTCAAAGAGAAGGAATGGAATTTTCTCGAGCAGTAGGGTAGACCAAAGATGAGATCCGATATGCCCCAGGCTAGGATAGGAACCAGAATCACAGCTAGGGAATGGTCCAATGATGAAACCCTTAACCCATAAATTGGGGCATGAACCGGATTGACCTTGGGCCTGAATTAGTTATGGTTCAATAAGGAAAGCCCTTGAGCCCTAAGTTGGGCATGAACCAAATTGACCGTGGACCCAAATTGAGTGCAGTCCAATGAGGAAAGCCCTTGAGCCCTAAGTGGGGCATGAATCGGATTGACCTTGGGCCTGAATTGGGTATGGTTCAATGAGGGAAGCCCTTGAGCCCTAAGTTGGGCATGAACCAAATTGACCTTGGACCCAAATTGAGTGTGGTCCAATAAGGAAAGCCATTATGTCCTAAACTGGGGCATAGACCAAATTGACTTGGATTTAAATTGAGAGTGGTCTAATGAAGAAATCAATTGAACCCCCAAAGCAAGGCATAAATTAGTCTAATCTTGGACTTAAAATGGGGTAGTGCAATGGCGATACCCCTTGATCCCCAAGTTGGGGTACAAGCTAGAATGATTTTGAACTCAACTAGAAGCGGTCCATTGATGAATCCATTGAACCCCAAACTGGGGCATGAACCAGAATAACCTTGAGCTTAAAAAGCAACAGTCTGGTTATAAATGAATCCCAAACTGAAGAAAAAAAAAAGAAAGAATTGTATGGAACCCTAAAAGGTAGGTATCTTGCAACTATTGATAGAGGGGCATGAGGAGTCTTTCTGTTAGAGGTCTGAAGAAAGATTTATTCCTACAATGACTGAAGGTGGTCACTGAAGGTGTTATGCCCAACTGGAGCCGCTTGGATGAACTAGTTGTTTCAACTTTCTATTATCGGTATTCGATAGGTCATCCATGTGTAGGTCAAAGATTGATATGCTTGTTGACAAGTCCAGTCCAATCTGCCCCGTAAGTAAAAGAAAATCACCCCGTTTGGGATTTCAAACTCTGTGCTTTGTCTCTTCCATACATTTCCTCCCAGTTTCATACATCCTCTTATTCTACTTGTGCAGTCAATTCTGACTCTGAAGATGATTGAAACGATGAGCCATCTCTTGAACTTCTATGCCACCTGGCCTCTTAAGAAAGAAAGGTCCAACCTGTCTGGGAAGGCTTTAAATGATCAATTGGGAGACACAAGAGTACTCTCAAGAAACATGTGTTGGAGAAGCTATCATTTATTCTACCTATAAAAAGATTCCAAGGAAAGCATTAGATAGTAACAGATCATATCAGTAGGTCAGCCAATCAGTACAAACGAGTGGAGGATAGATGTACCACAAAAAGGATAGAAATTTCAAAGTTCTTACAAAGTACATCATCTGCAAGCAAGAGATACATGATGAATGATCAATCTCAAAATCAAAGAATGAGGTCATAAGAATACCAAAAAACAAAAAAAAAAAATTCAAGCCTATGTTTTATCTATATCAATAATAGGAGGTAGTCACATCAGATAGAAGGTGATGATTAACTTCCAGAGGACAACATATGGATTCACCATTCAGATAAAATCAAATACTAGATGAGTAGTCACAAATGTTTATAAAGTTTACAGAAGATCAGAGTACTAACTGGGGCAATGATGTTCTATCTGATTAAAAATGTTTGGAAGAAGAAGATTCCAATCCAATATTGAAAGTCATGATTCAACTTTGCGATCAAGCGAAGCACTGCATTATGTGGCCTCCACATCCAAAAAAAAAAAAGAGAAAAAAAAAAAGAAAAGAAAATAGTAAGATGTTGAATGGCATATGGAGCTCGACAGTAAGCCAATTGTTCCTCTCACTTAAGAAGATGCTAGTTTCAATCAAAGCCTGATAGCAAGTTCGATCATTCATCGAGATTCACAACATGTTGGACCGGACTTTTGATTTTGGCCAATTACATCTTGCCTTTACAGTAGACGATCTCATCACTTCTTCATCATCAGAGAAAGATTTCTCATCGACATTAGACTCTCTCTCCCATCTATCAATCTGATGGCCTTCTAAGGAGTCTCTATCACAAGCCCTTCTTTTAATTATCAATTTTTATGGCATTGTATCTCGTGATCATGTCATCATTTTATGTACAAATTCATGAATCTGGCAGGAACTCTCATCTGTCATTCATTACATCCGATGGCTTCCCAAGGTTCCTATAAGCCCTTCATTTCTTAAGCCAATAAAATGGGATCTTCTCGGTAAGATAAGCCCATTTTACATAAACAACCAAACACTCTCCCAATGGTAGACCCATGTGGACAGTTTCACATCAGTCTTCCCGGACCTTCAACATCAACACTTATCAACAAACTTAAAGGTTTCGGGCCCAGATATGATCGTAACTGATTCGACATCTCGATGTAGCTTGTTGAGACACGTGTTCCATCTGAACATCTCCAAGAAAGGAAAACATAATTCGGCACCATTTTTAATTTTGGTGTGGGACTGCATTTTCCTAAGGCCACTTTTAGTGATGATTCAAATAGCTGCCCGCCTATCAATGCGTGTATGTGTCAACTTAAACAGTGGGGCAAGGCTACCCATTTGTCATGAAAGTCATGCCGTTCGGATTTCCCCTAAGGGTTTCAGACCATTGGATAGGACCATAATTTTGGCAATATCCTCACCATATTAGGACTCTTTATTCAACCCAAGATGGGGTTTGTAAAAAGAAAAGGGAATAAAAGAAACCTCAGCAAGGAAAAGCAACCCAAGAAACCTCAATGGGCAACCCATAATACCTCAGTGGGGATAGATGACCTGATGCAACCCTAAAGCATTGCCCTCATTGACCCTTCATAGAAAAATTCAGTGGTCCATGTGGACAAGTGTCATACCCAGTCGACCCTCCATAAGGAAAGGAACCCCTCTTGCTCTCCAGTGAATCATATTCAGAGGAGTTGAGCAAACCATCATTTGTTTGCCTTTTGGGCTCCATAGCATTGCCTTTCAACATAATTCTATCTTCAAATCCTTTTGTCATGAGAGAAAATTGTCATGGTCAGGTTACAGATGTAGCCAAATTCATCAAATCATCAGCTCCCTCATTTTTCAAGATTCAAGAAGGGCTTATCTAAGAAGTCACTTTCTGCAATCAATCTGTCAATCTTCCCTTGACCTTAGAAGCCTGGTCAAATTCTTGATGCAATCCAGATTTAACCTAGTTCTAACTCTGTTAGGTTGCTCGTTCCTTCTATCTTGCCCCTAGCACACTATAGTAGTGGTTTGTCACAACATGCAGACATTGGGGCATAGATATACCCTATGTAAAGGAATTGAACTTGATCATGAGAATTACATCTAGGATCCATTGTCTAGTCTGAAGTCACTGACTTTCCTAGTTAATAGAAGTAGGTCCGTGTAAGTTGGTTTTTGCCAATTTCTCAGTTCTCCCAATCCTATTGATGAAGAAAATCCAATGTGGTCGCTCGCCTGTTAGGATTTGGTCACCAAATTCTTTGAAGGAACACTTCGAATCCTTTGCTCCTAGTGCCTACTTTGGGGCCATGGTTCATTCATCTTTTAAAACTGGCACAACAATGTTGTAAAGCCCTGAGCTTTTCATGAGCCTAGATCAAGGGCCAAACCCATGTCACATTTCATCGTCGCTTGGCTATTCTACCAATTTGGACTACCGTAGCGCACAGTCAAAGAACTTAGTTGACCAGATGTCCCTTGATAGTTTAACACCAAGGTCAATCAATAAAATCACTTTGGTTAGAGACTGTCAAGCTCCCCTCATTCTTGTTCAAAATCCTCGCTAGAGTTTCTTTCAATCCAAAATCCAACAACACCAATGTTGGCTGAAGAAAATCATTACTTTCAAATTACATGGAACCCTTCCAAGGGAGCAACCAAGTCAACACTATCGTACTGAAATTGACTCAAACTTGTAGTACTAGGTCATAAATGGTAAATTTCAAATCTAGGTATCATGCTAGAAAAATCCATGACACCATTTCCATTGACGCCATGTTTTATGCCTTCACCAACAAAGCAGGGGCAAAAACCTTGAAAAACCGCCAAGGAATTCACCATCATTTCAAATATGTCTAGCACTCTATAGGTTCAAAGTCAAGAGACTTCCAAGATGGGTCATATTTCAACCCTAAAGGTTCAAAGTCAACAATGACTTCCTGTATGGGTCACTTTCGAGCATCCTAAATGTTCATAGCAACAAAGCTACTTAAGAGGATATTCTAGTTTCCATTCCTGAAAGTTCATTGCCATAGAGCTTCCAAGAAGGATATTCTAATTTTCAACCCCGAAGGTCCAAAACTGGTAGGAACTTCAAAGATGAGTCATTCAGTATCACCCCAAAAGTGACCTTCTGAGTTCTCATTTCAGAATCAATAGCAGATTCCTCACCCTATAAGTGACCTTTTGAGTTCTTGCTCATTTCAGAATCAATAGCAGATCCCTCACCCCAAAAGTGACCTTCTGAGTTCTTGCTCATTTCAGAATCAATAGCAGATTCCTCACCCTACAAGTGACCTTCTGAATTCTTGCTCATTTCATAATCAATAGCAAATTCCTCACCCTAAAAGTGACCGTCTGAGTTCTTTCTCATTTCATAATCAAATGCAGAGCCCAAGCTCATCCAAAGTTCAAATCAATCTCAACCTATTAATGAATCAAATATAGAGCCCTAGCTCATTCAAAGATCAAGTCAATCTCAAGTGAATCAAATGCAGAGCCCTAGCTCATCCAAAATTCAAATCAATTTCAGCCTATTAGTGAATCAAATGTAGAGCCCTAGCTCATTCAAAGATCAAGTCAATCTTAACCTATAATTGAATCAAATGCAGAGCCCTAGCTTATTCAGAAAATCAATCTCAGAATCTCAATCAAAAGAGCCTCAGTTCAATCAAAGAAAAGACATCAAGTCTTACATCCAGACAAATCAAAGCCGAGCTCAAGCTTATGCAATCAGCCTTGTATTCACAGCCTAGCTTCATACAAGAAGAGGTTCCAAGCCTATAAATCAGCCTTGTATTCACAGCCTAGCTTCATACAAGAAGTGGTTTATCAGCCTACAAATGGATCAAGTCGGGTTCAAGCCCACGAGTACCTTGCATCATGAGTTCCACCTCAGCAAGAAGAGGTTCCCAGCCTACAAATGAGCCTTGTATTCACAACCTAGCTTCATACAAGAAGAGGTTTATTAGCCTACAAATGGATCAAGCCGGGTTCAAGCCCGCACGTACCTTGCATCATGAGTCACCTCAGCAAGAAGAGGTTCCCAGCCTACAAATGAGCCTTGTATTCACAGCCTAGCTTCGTACAAGAAGAGGTTTATCAGCCTATAAATGGATCAAGCCTGGTTCAAGCCCACATGTACCTTGCATCATGAGTCACCTCAGCAAGAAGAGGTTCCCAGCCTACAAATGAGCCTTGTATTCATAGCCTAGCTTCATACAAGAAGAACAGTCATCAATTTTTTAAGAAGGGCAAACCTTATTTCCAGTCGAACTACGTTCTAGGATTGATTTATAGGACACCCTTTGAATACGTAGGCAGTTTAGGACAAATTACCCTAAGTGCAGTCCAATAAGCAATCTCACTCATATCCCAAAAATGTGGTTCTTTTTATCTTTAGCCTTTAATTGGTAACAATCTCAGCTAAAGAGGGGCATCTGTAAGCGCCCCATTTTTGCCACCCTCAGCATAAGTGAACCAATATGATAGGTTTCTAGCATTTAACCCAAAGGTTTATGATTCTCTAATGAACCCCACAGCAGGGTCTTAGGATATTACCTACTTGGATGTACAGGTTGTGAAATTATCTTCGAAATGAGACCGGAATTATCAAATTCTGACATCAAACAAGGAAGTTATCATAGTTTGAAAGAGCAAGGGCATTTACGTAATTATCGTATGATGCATGCATTATCATTCAAACTTCAAGACATTATATCTTGGTAATCTGATATCAGAATCAGATGATTCAAATGCCAATATTCCTTATTTTCAGTCATCTTCAAAGTGGACGTGAAAAATCCTAGGTAGAAGTCACCAGTGGGCCCCATGCAAGCTTTCATGCAAAATTATCGTTAGAACTTCAAAGCTTCATATTTTTTTCCGTTCTACGTCGAATTTAGATGATTCTAAGGCCGTTATTCTTCATTTGTGATGTTCTACAAAGTGGACGTAAGAAATCTCGAGTAGAAGTCTCTGAAAGGTCCCATCAAAATTACACTTGGAAATGGTCATTTAATTTTTGAAAATTCATATTTTGGTCACCCCATATCCAAATCAGGTGATTTTAGTTTCATTATGTTCCATTTTTAGTATTCTACAGAGTGAATGTAAAGGATTTTCAATAAAAGTCTCCGAAAGATCTCATGCAGAATGGTCAGTCAAATTATCAATAATTGGCTTGCTTAAACTTCAGAAATTCATAAGTTCGCCATTTTATTTCCAAATGAGGTGATTCAAGTTCCAATATTCCTTATTTTTAGTGTTCTACAAAGTGAACGTAGAAAATTTAGAATAGATGCTATCAAAAAATTCCATATGGAAGGGTGACAGAAATGGACTATGAAATATCAATCTTGGTCCAAACCAGCTTAATCCAGCTTAGTCTAACTTAGCTCGGCCTAGCTCAGACCAATCCAGACCAAGTTATGTCAGCCCATATGCATGCATTTCTTTTATATGTGTATAATGTATAATATATTATTGTATATAATTGTTATGTGGGAAAAACATCATCCATTTAAAATCTTACATGTGGCAACCTTTGTCTTCGGAGCCGACCACAAATGATGTGGTGCACTCGGCTTATACCGCTCAGAGTCACAGTCCTATTAGGACACGGTATCGGTCGGAGGTATAGTCCTATTCGATTACGTTTCTTGGTCGGAGGTCAGAGTCCTAAAGCAACTATGTCACGGCAGAGGAGTCCTTCTCCTAGTACGCTATGTGTCACACCCCAATTCTGCACCAACCAGAATGGTGTGATGAACCGTCAATAAACCAACGGTTCAACCAGGAACTCGTATAGGCTATTCCCACTTTGTTAAACCAAAACATATTCCACATTAATCAGAGGTAATAAAATAAATAACGAAAGTCTTACAGATAATGAACTGAGGTCTAGTCATGATAAATAATTAATATTTTATTTATCTCCAAGTAACAAAAACATAATTTAATACATATTACAATATCCAAATACAGAAATTAAACACTAAGCGTATCCATAGTTGAAACGCTAGCTTGACGAATCACAATAGTCCTCCATAGCTAGCTCATCATAGCCGCCACCCGTTTACATGTTGGCTTGTTGACATAATCTTCAATCGTAATACCTGCAACATTAGAAACTAAAAGATTTATGCGCACGAGGGTCAGCTCTCCAACTTGAGCTCAGTGAGAAAAGAAAACAATGCAACAAGCAATTCATATCTTTGGTCTGGTATATAAGTTTGCAATGTTCTATAGAAAGGTTTGGAGGCCGCCGCACCTCTATACACGAGTGTGTGGAACCGCTCAACGGATCAAACACCATTGTCGCCCCCACATGCACCCACCATGGAATAGAGATAAAGCTAAAGTGCTTAGGACCGCACCGCATCACACTTCCCCTGAAGCTCTACCCATACCAACACGTAAGCCCCTGTTGGCGAGGGCTTGCAAACTGGGCTCGCAACTAACCAATCCTAATGTCAAACAGTGTATCCAAGGCCTCACCCCAGCATCCCTCAATACGTCCACAGAGATAGAGCTAAGGCCCCCCGACAGAGTCAAAGACTAAACGGTCCGAGACCACTTCCTCTGATGCCCTACGACGTAATAGTTCTACTAAGGTAATGGCGATACGACGATGTTAGTGGCCAAGACTTGAGTAGAGATAGGGCTAAAGTGCTTAGGATCGCACCACATCACACTTCCCCTGATGCCCTACTCGCACCAAGTACACTAACCACACACAAACATTCACATGCCTATTCCTAGCATCATCATAATCATCATCATGTTGTAAATAAACTGAATTAAATATGCATGAACAGTAATAAAAAGAATAGTGGATGACATGTGATATGCATATTATAATCATACAATCATAGAATCATACGTGATATTGGACTCAATAAACGAAAACAGTTTATTATTAGCCAATTATTTTAGGTCTTGTTCCCTCACCTTTGATTGAGTGTAGATCCTCTTTCAGCTTTAAGAACCACTTTTATATCACTAGGAAAACATAACAAGTCGATAGATCTTAATTAGAATTAATTCCAACAGTTTTAAGCTTGTTGTACTACTAGGGTCGCAGGTTGGGTCGCAGGTAGGGTAGCAGTTTTCTGCGACCCCAGGGTGTAGGGTCGATCATAGGGTCGGTTATCCATCGACCCTACGTGTGACCACAACCTCCTTGGAAATTCCTGAGAGCTTGGGGTCGATCCTGTGGTCTGGTAGGGTTGGTTACTAGTCGACCCTATGTGCGACCATATGTAGTTTGAGTCGATTTTTCATCCTACAGTCCACTCTTTCATGTTTGGATCCTTTGGCTTACTTTTATGGTCCATTCTGTTATTGTTCTATGGCTCAAAACTCCAAGTTACTCACTTTACTTTGTTTACAAGGATTCCCTCCATGGATTCTATTGGAATTTACCCATGGATGGATGATTTGGGTTTCTCCTAGATCCTACCCTCTTTATAAACTATTCTAGGGTCTTAAATAAATCATGGAGAATGTATTCATACCTTAGTTTTGCTGAGATTCAGAGTTTTCTCTGAATTTCCCCCTCCTTGGTCTTCTTCTTCAATTATCCTTCTCTTCTCCTTCTCTTCCTTCTCTTCTCTTTCTCTCACTTTCAATTAGGGTTCTAAAAGGAGTGAAAGAGGCTTAGGGACGTCCTATTTATAGAGGAAAACCTCTCAAAATAAGTCCCATTAAGTTTAGGAAAGGTCCCCTTTGAAATTAGGAAAGTTTCCTAATTTTTGGTTCATGCTGTTTTCCTAGGGTCGATGCTAGGGTCGCATAATCCGAGAGACCCATGCGACCCCACAACCAAAAAGTCATGGGTTGGACTTCTATTGAGGTTGGGTCAACCCTACCTATTTAGGCATGAGACCCTACCCTCATTTTGACTATTTTTGAGTTAAATTTCATATTAGGTCTTGGGTTTCTTCACGCACTTGGTCCACTTGGCTCAACCATGATATGTATACTGGTCACGACACGAAATGTAAGGTTAGACCGGGTTCATGGCGTGCGGGTCTTACAACTCCAACACCCTTAAAAGAAATTTCGTCCTCAAAATTTGAACGTACGGATCTTACAACTCCCCCCTCATTAAAATAAATTTTGTCCTCAAAATTTGAATTTACTTTGGAGTCAATAGGTGGGAATTCTGTTTCCGCATTGCATCTTCTTCCTCCCATGTAATCTCCTTCACGTCTTGTTTTCGCCAGGTTACCTTCATATTATCTCAGCTTTGGAGATATTGTATCTTTCAACTAGTGAACTAGGCTGGTACCACTTCATTAGTTAAATCATCTATCTAATCCAGTGGATCAGTGGTCAATACCTTTGATATGGATCTCCAACATACTTCTTTAATAGAGATACGCGAAATACTTCATGCGCACTAGACATGGACAGCGGTAATTGTAGTTGATATGCAACTTTTCTATGTCTCTCCAAAACTTTACAAGGTCCAACACATATATAGGATACCACTTTCCCTTCTTGCTGAACTGCTTCAAACCATACATAAGTGATACCTTCAAGAACACTTTATCACTTATGGCAAACTCAAGGTCTTGGTGTCTCTCCTGACAAACTTGAGCTATCTTGGCCGTTTTCTTTGATCTTGTCTGCTACTCGACAGGTTTCTTCAACAGACTCAGGTCTTACAATTCCTTATTCACCAACTTTATTTTAAAACAAAAGAATTTGACATTTTTACCATACCATGCTTTATAGGTGACATCTACATAGTAGCTTGGTAGTAAATTCAATCCACATATAGCTTAGTTAGCCGCTTTAAAGCATACCAAGGTCGTATAGAAATGGAATGAGCTATCTTCCTAAGGCGATTAACAATCACCCAAATTACGACAATCGATCTAGGAGTCAGTGGAAAATCAGTGACATAGTTCATTGTAATGCAGTTTCATTTCCAGACTGGCTCTGATGGTTGTTGTAGTAAGCCATGTTGGTCTTTGTCTTTCAGCCTTTACTTGCTGATAATTCAAACATTGGAACACGTACTAAGCCTCATTTGTTATCATTCCTCTTTACCAGTACAATATCTTCAGGTCATGATACATATTGGTACTCCAGGATGTCCTGAATATTGAGTACAATGGTCTCTTATCATTGTCCTCTTCATGATATCCGAGCCTTTACCTTCAGGTATTCATAATCTACCTCTGCATCTGAGTATCGTCTTCGCATCCAAAGTAAGTCAGGGTTAGGTTTTTCCTTCTCTAAATCTTCTTACCCCGCTCTTAGATATAGATCTAACAAAATTACTACCTTTACTTCGTCTATTAATTCTTTAATGTTGTGAACGCAAGCGAGGAACTATTGCTCCATAAGTTCATCCATAAGTTCTCGCTCAATTAGATCATCACGAGTTTCTATTATATGTTACTCTCCTTCCAAATCTGAATCTATCGCTGCGAAACATAAGACAACATTTATACTGGGTCCTTCCTTGGACTTCATAATCCCCTTCTTCTTTAAGGCCTTAGCTACTACATTAGCCTTGCTCGGTTGACACTCAATATCACAATCTAAATCCTTGGGTAATTCCAACTATTTTTATCCTCATGTTCAACTCTTTCTGGTGAAGAGATAAATAAAACTCTTGTGTTCCCATTTAATCTAAATTCTTTTCCGTATAGATAATGTCTCCAAGTCTTGATTGCATGATTCATCACCGGTAATTCCAAGTGATGAGTAGGATAATTCTTTTAATGCTCCTTCAGTTTTCTTGAAGCATATGCAATCACTCATTTACCTTGCATCAACCCGCATCCTAAATTCAATCTGAAAGCTTCGAGGTATAGTGTAAAAGGTTTCCTTAGTACCGGAATGATCAAGATGGAAGCTGATATCAACCTTGTTTTTAGAGTTTGGAAACATTCTTCACACTTGTCAGTCTAATTAAACTCCTCTCCCTTCCTGGTCAGCTTGGCAAGAGGTTTTGCGATCTTAGAGTGGTCCTCTACAAATCGTCTGAAATAACCAGCTAAACCCAAGAAACTTCTAATCTTTGCAATATTCTTTAGGTGTTTCTCACCATAAGATTACTTCTATCTTAATAGGGTCCACTTTAATCCCTTTTTATGATGCTACGTGATCTAAGAAGATCACTTTGTTTAATTAGGTCTCATATTTCTTGGACTTGGCATAAAGCTTTTCCCTTCTCAGTTGTTGTGAAGCTGTTCCAAGATCCGTTGTATGAGTTGCTTCATTCTTGGAATAAACCAAAATATCATCTATGAAAACTATGACCAACGTGTCCAACATGTCATGAAACACCTAGTTCATCACTCCATAAAAGATGTAAGGGCATTGGTCAATCCAACCGTCATAATCGGGAACTCATAATGTCCAATCCTGATTCTAAAGGTATCTTCGAGATATCGATGTCCAAATTCTTCAGCTGTTGATCTCTTGACCAAAGATCAATCTTAGAAATTACCTTTGCTCCTTGCAACTATTTAAACAAGTCATCGATCTGAGGTAGTAATTATCGAATTATGATCGTGATCTTGTTTAGTTCCCAGTAGTCTATACATAATCTGACACTACTGTCCTTCTTCTTTACGAATTGCATTGGCGCTCCCCGTGATGCAATACTTAGCCTATTAGGACCTTAGTCTAATAACTCTTGTAGTTGAGTCTCAATCCCTTCAACTACATAGGAACTACTCTATAGGTGCCTTTGACACAAGTATCGTCCTTGGTAACAAGTCGATGACGAACTCGGTCGTATGATCAGATGGTAACCCAGGTAAGTCTCTTGGAAACACATCAGGAAATTTATGCATCACATCAATATCTTCCATCTGTGGTGCTTCTTTGGTAATGTATACCACAGATACCATATATCTAACTTTTTTCTCTTCAAAGCATCTCTTCCCCTTTAGCATAGAGAGGATCAGCTTTCACTTCTTAGGCAACATGCTTCCAATAAAACTAATTTATATGCCATCTTTACTCTTGAATGATAACCTCTTCTATGCACATAACATTTGTAGAGTGTTGAGACAACCAGTCTATTCCCAAGATGACGTCAGAGTCTGCCATCTCAAGTCGATTTAGGTTGCATCCAACTTTCATCCATTCATATGATTCGAACATTGTTCATAACACTCACCCAACACAACATCTAGTCCAAAAGGTTTGAACTAGCAAATCTGGTATAAAGGTCTTAAGAGCTTGTCTAGTTCCTTCATCTCTTAGTTTTTCAAAGATTATTGCTTGAAATCTCATATATCCCAAAAAGCTCATTAGCTTACATCTTCTTTTATCATTCTATCATATATCTCGAAAAGCATCTTCTGACTATTTACTCATTACATATCCCAAGTCTAAGCATTAGGGTATATGCTCAAAATTTCATTAATTCTGCCAAACTGTCTTGGTCTTTACTTAATCATTTCCTTTAACATTGGACATAACTCAGTATCACTTGTACTAATCTGAATACTATCAATGCCATGATTTTTGACTTTATCCTTTTATCCACTCTTACATTTATCTTTAGGAATCTTCTGCCTTGTCAAAATTCATACCGATATAGCCATCTTTAACTTTACTTGAGTGTTATCTACTCTTTCCTAGTTACTCTTGATAGTTTTCACTTTTGTTCATGCACTCTTTTATGACCATATCCATCTATTCAGCAATCTCGAAACAGATCCTTTATTTCTTCATCTGAGGTTCCTTGGCTATAGAAGCTAATCTGAATTTAATCATCTTACTTCCCATAATTCCTTATTCACTAAACATCTTATTAATGGATGTCGAGAAATGTAAGAATCAAAATGTTTATCCAAAAACAATTCATTTCCTTCTTTCAATTTAGCATAATGACAAACACTACTTGCTTTATCTAATGAACTTAAGTTTAAAGGATCAGGAGTAAATCTATGGTAATCCAACCGGCATCAAAAGATCATCAAGTTGCACGGTGATCCAAATATATAAAAATAGAGGTTTTACAACTCTTAACCTCATGGTTACAGGTTCTATTGAGTATATATAATGTCATTGGTCAAGGCACTATAGGAATAAATCTGGAGAAAGTTTTCGTACATCAGTAAATCAGGTAAAATCGAAAAGATGTACGCTCAACCTGATTAAACATTTAACTGTTCATTCAGTTCATATCTCTGTTCTTGTTGTCGATCATGAGAGTGGCTCAGTTTGGTATAATCAGGACTAATACTAAAGAAACAATATCTATAACTCCAATTGACAGGTTAAATCAAGAAGGTATCCTGTCAAGGTACGAGAATTTAAAATCAGGTATGTGCATCCTCTATAATCATGAGAGTAAATCAATAATGCACCGCATCCTATATAAACCTATCTAGATATATGGTCACAAATAGATTTGATCATTTGCTGAAAATGTTTAAGGCTTCGTCTTCAGAAAATATTCCTCAATCCTTGGTCGGATCATTTTGTCATGATGCAGCTATCCCATACATCGGTGGCTGATAAGGGTAACCACCTTGATACACTGCTTGTTGTGCACCAAGCTTCTGCTCTGGGATGTGTGTTACTGGGACTTGCTGTATGGTAGGCACTGTGTTATAGGTAACAGGTGCTGGGGGTACAGTGTTGCTACTAATCGATACCGTACTTGGTTTGACCCAGAGGTGTTGATGTAGCATTGGCAACTTGGATAGTGATTCACATAGCAACTTGCATAGTCGGTCTCATCTGTTGTTGCTCTTGTATTTTGTCAGGCTAAATTTATTACAATCGTGGCCAAGGTACATTGGCTGAAGTGGCCTGGTTGGTTACCTCCTTCGATTTGTTCTAATCTGATTATCATTATTTAGCATCTGCTCAAATGAGTTTTCACTACCCGTTCTCGACCCAGATAGTGGTGGGGTCGAGTTGCAACATCTTCATAATGCTCAGTGGGCAATGGATCAGCTTGTGGTGGATCTCACTCTGAGTCTCCACGTCACCCAGGAGTATAGCTTTATCTTCTTTTATTCTTTGTGTATGACCATCATTCTCCTATCTCTGTTCCATTCAGCCTGAGATCTTTCCCTTTACCATTGCAGGGACTTAGGCGTTACTAGCCATTTTCTTTCTTTCCCAAATACATCGAGTTTTACATCTTGTGAGTTTCAACTCGGTATTCCAATGTTTCGGCTACTGTACTATATTCTTTGTACACTTAGGCAACTGCCCGACGTATAGATAGTACCCTATATTATTCGTTTATTAGTATAAGTTTTGAATTTTCTCTTTCTATTTGTGTATATATATGGTTTCACCTTTTATATATACATTATTGTCTTGTTTAAGTTTTGTCTCAACCAACACGGGTGCTTATGGTGTGTTTGTATTAAAGCTTTTAATTTATCCTAACTCAGTTCATGGACTCTAGTGGAAGTATTCAGGTTTAATGGGTAAGGCCTGAGAGCTCTGATACCAAGTTATCACACCCCAATTCTGCACCAACCAAAATGATATGATGAACCGTCAACAGACCAACGGTTCAACCAGGATCTCGTATAGGCTAGTTGTCACACCCCAATCTGCACCAACCAGAATGGTTTGATGAACCGTCAATAAACCAACGGTTCAACCAGGATCTCGTATAGGCTATTCCCACTTTGTTAAACCAAAACACATTCCACATTAATCAGAGGTAATAAAGTAAATAGCGGAAGTCTTACAGATAATGAACTGAGATCTAGTCATGATAAATAATTAATATTCCATTTATCTCCAAGTAACCAAAACATAATTTAATACATATTACAATATCCAAATACAGAAATTACACACTAAGTGTATCCATAGTTGAAACGCTAGCTTGACGAATCACAATAGTCCTCCACAACTTGCTCATCATAGCCGCCACCCGTTTACATGTTGGCTTGTTGACATAATCTTCAACCGTAATACCTGCAACATCAAAAACAAAAAGATTTATGCGCACGAGGGTCAGCTCTCCAACTTGAGCTCAGTGAGAAAATAAAACAATGCAACAAATATATGCATGCATTCAATTCATATCTTTGGTCTGGTATATAAGTTTGCAATGTGCTATAGAAAGGTTTGGAGGCCACCACACCTCTATACACGAGTGTGTGGAATCGCTCAACGGTTCAAACACCATTGTCGCCCCCACATGCACCCACCATGGAATAGAGATAGAGATAAAGTGCTTAGGACCGCACTGCATCACACTTC
Source organism: Protea cynaroides (assembly GCA_028583415.1). Lineage (NCBI taxonomy): Eukaryota > Viridiplantae > Streptophyta > Magnoliopsida > Proteales > Proteaceae > Protea > Protea cynaroides. Next base: position 81,357,380 of record CM053266.1, read on the forward strand.
CCCTGATGCTCTACCCATACCAACACGTAAGTCCCTGTTGACGAGGGCTTGCAAACTGGGCTCGCAACTAACCAATCCTAATGTCTAACAGTGTATCCAAGGCCTCACCCCATCATCCCTCAATACGTCCATAGAGATAGAGCTAAGGCCCCCCGACAGAGTCAGAGACTACACGGTGCGAGACCACCTCCCCTGATGCCCTACGACGTAATAGTTCTTCTAAGGTAATGGCGACACGACGATGTTAGTGGCCAAGACTTGAGTAGAGACAGGGCTAAAGTTCTTAGGACCGCACCGCATCACACTTCCTCTGATGCTACACTCGCACCAAGCACACTAACCACACACAAACATTCACATGCCTATTCCTAGCATCATCATCATCATCATCATGTTGTAAATAAACTGAATTAAATATGCATGAACAGTAATAAAAAGAATAGTGGATGACATGTGATATGCATATTATAATCATACAATCATAGAATCATACATGGTATTGGACTCAACAAATGAAAATAGTTTATTATTAGCCAATTAGTTTAGGTCTTATTCCCTCACCTTTGATTGAGTATAGATACTCTTTCAGCTTTAAGAACCACTTTTATATCACTAGGAAAACCTAACAAGTCGATAGATTTTAATCAGAATTAATTCCGACAGTTTTAAGCTTGCTGTACTGCTAGGGTCGCAGGTTGGGTTGCAGGTAGGGTAGCAGTTTTCTATGACCCCAGGGTGTTGGGTCGATCATAGGGTCGGTTGTCCATCGACCCTAGGTGCGACCACAGCCTCCCTGGAACTTCCCGAGAGCTTGGGGTCGATCCTATGGTCTGGTAGGGTCAGTTACCAGTCGACCCTATGTGCGACCATATGTAGTTTGAGTCGACTTTTCATCCTACAGTCCACTCTTTCATGTTTGGATCCTTTGGCTTACTTTCATGGTCCATTCTACGATTGTTCTATACCTCAAAACTCCAAGTTACTCACTTTACTTTGTTTGCAAGGATTCCCTCCATGGATTCCATTGGAATTTACCCATGGATGGATGATTTGGGTTTCTCCTAGATCCTACCCTCTTTATAAACTATTCTAGGGTCTTAAATAAATCATGGAGAATGTATTCATACCTTAGTTTTGCTGAGATTCAGAGTCTTCTCTGAATTTCCCCCTCCTTGGTCTTCTTCTTCAATTCTCCTTTTCTTTTCCTTCTCTTCCTTCTCTTCTCTTTCTCTTACTTTCAATTAGGGTTCTAAAAGGAGTGAAAGAGGCTTAGAGACGTCCTATTTATAGAGAAAAACCTCCCAAAATAAGTCCCATTGAGTTTAGGAAAGGTCCCCTTTGAAATTAGGAAAGTTTCCTAATTTTTGGTTCGTGCTGATTTCCTAGGGTCGATGCTAGGGTTGCATAATCCGAGCGACCCATGCGACCCGATGACCAAAAAGTCATGGGTTAGACTTCTGTTGAGGTTGGGTCGACCCTACCTATTTAGGCATGAGACCCTACCCTCATTTTGACTGTTTTTGAGTTAAATTTCATATTGGGTCTTTGGTTTCTTCTCGCACTTGGTCCACTTGGCTCGACCATGATATGTATACTGGTCACGACACGAAATGTAAGGTTAGACCGGGTTCGTGGCGTGCGGGTCTTACACTACGATGTCAATCGTAGCGGTCATACGACTTTCTGGGTGGTGACGCATGTCACCCTCACTATCGATCGACTTAGCTTCCCTGGCTATAGTCTCCCCCTCCTGCTCGGAGTCTATGACTTGGGTGTCCCTCAGAGCGACACTTGGCAGTCCTATTGGCGATCTACTTCCCTGAGTCCTGGTGCCTCCATGCCTCTTCCCAATCTCTATAAGTAGAGGACGATCCCTCTAGGTAATTAATTCATAATCTCACAACCTTACCATTCATTCTCGTACACTCAAACTCTCTCATCGTTCTCGTCTTTCTCTAAACTGGAGATAGCTTCCTGCTATCTCTTGATTGTTTGCACTGGGAATCTGACTTAGGCATCGAAGTGTACTCGGGGCATAGTCGCCCTACTCCCTTGTCTCATCTCTGTGATTACAGGTTGCTCGGATAGCAGATCGGTGGGAGATTTCTGACCGTAACAGTTTGGCACCCACCGTGGGGCCCTCTTGATTGAGTTTGACGAACAAGCGCACGAAGACCTTAAACCACTTCCGATGGCACACAGGAGAACTCGTGCATAGGCTTCACACCAACCATCTGAACCGTTTGTGCAAGTTCAGGTTGATAGCAGCGTAAGTACGTCGGGGACAAACCATACCCCGACACCTGTGCCGACACCAACAGCGACGGCGCCGCAGCCACCGCCTCAGTACGTGATTCGTCAGCAATTTGATGAGCTGAGGCAACAGATCTGTCACACCCCAATTCTGATCCAACCAGAACGGTGTGAGTGAACCGTCATTGAACCAACGGTTCACACCAGGATCTCGAATAGGCCGTGTCCACCCATACAAACCAATTACACATAACCACAATCAGAATATAAACATACAGCGGAAGACTTTAAATAGAATGAACTGAGTATCTATTGATAATTTAAATAAATATCCCATTATCCAAATTCAATCACATAAAATAAATATCTATTACATCTCTTAATAACAAACGAAAATAACTGAAACAAATAAATAAAATCCATCACAGGTACACGCAGAAAGGGCACTCGCATGAAGCGTCATGCTCGTCCTGTCCTGCCTGTACATCCAACACTGCAGCACCACCATACGCCGGAGCATTTACGTAGTCGTCCACAGTATATCCTGCATCAACATCTAAAAACAATGTATATACAAAGGGTGAGCACACAACATAGCTCAGTAAGACAATCAGACAGTTTCACAAGATTATGCATGAGTAACAATCATTTTATGCTGTGGTCTGGTTTTAAGTTTGCAATCACAGCCGTCTACGGCATAGAGATAGAGCTAGAGCGTGCAGGCCGGGTCGGAGACCTCCAAAACCTCACCTCCCCCTGATACCCTATCCGCAACTAACCCACTAGGATAGAAACAATACACAGGTAGACCCTATCCCAACACAACTCCCTACGGCATAGAGATAGAGCTAAAGCATCGTGGACAAGGCAGCGTCGACTCGGAATCCTCAGTACCACCCAACGATGGTCGGGACAACATCAATATCGGAGACCAACGTACCACGATCTTCCCCTGATACCCCACCCGTACCAAGCATGTTAAGATAGAATACTACAAAGGTGCCAGGTGTGAAGAGCGATCCCAGGCCCATGCCCCACTCCACACACCAACGAAAACAATCACATGCCTAACAATCACATCCTATGAATGCATGAACAATAATAATAGCTGAAAGTAAAGGATGGCATGTGAATATGCACAAACATCACATCATAGATATTCAATGATTAACAACGATTTACTGTCCATTAATTATTAGGTTTAGGTCAGATTCCCTTACCTGACGCTCGTTCGTTAACTTGCTCCACGTCGCAAGGTCCAAACGACAAGTCACAAAGTCCTACATAATATTAGGGTTTCATTAGAATATATTGTTTAGGGTTTCGTTGGTCGAAACCCAACATGGTTACAAATTACCCTCACAGAGCTGACCGGTGGCATGTACCGGTCGCAGCTCTGTAGGAAAGACTGGCGACCGGTATGGTCAGCCGGTCCCCCACAAACAACCTCCCGAGAGGTAGCGGTCGCAACATACCGGTCGCACTGTGTGCAACCGGTATAGTCGACCCGGTATGTCTCGGAAGACCATACATGGGTTCTTCGACTGCCGTCGACCATCCTCCATGGATTTTCAGGGTTTCTCCTATCCATGCTAAGTCTAGGCTTTGAGTTAGAGCTATCCCTAACTCATTAAAGTCTCGTTTCGATAAATATCATCTCGAAACTCGAATCTAGGGTTTGACGGCAACTTAGGGTTTATTGGCCAATTTAGGGTTTTAGATCAATACCTACTTTGCGTGGTATTGATCCACCCACACAACTAACATAGGGTAAGAAGATGGATTCAAACACTTACCGTTGATAGGCGTAACGAGAGCTTCGTCAAACAGTAATGGCGGCACCTCCTTCTTCTTCCTAGCTCCTTCTCCTCTCCAAGCTCTTTCTCTTCTCTAGGGTTTGTGAGAGACAATGGAAAGGATTTGAGGGGTTTAAGGGTGTATTTATAGGCTAGAAATAGGGTTTAGTAACCCTACTAGGATTAGGAAACTTCTAGGATTCGAAATCGGGAAAGTGGGACCCGCAGAGACTAATTTCCAAATTCCCGCACATATACGTGCAGGCCATACCCGGTCGACCGGTACCATCATCCGGTACCATCGACCGGTATACCTAAAATCAGGTATAATTGGTCGACTTCGGGTCCGATTTCGCACTGTTTGTTATCCGCTTGCCCCGTCTGCTCGGTGATGATCGGAAGACTGTCACGACACAAAACCAAGGTTTAGACCGGGTTTTCAGAGTGCGGGTCTTACAACTCCACCACCCTTAAAAGAAATTTCGTCCCGAAATTTACATGTAGGTACTACAACTCCCCCACCCTTAAAAGAAATTTTGGCCTCGAAATTTGAACGTACCTTGATCGTCAAAAAGGTTAGGGTACTCCTTCCTCATCGCGCTCTCTTCTTCCCAAGTAATTTCCTCCACATTTTGGCTTCTCCAATGCACCTTTACATAGTGGATATCCTTGGTTCGAAGTTGCTGAACTTTTCGACTTGAGAGCATTACGGTGCACCACTTCAAAAGTTAAGTCTTCGGTCAAGTCCGGAGGATCAGCGCTCAAGATATGCGATGGATCTCGACATACTTCTTCAAGTAATGATACATGGAACACATTATGGACGCTGGACATGGATGGTGGTAGAGCCAATTGATATGCTACATTACCACGTCGATTCAATATCTCATATGGCCCCACATACCGGGGCATAGCTTCCCTTCTTACCAAACCGTTTCGGACCTCGCACCGGTGACACCTTCAAGAACACCTTGTCACCCACCGCAAACTCCGGATCTCGACGTCGATTATTCGCATAGTGCTTCGTCGAACTTGAGCTGTCTTTACTCTCTCTTTGATCCGATCAATCACTCGGCAAGTTTCTTCAACAAACTCCGGTCCTACAATTCTTCTTTCCCCACTTCATTCCATAACAGAGGTGTACGACATTTTCTCCCATAGAGAGCTTCATATGGGGCCATCCGAATTGTAGCCCGATAACTATTGTTGTAAGAAAACTTCGATAAGTGATAGCTTCTCATCCCAAGCTCCTTTGAAATCTAATGCACAAGCTCGAAGCATATCTTCCAAAATTTGAATGGTTCGCTCCGACTGTCCGTCCGTCCGAGGATGGAAAGCCGTCTTGAACTTCAACTTTGTTCCCATAGCTTTTCGTAATCCTTCCCGAATTTCAATGTAAAACGGGGATCTCGTCGGATACTATACTCTCGGAACGCCATGAAGTCCGACTATATTATCAACATATAACTTGGCCAGCTTCTCCATGGTATACCGAGGTCCGACCGCAATAAATCGAGCTGTCTTGGTGAGCCGATCTACTATAACCCAAAACGCATCCACCGACCTTGGTGTCAAAGGTAGGCCGGTGACAAAATCCATAGTGATACAATCCCACTTCCATGCAGGTTCCGTAATGGCTGTAGTAAACCCGCGGGTCTTTGTCTCTCCGCTTTAACTTGTTGACAATTCGGACATTGAAACACGAAACGAGCTATATCGGCTTTCATACCCCTCCACCAATAGAGTCTTCTTAGATCATGGTACATCTTGGTACTTCCTGGATGTACCGAATATGGAGTGTAATGAGCTTCGGTCATAACTCGGCCTCCCGATATCGCAGTCTTCGCTCTCGGGTATACATAACCGTCCACGATACTTGAGTACTTTGTCCGATTCCAAGGTAAAGTCGGGATTACACGTACCCTTCTCTAAGTCTTCCGCACTCGTCCCGAGATATGGATCCCGTAGGATTGCTACCTTGACTTCATCAATTAGGCTCGGTGAGATCTTCAATGCGGCGAACATCATAGTGAACTTATGAATCAAGCCTTGCTCAACCGGATCTTCGCAGTTTCGATATTATGGTCTTCATCAATTTCCATCGAACTCGAGGCTGCAGCACACAATGCGGCATTTGTACTCGGTCCCGCCTCGGGTTTCGATGCCCACTTTCGCTTAAGGCGTCAGCCACCACATTTGCTTTACCCGGATGGTACTGGATGTCGCAATCATAATCTTTTAACAATTCCAGCCATCTTCTCTGTCTCATATTCGGATCCTTCGAGTGAAGAGATAAGTTAAGCTCTTGTGATCCGACTTGATCCGAAACTTCTCACCGTACAAATAGTGTCTCCAAGTCTTGATTGCATGAATAACCGCTGCTAGCTCCAAGTCATGCGTAGGGATAGTTCTTCTCATGCTCTTTTAACTGTCTTGATGCGTAGCGATCACCCGTTCTCCTTGCATCGAACACACCCGATACCCAACCCCGAAGCATCCGTATATAGAGTGAACGGTACGTTTGGTTCGGGGATGGTCGAGATAGGTGCGAGACAAGTCTTGACTTCAAAGTCCGGAAGCACTTCTCACACTCATCTGTCCATATAAATTTCTCTCCCTTCTTGGTCAATCGGTGAGTGGAACCGCGATCCTGGAGTAATCTTCCACGAATCTTCTATAATAACCAGCCAACCCAAGGAAACTACGAATCTCTGCCACAGATTTTGGTGCTTTCCATCCTACGATAGCAGCTATCTTGCTTGGATCAACCTTGATACCGTCTCCAGACACGACATGGCCCAAGAAAGCTACTTCCTTCAGCCAAAACTCGCACTTCTTGAATTTTGCATAAAGCCTTACGTCCCTCAGCCGTTGTAGGGCTGCTCTCAAATGCCCCCGTATGAGTCTCCATGTCCTTAGAGTAAATCAATATGTCGTCGATGAATATGATGACCGAAGTGTCCAACATGTCATGGAACACTTCGGTTCATTAATTCCATAAACGACTCGGAGCATTGGTCAACCCGAAAGACATAACCGGGAACTCATAATGTCCATACCTCGTCCCGAAAGCAGTCTTCGAAATATCTCCGGCCTTGATCCTCAATTGGTGATACCCCGATCGGAGATCGATCTTTGAGAAAACCTTTGCACCCTGCAGCTGATCGAACAGATCATCGATCCTAGGTAAAGGATACCGATTCTTGATCGTCAACTTGTTTAGCTCACGGTAGTCAATACATAGCCGTACACTTCCATCTTTCTTCTTGACGAATAACACAGGTGCTCCCCAAGGCAAAATACTAGGTCGTATGAAGCCCTTATCCAGTAATTCTTGTAATTGGGTCTTCAACTCCTTTAACTCGGTTGGGGCCATCCTGTATGGCGCTTTAGACACCGGACCCGAACCTGGTATAAGGTCTATCACAAATTCTGTAGCCCCTGTCGGTGGTAAGCCCGGAAGATCCTCCGAAAATACATCCGGAAACTCCCGAACCACTTCTATATCTTCCATCTTGAGTGACTCTGCTGTGAGGTCGACTACAGATACGAGATAACCCATTCCCCCTTTCTCCAAGCATCTCTTAGTCTTTAGGGCGGAGAAGATCAACTTTCGCTTCCTAGATAGTTTAATTCCAAATAAACCGTATTCCTTCCCCTCTCCGTCAGTAAGCATAAGCTTCCTTTCACCACATAAAAGGATGGCCGAATGATGGCCTAGCCAATCCATTCCTAAAATGACATCAAAATCTGCCATCTCAAGTATTACTAGGCTTGCTTCTAAGTCTCGGCCCTCGATACTTACAGGACATGGTCCATAATACTTGGTCAAAGCCACTTCGACTCCTAGTGGAGAGCGAACTATCAAGCTTGGGTTCAATTGCTTGATTGGTAACTCCATTCGCTTCCCAAAAGAAACAGAAACAAAGGAGTGCGTGGCCCCGGAGTCAAATAATACTCCGGCGGGTAAACCAGCTACATTTACAATTCCCGGAATATATTGCCCCTTAGTTCTATATGCTCATGCAACCGAAAGAATAAACCAAATAGTAAGGGATAAAGTCGTACCAGTTACCACATCGGGTGATGCGGCTGCCTCTTCGGTGGGATTGCATAAACTCCGGCTTCTGTGGGGAGCTTGCTTCCTAGGTAGCGTGCAGTTCCTTGCAACATGTCCCGATTTGCGACGGTTATAACACTTAATATTCGGGTTGGGTCCGGCTAATTGTGGCAAGGTGGTGCCAGGTTGTTTCTCGCAGGTGTCAGCAGCGTGCCCTCGTATGGGCGGAATGATCTAGGATTATCGCCACCCGAGCTCTCTCCAGAGAGATCTCTTCACTCCTCCGTTTCGAGCGAAGAAGCTGTCCCTCCGACCGGACTTTATCACCCTCGCAACCTGCACCGCCTCATTGTAGGTCTTCTTATCCGGACCCAACAGATGCTCTCTAATGCTTCCACGTAGTCCCATGGTGAACCTACGTATCTTTGTCTCCTCTTCCCGCATACCGACCGGTGCGAAGAAGAATAGCTCTTCGTACCTCCGTTGATAAGCATCTACAGTCGACCGACCTCTTGCCGCAGGCTGAGAAACTCTCTCTCCATTGACTCCCTGAAGCTCTTTGGGAAGTATTTGTCGAAGAAAGCCGCTTTAAACACTTCCCGATCCCACTAATGTATATTGGTTCTCCAAATATGCCCGCGTGGAATTCCACCAAGCATTCGCGTCCTCCCTCAGCATGTGAGTGGCAAACAGTACCTTCTCCTCCTCAGTACACGTCATCAATCGAAAGTTCTTTTCCATTTCTGAAACCCACTGTGCTGGCCACAATGGTTTCCCTGTCTCGCCGGTGAATGATGACGGTTTCAACTTCAAGAACCTGTCCACCGACCGCTAAGATCGTCTCCGTCCACGGGTATCCGCTCCGTACCATGGTGGTGGATACGGATATGCCCCCGGATACGCCAGAAGGCGACGGAAAGCGATGCGGTGGTGGTACATTTTGTGCTTGGGCCCTTGGCCTTGGGCTACTCGCACCCGTTGTGAAGACATTTTCTCTCCGGACCCGGGCGTATTACCGGTGGGGGAAGAACCTGCCGACTGAGCATCGCTAGTACCTCACTCGGAAATTCCTTCCGTTGAGCTTGCATCCGATAGACCAAGTTTGTAACTATGGTCTCGGAATCCCCGTGAGGTGGTCCCGGTAATTCCGTCGGTACTTCGGGACCTGTTCCTCATCCTCTTCGGGGGCTGGTTTCTCTAACTCCGGTCTTGCTCAGCTTGCTCTTCCTCTAGGCGCTTCCTGGCATGATGATGCTTTCTACCCCTTCGACCGTTTCCACCTGCCATCTCAAACTATTTATTTGGATCTGAGAAGAAGACATAACACGTGAGAATCATCAATAATAGTAGTGTTAGTCTTGAATAATGCAGGAGAATAGTCGAGAAGTAACATTTCAATTTGCACAATTTTGTAAATTTTTAAATTTTTCTGGCTCTTTTGGGGCGTACCGGTCGCAACATACCGGTCGCACACCTGTAGAAATATGCTGCGGCCGGTATAGTCGACCGGTCAAAATTAAATTTCTGGCCGAGACATACCGGTCGCATGTCTATGAGATACCGGTCGCCACTCAGAGACGGTGTTGCGACCGGTATAGTCGACCGGTCAGAAAAATTTTCTGGCCGAGACATAGCGGTCGCACACCTGAGTTGATACCGGTCGACCGGTATAGGCATAACCGTCGACCGGTATGCCCAAAATGGCTTTAAAATCGCGAAAAAGTGAGATTTTCTCACTTTTCTTTTCTTCTTTCTCTCCGGTGGCGATTCTTCTCTGGGTTCCGAGTTGCTACAGTTCGACCGGTGCTATCTGAGGCCGATTCCTTCCATTCAAGACCTAGCATATCGTCTCCAGGTAGGTCTCTACCCTCTCTCTCATATTTTTAGAAATTTTCCATATCGTCTTTATGTAGAAATTTAGGTTTTTCTTTGTTCGAGATGTTTTAACCGTAGGAATTCTTTTCCTTCGGCTTAGAAAGGGTTTAGGGACCCCCAAGAGCAAAAGCCCTCAACTAATTTGGGGTTCCACCGCAAGGTTTTGATAAAAATCGAATTTTTACTCTTTTTGACCTAGGTTTTCAAAAATTTCGAAATTTTCTAATTTTTTTCTTAATTCTTGAAATTTCTTGAATTTTCTTGTTATAATTGCTTGTGATTGGATTATGGAAGAGTGTGGGGGTTACGTAAGTCCTCCTCCCCATGTTTTTGGGTGAGTTCGAGGCTTTTTCCCAATTTATAGCCGTTATGCTGCCGAAATTTTGAAAATTTCTAACTTTTATCTCATTTTCTTTTGTTTTGCAGATTCTAAATGGCTCCTAGACGCAACCTCGGGAAGCGATCACATGGTTCTAGTTCTCGGGTTCCCTCTCCACCTATCTCTCAGCTAGATGAGCTATGGTTTCGCTCTTTGGAAGCTCAAGCTCGGTTTTCTTGGTTCGATGACAAGAGTATCGTATCCGGGCGATGGGTCAATGTGGGACAATTACACCGGTTTAATGTAGAGACAGCCTTTGGTGCTCTAGGTTGGCTGCCGGTTATTTCCTACACAGAGACCACACGCCCTAACCTGGTCAAGCATTTTTATGCAAATCTGGAGCTCGAAGGGGATGTCGAGGACCCGAACCAGTGTAGGGATTTGCGCATTACCAGTTACGTCCATGGTGTACATATTTCCTTCAACACCCACCAGTTGGCTGATCTGCTTGGGGTTCCCAACGATGGAGATTTGGTATACTGCGCCCCCAAGGCGAAAGGTTACTTGCCTGAAGATTTGCGCCGGGAGATAGCGCAGCAGATACTCAACCCTGGGGCTCCTATGAAGGCAGCTAGCTTGAGACCTATACCCCGGGTCTACCGCATCATCCGAAGACGATATAGTGCCACGGAGCGGTCACTACAATGAGTTGTCTCAGCTCACCCAAGACGTCACTTATTGCGCTCGCACCGGAGAGCGGATCTCACTTCCATACCTCATCATCCGGACTATGCATCGAGCGGCTATGACCGATCGGGCCAGCGACCTTCCCTATGGCCGTCTCGTCACTTTCCTTCTTCGCCGTCCGGGCATGAGTTTCTGAGGAGAGACAGCCGTCGAGGACTCCATGACCTCGACATCGACCGGGACGCGATAAATAGGATGCGGATGGTTGACCTGCCCGTTAGTGATGACGAGTTGGAGGCTCGCCCTCGTCCACTTGGGAGAGTAGCAGCGGCGAAGCAGCGCCGCGGCCAATGCGGCCTATGCGGCGGAGATGGGGGGATGATGATGATGACGATGTAGTTGGGGAAGCACCGGTGCCTGCCCCATAGCCTCCACCGTACCACCACCACCACTGTTCCCATAGCTGGACCATCTCAGCCCCCTCCCAACTCAATGTTGAGTATGTTTACCGAGATCGGGGGACACCCGGAGGGTCATCCTGGAGTCTCAACGAGCGATGGGTCAGGAGTTGGAACGCCTGGCTCGTGGTCTACGAGTGACTCAGGACCAGGTGCATTGGCTTAGGGTCGCATACGAGCGGGACTATGACATAGCGGACCCCATTCCTCCCAGGCCTCCTACCCCATGATTTCCATTCTACTTTTCATATGACTGTTTATATAACAGGGTAACTTTCCGGTTTGTGGACTGTACCCTGTAGCACTATTTCATTTGATACTATTTTTCTATTTAATGAAAGTTTCATGGTTCACCTATCTACTGTATGCGCACAGATTAAGTTTCACATTTAGAATAGTACATTATTCTCTTTCTTAGTCCGTCTCAGGTATCAAACAATGCTTAGGGTGTGTTTGTATTAAGATTTTTAAACTTCCTAACTCAGTTCATCGACCCCATTATGTGTAGCATGGTTTGTTGGAACAGAGCCCGAGAGCTCTGATACCAAGTTGTCACACCCCAATTCCGATCCAACCAGAACGGTGTGAGTGAACCGTCATTGAACCAACGGTTCACACCAGGATCTCGAATAGGCCGTGTCCACCCATACAAACCAATTACACATAACCACAATCAGAATATAAACATACAGCGGAAGACTTTAAATAGAATGAACTGAGTATCTATTGATAATTTAAATAAATATCCCATTATCCAAATTCAATCACATAAAATAAATATCTATTACATCTCTTAATAACAAACGAAAATAACTGAAACAAATAAATAAAATCCATCACGGTACACGCGAAAGGGCACTCGCATGAAGCGTCATGCTCGTCTGTCCCGCCTGTACATCCAACACCGCAACACCACCATACGCCGGAGCGTTTACGTAGTCGTCCACGGTATATCCTACATCAACATCTAAAAACAATGTATATACAAAGGGTGAGCACACAACATAGCTCAAGAAGATAATCGACGGTTTCACAAGATTATGCATGAGTAACAATCATTTTATCGTGGTCCGGTTTTAAGTTTGCAATGTGCTATAGAAAGGTTTGGTGGCCCCCCGCACCTCTATACACGAGTGTGTGGCGTCGCACAAGTAATCACACTACCACCAACCCACATGCACCCATCATGGAATAGAGATAGAGCTAAGGTATACCCGCACCTCCCCGATACTCTACCCATACCAGTACCTAAGCCCCTATCGGCCGGGGCTCGCAAACCGGGCTCGCAACTAACCAATCCTACATGTCAACAATGTATGCTCTATCCCAGCACAGCCGTCTACGGCATAGAGATAGAGCTAGAGCGTGCAGGCCGGGTCGGAGACCTCCAAAACCTCACCTCCCCCTGATACCCTATCCGCAACTAACCCACTAGGATAGAAACAATACGCAGGTAGACCCTATCCCAACACAACTCCCTACGGCATAGAGATAGAGCTAAAGCATCGTGGACAAGGCAGCGTCGACTCGGAATCCTCAAGTACCACCCAACGATGGTCGGGACAACATCAATATCGGAGACCAACCACCACGATCTTCCCTGATACCCCACCCGTACCAAGCATGTTAAGATAGAATACTACAAAAGGTGCCAGTGTGAAGAGCGATCCCAGGCCCATGCCCCACTCCACACACCAACGAAAATAATCACATGCCTAACAATCACATCCTATGAATGCATGAACAATAATAATAGCTGAAAGTAAAGGATGGCATGTGAATATGCACAAACATCACATCATAGATATTCAATGATTAACAACGATTTACTGTCCATTAATTATTAGGTTTAGGTTAGATTCCCTTACCTGACGCTCGTTCGTTAACTTGCTCCACGTCGCAAGGTCCAAACGACAAGTCACAAAGTCCTACATAATATTAGGGTTTCATTAGGATATATTGTTTAGGGTTTCATGTTGGTCGGAACCCAACATGGTTACAAATTACCCTCACAGAGCTGACCGGTGGCATGTACCGGTTGCAGCTCTGTAGGAAAGACTGGCGACCGGTATGGTCAGCCGGTCCCCCACAAACAACCTCCCGAGAGGTAGCGGTCGCAACATACCGGTCGCCTGTGTGCAACCGGTATAGTCGACCGGTATGTCTCCGAAGACCATACATGGGTTCTTCATTTGCCGTCGACCATCCTCCATGGATTTTCGGGGGTTTCTCCTATCCATGCTAAGTCTAGGCTTTGAGTTAGAGCTATCCCTAACTCATTCAAGTCTCGTTTCGATAAATATCATCTCGAAACTCGAATCTAGGGTTTGACGGCAACTTAGGGTTTATTGGCCAATTTAGGGTTTTAGATCAATACCTACTTTGCGTGGTATTGATCCACCCACACAACTAACATTGGGTAAGAAGATGGATTCAAACACTTACCGTTGATAGGCGTAACGAGAGCTTCGTCAAACAGTAATGGCGGCACCTCCTTCTTCTTCCTAGCTCCTTCTCCTCTCTAAGCTCTTTCTCTTCTCTAGGGTTTGTGAGAGACAATGGAAAGGATTTGAGGGGTTTAAGGGTGTATTTATAGGCTAGAAATAGGGTTTAGTAACCCTACTAGGATTAGGAAACTTCTAGGATTCGAAATCAGGAAAGTGGGACCCGCAGAGACTAATTTCCAAATTCTCGCACATAGCTGTGCAGGCCATACCGGTCGACCGGTACCATCATCCGGTACCATCGACCGGTATACCTAAAATCAGGTATAATTGGTCGACTTCGGTCCGATTTCGTACCTGTTTGTTATCTGCTTGCCCCGTCTGGCTCGGTGATGATCGGAAGACCTGTCACGACACAAAACCAAGGTTTAGACCGGGTTTTCAGAGTGCGGGTCTTACAAGATCGATCAGTTGGCTCGAGCCTTGAGGGGCACTCGAGCAAGTAATTTGATCCTCGGAGGAGCAGGAGTAAATCCTCCACCCGTACCAGCACCGCGAGCGGCCCAATCTGGGGTCCATCAACAACCTACGCCAACGGCATCGGTGAAAGCTGTACCGAGTAATCCTCCCTTGGGATCTCATGATCGGAGCAGAGATTCTCATCACCCCGCACGGAGCGTAGGAGGGTCATCCGCTCGACATCATCAAGCCGACTGTCATCAGGCACCGGGAGTGCATGGAGAACCTCCTCTGCTTGAGAGGGATGCAAGGTCCTTCCTCGATGCCCTCCGCCAGCAAAGAGTCAATGTGGAGATGCCAACGACGGTCGCAGTGCCACCTCCAGCCACTCCCCAGTCAGAGGTCGAGAGGCAATTGTTGGAATTGACTACTCGACTTTAGCAGGTGGAGCAGAACCGAGTCGCTCCATCGAGGACGGCCTACATCGCCATCACAGCACTTTCTGATGAGATCATGAGGGCTCCCCCTCTTGACATTTTCAAGATGTTCGTCCTTGACTCCAACAACGGGAGCACAGATCCCGAGCAGCATCTGGACGTGTTCGTCTCTATGATGCTTTTCTACCCTCTCAGCAACAGCCTTATCTGCAGAGTGTTTCCTTCAACGCTCAGAGGCGCTGCCCGCACATGGTTTAACAACCTACCTCCAAGGAGCATCACTTCTTTCGAACAGCTATCGAACAAGTTCTTGACGCACTTCCAGGCCAGCCGAGTGCACAAGAAGACATCCTACCACTTGTCAACGGTCAAGCAGCAGAAAGACGAGTCCTTGCGGGACTTTATCAAGCACTTCAATACCGAAGTGCTGGAAAACAAGGACGTCGAGCCCGCTGTGCATATGTCCAGCTTGCAGGCCAGAGTAATGGACAGAGAGCTTTGTTGGTCCCTTGCCAAAAAGCCCCCGAAGAACTTGGAAGACCTGCTGGCCAGATGCGAGAAATACACTTTAGTAGATAAAATGACAAAGGCTCAGAAAAATAATGCGGTCAACAATTTGAAGACCGACCAGAAGCCCGCTGACAAAAAGAGGTCCGAGTTGGTCGACCAGACGCCGAACTCTAGCGTCCTTAAGAAGCAAAGGTCCGAAAAGAACTAGTACACCGGCACCCGTACAAGGCCTTCGACTACTACACTCCGCTCACCACTTCGATGACGGAGATCCTAGAGGTAATCAGGAATGATCAGAACCTCCAACCACCACTGAAGGCTCTAGGTAAAGGAAGAAATATAGACCGCTCCAGATACTGTCGCTTCCATCGCGACCACGGTTACGATAGGATGAGTGCAAGTACCTCAAGGGGGAAATTGAGGATCTCATCCGATGGGGTTACTACTGTAATTTTTTCAGAGACGCTGTCAAGGGACCGGCGTCGGCTAGGAGAGATCACGGGCTACCCCCTCCCCCTCCGAGGAACCAATAGCCAAACAATTGTTGAGCAGACGCAAGCGAGGACCAAAAATCTGATCGAAGGGACGATCGAGATCCCGAGGGAGGTCCTGCGGCCCCCAAACAGTGGGTCGGTGCCGTTCAGTTTGGTACAACCGGAGGGTCATCGGGAGCAGAGACAGCCATAATACCAGTGAAGGAATGGTTGGGAGGCAGACAGCATATCCAGTTCGGGTCCTTCCCGGACTGGTCTGAACTAAAAAAAAGGGACAGAAGTAGGAGGAGGAAGTCCCACCCGGCGTCGAAGAGACAAAAATCTGGTCGACGATTCGTTGGTAGTCCTCAACCAAAGGACCGACTACGCACATCGATGGGCCTGTGTATTTCAGGAGACAGTGGCGTTTATGCCATTACAAGGGGGCCCAAAGCCGAGGGAAAGACAGTTCTCACCATCATAGGAGGACCGACAGTCGGGAACACATCTAACAGGTCGGCCAAAGCCTACTCCCATCTAGTGGCGAAAACAGAATGGCCGACCAAAAAGGAGCGGACTAGAGAAATCATCACCTTCGGCAACGATGACCTCGTCAATGTTGCAGTCCCCATGAAGATTCCATTGTCTTCAAGGACGGGATTGGACACTGTGATGTCGCCAAGTGCTTGGTGGACACAGGGAGCTCGGTAGATATCATATTCTACCATGCGTATGAAAGGATGCAGCTAGGAGATGACCAGCTCCAGCCGGTCACCTTTGATCTCATCAACTTTTTCGGGGACCCGATCACGGTGAAAGGAGGCATCCAATTGCCAGTGATGCTCGGCTAAAAACCCAGGCAACAAAGGGTGATGGTCGAATTTATGGTGGTAGATCGGTCGTCCGCACATAATGTGATCCTCGGCCACCCATCATTGAACAAGCTCAAGGAATGCATGTCCACCTACTACCTCGTGATGAAGTTCCCGACAGAGAACGGCGTCGAAGTATGCCGAACAGACCAGGTGACATCCAAAAGATGGTATGTCACCAAACTAAAAAATAGTCAAAGAGCCCTGAAAGCAGCACAGGTGAACATCATGAATGTCCAAGACATTGACCCACCAAGCAGGGAAAATCCCAACGAGGAGTTAGAGCAAATCCCGGTGACTAACGATCAGCCTGAAAAGACGTTCCAGGTCGGCTCCTTGCTACCTGAGAACCAGAGGGAGGAGCTAATAGAATTCCTGAGGCAAAACCTAGATGTGTTTACATGGTCGACCTCTGAGATGCAAGGAATCCCCAGAGAAGTGATCGAACATCACCTCGCGGTCGACCCCCAACACCGACCAGTCAGACAGAAGAAGAGGAGCTTCGTGCCTACCCGGCAGTCTATGATAGATGAGGAAGTTCAGAAGCTGCTAACGGCCAGCTTCATACGGGAGGTAGATTATCCAGATTGGCTGACGAACGTGGTCATGGTACCCAAAGCAAGCAGGAAGTAGAGGATGTGTATAGATTTCACAGACCTCAATTAGGCCTATCCAAAAGACAGCTATCCATTGCCGCGCATCCACCAGTTGATAGATGCTACAACAAAACACGAGCAGCTCAGTTTCCTTGATTCATACTCAGAGTATAATCAGATCAAGATGAGAAAGCTTGACGAGGAGTGCACTTCCTTCGTCACCAACCAGGGGCTCTTCTGCTATACGGTCATGCCTTTTGGCCTAAAGAACGCAGGAGCCACCTATCAAAGGTTGGTGAACAAGGTGTTTAAAAATCAGATCGGCCAAAACATGGAAGTGTATGTTGATGACTTCCTAATAAAGAGCCGATAAGCCGGGCATCATCTAACCGACCTCGGCGAGGCATTCCAGGTCCTTCGCAACCACAACATGAAGCTGAATCCCACAAAGTGTGCCTTCGGAGTCGCATCTGGGAAATTCTTGGGCTTCATGGTCTCAGAGAGGGGAATAGAAGCCAACCCCTCGAAGATCATGGCCATCCTGAACATGGCCGCGCCGACCAGACCCAAACAGGTGCAGGAGCTAAATGGTCGTATAGTTGGCCTCGGCCGCTTCATGTCAAAGTCCGCCGAGCGATGCCTTCCCTTCTTCAAGACACTGAAAGGAGCCAGGAAGTTTGAATGGACTGACGAATGCCAGAAAGCATTCGAGGACCTCAAGGCTTACTTGTCATCACCACCCCTGCTGGTGAAGCCCAACCCCGGAGACGAGTTGCAACTCTACCTCGGAGTCTCCGACCACGCAGTAAGTTCCATACTGCTAAAAGAAGAAGATAGGGTACAACGGCCGATATACTGTCAGCAAAGTACTATTGGACGCAGAGACTAGGTACAAGCCCATTGAGAAACTGGCGTTCACCCTAGTGACAGCTGCACGGAAGCTCAGACCATACTTCCAAGTCTACCCTATCTCCGTGCTTACCAACACACCTCTGAAGAAGGTGTTATCAAAGCCGGACATATCCGACCGGCTAGTAAATTGGGCAGTGGAGCTAGGAGAGTTCGAGATAAAGTACGTCCCCAGAACCGCCATCAAAGTCCAGGCATTGGCAGACTTCGTTGTCGAGAGCACCCTGCCCGAGGAAGAAGTTATCGAACCTCCAGCAGGGAACCCTCCTCAACCAGCCGAAGGCCCGTGGACATTACAGGTAGATGGATCCTCCATGGACGGCCGAGCAGGTGCGGGAATAATACTGACAAGCCCGAAAGGCTTCAAAATCCAATCAGCAGTGAGATTCAAATTCTGGGCTACAAACAATGAAGCCGAGTACGAGGCTCTACTAGTCGGCCTCAGACTAGCAAAAAGTTTGGCTGATCGGTGGCTCATAGTCCATGGGGACTCGCAACTGGTCATCCGACAAGTACATGGTGACTACGAAGTTAGGCAACCAGAAATGCAGAAGTAACTGGACAAGGTCAACTCGGCCCTCGTAGCCTTCCGAAGTGTCGAATTACAGTATGTGTGCTGAGATGAGAACACCGAGGCAGACGAGCTGTTTAGGTTGTCCCTAGAGGACATCGCAGGAATGGACTCTGCCGTGTATGTGGAGTTATTGGAGCACGCCAGCAACTCTGTCGAGGAAGTTGCGCCGATCAGATCCATCTCTAGCTGGTACGACGACATCTACCGCTACCTCCGAACAAGTGCACTTCCAGATGACAGGAAAGACGCACGACGCATCCAAGCCTGGTCCAGGCAGTACACCATTCACAATGATGTACTATACAGGAGATCCTACACCATGCAATTACTTTGGTGAGTTCGATTGGACGAAGCCGAACAAGTGATGAAGGAGGTCCACGAAGGAATCTGCGGTCGGCACCAAGGAGGCCGATCATTATTCCAAAAGATCATTCGGCAAGGCTACCACTGGCCGAGGATGCATGATGACTGCATCGAGCTGGTACGCAAGTGCGACAAGTGCCAGTTCTATGCACCAGTTCCACATACTCCGGCCGCACCTCTGCAGCAGATCACATGTCCTCTCCCTTTTACCATCTGGGGCATGGACATCATGGGGCCCTTCCCCAAGGCAACTTATCAGTGGAAGTATGTCATTGTGGCCATTGACTACTTCACAAAGTGGATTGAAGTTGAAGCTGTTGCCAGAATTGACACAGCCAAGGTGCAGCAATTCTTCAGGCACTCCGTCGTGTACAGATTCGGTGTGCCCAGAATCCTTGTGACGGACAATGGTACTCAGTTCGCCAGTACAGCATTCGCAGAGTTCTGCACAGAATTTAGGATCGACCATCGGTTTGTATCGGTCGGCCACCCGCAAACAAGCGGACAGACTGAGGCGACAAATAAAACCATATTGTACGGTCTGAAGAAGATGGTGGCAGACCAAAAGGAGAAGTGGGTCGACATGTTACCGAGCATCGTCTGGTCATACAGGACAACCAGTAGGACACCCACAGGTGAAACTCCTTTCATGCTTGCCTTCGGCATGGAGGCAGTCGTCCCAGTCGAGGTATTTCATCCCACTTTCCGGGTGTTAAAATTCAACGAGGACACCAACTCAGAAGATCTCTGAACTAACTTAGACAATCTGGAGGATGTGCGGGAGTCAACGGCATTCAGGATGGGTGCATACCAATAGACGACCGCTCGGCACTACGATAAGACAGTCCGACCAAAGAAGTTCAGGGTCAAAGATCTTGTCCTCAGAAAAGCAGTAGTCTCGGAGCCCATCAATCAAGGGAAGCTGGCCCAAAACTGGGAATGGCCTTACCGCGTCCTCAGAGCCGACCGATCGGGATCATACAAGCTGACCACCCTCAGCGGTGAAGAAATACCAAGGACTTGGCATGCCACCACCAACCTTCGAAAGTATTATCAGTGAATAGTCGTAGGCTTTACTTTTGATTTAGTTTGTTTTGTCAAGTCGGCCGATCTGTCCTGGCAAGTATAGTAGTTTTAATATTTCTTTTACAAGTAAAGTTGTCCTTCCAATTCATTTTCAATAAAGAAGTATAGTCATTCAGCCCACAACTTGCAGCAAATGTTTTCCACAGTTCTCCATATAGCCGTTCCTTTCGGCACAGCCGACCTACCAGCGCCCTCAAGCAGGCCCCAGTAGCACGCCAGCCCTCGGTGACTCTGCCTACCCATACCCTCAAGCAGGTATGAGTAGCACGCAGACGATCACCCGATCTACCTACCCATACCCACAAGCAGGTAAGGGTAGCATGCTGATCACAATTGACACTGCCTGCTCACACCCACAAGCAGGTGTGAGCAGCATGCAAGTGCTCAACCATTCTGCCTATCTCGGCCTATAAGCAGGCAAGGGTAGCACGTAGATCATACTTGACACTGCCTGCTCACACCCACAAGCAGGTACGAGCAGTATGCAGGTGTTCGACCATCCTGCCTACCCCTACCCACAAGCAGGTAAGGGTAGCATGCAGACCACACTCTACACCGCCTACTCACACCCATAAGTAGGTATGAGTATCATGCGGATCTTCGAGCATAACCTTGAGCAGGACTGATAGGATCGCATCACTTCTACAGAACCCACGCTCGGTTACTCAGAGGAACGTCCAAAAATTCCAATGCCTTAGTCATTTCAAGAAAGACTTAAGTGTTCTCGGCCTGCTCAGCCGTCAAGCCGACAACACTTCCGGGGTAGGGGCAATACCAAACACTCAATACCAAAGACAAACAACACAAAAGGAATAGAATCTAACACAGAGAATGAGAGAAATTGAATTTTATTCATAAAGGCCAACAAGGGGCAATAGTACAAAGCCCACGGAGGGGCGTAACAATTAGAAAGCAAAAAAGAAAAAAATTTACAAGGCAGCCCCCCACGGGTAGAAAACCACTTAAGCAGGCCCGTCCTTGGCGGAGGGATCAATGGGGACGTCACTTGGCAGCTGCACGTCTGAAAGCTCGATGATCGGCGTCTGAGGAACTTCGTACGGAGGCAAGTCATCCTCCTGCACATCCCCGGCCTCCATACGCACGGTCAGCTCCACCACTTCTTCTTCGGCTAAGATTGGAAAGTCTGACCAGTTGAAGACATCGACCTTCCAACGAGCTGCTCCTTCAGGTAGACAGCTCCCTTTTGGAAGAACCCACTAGCGGCCTCGTCCAAGTCATCTGCATACTGGGAAGACGATCGATAGTCAGCCACTGCCTGGTCCCAGATATCGGCCTGGAACTCTTCCGCCTTGTTCAACGCCTCCTTGGCCTTCTTGGCATCATCCTCAGCCATCCGTTTGGCATCCTTCACCGCCCGTAGTTTTGCCTCGGCCTGATGAACCCTCCGATGTTCCTCCGAAAGGGCGTCCTCGGCCTTGTCCAGGGAAGTCCGGAGGTTGAACTTCTCTAAAGCAAGGCCTTCGACTTCGGAGGTCTTGTCAGTCAGCTTGTCCTCAGTCGTCTTCAAAGCCGCTTGTAAGGAAGACTCCAGTTCTTCCTTCTCTTCCATTTCCATCATCATGTTCGTAGCCCTTTGAAAAACCTCAGCCAAGAGATTGCTTCCTTGCATAAAAAAGAAAACGGAACACTTAGCAAAATATCTGACAGCCCGGACAAAATAAATACCGTAAGAATGAGGTCTGACCATCATAGCTGGGAGCTGGCAAGGAACATCCTCTTCAGCAGATCAGTGGTTTCCAGAGAAGCGGTGAAGGCCACGTCCTCTGGGAGATGGTTCTCCATCAGCATGATCCTCGCCACCCTCGTACTTTTGAACACCGAGTCGGTGTCCTTCAGCCCAAGCTGTGGAGCGAATACCGCTGCCCCCATCTTCTTCTCGGACTCGACCTTCCTCTGGGGAGCAGACTCCCCTTATTCCTTTGGATCGGCGGCCCTGGTCAGATCGACCACCTTCATTGCCCGGAGGGGCTGGACTTCCTTCGTCGCAGCCCCCTTTTTATCCCCCTTTTTCTTGGGCAGACCGTCAATCATGGGCCGCCCTTGGGGTCCTCTGCTGTTGCATGCGTATTTGGGGCGGCCCCGCCTGCTTGATCGTCTCTCCGATCGGTCATCCTACCGGCATCGACGGCTTGCTTGCGCAGGATCCGGGCAACCAGTTGGTCATTGGAGAAGTTCAATGCAACAAAAGAGTCAGGCAAACAGTTAGTATCGATAATAAAGTATCCAATCGAAGTCCAATTGTTTGAAGTTAAACTTACCTAGCAGGCCATGCTCGGCCAACTTCATGGGATCTGCCAGTTTGGCGTACCAGACTGTCTGGCCCTCCAGTACCTTGCGTTGGGCCCGCCTCTCCTCCGTGGTTAGGAAGGGGACCTTGTTGAACCCTGTCGCGTTGACCACCAGCCACACGTTGGACAAGGGCAGAGCTGGGCCACCCGCTGGAGGACCCACGAAGAAGAACTTCTCTTTCCACCCGTGGATGGAAGAGAGCTTCTGAGAGATTGCCGGAAGCTTCTTTGCGTTCCTTTGGATGAAGTAGTACCACCCACTCATGGAGCGGGTCTCAGTCAAGCTTGAAAATTGGAAGAGAGACCGGAACAAGTTCACGGTCAGAGTTTCTCTTAGGTGAAGGACGAACATGATGAAGGCGTAAATACACCGCCACCCGTTCGGAGTCAACTGAGACGGGGCGATGCGATACACCTTCAAGATGTCGACTACAAGGGGGTGAAGGGGGAAACGGAGGCAAGACTTCAGGGCGTGCTCGTACACCCAGACCTCCGAGAGATTCAGACTGTAGGCCCTTTCCTCAGAGGATGGGAGTCGAACCAAGACATCAGTCATCGGCTCCTCTAACTGGTAGGCTCTGCGGATTTGAGTCAATGCCGTCTCACACATGACCTTGCTCGGCACCCTCCATGCAGGGACTTTGTCGATAGGGGAATGATAGGACGGCCACTCCTTTGTCGAGGAGCCCGTCAAGCAGAAGTGCCAGATGGGTGACTATACTCGGCGGCGTCAGAGGAACTCTGCTCAATTTCCTCTTTAGATGCCGGATCGGAAGCCGAAGGGATGACTTTCGAAGATTTTTGGGCAATGGCCTTCCCACCAGAGTCTGCCGACCCAGTGGTCTCCGACCCAAACTCTAGGCTAACGGAGTCTCGAGCTCTCGTCTTCCTATTGGGAGGCTCACGGACGGCGGAGAATTTATCCATAGAGTCGGACGACCTCTCCGAAAAACAGGTCCGGTACTGGGCCATGGTTTCTCTCTTTCTCACTCTTCCTAAGGGTCTAACACTATTGGATGAACCAGAACTTGCAAGCATGAAAAAAGAAAGAAAATGGAAGAAAGACTGGAAGAACAAAGAACAAGCAAGAGAAAACTTACTGATTATGAAGAAAAGGCAAAGAAGATGCACGACAGACTTGGAAATTTGTAGGAGACTCCGATCACGCAAAGAAGACTCCGATCTCAGCTCAACCAAATGATCGAATGAAAGTGTTTCGAAAGTATTTATAGGCGTCGAGCTTAAAAATCAGCTTTTCAGATTTCGACCATGTGGCGGAATAGTAGTGGCTAACATCTGTCGTGCCGGGCGCAACGTGACAGGCTGACGTCACCCGCAATGTTGACAAGATATTTATTTTGCCAGTTTTCGAGATGATCAAATTTGATCTTCATCGTCCAATGGAGCCGACAGTTCACGGTTGGAATGGGTATTTGTTGCGCTTCACCCCAAGGCGCGCCGATTGTTTCGTTGTCATCGGATGCGCGTGGCAGTTCGGATCACTTGAAGATCTACGATTGAGCAGAATGACGGTTCGCAGGTCTGATGCCTCGAATTCCATGCACTGAATAGTCGTGCGGGTAGTTGGTGACAACTACCATCCACTCACACGGGAGTTTCGATCGTGGCAGGGAATTCTCGGAGGACATTGGTATGACCAACGTTTGCGACTGATCATACTTTCAAAGTATCCGAGCGGATCTTGACATTTTTGTTCGGTATATTTTCACTATCAAATTCCTTGAATACAACAGTGCAAGGGGCATCTGTTATGTGGGAAAAACATCATCCATTTTAAATCTTACACGTGGCAACCTTTGTCTTCGTAGCCGACCACAAATGATGTGGTGTACTCGGCTTATACTACTCGGAGTCACAGTCCTGTTAGGACACGATATCTGTCGGAGGTATAGTCCTACTCGGTTACATTTCTTGGTCGGAGGTTAGAGTCCTAAAGCAACTATGTCACGGCAGAGGAGTCCTTCTCCTAGTACGCTACGATTCCGATCGTAGCGATCATACGACTATTTGGGCGGTGACGTGTGTCACCCTCACTATCGACCGACTTAGCTTCCCTGGCTACAGTCTCGCACTCCTGCTCGGAGTCTATGACTTGGGTGTCCCTCAAAGCAACACTTGGCAGTCCTATTGGTGATCTACTTCCCTAAGTCCTGGTGCCTCCATGCCTCTTCCCAATCTCTATATGTAGAGGATGATCCCTCAAGGTAATTAATTCACAATCTCACAACCTCACCATTCATTCTCGTACGCTCAAACTCTCTCATCGTTCCCCTCTTTCTCTAAACTGGAGATAGCTTCCTGCTATCTCTTGACGGTTTACATTGGGAATCTGACTTAGGCATCAGAGTGTACTTGGGGCTTAGTCGCCCAACTCCCTTGTCTCATCTCTGTGATTGCAGGTTACTCGGATCGCAGATCGGCGGGCGATTTCCAAACCGTAACAGTAATATATATATATATATATATATATATATATATATATATATATATATATATATATATATATATATATATATTTAGGAAAGAGAGAGGAAAGAGAGGCCGTGGAAAGAAAGAGGAAAGAGAGGCCATGGGAAAGAGAGAGGGGGAGAAAGAAAAAAGGAAAGAAAGAGAAATAAAAGAAAAAGAAAAATAAAAAAAAAAGAAAAAAATGAAAAGAAAAAAAAAAGGAAACGTTTTCTAGAAAGAAAACGTGAAAAAAGAGAGAAAAGAAGAAAGAAGAAAAAAGGAAAAAAGAAGAAAATGAAGTTGAAGAAAGGAAGGAAGAAGAAAAGGAAAAAAGAAATTTTCTAGAAGAAGAAAAGAGATAAAGGAAAGAGAGAAGGGATTTTCTAGAAGAAGAAGGAGAAAAAGAAAAGAAAGGAAGGAGAAAAAACGTGGGAAAGAGTGAAGAAAGGAAAGAAAAAAAAAATGGAAAGAAAGGATTTTCTAGAAGAAAAAGAAGAAAATGAAGGAAGAGAGAAGAAGAGAGAGAGAGAGGGACGTTTCTACTCTAGAAACATGTAGAAAATGTAAAGAAGAGAGAAGAGAGAAGAGAAAAGGGAAGGAAGAGAAGAAAGGAAAGAAGAAAAAAGGAAAAAAAAGATTTTCTAGAAAAAGAAGAAAAGGAAAGAAGGATCTTTTAGAAAAGGAGAGGAAAAGCATAAATAGGCCAAGAGAAGGAGAGAGGAGGCTTCCTTTCCAGACTACAAGGAGAGAGAGAATGTGGGTAAGAGAGAAAAATATGAGAGAGTGAGAAAGAAAGAGAGAAGAAGAAGAGAAAAGAAAGAAAGAGAGAAGAAGAAGAGAAAAGAAAGAAAGAGAGAAGAAGAAAAGAGAGAAAGAGAAGAGAGAGTGAAGCAGAGGAGAGGAGAAGGAGGGTTCGCCTTCAAAGAGCTTGATATAACTTCCAATCATCTTACATCAACGGTTTCAATCCATTCGAGCATAAGGTTAGTACCCTAAACGAATTTAGAGGTCTTTAAAATACTCGAATGTCAATTGTACTTGAAAAAGGTTAATTTCCATGAAATCTCGATCAGGAATGCTCTATTGCATGCATATTTATGTTAGGACGCCCATGTCTAGAATTTTTTATGATTGATGATTTGTCTAAACTACTCAATGATGAAGTTTTGAATATTATATGATGATGTTTGATCTTTTTGACAAGTTCATAAAGTGGTTTTCTAATCTAAAATTTTTAGATTTAGGATTCAAATTTAGGACGGGCATCACATGTGGTTTTTCTTAGATTTTGAAGACCAAATTTTTATGGGAGTCTCTCTGATATGTTAGAAGACTACCCTAAAAATTTCGTTCCATTTGGAATTGGGAAAGTATATGAAAAAAAATCATCTTTGACATGCTGTTTTATTCGGATACAATGCAATCCTCTATCAGAAACTCTCTAAACAAGGGTCTTATGGCCATAATCAGGAAATCAGCTTCATATGAACTTTCTAGATATGAAAAGTCTTCTAAAAAATTACACTGGTTTCATATTTGTTGGATTTTTTATTGAATTGATATCAATTTTTAAGTGCATAGTACTCTGATTTTGAATCTGTCAGGATATACTGATTTGCATGATTGAAAATGGTCATTTTTCAAAAAGAAAATATGATGTTTTCACTTGTTTTTCTTAATGAAATTTTAGATTAGACAGTTATCTACATGGATATATGTCTAGATTTAATTTTCATTAAGTATAGGATTTTATTCAGAATTTATGGTGCAACTGGTAAAAAATCTGGAACAGACTTAACCAGTGCACATATCCGATCTTAGGGCATATCTTTGACCTGTTTTTGCTCTCTGTTGGATTTCACTCCTTCATATGAAATATAACATGTTGAGTCATCTTTCTATGAAAAAATATTGAGCCTGATTTGAGTTACAGAAGACCTATTTATGGTCATTCTTGTGTAATGTGACAGAATCTGAATGCAATTCATAGTTTTGTCCATTATCTGAAACCTTGTCACAATTTTGACAGTTTTGAGTCATTAATCTTTCCAAATGTCTTCATAAAAATTATAATTTTTTAAAGAACATTGAATATATGTTTTTGATAATTTTACACTTTTCAATAAAAATTTCATTGATGTCTCATTCATTGTAACATGCAATTTGTTTGAGTAAATTCTGCTATATTTGGATAAATGGCTATATTTGGAGCATTCATATGCTTTGTTTGGATTGTGCATACCATATTTTCCATATTTCAGGTGTTGCTATATTTGGTAGAATAAATATATTTTTACCATATTTAGTAAAATCTTAGTAATTATCATTTTTAATTCTTACTATGCTTAGAAAATAGCATATAAGATCTTACCTTTTTTGGATGATCATGCCATATTTTGCATTCTATGTTTGGTACTTACCATATTGATATATAGATGCATACATTAATTTCTTACCATTTTTAAGTCTTACTATGCTTAAAAAATAGCATATAAGATCTTATCTTTTTTTGTGATTCATGCCATATTTTGCATTCTATGTTTGGTACTTGCCATATTGACATAGAGGTGCATATATTAATTTCTTACCATATTAGGTCTTGTCATGCTTAGATTAGCATATTAGATCTTGCCATATTAGGTTTTTTCCTTATTTGCAATGCATGCCATATTAGAGAGATTTTCATAATCTTACTATATGTTGTGATAGTTATCATAAATATCATACATGTCATGTTTAGATAGAATATTCTATTTATGGCAATAACTTAATTTATGCAACACCCTAGTCGAACTGTCATATCGGTATACCTAGCAAACATATTAGGCGTGGGACGTGCATTTAGGCACCCACATTCTTGGGAAGGGCATAATGGGAAAAATAATAAAAATCTTAATAAAGAAAGAGAATGCTTTGCCAAACCTTCCAAAATTAGAACTTAGGATGAAAAGGATAACTTAGGATGATTTTCACCTCTCAGTAAACCCTAAACCTAAAATAGGTTCTCAATCCTATACCTAGAATAGGTTCTAAACCCTAAACCTAGAACAAGTTCTCACATTCTAACCTAGAACAGGTTATCATGCTCGAACTACACGGATTCTGATTCCTAGGTCAAACCCTAGGATACGTAGGCCATTTGGGAGAAACCCAAATTCGAATCCACATTTTAGTCCACTCGGACTATCCATAGATCCACTAGGATATCCAACCATTTCAATCCAGCCCAAACTATGTGGATTCTGATTCTCTAGGTCAAACCCTATGATACATAGGCCATTTGGGAGAAACCCAAATTTAGATCCAAACCTTACCACTCGGACTATCCATAGATTCACTAGGATATTTATCCATTCCCATTTCGACCCAGATTTTGAACTACGTGGATTCTGATTCCTAGGACAAACCTAGGATACGTAGGTTATTTGGGAGAATTCCAATTTTGGATCCAAACCTTAGTCCACTCGGACTATCCACAGATCTACTAGGATATCAACCCACATTTTGACCCAGAAAGGGTTATCCACATTTTGATCCAAATAGGGTTATCCACATTCAGACCCAGAAAGGGTTATCCATTTTTAGATCCACTAAGACTATTTATCAGTTCGCATGGACTATCCAGATCCTAACCCATAGGCTTTCTCAGCCTTTCAAGCATAAACTTCAACTTGAACAATGAACTTAATCATGCACAAGCATAAATCACAGCCATAAATTTTAATCACACCTGAACTACGATGATGAACCTGATTTTTGAAATAATTCCGTGATACGTAGGCAATCTGATGGATACAGATTTGGTTCAATGGTATTAAACCACTTGGTTTGGTTCGATTTAATAGATAGAGACTAGCATAGGAAAGGTATAGGAGATCGATTTCGATCGGGCAGTTTGGGTGCCTAACCCCTTCCCCTAACAGTAACCTGATGCTTACCCAATCCTTGATGAACCAGAAATCTAATCTAAGGGTCATGAGTCAATCGAAGTTTTACCTTAGGGTGAGATTTCACATTTTTAAAGTCCTAGACCTTAATCTAGGTGGCGACTTCCAAAAAAAGGATTACGATCTTTGTACAACCTGGTTGTCATCTACTCGTCCTGTCTGGCCCGGTGATGATTGGAAGACCTGTTACGACAAGAATTAAAGGTTTAGATTGGGTTCATGGAGTGCGGGTCTTACAACTCCCCCACCCTTAAAAGAAATTTTATCCCTGAAATTTGCATGTAGGTTTCACAACTCTCCCACCCTTAAAATAAATTTCGGCCTTGAAATTTGTACATACCTTGGTCGTCAAAAAGGTTAGGGTATTCCTTTTACATTGCATTCTCTTCCTCCCAAGTGATTTCTTCTACATCTTGGCTTTTCCAATGCACTTTCACATAATGGATATCCTTGCTTCGGAGATGTTGTACCTTTCGGCTTGTGAGCGTCACAGGTACCACTTCAAATGTCAAGTCCTTTGTCAAGTCTGGTGGGCCTGCTGTCAAGATGTGCGATGGATCCCTGACATACTTCTTCAATAAAGAATCATGGAACACATTATGAACACTTGACATGGATGGTGGTAGAGCCAGTTGATATGCCACATTACCACGTCTGGTCAAAATCTTGTATGGTCCCACATACCTAGGGCATAACTTTCCCTTCTTACCAAACCGTTTCAGACCTCGCACATGCGATATCTTCAAGAACACCTTATCACCTACTACAAACTCTAGATCTCAACGTCGGTTATCAGCATAGTGCTTTTATCGAACTTGAGCTGTCTTCACTCTTTTCTTAATTTGATCAATCACTCGAAAAGTTTCTTCGACGAACTCCGGTCCTACAATTCTTCTCTCTCCCACCTTATTCCATAATAGAGGTGTATGGCATTTCTTCCCATAGAGTGCCTCATATGGAGCCATTTGGATCTTAGCCTGGTAACTATTGTTATAAGCAAACTCGATGAGCGATAGCTTCTCATCCCAAGCTCCTTAGAAATCTAGGGCATACGCTCGGAGCATATCTTCTAAGATTTGAATAATTCTTTCTGACTGCCCGTCTGTTTGAGGATGAAAATTTGTGCTAAACTTCAACTTGGTTCCCATGGCTTTCTGTAATCTTTTTCAGAACTTTGATGTAAAACAGGGATCTCTGTCAGATACTATACTCTCTAGGATGCCATGAAGTCTGAATATATTATCCACATATAGCTTGGCAAGCTTGTCCATGGTATACTGAGGTCTGACAGCGATGAATCGAGCAGTCTTGGTAAGTCGATCAACTATAACCCATACTGCATCCACTGACCTTGGTGTCAAGGGTAGGCCAGTGACGAAATCCATTATGATACAATCCCACTTCCATGCTGGCTCTGGTAGTGGTTGTAGCAAACCTGCGGGTCTCTGCCTTTTAGCTTTAAACTGCTGGCAATTCAGACATTGGAATATGAATCAAGCTACATCTGCTTTCATACCCCTCCACCAATATAATCTTCTTAAATCATGGTACATCTTGGTGCTTCTTGAATGTACCGAATATGGGGTGTAATGAGCTTTTGTCATAACTCTATCTCTGATATTTGAGTTCTCACTCTCAGGTATACATAATCATCCATGATACCTGAGTACCTTGTCTGAATCCAAGGTAAAATCAAGGTTGCTTTTACCCTTCTCTAGATCTTCTTGCACAGTCTTGAGGTGTGGATCCTGTAGAATTGGTACTTTGACTTCATCTATTAGATCCGATGAGATCTTTAAAGCTGCGAACATCAATGTGAACTTATGAATTAAGCCATGTTCCACTGGATCTCCTGAAGTCTCTAATATATACTCTTTATCATTCTCTATTGAGCCTGAGGCTGCAGCACACAGTGTAGCATTTGTACTAGGTCCTGCCTCAGGTTTCAAT
Organism: Protea cynaroides; assembly: GCA_028583415.1. Taxonomy (NCBI): domain Eukaryota; kingdom Viridiplantae; phylum Streptophyta; class Magnoliopsida; order Proteales; family Proteaceae; genus Protea; species Protea cynaroides. The sequence continues at coordinate 81,388,226 of CM053266.1, forward strand.
GCCCACTTTCTGCTTAAGGTGTCAGCCAAAACGTTTGCCTTACCCGGATGGTACTGGATGTCACAATCATAATCTTTTAATAGCTCCAGTCATCTCCTCTATCTCATATTCATGTCCTTCTGAGTAAAAAAGGTAAGTTAAACTCATATGATCCGACTTAATCTGAAACTTTTCACCATAAAGATAGGTCCTCCAAGTCTTGATTGCATGAATGACCGCTGCTATCTCCAGATCATGTGTAGGATAGTTCATTTCATGCTCTTTCAACTGTCTTGATGCATAGGCAATCACCTGTTCTCCTTGCATCAATACACATCCAAGACCCAACCCTGAGGCATTCGTATAAAGGGTAAACGACAAGCCTGGTGCTGGGATGGTCAAGATAGGTGCAGAGACTAGTCTTGACTTCAAAGTTTGAAAGCACTTCTCACACTCATCTGTCCATATGAACTTTTCTCCTTTCTTGGTTAGTCTGGTAAGTGAAACGATGATCCTTGAGTAGTCTTCCAGGAATCTTCTATATTAACCAGCCAATCCAAGGAAACTACGAATCTCCGCAACTGATTTTGGTGCATCCCATCCTACTATAGCGGCGATCTTGCTTGGACCTACCTTGATACCGTCTGTAGATACTATGTGACCCAAGAAGGCCACTTCCTTCAGCCAAAATTCACATTTCTTGAACATGGCGTAAAGCTTCTCCCTTATCAGCCATTGTAGGGCTGCTCTCAAATGTGTTGCATGAGCCTCCCTGTCCTTTGAGTAGACCAAGATGTCGTCGATGAATATGATGACCGAAGTGTCCAACATGTCATGAAACACTCGGTTTATCAGTTCCATGAACGACGCTGGAGCGTTAGTCAACCCGAACAACATTACCAGGAACTCATAATGCCCATACCTTGTCCTAAAAGCAGTCTTTGGAATATCTCCTGCCTTGATCTTCAATTGGTGATACCCTGATCTAAGATCAATCTTCGAGAAAACCTTTGCACCCTGCAACTGATCGAACAGATCATTGATCCTAGGCAAAGGATATCGGTTCTTAATGGTTAACTTGTTCAACTCTCGGTAGTCAATACATAGTCACATGCTACCGTCCTTCTTCTTTACAAACAATACAGGTGCTCCCCATGGCGATATGCTTGTTCGTATGAAATCCTTATCTAGTAATTCTTGTAATTGGGTCTTCAACTCCTTTAATTTTGTAGGGGCCATCCTGTACGGGGCCTTAGACACCGACACCGACCCTAGCATGAGGTCTATTACGAACTCTGTAGCCCTGTTTGGAGGTAGACCTGATAGATCTTCTGGAAATACATCTGAAAACTCTCGTACCACATCTAGATCTTCCATCTTTGGCACCTCTGTAGTGATGTCGACCACAGACACTAAGTACCCCACTCCTCCCTTCTCTAAGCATCTCTTAGCTTTTAGGGCAGAGAGGATCAGCTGCTGCTTCTTAGGTAACTTGGTTCCAGTGAAGCTAAACTCATTTCCCTTCTCATCTTTAAACACTAGTTTTCTTTTGCCACATAATAAGCTAGCTGAATGATGGCCTAGCCAATCCATTCCCAAGATGACGTCAAAGTCTGCCATCTCAAGTTGAACCAGATTTGTTTCTAGGTTTCGGCCCTCAATACTAACTGTATACGGCCAATAGCATTCATTTAATGCCACTTCTACTCCCAACGGGGAGCGAATTATCAAGCTTGGGGTTAAATACTTGATAGGTAACTCCATTCGCTTCCCAAAAGACATATAAACAAAGGAGGGTGTGGCCCCAGAGTCAAAGAGTACTTTGGCGGGTGCACCAGCTATATTTACAGTTCCTGAAATTAATTATTCCTTAATTCTACATGCTCACACATAACAAAACAGTAATCAAAATAGTAAAGGACGGAATCATACCAATAACCACATTAGGTGATGCGGCTGCCTCTTCAGTGGTGACTGCAAATATCTTTCCTTGCTGTGGCAGTTGCTTTTTAGGTAGAGTACAGGTCTTTGCATAATGACCCAATTGTTGATAGTTGAAACATTTGACATTTGGGTTTTGTCCAGCTAACTGTGACGGTGGTGGTGCAGTAGTATTCCTTGCTGGCACCATAGCAAACTAAGCCCTGTATGGGTGGAATGGTCTAGTGTTCCCTCCACCCAAAGTCTCAGTAGCAGGCCTCTTCAGTCCCCTGTTTTGAGTAAAGAAGTTGACTCTTTGGCTTGATTCAATTACCCCAGCAATCTGTACAACCTCATTATATACTTTCTTCTCCAAACCTAAGACGTGCTCTCGGATACTTCCTCGCAATCCCATGGTGAACTTGCGGGTCTTGGTTTCCTCCTCTTGCATGGTTGCTAGAGCAAAGAAAAATAGCTCTTCATACCTCTGCTGGTACGCATCAACAGTCAACTGGGATTGTTGCAGGTTAAGGAATTCATTCTCTATCTGATCTCAAAAACTCTTAGGGAAGTACTTATCGAAGAAGGCTCCCTTGAATATTCCCCAAGTGATTTGGGTGTACTTCGTCTCCAAGTATGGCCGGGTAGAATTCCACCAAGTATTAGCATCTTCCTTGAGCATGTGCGTAGCAAATAGCACCTTCTCATCCTCCATGCAAGTCATCAGACGGAAGTTCTTCTCCATCCCAGCAACCCACTGTGCAGGCCATAGTGGTTTTCCTGGTTTCCCTGTAAAGGTAGGGGGTTTCAATTTCAAAAACCTATCCACTGCTCGGCTTAGGTCATGCTGCCCCTGTGCATTTGTTCCATACCATGGTGGTGGGTACGGATAGATCTCTTGATAGGCAGACGATGTTAGAAATTGGTGTGGTAGTTGTGGGTTCTGTCCTTGGCTCATCGGCCCATTGCTACCATCCACTGGCAGTGTGGTATTATTTTCCCCAGACTCAAGTGTACCTTCTATAGGGATATATCCTGGTGGCCTGAACATCTTCAGCATCTCATTTAAGAACACCTTTTGCTGAGCTTCCATCTGATAGACCAGATTTGTCACAATAGTCTCAGAGTTAGTGTGAGGAGGGCCTGGTAAATTTATTGGTGCTCTGGGACTCTGGCCTTCTCCACCTTCCGGGTTCAGGTTTTGCTCATCTACAGTTCCTCTTTCCACATAGTCCTCGGCTTGATGCACCCTTGAGTGGTGACGCTTTCGTTACCCTCTACGACCGTTTTCGCCTACCATCTCAGATTAGTTTTTCCTACTTGGATCTAAGAAGAAGACATAACACATGAGGTACAGTCGAATAGTCATAATAGTATTAGTCTTTATCAAGTGCAAGGCGAAAGTCGTAAGGAAACTTAAATCAAAATTTTAAAAATTTTCTCAAAATTTTCTAAGCTTGGAATACATGTCCGGTCGCAACATACCGGTCGCGGTACTGTGGAGTGTGGTGCGACCGGTATGGTCAGGCAGACCAACCTCTCAGAATTCCCGAGAGGTACCGGTCGATGTACCGGTCGCAGCCCTATAAGATATGGCACGACCGGTATAGTCGATCGGTCAGGAATTTACTCCTGACCGAGAGGTACTGGTCGATATACCCAGGGGGTACCGGTTGACCGGTATGCCCTAAAAGACCTTTGAAATCGTAAAAAGTAAGTCTTTTCTCACTTTTCTTCTTTCCATTCTCTCCGGTGGCGATTTCTCTCTGACTTGGTGAGTTGCTACAGTCCGACCGGTGACCTTAGAAGTGATTTTCTTCCGATCAAGACCTTGAACATCGTCTCCAAGTAAGTTTCTTCCTTCCTTTCTTCCTTTTTACATCGTTTCTTCATGGTTTCTGGCCCAAAAACTAGATTTTTCTTGGTTTAGAAGATTTTAACCGTAGGAACTCTTTTCCTTCGGCTTAGAAAGAGTTTAGGGACCTCTATGAGCAAACGCCCTCAATCTATTTGAGGTTCCACTATATAGTTTTTCTAAAAATTGAATTTTTTTTTGGGTTTTTGACCTAGGTTTTAGTCAAAATCGATATTTTTTTTTTTTTTTGTAACTGTTAAATTCCTTGCTTGTTTGATGGTTGTTTGGTTTCCATATGGTGATAGATTGTCACATAAGTCCTCCTCCCCAGATTTTGGGTGAGTTCGAGGCTTTTGCTTCAATTACTATCGTTATGCTGCCAAAATTTTGGAAATTCTAAGCAATTTCTCATGTGTTTTGTTTTTGCTTTGTAGTTCAAAATGTCTCAACGTCGTGGTGCTGGTAAACATGCATTCGGTCCTGGCATGAACCGTCTGCACCCGCCGATTCCGTAGTTCGTTGAGCAGTGGTTTCGTTCTGTAGCAGTGCAAGCCCGTTTTCCCTGGTTTGAAGAGAAGAACATCGAGTCAGGGCAATGTGTAAACTTAGAGCAACTACAACGATTTGACGTTGAAGCGGCCTTTGGTGATCTTGGGTGGTTACCCGTCATTACTTACACAGTGACTACCCATCCCAACCTAGTCAAACATTTCTATGCCAACCTGGAGGTCGAGGGAAATGTTAATGACTTTAACCGTGGCAGGGACCTCCGGATTACCAACTTTGTCAAAGGCGTTCCCATATCCTCTGACACTCACCAGCTTGTTGATCTTTTGGAGATTCCAAATGGTGGTGACTTAGTTTACTGCGCCCCCAAAATAAAGGGCTTTCTTACTGATGATCTGCGCTAGGAGGTTTCAGAGCAAATCCTTAACCTAGGAGCGCCCATGAAAGCTGCTAGCTTGAGACCTGTTCCTCGGGTATATTTCCACATCATCCAGCATGATATTATTCCTCAGAGCGGCCACTACAGTGAGTTGTCTCAGCTCACTCAGTACTTGACCTATTGCGTCTGCACTAGGGAGCGGGTTTGTCTCCCTTACATTATTATCAGGACCATGCGTCAGGCTACTCTGCCCGATCAGATCAGTAACCTTCCTTATGGCCGGCTTATCACTACTCTTCTGCGGTGCTTACGGGTAGACATGAGGGGTGAGATTGCAGTTGAGGACACCATGACCTCAGACATTGACTGGGATGCCATTGTCCAGATGAGGATGGATAATCTGCCCATCAGTGATGAGGAGTTAAAGGCTCGCCCTCGTCCACTTAGGAGAGTAGCAGCAGCGGCAACAGTAGCAGCCAATGAGGCTCATGCAGAAGAGGCAGGGGATGATGGTGATGATGATCAGATGGAGGACATCCCAACACCGGCACTACAGTCCACACCTGCAACGGGACCATCCCAGCCTCATCTCGATACCCTGATGGGTATGTTTACGGAGATTCAGGATGCCCAGCGTGAGGTGAGCCGTGACCTAGGGCCCTTTTCTCTCAGCCTCAGAGTCACGTAGGAGCAGGTACACTGGCTCAGGGTAACTTATGAGCGTGACTATGACATCACTGACCCTATTCCTCCTATGCCCCCATCCCCATGATAGATCTTTTATTTTCTCTCCCTCACAGCATGGTTTTTATATAACAGGGTAACCGTCCAGCTTGTGGACTGTACCCTGTGGTATAATTAACTCTTGATACAGTTTCCTTTTCAATTTAATACAAGTTTATGATTTTTCTCACCTGTCATTAAGGTTCCTGCCTAGAGCATGACTGTTTATTAATTCCACATTTAGTATAGTATATTATGCTCTTTCGTATTTAGTCTCAGGCATCAACCAAGTGCTTAAGGTACGTTTTTATTAAGGCTTTTAAATTTTTCCTATCTCAGTTCATTGACTCTGTTAGGTGAAAATGTGGTCTATTGGACAGAGCCTAAGAGCTCTGATACCAAGTTGTCACACCCCAATTTCAGCTAAACCAGAAGTGTAAGTGAACCGTCACTGAACCAACGGTTCACACCAGGATCTCAATAAGACCGTGTCCACTCATACAAACCAATGCACATAACCATAATTAGAATATAATAAAATACAGCGAAAGTCTTAAATTAAATGAACTGAATTCTTTATTGATAATTTAAATAAAATATTCAATTATTCTCCATACCAAAACTTAAATAAATATCCTTACATCAATTGTAAATCCAATTGAAAATAAACAAATAAACTAAACAAATCCTAGAGGTACATGCAGAAAGGGCACTCACATGAAGCATCATGCTCGTCCTCTCCTGCTTGCACTTCTAAAGCAGCAACACCTCCATACGTCAGAGAATCCATATAGTCCTCCATAGTATAACCTGCATCAATATCTAAAACCTGTATATATATATACAGGGTGAGCTCACAACTTAGTTCAGTAAGACAATCAGACAATGCAACAAACATATGCATGAGTAACATTCACATTATGGTCTGATTTTAAGTTTGCAATGTGCTATAGAAAGGATTGGCGGCCACCTCACCTCTAAACACAAGTGTGTGAAGCCGCCCAATGGATCAAACACCACTATTGTCCCACATGCACCCACCATGGAATAGAGATAGAGCTAAAGCGTCCGGATCAAACACCGCCAACACTTCCCCTGATACCCTACCCATACCAACACGTAAGCCCCTATTAGAGAGGGCTTGCAAACTGGGCTCGCAACTAACCAATCCTATATGTCATCACTGTAGGTCATTGTAAGACCCGTACTCCGTAAACCCGGTCTAAACCTTGGTTTTGTGTCGTGACAGGTCTTTCGATCATCACCGGGCCAGACGGGACGAGCGGATGACAAACAGGTATGAAATCGGACCAAAGACGATCGAATCAACATAATTTTATGTTGACCGGTCGATGGTACCGGTCTTGGTACCGGTCGACCGGTCAGGTCTGCGCAGCTAAGTGTGGAAATCCAGAAATTAACTTCTGAGGGTCCCACTTGCCTGATTTCGAATCCTAAGACTTTCCTAATCCTAGTAGGGTTACTAAACCCTAAATCTAGCCTATAAATACATCCTTAAACCTCGTCAAATCCTTTCCATTGTCTCTCACAAACCCTAGAGAAGGGAAAAAGGTTGGAAAGGAGAAGAGCTAGGAGGAAGAAGAAGGTGCCGCCATTACCATTCGACGAAGCTCACGCTACGCCAGTCAACGGTAAGTGTTTTAACTATTCTTCTTATCCTATGTTAGCTGTGTGGGTGGATCAATACCATGCAAAGTAGGTATTGATCTAAAACCCTAATTGGCCAATAAACCCTAAGTTGCCGTCAAACCCTAGATTCGAGTTTCGAGATGATATTCATCGAAACGAGACTTGAATGAGTTGGGGATAACTCTAACTCCAAGTTTAGACTTAGAATGGATAGGAGAAACCTTGAAAATCCATGTAGGATGAGTGACGGCAGTCAAAAAACCCATGTATGGTCTTTCGGAGACATACCGGTCGACTATACCGGTTGCACCTAGTGCGACCGGTATGTTGCCACCGGTATCCCTCGGGAGGCTGGTCTGTGGGGACTGGCTGACCATACCGGTCGCCAGTCTTTCCCACAGAGCTGCGACCGGTACATGCCACCGGTCAGCTCTGTGAGGGTGTTTTGTAACCGTGTTGGTTTTCGACCAACATGAAACCCTAAACAATATATTTTAATGAGACCCTAATAATATTGTAGGACTTTGTGACATATCGTTTGGATCTTGCGACGTGGAGCAAGTTATCTAACGAGCGTCAGGTAAGGGAATCTGACCTAAACCTAATAATTAATGGACAGTAAGTTGTTGTTAATTACCTGAATGTCTATGATGTGATGTTTGTGCATATTCAAATGCCATCCTTTACTTTCAGTTATTATTATTGTTCATGCATGGATAGGAATGTGATTGTTAAGCATGTGATTGTTTTCGTTAGTGTGTGAAGTGGGGCATGGGCCTAGGATCGCTCCTCACACTAGCACATTTTGTAGTATTCTATCTTAACATACTTGGTACGGGTGGGGCATCAGGGGAAGGTCGTGGTACGGTGGTCTCCTATATTGATGTTGGCCTGGCCATGGTTATGTGGCACTGTGGTCTCCGAGGTCGACACTGGCTTGTCCACGATGCTTTAGCTCTATCTCTATGCCGTAGGGAGTTATGTTGGGATAGGGTTTACCTGCGTTATGTATCTATCTTAGTGGGTTAGTTGCGGATAGGGCATCAGGGGAGGTGTGGGAATGCTAAGCTCTATCTCTATGCCGTAGACGGCTGTGCTGGGATAGAGCGTACATTGATGACATATAGGATTGGTTAGTTGCGAGCCCAGTTTGCGAGCCCTAGCCAGTAGGGGCTTAGATGCTGTTATGGGTAGGGTATCAGGGGAGGTACGTGGGTATCTTAACTCTATCTCTATTCCATGATGGGTGCATGTGGGTCGATGGGGGTGTGATCCATGAGGTGCCACACACTCGTGTATAGAGGTGCGGGGGCCACCAAACCTTTCTATAGCACATTGCAAACTTAAAATCAGACCACAGCATAAAATGATTGTTACTCATGCATAAAATTGTGAAACTGTCTGATTGCCTAACTGAGCTAATTTGTGAGCTCACCCTTTGTGTACACATTGTTTTAGATGTTGATGCAGGTTACACTATTGACGACTACGTGAACGCTCCGGCGTATGGTGACGTTGCTGCTTTGAGTGTGCAGGCAGGAGAGGACGAGCATGACGCTTCATGCGAGTGCCCTTTCTGCGTGTACCTGTGATCGGATTTTTATTTATTTCTTTCTGTTATTTTCGGTTGGATTAAATGGATGTACGGATATTATTTATGTGTTTGAATTTGGATAATTGGATATTTATTTAAATTATCAATAGATACTCAGTTCATTCTATTTAAAGTCTTCCGCTGTATATTTATATTCTGATTGTGGTTATGTGTAATGGTTTGTATGAGTGGACACGGCCTATTCGAGATCCTGGTGTGAACCGTTGGTTCAATGACGGTTCACTCACACCATTCTGGTTGGATCAGAATTGGGGTGTGACAGTCATATCCCAACACAGCTCCCTACGGCATAGAGATAGAGCTAGAGTCCAGTGGCCAGGCCGGAGACCACAGTGCCACTTCCTCCCCCTAATACCCTACCCACACCAAGCATGCTAAGACAGAATGATACGAAAAGGTGCTAGTGTGAAGAATCATCCCAGACGCCAGGCCCTTCCCATTCCACACACCAATGAAAACAATCACATGCCTAACAGTCACATCCTAGCATAGTGAGTATGCATGAACAATAATAATAACTGAAAGTAAAGATGACATGCGAGTATGCACAAACATCAGTCCATAGAATCATAATTATTAACAACATTTTACTGTTATTAAATTATTAGGGTTTAGGTTCAATTCCCTTACCTGACGCTTGATTACTAGCTTGTTCCGCGTCATAGAATCCAAACTCGATATCACAAGGTCCTACACGATGTTAGGGTTGTATTAGAATAGTTTTCTTAGGGTTTACGTTGGTTGAAAAACCAACTGGGTCAAAAACACTCTTCACAGAGCAGACCGATCGAGGGTACCGACCACAGGTACCGGCCGTGGCATTGTGGGGAAAGGTGCGACCGGTATGGTCGACCGGTCCCCATAGACCAGTCTCCGGGAGATACCGGTCGTAGGTACCAGTCTCATAGGGTGTGATTGGTATGGTCGATCGATATATTTTTGGAAGACCATACACCTGGTTCTCACCTTCCGTTGGTCACCCCCTATAGATTCTAGGGTTTCTCCTATACATTCTAGGTCTGAGCACTGAGTTAGAGTTGTTTCCAACTCCATTCAGGTCCTAGTTTCGATGATCTTCAACCTAGAACTTGAATCTAGGGTTTATCGACTAGATTAGGGCTTGACGACAAAATATGGTTTAGATCAATACCTCGTCTTGCATGGTATTGATCCAATCATGACTAACCATTCTAAAATGCTTAATGTAGAGGAAGGTTTAAGCACTTACCATTGATTCGCAATAATGTGTTCTTCGTTCAACGGCAATAGCGGCTTTTCCCTCTCCTTCCTTAGCTCCTTCTCCTTCTTCAATCTCTTTCTCCTCTCTAGGGTTTGTGAGGATCAATGAAAGGAATTTTAGGAGGTTTAGGGGTCCTTATATAGACTAGGGTTGAGTTTAGGAAGCCCCTTAACATTAGGAAAGTCCTTCGGTTTGAAATTTGGAAAGTGGGATCCGCAGTGATCCGTTTCTGGATCTAAGTGGTCTGCCTGTGCAGGCATATCGATCGACCAGTACCATCGACCGGTACCATTGACCTGTATGAAAAATATCATTTGGTCTGGTCCATTTTCATACATGGTTGTCATCCGTTCATCCCGTCTGGCCCGGTGATGATTGAAAGACCTGTTACGACATGAATTAAAGGTTTAGATTGGATTCATGGAGTGCAGGTCTTACACCTATCAGTACAGTTTTATTATAATAGGGTAACTGTCTGGCTTATGGATTGTACCTTATAGTATAATTAACTCTTTCACTCTTGGATGTTTTTACCTTAATGGTAGTTTAGGATCATTCTGCTTGTTATTATGGTTTTCTAACTAGAGCATGTCTGTTTATTAGATTCTCACTTTTAATATAGTACATTATGCTCTTTAATATTTAGTCTCAGGCATCAAACAAGTGCTTAAGGTGCATTTTTATTAAAGCTTTTAATTCATCCTATCTTAGTTCATCGACTTAGTTAAGTACAAATATGGTCTGTTGGACAGAGCCTAAGAGCTCTGATACTAAGTTGTCACACTCTAATTTCAGCTGAACCAAAAGTGTGAGTGAACCGCCAGTAAAGCAACGGTTCACACCAGGATCTCAATAAGACTGTATCTACTAATACAAACCATTGCACATAACCATAATCAGAATATAAATAGATACAGTGGAAGTCTTAATAATAATGAATTGAGTACTTCTATTGAAAAATAAATAAATTATCCAATTATTCAAAATACCAAAACATAAATAAATAGCTTTACATCGTTTATAAAATCTAACTGAAATAAAATAATCAAATCATCCATATCCTAGAGGTACACGTAGAAAGGGCACTCGCATGAAGCGTCATGCTCATCCTCCCCTGCTTGCACTTCCAAGGTAGCAGACCTCTATACACTGGAGCATCCACATAGTCCTCTACAGTATAACTTGCATCAACATCTAAAAATATTGTGTACACAAGGGTGAGCTCATAACTTAACTCAGTAAGAAAATCAAACAATACAACACATAACATGCATGAGTAACATTCACATTATGATCTGGTTTTAAGTTTACAATGTGCTATAGAAAGGATTGGCGGCCACCGTACTTCTATACACGTGTGTGTGAATCCGCCCAATGGATCAAACACCACTGTCGTTCCACATGCATCCACCATGGAATAGACATAGAGCTAAAGTGTCCGGATCACACACCGACAACACTTCTCCTGATGCCCTACCCAAACCAACACGTAAGTCCCTATTGGAGAGGGCTTGCAACTAACCAATCCTATATTTCATCACAGTAGGTCCTATCTCAGCATAGCTCCCTATGGCATAGAGATAGGGCTCGAGTCTAGTAGCCAGGCCGGAGACCACAGTGCCACTTCCTCCCCCTGATACCTTAATCGCACCAAGCATGCTAAGACAGAAGTGATACGAAAAGGTGCTAGTATGAGGAATGATTTAAGACCCCAGGCCTTTCTTATTCCATACACCAATGAAAACAATCACATGCCTAACACACAAACCTAGCATAGCAAGTATGCATGAACAATATAATAACTGAAAGTAAAGATGACATGTGAGTATGCACAAACACCATTCCACAGAATCATAATTATTAACAACGTTTTACTATTATTAAGTTATTAGGGTTTAGGTTCGATTCCCTTACCTGACGCTTGATTGCTAGCTTACTCCGCGTTACAGAATCCAAACACTATCACAAGGTCTTACACGACGTTAGAGGTTAATTAGAATTAGTTTCTTAGGGTTTACGTTGATCGAAAACACCCTCACAGTGCATACCGATCGCAGGTACTGGTGGCAGCACTGTAGGGAAAGGTGCGACCGTTATGGTCGACTGGTCCCCCACAGACCAGCTCCCGAGAGGTACCGATCGCAGTACCGGTCTCATATGGTGCAACCGGTATGCCTTCGAAAAACCACCAATCTTGGTATTCACCTTCCGTCGGTCATCCATTATTGGTTTTAGGGTTTCTCCTATGCATTCTAGGCCTGAGCAACGAGTTAAAGTTGTTTCATGTTCCATTCAAGTCCTAGTTTCGATGATCCTTAGCCTAGAATGTGAATCTAGGGTTTATCGACTGTATTAGGGTTTGACGGCAATTTAAGGGTTTTAAATCAATACCTCGCCTTGCTTGGTATTGATCAATTCATGATTAATTAATTATAATACTTAACTTAGAGAGAAGTTCAAGCACTTACCGTTGGTTCGCAATTATGGTGTTCTTCGTCCAACGGTGGCTCCTCTCCCACCTTTCTTAGCTCATTCTCCTTCTTTAATCTCTTTCTTCTCTCTAGGGTTTGTGAGAAATAATCAAAAAGTTCTAAGGAGGTTTAAGGGTTCTTAAATAGACTAGGTTGGGGTTTAGGAAGTTTCTCTACCCTAGGAAAGTCCCTAGGCTCGAGGTTTGACAAGCGGGACCCGCAAGGATCCATTTTCGGATCTAGCTAGTCTGACCACGCAGACATACCGGTTGACCGGTACCATAAACCAGTACCATGAGACCGGTATAAAATTTACCTCTGTTTAAGATCCATTTTTGTATCTGATTGTCATCCGCTTGTCCCGTCTGGTCCGGTGATGATTGGAAGACCTGTTACGACATGAATTAAAGGTTTAGATCAGGTTCATGAAGTGCGGGTCTTACAGCCATGAATGTTGACAACTTGTAAATCAGTAAATTAATATTTTCATAGACAAGTTGTAACAGCACAGGTAACAAGATCTGAGTAGATGTCAAGAACTAAAAAAATGTCAGTCTAAGTGAGCAAATACAATATGACAATTGGAAAGAAACGAAAGCATCTGGTGAACAAAGCAAGTGACAATAAACGAAAACCGCCATTGAATCAAACAAGTGGCAAGAAACGGAAGCATCCGGTGAGCCAAGCAAGTGATAATAAATGGAAGCAGCCGTTGAGTCAAACAAGTGGCAAGAAACGAAAGCATCCAATGAGCCATACAAGTGACAATAAACGGAAGCAGCCGTAGAGTCAAACAAGTGGCAAGAAATGGAAGCATCCGGTGAGCCACAAGTGACGATAAACAGAAACAGCCGTTGAGTTAAGTAAGCAACAAGAAAGAAAGCATCCGGTGAGCCAAACAAGTGACAAAAAATAGAAGCATCCGGTGAGTCAAACATGAGACAAGAAATGGAAACATCCAGTAAGTCCAAACCAAATATTACATGAAAAATCATAGAGTGCGAGAAAGGGATATATCTATTGAGCCTAAATCAGTAGATTGTAGCTAAGACATGTAAAATAGAGAATGTAAAGTAATAATGAAAATTAAATCAATGAGGGTTAAGATGGAAAGAAGAACTATAAGCACACTAGCATACAGTTTAGTGATATGGAATTATAGTGCAACAGGAAATTCTACATGAGTAACAAAATGATTACATTAAGACAATATGACAAGAAATCTGAATGTGGTATATTTTCAAGTAACCTCCTTTATATTGGTTTACTAAAGCAAGGACAGTATTTATGTTTCATCAAATGTTTAATGTGATGTTTATTGCATGTATTTCCTACCTAGATGATTAATTATTCACTGAGCTGTGCTCATCCCAATTGTGCTATCTTTTCACAGATCTTCATGCAAATGGGCAGTCAAATATTCCATATGCAGAAGACCAAGCTGGGTACTAGTCCCCTTGGCAATTATTTCTTTTTGTGGACAGCATTTAGGAGATGAGATTATATTGTGGTTGTTGTTTCTGCTATGAGGGGCAGCATGTTTTTGGATGTTAGGCCACTCACTTTGATGTTTCTAATGTAATTCAAGTTTTTAATTATGAGTTAAGTCATTGGGCACCAATTATGTAAATTTTAACTATTTTAGTTTCCGTTGCTATATTAATATTATTGGACTGTGATGGAATGAATGAACGTTGTAGGTTGATGTGTTTGATGTATATGTATAAACAATTACTGGTATTTTGATGATATGTAAGTGTTGTGCCGACTAATGATTTGTTACCCTCTCCTGGGAAGGGGCTCTTACAAGAACTCTCTCGCAAAGAGGCTGATGCATTAGCTGACAAGGCGAGTGCCGAAGGATCATTCAGAGGGTCGAAGCAATATTGGCTCTCTAAGTCTTCCCAATTGTTCTGGGGTGCGCATTCAAAGGTACATAAGAAGAAGGTCGAGTCTGGAGTTGGGGGTTCGGCAAGTGACTCCAAGAGGAGGAGGTTCCTCGAGGCTGATGACCAGGAGGAAACAGGTAATGATAAGTTCCTTCTTTTCCATCTTCCCTTTTTTGGCTCATTCTTCTGGTGGCTTTTATGATCATCTGTTTATCAACGCATAGCCAGATGTGATGAGCTTTGTTCCCATCTTGGATGAGCGGATCCCTGGCTCAATGGCTGGGGAGACATTTGAGGTTGCTGGGGAGATTCCCCAAGAAGGGCAGCATGTTGCTTCTAGGGGGTAGAAGCCGTCTTGATTGAGGATGCTCCTCAATAGGAGGAAATCATCCCTAATACTAATGCTATTGCTACTGCTACTCCTGCTGCTGCTGTTGATGTTGATGCCCCTGGTTCCTTTGAGGTAGAGGTTTTTGAGAGACGCACAAGGGTTCAGAAGTCCGTCGCCTCCTAGAAGGGGATGGGCATTGAGATCTTCTGCCCAGATTGGGCCGTCACGACCAAGGACTCTGTGGAGGCAGAAGGAGGCGCTAAGGGGGTCATTGTCTCTTTGCCTCTTCCTTGAGAAGCAGACCGTCTAGGTATATATATATATATATATATATATATATATATATAGCTTTTGCTTCTTCAGTCAAGATGAGATGATCTCATTCGTCCCAACAAATATCCATAGTCTCCTGAAGACCTTCCAAAAAGGATACCTGTACACCTCACCTCCACATCTACCTTTGGAAAAACTGATTTAGACGAGGACCGAAGGCACAATTTGAGCCTTTTTAACTTTCGAGAAACAATATAATAAGGTAACCCATAATTGGCCTCTCCCATGACTCCCTAACAATATCCACAAAATCCACATGTTCCTTCCAGAATCGCTACATTCTAAATGGAATATTGATAGGGTGCGGAATACTATCACAACCAATCTTAAGGCTGCATTTGGTAACGTTCTCGTTTGTTCTTATTCTGAACCGGATGAGATGGTCTTTTTCTCTTCTGTTTTAAAATAATGTTCTTTGGCTGTTCTTTTGGCCTTAAAACTATTTGGCAAATATGTTCCAGAACTAGTTTGAAAACATTGTTCTAATTTGTTTACTGTTTGGTAAAATTTATTCTAGAACACTTTTTTTCAAAGAATTCAAATATTACAGAATTACCATTAAACCGATATCTTACCAAATTAATTAATATTAATTTCATTTAATTATAAATTGTACCTATGGGTTGATGGAGATAAGTTGATCAATTAAACAAGAAAATTTTCCAAAAAATAAAAATAAAATTCCATGCATCTAGAGCCGCAAACCTTTTTATTTTTTATTTTTTATTTCTTATTTTTTATTTGTAGTTATCATTTGGGTTCATGTCAAAAGAATTTAGAACACAAATAATTCATATCTAAAATTTGAAACAGAAAATAAAAAGAACAAAATAAAGTCAATACTGACGTTTTCAGTCGATATTTGATAAAGAATTAAGCACATGAATAATAATCAGGAGTCCACTTGATTATCTTTTGGTGAGTACAGCCAAATAGATGTGAATTTCACAGAACCAGCAAAGCATTAATTTCTTAAATCACAGAACCATCTACACATTAGTTTCAGATCCAAATCTGCAAACCCGATATACTGATTCAGATAGAAATCCCCTGGTACCGTGTGAGAGAGGAAGAGGGAAAAGGAGAGGTGACCATCCCTAAAACAAAGAACAAGCAAGTTGCAGAGATGGAGACGAAACAGTAGTAGATTTACCTGCTCGAACAAGGAGTAGTTTCTATAAAAATCTTAAAAAAAATTCAGACAAGAAAAATGGAGATGGAGGAGAAGTAAAGACGAGAGAGAGAGAGAGAGAGAGAGAGAGAGAGAGAGACATAGAGAGAGATGTGGGGACAATAACTGCTGTGCTTGCAGAGAACGAACAAGGAGGATGTGCTTCTTCGTGTATGGAAGTAGGTAAAAAGGGTGTCAGGTTTTATTGGGCACAACTTAGTTATTTGTTCTTTTCAAAATTGTTCTAGAACGTAAAAACATGGTAAACCATGTTCTGAAATTTTCGTTCTTAGATGTTCTTTTCATCCGGTTCGTTCTGTGAGAACAGAAGAACAAACCAGATTTTCCAAACAGTTTTTAGCTGTTCTTGGCTGTTCTGAACAGTTTTTCTGTTCTATCAGAATGGAAGAACAGAAGAACTGTTCTTTGGGAGAGTTACCAAACGCAGTAAGCGGGCAATGATTAGAACAAGTTTGTGACAAAACACACTAAAAGCTCATCTCATACCTCTGAAACCAGGAATCATTCCCTAAGCCGCGGTCCAAGACAAATCGAACATTAGGTAAAATCAATGCAATTGTGGTGAGGAATAACATTGTTATAATCATTAATGACCTAATCATTCTCTCTATATATAGGAGAAAAAGAGACATCACCAATGGTTGTCTCTAACGAGTATGCCAAATATCATGTCATATCTAATGACTATTTAGACATGTCATCAATAGTGACATATATTGATCATTTAGGTGCCTATTAGGAAGAAAGACACCTCTCATTTACGTGTCTATTAGGAAGAGACACACCTCTTCAACACTACTTGTAAAATAGTAAATTAATATTTTAAATTTAATAAAATTCAAAACATTACAATTACAAATCTACAATGGGTGTCAACATATATAAACATATACTTGGAGTCTTATAAATTCTTACATGGTCAGGTTACTTGTTGACAGTGGAAAGGAGACTAAGTTCCATATCGAACCTGAACACATCCTTGAGTTAATGATGCCTGCTAATTATCCCGACACTTGAGAGCCTTGTCTCTCCCCCTTCACTTTCTTGGGCGCAAGCCATGCTGAAATGTATGTGTATGTGTATATTGTACTTGATCACATCAGAATTTTGAATGGATTCGTATTAAGAATAAGATTCTCTTTAAAAGTTTATGATCCGTCCCTAGAATTGAGAGATCCTTAACATTGCAGTTGATCATTTTGAGTTTTGGTATACTAATGACTTGTAACTCCCAGACTATACATTAGTGTGTTGAATATGCTTTTATGTGAATGAAAGAAACACTTGATGAGGGATCCACTTCCCGTATTGAGATAATATCAGAGAGAAACCTGATCAATGTTAGACAGAATTTTGAGCTCGGTGGCAGCTTTGCAAATAGTTTACAAAAGGATTTAAATATTATAATTCATTAATAATTATATTTCTAAATTTTTTTATATAAAAATTAGGGATAGAAAATGCTGTCCAACAATGCTTCTGTCATTCTCTATGCCTTCTTACATGGAGCAATGAAATAATCACCCAATCTGCTCTTCCTTATTTCATTATCCCATGTGAGAGGTGCAAGAAAACACCACTGAAGCGTTCCTTTTCCCTGAAAATTATTAAGATTCTCCATCTATGACTTCCTGATAATTTAGTGTAGTGATAGTACGTAATTAATTCCATCCTCTATATATATATATATATATATATATATATATATATATATATATATATATATATATATATATATTGGGTTTCAAAAATGGGTCCCGCCTGGTAGCACGGATTGAGTCGGTCTGATATAATCCGAACCCAGTCTGGATCGAACCTTAATAGACAGGTTTCGGTCTCGGTTTGTAAAGTCCGACACCGTTTCAGTCCAAACTGAAACCAGACCGGACCAGTCCGTTACAAACTCCGAACTAGCTCGAACCAATAATACCTAACCCGAACACTGGTAAGGTCCATCCGGGCCCAGTTTCTTAATTTTAATGGTTTTAAATTATGATGGATTATATTACACTGTTATAGTTCACTTCTTGATCTGAAAGATTATATGAATCTATAGTTGAAAAGAGTATGTTAATTGTTACAATTTACTGAATTACATGCATATAGAAGGAATGATGCTAATTTTATAGATAGAAATAATAAAATAGACTATATATCTTACATATAAAATAGGTCCGATAAGCTTGATAAGCCCGGTTGGGACCAAACCAGTCCGAAATCACCTCAATAAGCCCAGCCCGATAACAAACCGACACTGGATCATCCCAATAGTTAATTGTGTCCAGCGCAACTCAACCCAGCCCGAACTCTTAATGGACATGTTTTGGGCTGGACTAATAAAACCCGACACCGATTTAGTCCAGACCGAAACCGGCCCGGACCGACCCGTTGACACCCTTAATACATATATATGTATTCCATCCTACATAAGTTTGTTAATGCAATATTGTAATGTAAGGAGACTAAATCATAATGATACTATTAATTTTGGGGTATTACATGTTATATCCAACTTTATAGGTCTCCTTTTAAGTAACCGTATTTATATATGAAATAGAGTTTCTCACATGAGGAAGTCTTGGTAGATCTCCCAATGGGATCCGACCACTTGGCGTAAGAGGTTACTGTGCAAGTGTTTCAACCTCTGCAATTTTGTATGTACGCTCTCTCTCCGCCTTTGTGAGTTGTTGAGTAGTTTCAGTTGCTCGTGGATGCTGCTGTTCATCTAATGATTGCTTTTGTGATTTAACTTCTATATTCTGTAAGAGGAATTGTGTTGTAGCACATTAGGTAATTCTAAGTTTCTCTATTAATTAAATTGAATATCTTAATACTAAATGCATGGTTTTGTTTTATTATATAGTAAAAAAAAAATTAAAAATATTATCTCCTCATCTTTATCTATTATTTATTGGTTTGAACATTTTGACTTGGGGTACATAAAAAGGGCAGTGGTAGGGGAATGGGGAGAAACCCATAGTCCTTGTCTTCATGATCGGATTACGTACCCTCCCTCTTTCTTTCTCCCCTCTTATTCCCTTTCTTCCTCTTAGTCTTTTATTCAAATAAAAAAAAGATATGTTCTGGGGGCAAAGATAACGAGAGATAGGATTACGAGAGACGTATTATCAGAATTTCGTATTTATTTCACTTTCAAGGGTAGATGTTCGAAGATCAGTGTCATGTCTGATCTTGCTACAAGCCTCCAACAGCAACTTGTAATGACTAGAACCAGCATTTCCATGATTTTTGTATATGTAGTGGGTGAGAGAGAGCAACTTGTGCATATGAGAGAGAGAGAGAGAGACTTGTGCATATTATGGTTGTAAATCATTAAGAGCACAATGCTTTGAATTTACATTGGAACTAGGATGAAAGTGTAGGCAACAAAAAGAACAACTAAGCAAATAATCATAAAACATAAAGATTTATTGTTCTTCAATACTCAATAGAAATGCCTATATTCACCCAAAAGAGCCAGATGAAGAAAATTTTTTTTTTTTTTTTTTTTTCGGTAAAGAAGAAAATTCTTCAATCACCAAGAAAAAAAAAATCTCACCTCTATACACCTCACAAAAATCCCTAAATCACATAAAAACAGTATATAAGCAATAAAAAAATCCCTAAATCCAACACAATTTCAAAAGTACCTTTGTACATGAAATAGATAAAAAAAACCGACCCAACTAACATATACAAACCCAAAATGAATTATAAGACTCATGACATAATAAACCCAACAAACTATGGGATATTAGAAGAGTGCATTTGAACTTTTATTGAGTGCAAGAGATTGATTTATTCAAGGAAAATATACATGGGAAGTGCTAGTAATTCTGCTACTCACCAGGGGTGGTTACTTATCCATCTTCTGAAGTTTATTCAGTAATGGCTGAAAGCATCCAGTAGATAGAGAGTCCCTCCAATATCATGCTAGCTCCCAGTTAGTTCTTAAAATTGGACCGGAGATTGAACCAGAAAGGGGCCCGGTTTATTTTGACTGGTCAAAACCTTTTTTTTTTTTTTTTAATAAATGAAGCATAATTAAAATTTTGGAAAATAAAAAGAAATAATTAAAAAAATATAACCATAATACCACTGGTTGGTCTGGTGTGAAAATTACCTATTTTTCACCTTAGAAAACTATCGAACCAAACTGGACGGTAATCTGAAACTGAATAATTTGATTTTGGTTTTAGTCCTGGCCCCGGGGAAGTTTTGTCTTTACCAAACCTAAAAAACAGAAGTGAGTTCCGGTCTAACCTGGTTAATCCGAAAAAAATGGGTCAAACATGCTAATCATATGTATTTTTTTTCTGTCTGATAAACGAATTCGATTAGCCATACATAATCCTTTGTAGTTTATACAGGGTTTAATCCCACTCCGGATTCGAATTGGCCTGGGATGGGTTTTGTCTTCCATGATCCTTTGCAACCCTTGCCACCTCAGTTGCTGCATGTGATCTAAGGATGTCCATCCGGTATTAGTATAATAACCCGAAAAAATGGAACCGAATTCGGTATATTAGGGAATTGGTATTATGGACCGAATCGATGGGTGTGTACCGAAAACCAAAATCATATTAAAACTATACTATATACAAGTATAAATTTATACCGATTTTTCTCTTGTACACCAAATTATGTATGAAACCGTATATAAACCGCATATATATGTACCAAATAAAAACCATATATGATACCAAATAAAAACCATATCGAACTGGTATGATAACGGCATGGATAAAAAAAAGGGAACTGCGCAAAATCGATTCAGTACGGTATTGGTATCACCATTTTGCCTTCCTATCATACTGAAACATGATCAAATACCAGATACCATACCGGTTGACACTGTTAAGGGGCCGATCCCTCCACCACTAGTTAAAAATATTTAGCAATTGCTTTCTCACGCTAGCAGGGGTTAGTGTTGGCACACTTATTGTGAGGTGCTTAGTGACGATGAAAATCACTAAGTAGGATCAGTGGTTGAGAAATGGGAAACCCACTTTCTGAGTGTTCCATTATCTATAAATTTTCTGAAGATCTACTATAAATACCCTAACCTTGGGAGTCACACCATATCTTTTTCATTCTAGTAGTTTTATCCACACTAACTAGACTTGATCCCTGGTAGAAATGGCAAAATCTCTTGTTGTTTTTGCAGCTCTTGCTCTCATATTCATAGTTAAAGTTCATTCTGCAGACCCTGAATTAGTCTCTGATTTTGCCATCCCTGATGGAATTGATCAGAGCAAGCTAGATGGAGCGTTCTTCACTTACACTGGCTTAAGGGGAGGTGCAGCCTCTTCTAACAGTGCCTTAGCAGGCCGTATGGCTGTTACAGTGAGCAATTTTCCAGCTCTAAACGGTATGGGTGTGTCCATGGAGCTGCTTGAGTTCCCAGCTGGAGCTGTAAACGTTCCTCACACTCACCCAAGGGGAGCAGAGATATTGTTTGTGGTTGATGGTTCCTTGACTGTGGGCTCCACCGATAGCGATGGCAAACTGTATAAGAATGTCTTGCAGAAGGGAGATGTGTTTGTCTTCCCCAAGGGAATGCCTCACTACCAAGCTAATTTTGATAAGACCAACAAGGCTGTTGCAGTCTCTGCATTTGCTAGCTCTAATGCAGGTACAGTCTCTATTCCCAAGACCCTGTTTGGACCCAACATGCCTGAAGAAGTCCTTGCTAAGGCCTTCAAGATATCTGCTGACACTCTTAACCTACTCAAGGCCCTCATTACCCAAGGCTGAAGATCTCTTCCTTCAGTTTAAAAAGTTGTGAGAGTGATAACTGAATAAATAAATAAAAGAGAAGACATGCATCCAGGGGAACTCTTCTTCATGTACTGAAGGTCTTTTTATCTTGTAAATTACCATCCTTAATTGGAAGTTTCCTTTGTGTGTGTGTGGGTATGTGTGTTATGTCACAGTAGTTTAACTGAGACGAAGCATAATGCATAAAAGAAAATGTTCCTAAACCACTCGACATATCATTCTTAGAATTAAAATTGTCAACGACCAACCGCTTTTGAGTGGGAGTAAAACAATAACTTTATTCAATTAGGAATTCAAAGTGCAATAAAAAAAATGCCAAGCAAAAGAAAAAAAGGAAAGAGAAATTGGAAAATCAATGAACACGATGATTTTATGTGGTTCACGTTTCTACTATTCTGATGAAGAAATTATATCCTCATTGATCTCCTTACGAGATTATCCAATACAAAATGTTAGAAACACATTACAATATAGAGAAACATTACAATATAGAGAAATCTTAAACCCCTCAAAATACAAAACTGCCGGTAGTAATTACAGAATACATTGACCGAGGGAACAGTATTTCTTAGATTAAGATAAATTCAGGCTTCATCAATAAAAGATGGAACTCCATAGCTTACTTCAATCTAGTTAGTAAGGTAACGCATTGGGCCTCTTCTGGCGTCGGGCAGTCTTTTCTTCTTTGCCTCTAGCATTGGAAATATTTGTATTACTGTCAGAAGACATAAGTAAAACATCCTCCCAATCCTTCTTAAAACCTCCCTCAATAAGCATGATGGTAGAACAAGTATCCCAACTGGTAAAATACTCTTTAAGTAGCTATTACATACTTCGATGGTGGAAAATAGGTCAGTATGGTTTGTAGCATGAAAGGGGCAAAGACTGTAAATTTCATTTTGGCCATATATATCGTTTAGTTTAAATAAGCTGCTGGCTGGAGAATTTTCAAGGCACATCAATCAGCAACATGGATTAGTATTGCTGGTGTCAGAGTATCCCTCCAGTTGGGGATCCACATCGTCTTCTCCCTGAGATTTGGGAGGAGGGGCAGCGGCCTAGATGGATGGCCGCCACCTGACTCTCGGGTGAATCCGAGCCATCTATCCGAGCCGACACCCTTGTTAGCTCAGCTTATCGGCTGGGGTGTCGACTCGGATGGATGGCTCGGATTCACTGGAGAGCCAGGAGGCGACCATCCATCCAGGCCGCCATCCCTCCTCCCGAGGGAGGAGACGATTTGAATCCTCCCATTGTTGGCCCGTAGGCTTGGCTCTGATTTCCTTTTTTCCTTTGTTTTGAATAAATAATTTATGCATAAAAAAATAAAAAAAACATGAATTAGTATTGTCTGAAGGGGGTTTACAACGTTATGGAGGAAAGAGAGTGTGAATTATGTAAAAGAACATATGAAAGAATCCTCAAGTTATCAGTCATGGATCTTTTCCCTGTTTTTTGGGGTCTCACAGTCAATGGCCTACGGTCGTAGAATCCGTCGACCGTAAGGTCAAAAACATTGACCGTTCCATATTCAAATAGCGAAGATTCACGAAGAAGTATTGCGCTATTTACCAATGAGTGGTATTATTGGACTGATCTTTTGGTGGGAAATATTCTTCATTTTTTATGGTCATTGATCAGTGACCAATGTTTCTTTCCATATGGTCGACCGTACCTACCAAGGTATGTGACCCTACATATACTTTTGAGCATTTTAACTAGATTCATACCTGATTTTGCGATCCATCTTCACACGGTCGGTCCACTTGGTCCAGTAATGATAGGAAGACCTGGTACGACACAGTTAGATCAAGTTAGTGGAGTGCGGGCTTACAACAAGTACAGGATAGGAACCTAAAGGGCGTACAGTCCGAGTGGACTACAGGTGTAGGTTAGGATATAGAGTACGTATAGTCCAAGAGAACCACAGGTATGACTCAAAACAGGTGCATACTGTCCAAGAGAACCATAGGTACCACTTAAAATAGGTGTGTACAGTCCAAGAGAACCACAAGTACGACTTAGAATATGGGATTGTGGAACCGTATTTGGGAATCTCCCAAATTGCCTACGTATCTTAGGGTTAGCCCTAAGAATCAGGATCCACATAGTTCGAAAGATTTTTTCATTGGGTGAACCATTTGGGTCGAAATATGAATAGTCTCATAGGATGGAGTAATGATCCTAGAAATCTATGGTTAGATTCACATTACACCTATCTAGGTCTTTGTACCCTTAGGAAACAATGAACTGGGGGTTAGGGATTATCTTAAAACTACCCTTAACCTAAAATCTTAATTTGGAATATGTTAGGTAGGCTTTATGATTCTTCATTAAGACTTTTATCATTTT
This sequence comes from Protea cynaroides, assembly GCA_028583415.1. Taxonomy (NCBI): domain Eukaryota; kingdom Viridiplantae; phylum Streptophyta; class Magnoliopsida; order Proteales; family Proteaceae; genus Protea; species Protea cynaroides. The sequence goes on from CM053266.1 coordinate 81,412,443, forward strand.
TCATTTTTACCCTTCCCGTAAATGTGAGTGCCTATATGCACATCCCTACACATAATATGTCTGCTAAGTGTACAAGTATGGCAGTTCGATTAGGGTGTAGCAGAAAGTAAATTATTACCAACAATAGAAATATTCAAACATGGCAAGAACAACATGCATCAAATTAGGTATAGCAAAAAAAGGCATGTGAATAAGCACGGCAACAAGAAAGCATATGAACATCAAGATAACAGACATGGCAACTCATGTATTATTCTCAATCAAAGTATGTCTCAGTGTATATCAGATGGGATTATTTAGATCTATGGTTGAGATCTAATGGGAATCTTTGAATGTATTAAAAATCAAATCCTCGATCAATGGTTCAGATTTAATTCATCTCTTTAACAATGTGTCATGATCAAATCCTCAATCTAACGGTTATATCTCTTTAAAATATTATTATTATGATCAATGACTCAAATCCCATCAAAACAGTCAAGATCAACGGGTCAAATCTTACATCAAGTTATAATTATATCAATGACTCATATCTCATAAAAAAACAACCAAGATCAACGGCTCAAATCTCAGATCAAGTTATAGATATGATCAGACTAGGAAATCAATGGCTTAGATCTTATACATATCATGTTTAGACTAAGATCTAACTGTTCAAATTCATCTAAATCACTCATGATGATCATCTAACTGTTCAAATTCATCTAAATCACTCATGATGATCATCTAACTGTTCAAATTCATTTAAATCATTCCTAATATAATCCAACGGTTCAAATCACTCAAATGATAATCCAACCATTCAGATTCATTTGAATCACTCCTAAAGATAATCCAATGGTTCAGATTGATGAAAATCACATCATCATGTCATCCAATGGTTCAGACTGCTTAAAAATGATAATCTAATCATTCAAATTTATTTAGATCACACCTAATGATAATCAACAATAAATTTCACATCGAAATAGATTATGATCATGAATCAAATCACATTAAACATTTTATGATCAATGGCTTGATTTTCATGTCATAAAATTCCAATTCTTTCATCATTTTTTTAATTACATCAAAATTCTAAATCAATGGTCACATTTTAATCACATCAAAATTCCAAATCAATGGTCACATTTTAATCATGTCAAAATTCCAAGATCAATGGTTCAAATTATTTAAATCAAGTGGCTAGATTTTTCTCATTAAAATTCATGATCAACCAAATTTTAATCACATTAAAAACCTAATATCCAATTGCCACATTGCCATATCTTAATCACATAAAATTCATGATTGAATGGGATCAAAGGTGAAATAGAAAGATGCTGATCAGAGGGTAGCAAATATGAGGGGATGCTAATCAAATGGTATAAGGTATGCAGATCAATGGTGGGGATTTAATCAAGGCTTTGAGGGTATGTAGATTGATGGTGGAGATTTATTCAAGAGTTGTATAGGTCATGGAGGTATTCGGTGTTGCAAGCATGGGTGGGGCGCGAGGTGTGCAGCATGGTATTACAGTATTACAGCAAGTGGCAATGGACTGACAGGTGGATGCATGGGAGTGAGATGAAAGTGGTGTTGGCTCAATGGCAGGTGGGGTGTTCGGTGAGCAAGAGGTGTGGAATTGGTGTTCGGTTATAAGGTTTTGGGTGGTCTGGTGCATGTACAGGTCTGCAGGAGAATTTGTGAGTGTGGCTGAACAGGTGTGAAGGGATGGGGGCAGAATCAGGTTGTGTTGGTGTTTAAGGATTGAAAGTGGTGAACTAATTGTCGGTGGGAGATGGTCATGATGGAGGGCAGGTTTATGGCTGCAGGTGTGAGGGAGATTAATGGTGATGGGCTCCTCGGTGAGTGGTGGATCTGTAGGGGTGGTAAGGTGTTGTGGTGGTGGTTTTATGTAGGTACGAGGTAAGAAGGTAGCAGATTTAATGTGTAACGATCGCACCGTTGCCATCACCATCTGGCATAGAAGGGATAATCACACTGCCAACAGCATTGTGATGTAGAGATCGTCGTAGGATCAAGCCTCTCATTCTCAAGGATTATGTGTAAGCATTTGTAGTGAAGAGATCCAGGTGTTCAATGATTCACATGCATTGGGATAATGTGTTAGAAGGTATAGTTGTTATAACTATATAGGTTTGTAACCAATTCAGTTATAGAGAATCGTTGAAGTTGTAATAGTTGTATAAGGATATAAGATGGAAATAAAAAGGTAAGCAATTACAATCTATCTTCTTCTTTCTCAAAATATTCATCTTCTTCTCTTGGAGTCGCTACACTCAAAGTAGCATATCAGATACAGTCCTTACATTGGTGCTTTCACTGAGAGCCCCATGGCCGAAGGAACTCGTTTCAGACAACTTGATGAAGCAGACAAAGTTATCAGTGATAGTGTCACTGCACAAGAAAGCCGAATGAATACATTCCAGGATACTATCCTCGACCAACAAAGTAGTGTTACAATGGACCGCAATGGATGGTCGATTGGAACAAGTCTTGCTAGCTTTAGGATTGCAGACTGAAACCCAGTATGGATCAGTGACTCCTTCTGCACCTCCTCCCGCACCGAATGAATCATCCTCACAAAATGTCACCAATATGTTACAACTGAGGAGCTTTCGATTAGACTTTCCCCGGTTCGATGCTCATGATCCAGTAGGTTGGATCTTCAAAGGTGAGAGGTTTTTAGTTTTCACAGTACTCCTAATGAACAAAAACTGCTAATCTCTTCATTTCACATGGATGGACTTGCATTGCAGTGGTTCCAATGGATGTACAGAACCACTCAATTTTCTTCATGGGCTGCATTTACTAGGTCCCTGGAGATTCGATTTGGCCCTTCAGAGTTCAGCGATCCTCAAGGATCACTGACCAAACTTACTCAGATCTTGACTGTTACCAATTACCAATCACAATTCGAGACCTTGGCGAATCGAACCGCAAGAGCCTCCCCAGCATTTTTGGTGAGTTGTTTTATCTCAGGATTGCAGCCGGCTATTCGATGCGAAGTTATGACATTCCCCTCCCCCCTCCCCCACCACCATGGGGCAAGCCGTTGGATTGGCTCGACTTCAAGAAGCTAAGCTTCAAGAATCATGTCGCACATGAACTCGATCACCTGCTCCGATACTCAATCCTTCTTCTCGGCCATTACTATTGCAGTCTCCAACAATGCCAGCCTTACTTCCTTCACCAACCACTAAGATACCATTAAGAGGCTTACCGCTGTGGAAATGCAAACTCGGAGGGATAAGGGGTTGTGTTACAACTGCGATGAGAAATTCGCACCAAGACACCGATTCAAGACTTGGCAATTGTTCCTTCTGGAAAATGCTCATGAGGAAAATGAGAATGAATCAGATTCCTCTGAACCACAAATAGAGGTGGTCGAATTAGAGGCGGGGAACTCAAACCCCATTCTAACGACTGAATTATCCTACCACTCAATGGCTAGACAACATTCTCCTACCACACAACGGTTGCAAGGTTACATACATGGAAGGCCGATTCAACTCTTGATTGATGGAGGGAGTACGCACAATTTTATACAATGCGGATTGTTCAATATTTGAGCCTACCCGTAGAAGCTATTGCTGATATCTTTGTTTTAGTTGGGAATGGGACCAAACTTCACACTGAAGGAATTGTACATCAACTGACAGTGAAGTTCCCTTTCCCACTCTACCCAAATTGATGCTCTAGTTTTACCAATTTTTGGCACAGACCTTGTCCTTGGTGTTCAATGGTTAAGGTTATTGGGACCAGTGCTCTTTGACTACAATAAATTAACTCTTGAATTCCAAGATGGAGAATAGAAGATTCAACTAAAGGGTGAATTACCGTCTCTACCCTTACAGATGTGTCTACAAGGAATCCGCAGGCTACTTCACACAGATGTAGTTGCTGAACTATTTCATCTAAAGCCCCAGAACCTAGCCCAAGTCAATCATAACAGCTATGCTATAGAACTATAGAGTTTGCTGGAGGAATATCCCTTGGTTTTCTCAAATCCCTCATGTCTGCCTCTCGTACGAGACCAGGATCATCCCATCCATATTAACACAGGAACATAACCAGTTAATGTTAGACCTTATCGATATCCCAATTTTCAAAAATCGAAGATCGAGCAACTGGTTTCACACATGCTACAAGAAGGAATCATCAGGCCAAGTACCAGCCATTTTCTTCACCGGTACTCCTTGTTAAAAAAAAAAGGATGGTACATGGCGATATTGTGTCAATTATCGTGCACTAAATGCCAACACCATAAGAGATTGGTTCCCCAGACCACAGTCGATGAGTTACTTGATGAACTCCATGGTGCAAGATTTTTCTCTAAATTGGACTTATGATATGGATTCCATCAGATTCGAGTTTGGCCTGAAGATGTGCATAAGATTGCATTTTGGACACATGACAAGCACTATGAATTTCTCGTAATGCCTTTCGGTCTCACTAATGCCCCATCCACATTCCAGGCAACCATGAATACGGTATTCCAACCTTTTCTCTGTCGATTTTTGCTGGAATTTTTCGATGACCTACTTGTGTATAGCTCTTTATGGATGGAACACTTAGCACACCTCGAACAAGTCCTCATCACCTTATAGGATCATCATTTATATGCTAAGGAGAGCAAATGTTCATTTGGTCGGCAAGATATTGAATATCTTGGGCATATAGTATTTGTGGGTGGGGTTTCGATGGACCCAGCAAAAATTTCAACAGTTTTACAATGGCCAGTTCCTCGAAATATACGTGAACTCCATGGATTTCAGGGCCTTACTGGTTACTATCGACGTTCCGTCACTCGGTATGCACATGTGGCATCACCACTCACTGATCTTCTTCAAAAATGAGCCTTTGCATGGAATTCAACAGCACAGGTAGCATTCCAACAATTAAAAAATGCTTTGGTTACGGCCCCAATTTTACAACTCCCCAATTTTAAATTACCAATGGTAAAAGGGGATGCTTCAGGTGTTGGAATCGGTGCAATCCTCTCACATAAAAATCACCCCATTTCCTTCTTTAGCAAGAAGCTCTCACCTCATATGCAATCAATGTCCACATATGTCCATGAGATGTTCGAGATAATGGAAGCAGTGCGACGATGGAGATCATATTTATTGGGTCATAAATTTTTTATTAAAACCGATTAGCATAGGTTAAAGGAAATGACTGATCAGGTTATTTAAACACCAGAGCAGCAACATTGGCTGTCGAAATTGCTAGGCTTTACCTTTGATATCATCTATCGGCTTGGCCGAGATAATACTGCTGTCGATGCATTGTCCAGAGTTCCAAACACTGCTGGTTCCCTTCTTGTCATTAGCGGGCCAGTACTTTCGTTCCTTGATCAGTTACGGGAGGAACTTCAGTTATTGGAGGAATTATGCTCCATCCACGAAAAGATCCTCGCCAACCCAATGGCCGCTATTTCTTTTACTTTCAAAGATGGTCTCCTATTCTTTAACAATAGATTAGTGATACCTATTGGTTCTTCCCTTTGCAACAGATTGCTACAAGAGTACCATGCATCACGGACTGGAAGGCAATCCGGTTTCCATCGCACATATGTCAGAATAGCTTCTAATGTGTATTGGGATGGACTTCAGTCTCATGTGAAACAATTTGTAGCCAATTGTCAAATTTGTTAGTAGGTAAAGACAACAACTTATTCTCCAACAAGCCTACTACAACCCGTTACCCATTCCTTCATTGGTTTTGGAAGACGTGGCCATGGATTTTATTACGTAAATACTGTCATCGTCCTGCAAGACGGCTATTCTTGTGGTGATTGATCGGCTTACTAAATACGCCCATTTTATTTCACTATCACCGGGATACACAAGCCTTAAGATTGCTGATGTCTTTGTCACCAACATTGTTCGCCTTCACAGGATGCCACGGTATATCGTGAGTGACTGTGACCCACTCTTCGCGAGTCGCTTTTGGCATGAACTATTCCGGTTATAGGGCACTACGGTTCCTATGAGTAGTGCCTATCACTAGCAGACTAATGGCCAGTCCGAGGCTCTCAATCAGTGTCTTGAGATGTATCTCTGTAGCTTCATGTTGGATGCCCCACGCCATTGGGCTCGATTCTTGCCCTGGGCTGAGTATTGGTACAATACCAATCATCATTTGGCCATAGATATGACACCATTTTATGCATTATACAGGCGTCATCCACCTACTCTCACTCGGTATATTCCAAGTTCCTCAACTACTAAAGCACTTGATCACGAACTTCTGTCTTGTGATGAGATATTACGCACTCTCAAGACCAACCTTATACGTGCTCAGTCTCGCATGCGATCTCAAGCCGATAAGGATCAGGTGGATCATCAATTCTCAGTGGGTGATTGAATTTATGTGAAGTTACAATCGTATCGTCAAACTGCGGTTTCCCAGCATACTCACCCAAAGCTTGGTCGATGTTACTTTGGGCCTTTCAAAGTGCTCTTTCACGTGGGAAAGGTCGCTTACAAATTAGAGCTTCCTTCTGAAGCTCATGTAGATCTTGTATTTCATGTGTCCCAATTAAAGCGATGGCTCAGTGATTCACTTCAACCAACTGCTCAGATTTCTCTCCCAATGTTGGACTATAGGGCCATGCCCACTCCTGCAGCTATCCTCAACCGACGATTCATCCTTTGGCAAGGTGAACAGATATCTCAGTCCTGGTTCAATGGTCCAGACTTCCATTTGAAGAAGCCTCGTGGGTCGACACAAATCTCCTTCATCGATCATATCTTGATGGCAATGTAATGATCACACCGTTGCCATCACCATCTGGCACAGAAGGGATAATCACACTACCAATAGCATTGCGACATGGAGATCGTCGCAGGATCAAGCCTCTCATTCTCAAGGATTATGTGTAAGCATTTGTAGTGAACAGATCCAGTTCTTAAGGATTACGTGTAAGCATTTGTAGTGAACAGATCTAAGTGTTCAATGATTCACATGCATTGGAATGATGTGTCAAGGTGTAAGAAAATAAGAAGTTATAATTGTATTAGAAGGTATAGTTTTTATAACTATATAGGTTTGTAACCGATTCCGTTATAGAGAATCGTTGAAGTTGTAATAGTTATATAAGGATAACAGATGGAAATAAAAAGGTAGGCAATTACAATCTATCTTCTTCTTTCTCAAAAATATTTTTCTTCTTCTCCTGGAGTCGCTACACTCGAAGCAGCATATCAGATACAGTCCTTAGATAATGGAGATGGTGGTGGTTTGGTGCACAGAAGATGGCGACGCAGGTGGTAGGTGGCTGGACCTGGTATCACAGGTGATAGGCTGGTGGTGATTTGGTGGTGTGGCAGGATGACTCGCGGACTGGGTTGCTACAGATTATCGGGCTGATGGAGGTGGGTGTTGGACATAACAGGTAAGGCATGAGTGATTATCGAATATGGGGAGTGATACGTGGGGGATTGATCATGGCCTCAGTTGGGTTTGGCAATGGTGGTGTGGCTCACGGGTAGCCTGACCAAGAGGAGTGGCGATGGTGGTAACAAGTTAAAGATGATCAGGTTTGCATAAGAAACTAAACAAGAAAAACAGATGAAAATAGATGGAATTAACTCTCCTCTCTCTCCTGATCTTCTGTCTTTTTTCTTCAATCTACCTCTTCTCTCTTAGCTCCTTCCCTTCTTCAGCTCCTTCTCTTCTAACTCTCCAGACCTCTTTTCTTTCCCTGCTATTTAAACATTCATGACCCAAGAAGGGAATAAGGCCAGAATGTCCATTTAAAAAAAGGGTATGCTAAAGGGTTGAATGGTAGGACATGGATGGTAGGATTGTCGCCTACACCAATGAAGAAAGGTTCAATGAGTCTATCTCCAACCGTACATTGTAGTGTGGCTTACTAGACCTAGTGCAGAATCAAGTCCAAAAGACATCTATGACGACGTGTCTTATTGTTTTAATGTGCTTAGGTTAACAGTTTTTTTTTATCGGTATTTTAAAACTTGTGAGAGAATTGTTGTATTTTATCATTTCTTTAGGAAAAATTAATCATACCTCCCCTAGGCTATGGCCTAATCAACCCCTCTCAGTAGTTCTGACAATTACAGCCCCTTTTTAGCTAACGGTTTTAACCATAAGATTAAAAGACAACTCTACCCTTGATGGGATTAAGGCAAATAAAGGTTGTAATGACAAGTTTAATCTCCCTTATATTTCAAATCTCCTTTCCCAAACCCTTATATTTCAAATCCTTCATTCCAAACCATTGCTTCCAACGAACATATCTCCACCTTGATTTAATCCGGTAAACGTCACCTCTAGCGAGCAACTTCCAGTGATGACCTCTGACGAGCATCACCTTCATTGACCAGTAGTTCCTCCCTTCGGTAAGTTCTCTAATATCTTGGTAAGTTCTCTAATATCTCATCGAAATTGATTTCCATCCGCGACTCAATATCTTCCTGTGATGATAGCTCCCGACCCCGTGTATAGATGGAAATAAGACAAGTGGCATGTACATTGTACCTATAACTCACTAGAAATCCACACTCCATCTCCAATGGCACCGACTTTAGCTTCTCTCCATCACTGCTTATAACTCTAACCCCTGCAAATTTGAAAAACAATAAAAGGAAGAAAAACAATAAATCCCTCTATTCCACTCCCTCTTCTCAAAATAGCATCACATGATCCAAGGATACCTTATAAATGCCAAGCCAACATCTCCTTAGACAAATCCCACAACCAATCATCTCTAACAATAGAAATTCCGGGCCACAAAAAATGAAGAGATACATTTCTTCCTACTGAAAATGAAATATAATTAAGTATGAAAGAAGATAAAAGGATCCACTAAAAATAAAATAAAATAAAATAACCACCACTCAAAATAGGGGACTCACTCATTTACAGCATGCGAAGCCATGACATGAGCCTACTCAGAAAACTCCCACTGTAGACAAGAAACATAAGCCATCTCCACCCTCAGCATTAAATCTCGAATATCAAGTATAATGGTGTTAATATGAGACAAGGACTCATGACCAACAAAATTCATATCCAAGAAAAGATCACAGCTGGGTTGATTGTGGAAGTCTTTAAGAGGAAGTTGGTCAAGCTGCTATTAGTGGAATGGTTGATTTGGGTCAATCTGGATCGGTAAGGCATGATGTTGCAACACATGATGGAAGGAGTTCAAAGGGCAAAGAGAGAGCACTAGTTTTTGGTCTCGATCTCAGATGATAGGGAGATGTTAGAGAGAAGGATCTAGAGTCAAGGTTGGCCTAAGGTGATTAGCCAACACCCAAAATTTGAGGAAGAACAAAGGAGAGATGACGAAGATCAAACTGACATATGGGGACTATTGGTAGTGCTAGAGCAGGGTACCATGGGTATGGGGTTAAAACGTTCTAAGCACTATTTGGGGCTCTTATGGTCATGATCACACCACCACAATCTTCATGGTCTCGCACCTGCAATCCTTGCCTGTGAGGACTGGACTGTTGCTGGAACCCTAGGTCGTCGTCATACTTGGATAATGGAGTTGCAACTAGTCGTCACCATTGAAGGACGTCGTCGTTGAAGGAAGTTAAGGGTGGGGTTGTTCTTCACAAAATGCAAAAGAGAGGGGGTAGAAGATAGAGTTACCAATAAGGGCAACAACACACTTCACTGTCCTATTAAGGTTATTTTTGTCCTTAAATGTTTGAGGACTAGATATTATCATCAATTAATAGAAATCAACTAATGGAATGGGGTCGTCTATAACAAAGTTTTGAAATTAAGTGTAGTACACGAAATTGTTTGAAACTTTGGGTAGGGGTTGGAATTAGATCATAGTCCAGTGGTGGTACAAGTAATTTTCCTTTTATTTTTTAACTAAAGTTTCAAAATAAAAATATGTTTTGTTTTGGTTTTCTTGGTGGGAGGCTAGTAAGGTGAGGTTAGAACCCAAGACCCCTTGGATGGGCTGGGTTTTATTTGACTTTTGTTAGGTCGGTAACGGTTTAACCCATTTAACCAGGATCCGTGAAGTCTATTTACAAATGGGCATTTCTATATCAAAGGGACGATCTCAACACTTGAATTGAGATCAAAAAATCAAAGCTTTAATTAATCGAAAAGGCACACCTTTTCCTTGGGATGTCTTGTAAAGACATGTTGGTTTGGAAAGACACACCCTTTCCTCTCGAGGTGCTTTGTAATTAAATACATGTTGGTTTAGAGAAGCACACATGTACCTTGGGGTACCTTGTAAAAACATATTAGTTAGCATAGGCATATCTTTTCCTTGGGTGCCTTGAAAAGACATGTTTTACTCTACAAATAGACGAGGGGGAAACCCTACTAAACACACTTATTAGAATTATTTACTTGGTTCTTTTCTTTCTCACCCTCTTCCTCTTAGTAAGCACATGTCGTGTGTATTCCCCTTCGTTTTTCCAAACACTGTTTTTGCCAAAATTGCATTACCGTCTTGCATTTGGCTTGAGCAAAACTCCAATGTACCCAAAAGAGTGCATCAGACAAATGGATGTTTGCTGCTGGAAGCTAGCCTGCTTTGTCTTGAAGCCAATTTTGCATTACATAACCGGTTACCGTGTAAGTCTCTCTCCCTTTGCAATTTTGCATACTCTCTCTCTCTCTTTGAAAAAGTGGAGGGATTTTGAACCTATATAGTCTGTGAAGAGCTTCCCCTTGTTCATCTTTACTTTTGCTAGTAAGTAATATATTCTCTAAGAGGTATTGTGTTGTAGTATATTAGGTAACTTTAAGTTTCTGTGTTAATTAAATTGAATATCTTAATACTACATGGGCATGATTTTGTTTAATTTAAATCTCTCGTACACCCTCTCATTGGCCCACGTAATGAGGGTATGGGTCAGGGATGGAAACCCTCATGTTATCGATTGTTTATTGGTTGGACATTTTGACTTGGGGTACATACAAAGGGGAGGGGTAGGGGAATGGGAAGAAACCCATCGTCCATGTCTTCATTATGGGAGTTATGTCTTTACCATACCTAAAATAACAGATCGTGAGTTCCAGGTTAATCCGACGAAAAAAAGGGTCAACATGCTAATCATATCTATTTTTTGTCTGAAAAACGAATACAATTAATCATACATAATCCTCTAGCTGTTGCATGTACAGGGTCTAATCCAACTTCGGAACCAAATCGGCCAGGGATAGATGGGTTTTGTCTTCCATGAATTTACATTGCCTTATTAGGATCGGCCCTTGCAACAGTTGCCACCTCATTTGCTGCATGTGATCTAAAGATATCAATTTGGTGCCAGTATAGTATATTGAAACTGTATTGAATTATACGTACCAAATCAAACAGAATTAGAATCGATGTGGTAACGATACGAAAAAATATAATTGAATTCGGTACAGTATAGTACTGGTATTATAGACTGAACCCATCGGTATATACCAAATACTGAAATCGTACAGAAACTATACCAAATATATACCAGTACAAATGTATACTGATTTTCTCTTGTATACTAAACTTTGTACCAAACTATATATAAATCGCATAAATGCTGAATAAAAATCGTATATGATACCAAATAAAAACCATACTAAGCCGGTATGATAACCGCATGGTTTGAAAATTGGAACCAAAATCGGTGCAGTAAGGTATCGATATCACCATTTTGCCATCTCTACCGTACCAAAACTGTATCAAATACCAGATACCGCACCTGTTGACACTGTTAACAGGCCGATCCCTCAGCCACTGATTAAAATATTTAGCCATTGCTTTCTTACGCTAGCAGGGTTCGTGTTGGTACAGTAGAGTGTGAGGTGCTTAGTGAGGATGAAAATCACTAAGTAGAATTAGTGGTTGAGAAATGGGAAACCCACTTTCATATTGTTCCATTATCTAAAATCTTTCTGAAGATCTTCTACTATAAATACCCTGACCGTGGGATTCACATCATATCTTTCATTCTGGTAGTTTTATCCACACTAACCAGACTCAATCCCTGGCAGAAATGGCAAAATCTCTTGTTATTTTCGCAGCTCTTGCTCTTATATTCATAGTCAAAGTTGATGCTGCAGACCCTGAATTAGTCTCTGATTTTTCCATCCCTGATGGAGTCGATCAGAGCAAGCTTGATGGAGCGTTCTTCACTTACACTGGCTTAAGGGGAGGTGCAGCAGCCTCTTCCAGCAGTGCCTTAGCAGGCCGTATGGCTGTTACGGTGAGCAATTTTCCAGCTTTAAACGGTATGGGTGTGTCCTTGGAGCTGCTTGAGTTCCCAGCTGGAGCTGTAAACGTTCCTCACACTCACCCAAGGGGAGCAGAGATATTGTTTATGGTTGATGGTTCCTTGACTGTGGGCTCCACCGATAGCGATGGTAAACTGTATAAGAATGTCTTGCAGAAGGGAGATGTGTTTGTCTTCCCCAAGGGAATGCCTCACTACCAAGCTAATTTTGATAAGACCAATAAGGCCGTTGCTCTCTCTGCATTTGCTAGCTCTAATGCTGGTACAGTCTCTCTTCCCAAGACCCTGTTCGGATCCAACATTCCTGTAGAAGTTCTTGCTAAGGCCTTCAAGATATCTGCTGACACTCTTCAGCTACTCAAGGCCATTACCCAAGGCTGAAGATCTCTTCCTTCAGTTTAAAAAGTTGTGAAGAGTAATAACTCAATAAATAAATAAAAGAGAAAACTGCACCCAAGGGAACTACTCTTCATGTACTGAAGGTCTTTTATCTTGTAAATTATCATCCATAATTGGATTACCAATATTGGAAGTTACTTTATGTATGTGTGTGTGTGTGTGTGGATGATGAATCTCAGTTGACACTGAGAAGAGGAGGGGGTGAATATAGATGTATCAAAAATTCTCTTATGAATTTTGCTTACTACCCAGAGCTGATGGAGAAGTATACGGTCACACACACAAACGTAAACAAATCAATATCACTACCACTCTATGTGCCAGGTTTACCAGATTTGCACACCCATCCTGCAATCAATTTCACACACTTCACATCATAAAAGATAAAGCACAATCTATAATATACAAAAATTACGTGATTCACCAACACAGTGTGTGATAGCTAGACCATGGAGTAATGCCCAATGGGGCTTTATATATACTTAATACGTTTCTTTTAGTTGTAACCATAACATTGAGTATCTACACCCAACTTATCCAGCATAAAACTAGGAGGGCACAAATGTGCCTACAGTTCAGGTAGCATGTACCAATGTCCAATACCCACTCCACACAAACCCAATAGGGATTTTAACAAGCTTATCAATACTTTACAATTTTTTCCAACTAGCTAGACATTCAACATAATCACTTAAAACTAGCATATATTAATAGACATCAAATGACAATACAAGGTTGAGTAAATCTTACAATCGATGTTTCTCCGTCTGCAGATAATTGCAGTGTCTCCAATGGCTCACTAGAATCTTCAATTGCTCTCACTGTTAAGAGACCTTGACTCTTCAAATGAACTCTTGCTTACAATCTTCTTTCTCACAACCTCACAACCATTATTGATGCTGAATGAAAGCTCTACAAACCTCTCACCACTCTTTAATGCCCAATAAACATGCAAGAATGAGCTTGGAAGGTGATTGAACACTCAACTACCATTTTCTTCTCTCTCACAAGCTCACAACCACCATTGATGCTCAATGAAAGCTCTACCAACTTCTCACCACTCTTCAATGCATCATACACATGCAGGAATGATGTTGGAAGATGATTGAATGCCCAACAACCATCTTCTTCTCTCAAAATCCCCTTTGCCACTCTGACATACGTTTTCTACAGCTCTACAGCACTCTCTCTCTCTCCTCTTTTGGTGGATAAAGCCTTCAAAAATAAGAAGGTCGACTTTGGAATCGTCCTATTTGGACATCAAATAATCATGTTATGATGAAACAAGTTTGGCCAGTGAAATAATTCAAATGGAATATTATTTTAAGTGTTTATTCCGCACTCCGAAGCACTGAAGCTGCGCCCCGAAGCACCAAAGCTGTGCCACCTCTGTTGTGTCAGACAAGATTTCAGTCAGTGTGCTCGTCAGATGAAGCTTGTGAAGGTGGTATTTCACAAGAGCCATCGGATCCTCCAAATCACGTCACCGATGATCAGACTCAATCATAGCCATTGGATCAAGGTTCTCTATGTGCGCAACACATCAAATCTCTATCGCGGTTGACAAGTCAATCACGGTGTTGAGCTGTGATTGACCAATTAGAGAATCTTCAATTTCGGCTGTCTAATATAACTTGGAGAGGGGAGTTCAAAAATTAGCCGTTTGATCGGCTTAATCGCATCAAACACAATCGGCATCAATGATGATCCTTGGATCTCGATCTGCTCTGCTACCATACAATGCACATGACACACCAAATCACCGATATGTTTCAAGGCAATGTGACGCACCTGCTCCAACCATTCATATCCTTGCATGAGAATCTCGTTGATATTCTTGCCGTGAACACTTGTCACTCACTAATCGACAATAGCTTTGATTTTTGGAATTTTTTGTCCATTTTGACAGAAATCAAGATATCTCTCTCGTCTGATATTGGAATTGAGTGATTCAAATTTTGTTACAAAGCTAACTCGACGATCTATAATGGGATCCACCAAAATAGCCTCAAAGTCAAAAATTCAAAAAACCTTGGAATCAGTACCTGAGATTTTCGTGCATGATAACTAGGCCTTCCACACTTTGTCTATCACCCTGTTCATCTTAAAACATCGCAGAACCCATGTAGAACTTGATCGAACATCTAAGCTTCTCATGCCCAGTCAACACAGATATAAACCCAGTTGACTCAGTTGGCACCCTAACTAACAAGTTGGAATATGTTCAAAACACTACTTTGATTGCTGAGTGCGCGTTCATGTTTTCAGCTCATCTATGCTGTTTGCACTGACACTCCCTCATTGGTGCTTGTCCTCAGTACTCTACCGAGCTGAGTGTTGAGGCCAAGGCCGAGGCCGAGGCCACACCGCATGAGATGCATCACCAACACTATTAGGGTGCATAGGCCGTACTGTATACAACTTGTTGAGTCCGCATACCACCACACATCACATGGCCAGGCCAGCACTCATCACTGAGTTGCCAATAATGACAACATACGACCAATGGGGGGTGATAAGAGTGGTAAATCACAACTTAATTGAAAAGAAGCATAAAGCATAAACAAAATGTTCCTAAACCTCCACTCACCATATCATCCATTGTCAACTACAACCACTATTGAGTTGGAGTAAACAATCACTTGACCCATATGGTGTTAGGAATTTACAACCCAAAAAAAAAAAATGATAACAAAAGAAAAAAGTAAAAGAGAAATCAAAAGCTCAAAGAACACAATGATTTTACATGGTTCATCTAAGATGGACTACGTCCATGCCAGAGCAATCAGTCAGAACTTCCACTATTTCAATGAAGAAATTACAAAATCCTCATTGATCTCTTTACATGATTACCTTATATCAAACGTTGGAAACACATTACAAAACAAATAAAACCTAAACCTCTGAAACTACAAAACTGCCCCTAATAACTACATATTACATATGACAAAGTGAACAATACTTCCTAGGTTAAGATGAAATCAGGCTTCATTAATAAGAAATGGAGCACCATAGCTTGCTTCATTCTAGCTAGTAAGGCAAAGCATTAGGCCTAGCCTCTTCAAGCATCATGCAGTCATTTTTTTTTTTCGGCCTGTTGCACAAGAAATATCCTCCCAACCCATCTTAGAAACTCCCTCGATAAGCATGATGGTAGAACAAGTGTCCTGACTACTAAAAAACTCTAAGTAACTGTTACATACTTCAATGGAGGAAAATTAAGTCAGTGTGGTTTGTAGCATGAAAGGGGCCAAGCTTGTAAATTTTCATTTTGGCCATATTTATAGTTTTGTTTCAGCAACATTAATTTGTATTGTCAGAAAGGGTTCTACAAGGTCATGGAGGAGAGAGTGTGTCCGTTATGTAAAAAAAACATGTGAAAGAATCCCCAAGTAGTCAGCTTGGGGATCTTTTTCCCATATTTTTAAATGATAATCTAAAAGTTGAAGGTAAAACAAAACATATTTACCATTCTACCATAATTGTATCCCACATAAATATTGTAATGACTATTATTATTATTGTTTGGGGGGGGGGGTGTTTGGTGGTAGTGGTGGTGGTGGTGGTGATTGAAATCCACTAACAAAGCTCGATCCTAACTCATGGTTAACATTGTTTAACTTGTTTTGATGAAATCATTATTCTAATTTTTACACTAGTGGAAAAGTAACATGGTTATATTTCAATCAAGGATAAGTTACATATACTATCCCTGGACTATGGACTAATATCACTTGCCACCCACTAGTTTTTGACAATTACACCCCTCCTATTTAACTAACAGTGGAAATCATGCAAATTGAAATATATTTTTACCCTTTTAAGATGAGAAAAATGAAATTGACCATTTTTACTCTTTTGTACGCTGAATCGATGTTGAACTCATGTTGAGGATCAGAGTTCTCTCGGTTCTCCTCCATTGTTGCTGCTGTTTTACCGCCATAGCCACTGCTGGAAGATCTTTCCCTAGAAATCAATTGGACTTCTACAACTAACGTTACCTGGTTTCAGACTTTTAAAGTCTATACATCACTTTATTTATGTGATTATTGGTGTTCGATCCAACTTTGTAACCTTATGCGATTCCAGATCTACAATTTCAAGATGTTTAGAATTGATTTAAGGAGCAGTTCATTCGGCTATTCTACTCTAGTTTTCGCTTGTTGTTAGCGTGAGGATAAAGAAGATGGGATCTTCTCCGATTTTTTTATTTAAAGTTAGTCGTTTGTTCCAATAACTCTGCTGGGATTGTGAGTTCTTGGACGAGTTTGAGATCTGGAATTTGTGCTTACCGCTGATTCAGTTTCAGAATTTTTGAACTCCTCAATATCCTACTATTTGTTGTTAGTATCCATTGGATTAGATAGGTATACTCACAATTCTCAACCTAAAGTTTCAGTTTTTTAGCCGATAGAGACTGGGAGAATGCCATGAATCTACGTTTTTGTTTCATCATCCCCAAAAGAACTTCAACGTGTGACTCAAACGGCAGGTTGTCGACGTGTGAGATTCTGGTACTTTGGAAAAAGCTCCGCCTTCTTCTTCTTTAACTTCTACCAGAGCAAAAACAATTCTAATTTTCGATTTGAGGTAATAGGTGTTAGGATCAGAGACGCAAACAAGAAGAAAAACACGAAGATTAACGTGGTTCAACACCCCATCGTGGGATGCCTACGTCCACCAGAGAAAAGAGTGACTTTCTTCTATTCCCAAGAACAGTTTACAAAATTCTCTACCTGACGGGTCTATCTCATCTGTCAGCCTTACAGCGTTCCAGCTCTCCACTGTCAGAGGAGAATCCTCTACAGTCCTTGTAGCATTGCCTAGGTTTTCCCACACAGAGACAATTTATAGGGAAACCTAGAAACCCTAATCCCACCACAATTATAAGTTTAACCCCATACATGTAATAGACTCATACCCTAATATAAATACTACCCTTATAATTGTGTGGACCCCACAGAATATAAGACACCAACCCAACAAATCTCCACCTGGCTTGGATTCTGCAAACCACCTTGAAGAAAACTCGTTGATGTTGATTCTGTAAATTCGTCTCTGCCAAAACACTACACCCAAACCAGCATAGCTCACACCCTGTCCGGCTGTCCCATACAGCTCACTACCGTACGATGTGAAGTGACTTTATCTCTCCCACTGCTGCAGCATCACCGAAAAGATCACCGTCACACACAGTCTTCCTGCAACTCCAGTTTCACCTGGAACCCGAGCCTCTCACCACCGCACCTCCAATGCAGACCTTGAGAACCGACTCCTCATCCCAGCCCTCTGCAACTCGAATTGCACCTGAAACCCAAGCCTCTCACCTTTGCACCTCCAATGCAGACCTAGAGATCCGACTCCTTGTCCCAGTCTACTAATCTTCCTTTATCCCATGATGCAGCATCCACTAACCATGATGTACACCATGCCGGATTCAATCCCGCCGTCAGATCCAGCACCTGATCCGACCAGATCCACGAACAGCTACCATCGTCCCATCAATCTGAACATGATCTCCCAGCCGTCGCTGACCATCCACTCCACTAGCACTCAGACCCACATGCAACACTACCTGGTATAATCGCTCCACTTCCCAGCAGCCGTTACTGCTGCCTCAGCGATCCTCACAGGCACCTCTCCAATGCTTGGTCTCTCAGCTCCAACCCTAATACTAGCCAAATTTGCTGGCCGATTAGTTGTAGCACCTTTACCAGGCTCCACCATCATAGCACTTTTTTTTTTCAATGGCACACTATCAGGTTCCATAGAAAGAAATTCCAATAAACCTCCAAAATTGAGATAACTTCCCATAACGGGATTCATCCCTTCCAACCAGAACATAGCATCCACATATACACACTACACATGTGATAATAACCAAAGGTTTCTTCTCCCCATCCCAACAGCCACTCTCTTGATCCCCAATGGAATCCCTTGCTCCATTCGCTGATCGACAAGAATTCCTACAACAACCTTCGATAACCATGCAACTTGATCAGTAAGATTTAGCTTCGAAAAAAACCAGACTTGCACTCTCCTCTGGTTCCATTGATTTCTCCACCAAGAAAAGGTCTCCCACATGCGAAGACATCGCATACCTCGTCAATTAACGCCCCTGAATCCGACATTGAGTTCCTCCCTGCAAGAGTCCCAGATTGAAAACTTTCATGTACTTGTTCCCAAATCGAACCAATATAGCATCTTCGGTGGCCCACGACACTGCGCAAGGCCTACGAGAGCACCCCTCCGGAACTCCCAAGCACCTCTTTTCTGGTTCCTTACCAGATTTCTTCGCTACAACTCGATTTGAAGTTGCATCTATGCCCAACACACTCTTTGCCGGCTCATTCTCGGGCACCTGTCCCACAAGAACACCCACTACAGATTGCGAACCTCCTGCAACTCTACCACAAATCTCCATCATCCGTTTTAACCAGTAGACAAAACTTAATCCAAAGTCTTCTTCCCTCTCGGTTTCAACGAATAGAGAAAGTAAAAGTAAAACCAAGACTCTACACATATACATAACCAATCACCTTGTAATAGGGATTTTCTTCTTGTAATGATGACCTTTTTTTTTTTTTTTTTTCAGTTCCTTAACTTTTCCAAAGGAATATTAGTAAAAACCGTAAAAAAAACTCACCCTTTTTTTTTTCTTCTTCATACCTTCCAAGTACGTCTCCCCTTCTCTCAAATCACACCGATCTGTCGAATCTCGCTCTGATACCACTTGTTAGGATCAGAGACGCAAATAATAAGAAAAACACGAAGATTAACGTGGTTCAGCACCCCATCGTGGGATGTCTACATCCACCAGAGAAAAGAGTGACTTTCTTCCATTCCCAAGAACAGTCTACAAAATTCTCTACCTGACAGGCCTATCTCATCTGTCAGCCTTACAACTTTCTAGCTCTCCACTGTCAGAGGAGAATCCTCTACAGTCCTTGTAGCATTGCCTAGGTTTTCCCACACAGAGACAATTTATAGGGAAACCTAGAAACCCTAATCCCACCACAATTATAAGTTTAACCCCATACATGTAATAGACTCATACCCTAATATAAATACTACCCTTATAATTGTGTGGACCCCACAGAATATAAGACACCAACCCAACAAATCTCCACCTGGCTTGGATTCTGCAAACCACCTTGAAGAAAACTCGTTGATGTTGATTCTGTAAATTCGTCTCTGCCAAAACACTACACCCAAACCAGCATAGCTCACACCCTGTCCGGCTGTCCCATACAGCTCACTACCGTACGATGTGAAGTGACTTTATCTCTCCCACTGCTGCAGCATCACCGAAAAGATCACCGTCACACACAGTCTTCCTGCAACTCCAGTTTCACCTGGAACCCGAGCCTCTCACCACCGCACCTCCAATGCAGACCTTGAGAACCGACTCCTCATCCCAGCCCTCTGCAACTCGAATTGCACCTGAAACCCAAGCCTCTCACCTTTGCACCTCCAATGCAGACCTAGAGATCCGACTCCTTGTCCCAGTCTACTAATCTTCCTTTATCCCATGATGCAGCATCCACTAACCATGATGTACACCATGCCGGATTCAATCCCGCCGTCAGATCCAGCACCTGATCCGACCAGATCCACGAACAGCTACCATCGTCCCATCAATCTGAACATGATCTCCCAGCCGTCGCTGACCATCCACTCCACTAGCACTCAGACCCACATGCAACACTACCTGGTATAATCGCTCCACTTCCCAGCAGCCGTTACTGCTGCCTCAGCGATCCTCACAGGCACCTCTCCAATGCTTGGTCTCTCAGCTCCAACCCTAATACTAGCCAAATTTGCTGGCCGATTAGTTGTAGCACCTTTACCAGGCTCCACCATCATAGCACTTTTTTTTTTCAATGGCACACTATCAGGTTCCATAGAAAGAAATTCCAATAAACCTCCAAAATTGAGATAACTTCCCATAACGGGATTCATCCCTTCCAACCAGAACATAGCAGCCACATATACACACTACACATGTGATAATAACCAAAGGTTTCTTCTCCCCATCCCAACAGCCACTCTCTTGATCCCCAATGGAATCCCTTGCTCCATTCGCTGATCGACAAGAATTCCTACAACAACCTTCGATAACCATGCAACTTGATCAGTAAGATTTAGCTTCGAAAAAAACCAGACTTGCACTCTCCTCTGGTTCCATTGATTTCTCCACCAAGAAAAGGTCTCCCACATGCGAAGACATCGCATACCTCGTCAATTAACGCCCCTGAATCCGACATTGAGTTCCTCCCTGCAAGAGTCCCAGATTGAAAACTTTCATGTACTGTTCCCAAATCAGAACCAATATAGCATCTTCAGTGGCCACTGACACCTGCGCAAGGCCTACGAGAGCACCCCTCTGGAACTCCCAAGCACCTCTTTCTGGTTCCTTACCAGATTTCTTCGCTACAACTCGATTTGAAGTTGCATCTATGCCCAACACACTACTGCCTGGCTCATTCTCAGGCACCTGTCCCACAAGAACACCCACTACAGATTGCGAACCTCCTGCAACTCTACCACAAATCTCCATCATCCGTTTTAACCAGTAGACAAAACTTAATCCAAAGTCTTCTTCCCTCTCGGTTTCAACGAATAGAGAAAGTAAAAGTAAAACCAAGACTCTACACATATACATAACCAATCACCTTGTAATAGGGATTTTCTTCTTGTAATGATGACCTTTTTTTTTTTTTTTCGGTTCCTTAACTTTTCCAAAGGAATATTAGTAAAAACCGTAAAAAAAAACCTCCCCCTTTTTTCTTCTTCATACCTTCCAAGTACGTCTCCCCTTCTCTCAAATCACACCGATCTGTCGAATCTCGCTCTGATACCACTTGTTAGGATCAGAGACGCAAATAATAAGAAAAACACGAAGATTAACGTGGTTCAGCACCCCATCGTGGGATGTCTACATCCACCAGAGAAAAGAGTGACTTTCTTCCATTCCCAAGAACAGTCTACAAAATTCTCTACCTGACAGGCCTATCTCATCTGTCAGCCTTACAACTTTCTAGCTCTCCACTGTCAGAGGAGAATCCTCTACAGTCCTTGTAGCATTGCCTAGGTTTTCCCACACAGAGACAATTTATAGGGAAACCTAGAAACCCTAATCCCACCACAATTATAAGTTTAACCCCATACATGTAATAGACTCATACCCTAATATAAATACTACCCTTATAATTGTGTGGACCCCACAGAATATAAGACACCAACCCAACAAATCTCCACCTGGCTTGGATTCTGCAAACCACCTTGAAGAAAACTCGTTGATGTTGATTCTGTAAATTCGTCTCTGCCAAAACACTACACCCAAACCAGCATAGCTCACACCCTGTCCGGCTGTCCCATACAGCTCACTACCGTACGATGTGAAGTGACTTTATCTCTCCCACCGCTGCAAAGCATCACCGAAAAGATCACCGTCACACACACGGTCTTCCCGCAACTCCGGTTTCACCTGGAACCCGAGCCTCTCACCACCGCACCTCCAATGCAGACCTTGAGAACCGACTCCTCATCCCAGCCCTCTGCAACTCGAATTGCACCTGAAACCCAAGCCTCTCACCTTTGCACCTCCAATGCAGACCTAGAGATCCGACTCCTTGTCCCAGTCTACTAATCTTCCTTTATCCCATGATGCAGCATCCACTAACCATGATGTACACCATGCCGGATTCAATCCCGCCGTCGGATCCAAAGACTGATCCGACCAGATCCACGAACAGCTACCATCGTCCCATCAATCTGAACATGATCTCCCAGCCGTCGCTGACCATCCACTCCACTAGCACTCAGACCCACATGCAACACTACCTGGTATAATCGCTCCACTTCCCAGCAGCCGTTACTGCTGCCTCAGCGATCCTCACAGGCACCTCTCCAATGCTTGGTCTCTCAGCTCCAACCCTAATACTAGCCAAATTTGCTGGCCGATTAGTTGTAGCACCTTTACCGAGCTCCACCATCATAGCACTTTTTTTTTCAATGGCACACTATCGGGTTCCATAGAAAGAAATTCCAATAAACCTCCAAAATTGAGATAACTTCCCATAACGGGATTCATCCCTTCCAACCAGAACATAGCAGCCACATATACACACTACACATGTGATAATAACCAAAGGTTTCTTCTCCCCATCCCAACAGCCACTCTCTTGATCCCCAATGGAATCCCTTGCTCCATTCGCTGATCGACAAGAATTCCTACAACAACCTTCGATAACCATGCAACTTGATCGGTAAGATTTAGCTTGAAAAAAACCAGACTTGCACTCTCCTCCGGTTCCATTGATTTCTCCACCAAGAAAAGGTCTCCCACATGCGAAGACATCGCATACCTCGTCAATTAACGCCCCTGAATCCGACATTGAGTTCCTCCCTGCAAGAGTCCCAGATTGAAAACTTTCATGTACTGTTCCCAAATCAGAACCAATATAGCATCTTCAGTGGCCACTGACACCTGCGCAAGGCCTACGAGAGCACCCCTCTGGAACTCCCAAGCACCTCTTTCTGGTTCCTTACCAGATTTCTTCGCTACAACTCGATTTGAAGTTGCATCTATGCCCAACACACTCTCGCCGGCTCATTCTCGGGCACCTGTCCCACAAGAACACCCACTACAGATTGCGAACCTCCCGCAACTCTACCACAAATCTCCATCATCCGTTTTAACCCAAGAGACAAAACTTAATCCAAAGTCTTCTTCCCTCTCGGTTTCAACGAATAGAGAAAGTAAAAGTAAAACCAAGACTCTACACATATACATAACCAATCACCTTGTAATAGGGATTTTCTTCTTGTAATGATGACCTTTTTTTTTTTTTTTTTTTCAGTTCCTTAACTTTTCCAAAGGAATATTAGTAAAAACCGTAAAAAAAACTCACCCTTTTTTTTTTCTTCTTCATACCTTCCAAGTACGTCTCCCCTTCTCTCAAATCACACCGATCTGTCGAATCTCGCTCTGATACCACTTGTTAGGATCAGAGACGCAAATAATAAGAAAAACACGAAGATTAACGTGGTTCAGCACCCCATCGTGGGATGTCTACATCCACCAGAGAAAAGAGTGACTTTCTTCCATTCCCAAGAACAGTCTACAAAATTCTCTACCTGACAGGCCTATCTCATCTGTCAGCCTTACAACTTTCTAGCTCTCCACTGTCAGAGGAGAATCCTCTACAGTCCTTGTAGCCTTGCCTAGGTTTTCCCACACAGAGACAATTTATAGGGAAACCTAGAAACCCTAATCCCACCACAATTATAAGTTTAACCCCATACATGTAATAGACTCATACCCTAATACAAATACTACCCTTATAATTGTATAGATCCCACAGAATACAAGATACCAACCCAACAATAGGTAGGGTAAAAACATTTAGTCTAAGTAAGGGTATACGACATTTCAACTGCCATTGAGGGTAGTTTTGTCCATAAAATGCTCAGTATTAGCTGACATCATCATTTACTGGAAATTATACTACTTTGGCAATAAAAAGCTCCACTAATTCTAAGTTGTCTATAGAAATGAATGTCTCATCAAAACCATTAGAATGATGAAAGCAAATAAATTTTAAAAAAATTAGATAGTTTAGTTAAATGAGTAAATAAATATTTATTTTAAAACTAACAAGGGTGTGTTAACAGAAATGAGAATGTCCTCTAGTATTGTTCTTTGTTGAATAAAATAAAAAATAATAATTGAAATATGAGTGAGTCTTTTAGTTTAGTGGTTAATCTATGGTTAATATAATCTAGTATAATAGATTATATAAAAAGAAAGAAATTTGGTATTGTTTTGTGGCGATTTCTAGGTTTTTGAGATTCTTCTAGTGATGCCTGTAGTGGGTGTTGTTTCTTCTCTCTGTGGTGGAAACTCTTGGAAACTCTCAAATTAATCACTCTCAATCAGTAATTGATTGTCGGACTCTCTCTTCGGCAAACCAAGATGTGGGTGGTGTTGCACCTGACGTATCAGTATCGAATTCCATAAGTTGGATACCTATATCGGATCAGGTCACCAATGGACTTTAATCGATTTTAGAGTCAGCTTCGGCTACTATTCAGCTTCAGCCAATGATTACCAGTGCCTTTAATGATGCCAGAGGTGAGGGGATTGGTTCTCTGACCATTATTACTAATGTTTTTGTTTCAGAACAGGGTTTGAATGGTGATAATGGTGATACTGATGTACCAAAATCATCTACCTCAAGAAAGATGAAACATGTTTCGGATCAAGTTACCATTGAAGTTCTTGGTGTCCCAATTATAGATTCAATTGACTATGCAAGGCGATTAGAATCTGCTGCAATTCAGGATAATATGAGGCAACTCTCTGGAAACCCAATCCTTCAACTTGGTCCTCAAAATCTATCCAATCATAACCTTTCCAGTCGTAACCTAATACTTAATCCATCAACCAAACTTCCCACCTTTACCAATAAACCAGCAAACCCTAAACTTGCAAACCCTATCCCTACCTCGCAACACTATCAGACCTTCAACCACACCCGCCGATCGACCTGCAAACCCACCAAATTCCAACCGACCTACAAACCATAACACATCCTTCACCAAACAACCTGCAAACCTTAATCCACCAATGGCCATCCAACCTTCAAACCATAATCCATCCATCACCAACCGAACTGCTACCCTAATTCTTCCATCAACATCCGAGCTACAAATTCTAATCAGCAAACCATCAACCGAACTGCTAACCCTAATCATCCCTACACTAACCAGCATACCATCAACCGAACTGATAACCCTATTCCTCCCTCTATTAATTGATCTTCAAACCCAACATCTCACAATCCTCATAACCTAAACCATGCCACCTTTACCTCCTCAAACCAGAACCTCCCACTATTCCCAACTTTTATTACCCGAGCTCACCGAATCCCTACTCTAAACTCTACCCCAAACCCTAACCAAAACCCTATTTCTGAGTTACCTGCACCCTAACCCCAACCCTCTAAATGCAAACATATCTAGTTTAGCAATCCATCATTACAATATTGAACTTCCTGCACTATCACCAACTCTACCTTTGCATTATCTGCCTGTAAGTATAGAAGGTATGGTAGTTTCAATGGATCAAAATGAAGTACAAAATCAGGGACCTTTATATGCGGCAAGAGCTAGAGGTGGATCATCAGGCATTGCCAAAAGTTCACCACCAAACGTGGATATCCTTCCTAAGCCAGTGTTAATAAGAGGTGTTCCACACATCATTATTCCACAAGAAGCTTATGAGAGGTAGATTCAAAAGCATAAATATACACTTATCGGAAGGTTAAATATGAGGGGATTGACATTGCAGGATATCACTCGATCAGTTCAGCAACTCCAGGGGACTTTAACCTCTGAAATGGTGTCCCTAGGTAAGGGATTTTTATTATTCCGCTTCTCTAATGAAAATGATATGTTTCAAGTTTGGACTCGTAGCCCAATTAGGATCAAAGGTCAACTCCTTCATTTTCAACGCTGGACACCTAATTCCAATGTTAATAAGCATTCAATTTTACATCATCTTCAATGGATTCAGTTCCCAGATCTGTCTCAAGATTATTAGGATGAATCCATTATCCTGTTGTAAGCACCCCATTTTTGTTTCACCAATCTCTCATAACCTTCACCAGTCACTTTAAAGTAAACCTATGTATTTCCTCCTTAGGTTAGAAAAACCTACCATAAATACCCTCTTTGAGTCCAGTCTAACCTTAGGTTTAAAAACCAACCATAAATAACTTCTCTGAGTCCAGCTTAACCATTAGGATAGAAACCTGCCATAAATAGACCTTCTAGTGTCATCTTTGAACCTAGGTTCAAACCTACCTTAAATAAATCCAGTCTATACCACCCTTAGGGTTCAAAAACTGCCTTATTTACATCATCTGGAGTAATTTCCTAGCCTAAAACTTCCTAAAACCATCTCAGGGGTATTTTGATCATTTGGTTAAAGTTTGTCAAAGCTGATCAAAATTTGTCAAAGTTGGTCAAAATAGTAAAGGTAGTCAATGTTAATCTATACTTAAACCCTAGAGTCAAGCTTGAGTCAAACCTAGTCAAAACCTAGTCAACCCATCCTAGTCACCTATGACCACCCTAGGTGTCACTTAGAATAGCCATGTGTCACATAACGACATACCCATTCATTCCCCCTATCCCATAGGTGATGTGAGAGAGAGGTAAGGGAGGAAGAGGACAAAGAGAATGAAAAGTAGAGTAAAAGCCCACTAAGCTTAGGATAAACCGTAATGGCCCCATATGATGGGCTAAGTATAGTCCATATCCACCCATGGGTTGGATTGCAAATAAGAAAGAAAGATGGGGTTATCGTGCAAATAAGACAAAAGTGTAAAAAACTAGATAAAACAAAAATAAAATAAAATAAAATAAGGGGTTGGATTCTCTCTTCCATACAGTTTTGGAGAGAGAAAATCTCTCTCCAAAACCATGTGGGAAAGACTATGGGTAGGTGGCAATTAGTTAATGAAAGAAAGAAAAGAAAAAAAGAAAGAAAATAAAAGGAAAGGAAAGAAAAGTTTTTTAAAAACTAAGGAGGACAAAGATGCCATACTAGCCAATAGTATGATGACATGTGTCATAGGGATATTGGAGACAAAAATTTAATTCAAAATATGAAAGTTGGTGAATAAATTTAAATAAAAAAAAAAAAGGAAAGGAAAGCAATTTGAGAGGGAGGATTTCATTGGACTCTATTTAAAGAGCTCCAATCCTCCAAATCAACCATCCACGAAAATCAGAAGCCCCCTATTACACCCTAATTCTGGACTAACTAGTGGTGTAATGAACCGTCATGTGAACCAATAGTTCAAACTAGGGTCTCGTATAGGCCGTGCCCACCCGGTTAAACCGAGTACATTCCACAATAATAATAAAAGTAAATAACAATAGCGAAAGTCTTTATTAATAATGAACTGAGTAACTAACAGTGATAATAAATAATTAAATCCAATTATTCTCAATGACTCAAGATATAAAGTAAATTAATCAATTACATGTTCCAGTACTCAAGAATAACTAAACTAATAAAAAACACAATGATTGCACTTGCATGACGGATCATGCACCTCTTCCATTAGTTCCATGTCCATAGCCGCTACGTGAACATATGTCGGCGCATTCATATAATCTTCTACAGTAGGACCTGCATCAACAACTAAAAAATATTCGACGTCGAAAGGGTGAGCACACATCAAGGCTCAGTGAGCAAACAAAACAAAATGCAAACATATGCATGCATTCAATTCATATCTTTGCTCTGGTTTTAAGTTTGTAATGCGCTATAGAAAGGACTGACGGCCACCGCACCTCTATACACAGGTGTGTATATAAGACCCGTATCTTACTAACCGGTCTTACCACCTTGTATAAGGTCTTCCTATCATGGTCGGGCTAAGCGGACCAAGTGCATGAAGAAACTACAAGGCTAGGTATGAAATTGAACCCAAAATTAGTTAAGCGTGTGGTCGCATACCTAAACAAGTGTGGTCGACCACACCTCAAAATAAAGCGACCACAGGAGTCTGGGACGTGTGGTCTCAGTTTTTTACTGTGTAGTCGATAGGTTCTGTGACCCCACGTGCGACCACAAGAAGTCAGACAAACTCCGTGATTAGGAAACCTTCCTAATCCAAAGGGGGTTCATTCCTAATATAAGTAGGACTCTATATGGAGGGTCTTCCTCTATATATAGGATGTCCCTTAATCTCTTTCATCCTTTTAGAACTCAAACTGAAAGAGAGAGAAAGAGAAGAGGAGGAAGAGAAGGAAAATTGAAGAGGAAGACTAAGAGGAGCAATTCTAAAGAGAACTCCGAATCTTCAACAACTTTAAGGTATGAAAATATTTTCCACATAAGTTGAATACCTAGAATAGATTATGGAGGAGATAGTGATTCAAAGTGAGACCCCAATCATCAAACCATGGACAAATTCTAAGAGATCATGGAGGGAATCTATTAGGATGATGGATTGTGTAAAATATGAATTTTAAGCCATAGAACAATCATAGGAAGGATCATGATGATAAATCAAGGAATCAAAACATGAAGGAATTGAGTTGGGAATGGAAAAGTCGACCATCACATGTGTGGTCGCATGTGTGGTAGCATGATATGTGACCACAAGAGACACATATGATCAACCACATGATCTCGGGAAGTTCCAGGGAGGGTGTGGTCGCAGAAACTGAGACCACAGGTGTAGCCACACCTGCGACCACTCAGTTTCTGGAAGTCTGAATTGCTGAAAATAAACTCTAATTTAAAATCTATAAATTTGTTAGGTTTTCAAGTGGTCTAAAAGTGATTTATAAAGCTTGAACGAGGAATTACCATCGACCAAAGGTGAGGGAACAAGACATAAATTAATTAACTAATAATTAACTGTTTTACTTATTGAGTCCAATGCCATGAATGATTTTATGCTTGTATGCTTGTAATGTGTATTTCACATGTCATCCAATATTCTTGTTATTACTGCTCATGTATATTTAATTCTGTATATTTATAACATGATGATGATGATGATGCTAAGAATAGGCATGTGAATGTATGTGTGTGGTTAGTGTGCTTGATGCGAGTGGAGCATCAGGGGGAGGACGTGACATTATGGTTCATCCTGGTCATCAGACCTTAGCTCTATCTCTATGGACGTATTGAGGGATGCTGGGGTGAGACCTTGGATACACTGTTTGACATTAGGATTGGTTAGTTGCGAACCCATTTTGCAAGCCCTCGCCAATAGGGGCTTACGTGTTGGTATGGGTAGGGCATCAGGGGAAGTGTTATACAAGTGATTTATAAAGCTTGAACGAGGAATTACCATCGACCAAAGGTGAGGGAACAAGACCTAAATTAATTAACTAATAATTAACTGTTTTACTTATTGAGTCCAATGCCATGAATGATTTTATGCTTGTATGCTTGTAATGTGTATTTCACATGTCATCCAATATTATTGTTATTACTGCTCATGCATATTTAATTCTGTATATTTATAACATGATGATAATGATGATGCTAAGAATAGGCATGTGAATGTATGTGTGTGGTTAGTGTGCTTGATGCGAGTGGAGCATCAGGGGGAGGACGTGACATTATGGTTCATCCTGGTCATCAGACCTTAGCTCTATCTCTATGGACGTATTGAGGGATGCTGGGGTGAGACCTTGGATACACTGTTTGACATTAGGATTGGTTAGTTGCGAACCCAGTTTGCAAGCCCTCGCCAATAGGGGCTTACGTGTTGGTATGGGTAGGGCATCAGGGGAAGTGTTATACGGTGTTTGATCCGGGCACTTTAGCTCTATCTCTATTCCATGATGGGTGCATGTGGGACGGCAATGGTGTTCGATCCATTGGGTGACTTTACACACTCGAGTATAGAGGTACGGCGGCCACCAATCCTTTCTATTGTACATTGCAAACTTATAAACCAGACCAAATATATGAATTGAATGTATACATATGTTTGTTGCATTATTTTGTTTGCTCACTGAGTCATGATGTGTGCTCACCCTTTCGACGTCTAATATTTTAGTTGATGATGCAGGTCCTACCGTGGAAGATTATATGAATGCACCAATGTACGGACATGTTGCTGCGATGGATATGGAAGCTATGGTGGAGTCACATGATTCGTCATGCGAGTGCAACCCATGTATTTTTAATTACATTTAGTTGTTGGATTATCGAAACATGTAATTGATTACTTTATTTTATTTTATATCTTTAGTCATTTGGAGATAATTGGATATTAATTATGTTATCACTGTTAGATACTCAGTTAATTAATATTAAAGACTTCCGCTATTGTTTATTTACTCTGATTATGGTTGTGGTTGTATCTGGTTTAATCAAATAGACATGGCCTATACGAGATCCTGATTGAACCGTTGGTTCATAGACGGTTCATCACACCATTCTGATTGGTTCAGAGTTGGGGTGTGACAACTTGGTATCAGAGCTCTTGGGCTCTGTCTATTAAACCTGTACACTTCCACAAGAGTTCATGAACTGAGTTAGGATAAAATTTAAAAGCTTTAATAAGAACACACCATAAGCACCTGTGTTGTATGAGACAATAACTAAAAAAGAGAATAATGCACATATGAAAAGGAGAAACAAGTTTTATGTATATATCAAACGAGAATAAAACTAACATATATCCAAATCAAAGTACGGTCCACAATTCGGACAGTTACTCTGTAGTATAAAGTAAAAAGAAATAAAGGCATCATGGAGCTGGGGGTGCTGGAGGAGGTATGACATCCATGTCCATGAACATCCTATCATCATCACCCTCGTGGACCTCTGCTGCTGCTGCTGCTGTCGCCTCCGCGTCTGGTATCTCTACTCTAGTACGGGGATGCACCATAGCATTTCTTTCCTCGTCATTGACCTGCGCATCTCGCATCCCCATCCTGCAGATGGCCTCCCAGTCAAGGTCAGTCGAAAAAGTGTCTTCGTGAATCCACTCATCGACCAAGTCGACCTGCAGGCCAGTGAGCAGAGTGGTGATCAAATGCCCATAGGGTAGGTTACCCACCAGACCAGGCATCGTGTAAGACCCGTGTCGAACTAACCCGGTCTTACCACCTTGAACCAGGTCTACCCATCATGGTCGAGCCAAATGGACCAAGTGCGTGAAGGAGATCACGATCCCAGGTATTAAACTGACCCAAAAACATTAAAATAAGGGGGAGGGTTGCACACCCAGCTAGGCAGGGTCGGACCCCCCCAATATAAAAAGTCAGACCCTGAGTTTCTAACCGGGGGTCGGACAATTTAGAACCAGGGGTCGACGGGATCTCCGACCCCCTCATCGACCCCCAGTCTACCGACAGAAACCGTGAATTGGGAACTTTTTAAATTTCAATGGGATTCTTTCCTAATCTCAATGGAACTTATTTTGGGAGTTTCTACTCTATAAATAGGACGTCCCTAAGCCTCTTTCACTCCTTTTAGAACCCTAATTGGATTGAGAGAAAGAGAAGAGAAGGAGAAGAGAAGGAAATTGGAGAAGAAGATCAAAGAGAAGGCTTCAGAGAAACAAGCCTAATTCTTCTCAGGTATGGATACTATCTCCATGCAATTCTAAAGACCTTATAATAGATAGTGAAGAGAGTATGATCTAAGAGAAACCCAAATCATCCACCCATGGTTAGGTTTCAATGGAAAACCATGGAGGAGATCATTAAAACCATGTAGATGAATAAACTATGGTTCTAAATCATAGAACATGTATGGAATGGATTATAGAAGCAAGCCATAGGACCCAAACACGAAGGAATGGACTGTAGGATGAAAATTTCGACTAAACCCACAGGGGGTCGCACGTGGGGTCGATGGACAATAGACCCTACCAGACCCTAACATCGACCCCCAGTGTTTGGGAAGTCCAGAATGTGGGTAGTAGCACCCAGGGTTGATGGAAGGTCCGACCCTAGCATCGACCCCCAGTTAACAGTAGGATTTTTAAAATCAGAATTAATTCTAATTAAATTCTATCGACTTGATTAGGTCTTCTAGTGATATAATATTGATATTTAGTTGATTCATAAAGCTTGAGAGAGGATCTACAATCAAGCAAAGGTGAGGGAACAAGACCTAAACTAATTGGTTAATAATAAACTATTTTTGTTCCTTGAGTCCAATGCCATGATTGATTCTATGCGTGTATGCTTGTCATGTGCATTTAACATGTCATCCAATATTTCTATTATTACTATTCATGCATATTTACATTTATTGTTTATAACATGATGATGATGATGATGATGATAGGAATAGGCATGTGTGGTTAGTGTGCTTGATGCGAGCGAGTATCAGGGGGGGTGTCATAGGCTGGGCCTCAGCACTCTAGCTCTATCTCTAACTCAAGTCTTGTCCACTGACATCGTCGTATCGCCATCACCTTAGCAGAACTATTACGTCGTAGTGTATGAGGGGAGGTGGTCTCGGACCGTGTAGTCTCTGACTCTGCTGGGGGGCCTTAGCCCTATCTCTATGGACGTATTGAGGGATGCTGGGGTGAGGCCTTGGATACACTATTTGACATTAGGATTGGTTAGTTGCGAGCCCAGTTTGCGAGCCCTCGCCAGCAGGGGCTTACGTGTTGGTATGGGTAGAGTATCAGGGGAAGTGTCATAGGTCAGGCCTCAGCACTTTAGCTCTATCTCTATTCCATGGTAGGGTGGATGGGGATGACAATAAACGTTACCTTTGGGCGGGCCTCCACACCCTGTGCATAGAGGCGAGGCGGCCACCAAACCTTTCTATAGCGCATTGCAAACTTATTTACCAGACCAAAGATATGAATTGAATGCATGGATATGTTTGTTGCATTGTTTTGTTTGCTCACTAAGCCATGATGTGTGCTCACCCTCTCGACGTCGAATATTTTTAGTTGATGATGCAGGTACCACTGTCGAAGATTATATGAGTGCTCCAGTGTACGGGCGTGTTGCTGCAATGGAAGCCAAAGATTTAGTGGATACGCATGATCTCTCATGCTAGTGCAACTCATGTGTATTCGATTAGATTTTTGTTTGAATTATTAAGGGAATGTAATTGATACTTTATTTATTTATGTCTCAGTTGATACAACAATAACTTGATATTTTATTATGGTTATCACAGTTAGATTTCTCAGTTCATTTACTATAAGACTTTCGCTATTGTGTATTTATTCTGATTATGGTTGTAGATGTGTATGGTTTTATTTTTAATGGACACAGCCTATTAGAGATCCTGGTTGAACCGTTTGTTTACTAACGGTTCATCACACCATTCTGAATGGTGTAAAATTAGAGTGTGACAACTTAGTATCAGAGCATCTCAGGCCCTGTCTGTGAATCCCGTATACTTTCACAAAAGGTCGTGAACTGAGATAGGATAAAAATTTAAAAGATATAATAATAACACATCATAAGCATCTGTATTGTTTGAGACAAAACTAAAAGAGAATAATGCATCTATTAAATGAGAAACAAATTTATATACAACCAAAAGAAGAACAAACGTTTATATATATGACTAAAGCAGAGTACAGTCCACAACCCGGACAGTTACTCTGAAGTACAAAAGAAAGATAAAAGAAATACATCAAGAAGCTGGAGGAGATGGGGGAGGCGGTGCCTCACGGTATCTATCATAGTCCTCAGCGTAGACTCTAGTCAACCAAGCTATCTGAGTCTAGGTCGTCTGGAGACTAGCTGTGAGATCAGTCACACGCTGGTCGGTCACGCGCTGAGCATCCATAAGCTCTCCCACCCGCTGATCGGACAAGCGCTGAGCCTCTAGAAGCTCTCCCATCCTCAAGTCAGACAGACGCTGAGTCTCTCGTATCTCATGCAATATCCCCATCATGTCATCAGAAGGAGCACAAAAAGGACCAGCTGCATGTAAAGGGCCAGCTGAAGAAGACGGACTAGCTCCTGTAGTATGAGTAGGTAATGGAGGAGATATGGCATCTACATCCATGTATAGCCAATCGTCATCATCCCCATGAACCCCTGCTCCAGCGGCTGCTGCTGCTGCCTCAGCGTCAGCCATCTCCACTCGAGTGAGAGGGCGCACCATCGCGTTCCTCTCCTCATCGCTGATCTGGGCATCCCGCATGCCCATCTTGCAGATGGCCTCCCAATCCAGAGGCGATGAGAAGGATTTCTCCTGAATCTTCTCATCCAACAAATCAACCCCCAGGCGGGTAAGCAATGTAGTGATCATGCATCCATAAGGAAGGTTGCCAGTGTGACTGGGCAACGTGGCACTGATCATCGTCCACATGATGATATAGGGAAGGCAGACGGGATGCCTAGTGCATATGCAGTACAGCAGATACTGGGTCAACTGGGAGACCCTCTCGTAGTATCCACTCTACGGTATCAAGTTATGCTGAATGATCTTGCAGTACACCCGTGGATCTGAACGCAGATAACTCACTTTCATCTCCTAGCGATCAAGTCTGATGAGCTGACGGTCTATCTCAGCCCTCATCTGTAATGAAAAGAACTGGGGCTCTCCCGGGGCACAGAATATGAATGATCCGCCATAGGAGATACCCAGTAAGTCCGCTAGCTGTCGATAGTCGAAAGAAATATCAACCCCCTTAACATAGCTAGTGATCCGAAGCTCACCACCTCTCTCAACATCGTTGTAATCCCCCACCACTTGGAGATTACAATAGAACTGGCGTACCAAGTCAGGATAGGTACAGACATTATAGGTGATGACAGGGAGCCATCCCATATCGCCAAAAGCCCCCTCCACATTGAACAAGGCCAAGCTAGCCAAGTTCACTTTGCGGCCTCCCTCTACTTTCTTACGAGCATAGTGGGCATACTGTGTCTCGACTTCAGTGGACGGAAGCAAAGACGGTCGCGAACACTGGGTACCTTGGTACGAGCCATGGTATCTACAAATAAGAAAGAAAAACAAATAATGGCTTAGTGGAGATGAAAAACCTGAAATTTTGACATAATAACAACGTAAATTGGTCAAAAGCCTCACTTTTCACCCATACACGTGGGCAGGAGGACTTACATAGATCCTAAACTATCCTGTAAGACTCATACAGTCGGAAATTTTAGCTAATGAGATTGAATTGGAAGAAATTTCAAGAAATTCAGAATCTCGACAAAATTGGGGCAAAAAGGGTAAATTTTGAGTTTCTCAATAACCAACCGATGAAACTCAAATATTTTTGAGGGCTTTCGTTCCTCGAGTCACCAACAACAAAAGCCCCCAATAAAAATCGAATTTTTACGGTTGGAAAAAGTTTAATTTAAAAAATACGAGATATACGAGCAAAAACCTAGGTAAGAAAACTTAAAAACATGAAAACGTAGAAGATATACCTGTAGCGGAGGTGTAGACGACGAAACAAGAAGCACAAACCACCAACGGATCAGAGTTGTCACTATAGCAACTCAGAGGGACGAGACTGAGTCGAAGCGGAGAAGAAAGAATGGGAAATGGACTCTGAATCGGAACTTAAAAATCTGATTTTTAGTCCGGGGGTCGAAAAATTCGACTAAAACCATCGACCCACCCATCGACCCCCGCATCGACCCTCGGCTCTCGGTAATCTGATAGAGAACCAGGGGTCGCACCCTGGGTCGGACATCCTCCGACCCCCCATCGACCCCCGGCTCTCGGGAAGATTTCTTGATTTCTCAGGGTCGCATACTGAGGGTCGGATAACCATCGACCCCCACCATCGACCTTGCAGTGAAACGACAACATTTTCGACAGAATGATCTGAAAATTTTGAAATTTGCATTTGTTAGTGGTTTTAAAATATGAGGATGAATTATATAATGATTGTCTTACGTGTTCAATGATTTTCAGGCAATCCTACTACCAGATTAGATAATGGCTGGACGCAGAGTAACTAGACAAAGTCGTAACTCTATTCCACCACCACCACCTGTGGGGGAAGATAACCAGACACACCTGAAAACACAGGGAAACACGAACACAGCACCGTCCGTCATTAATGGGCAGACAAATTCTACAAATCTGCCAGCTCCACCTACAGACTTGGCCACAGTCGTAATGAACTTGGCTCAACAGCTGCAGCAAATGCAACAGGCACAAGCTACTATACAAGCTACCATCGGCATAACTCTTCCAGCTGCACAGACACCTCCAATGCCAGCACGACAGGAAAGTACAGCTCCAGGGGGAAGTAACACAATACCCCACGCACCTCAGACTCCTATCATGTTGGCTCAAGTACAAAATCCTGAGATAGCTCAAGGTGGATATCAATACCAACCACCTATGTATGGGGCGTATGTCCCGCAACAACTAGACCACTCCAGACTGGTGGAGCGTTTTCTGAAACTGAAGCCCAAAGAATTTAATAGCAAGCCAGCAGATCCTTTTTGGCCGGCACACTGGGTTGACGAAATGGAAAGAAATTTTATGATGATGACACTAAATGAAGAAGAAAAAGTGTTGTGTGCCACCTTTATGCTGAAAGGAGATGCACACCATTGGTGGAGGTCTACCAGGATATTTTTATTAACAAAGCACGCCCAACTAACTTGGGGTATTTATAAGGAGGCGTTCTTTGAGAAGTACTTTCCTAGAAGTTTCAGAGATTCTATGGAAGGAGAGTTCCTGAGTTTATATTAGGGGTAGATGACCGTGGATGCATATCAACAGCGTTATGAGGAGCTGTTCTTCTTTGCACCCACCAGTATGCAAGAGGAAAACACCAAGACCCGAAGGTTCGTCATG
Source organism: Protea cynaroides (assembly GCA_028583415.1). Classification (NCBI taxonomy): domain Eukaryota; kingdom Viridiplantae; phylum Streptophyta; class Magnoliopsida; order Proteales; family Proteaceae; genus Protea; species Protea cynaroides. The sequence continues at coordinate 81,449,385 of CM053266.1, forward strand.
GGACTTAGGGGAAGCATCCGTGAGCACGTTCTAGGACATGAAAAGAAAATCTATAATGAAGTGGCACAAATTACTCGAGTTATAGAATCGAGCCAGAAGGAGAATTATTTCATGCAAAACAGAGGTATAAAAAGTCCAGTTGGAAATTCTATTAACGGAGGGAATAACAAGACATTCAAACCCTTCCGTGCTCAAGGCTTTACCGCTGCAACCAAGACTACTCCCATAGCTCAACAGCAACAAAAGCCAATTACTAAAGGGATAAAATATTTTAACTGCAACCAAGTGGGACATATGGCAAGGGAATGTCCTAAGCCCAGGAAGCAGCTACATCAAGGATGAGTTTACGCGATTACATCTGAGGATGTTGTTGCATCGCCTGATGTGGTCACAAGTATGACTTAAATTTTTAGTTAGTTGTATTACATTGTATGAGCAAGTAAACTAAACCAAAACAAATCACAGGTATCGTACCTATTAATGGCATTCCCGCCAGAGTACTCTTTGATTCAGGCGCTACTCATTCTTTTATATATGTGTCATTGGGAAAGAAGCTGAATTTACCCATCAAAACATTAGACTACAAACTACTTATACGATCACCGATAGGATTAGAAGTGGAGTTAGAAAAAAATTATGGACCATGTCCAGTTCTTATTGATGAAAAGACCTTGGATGCAACCTTGATCCAACTTGAGATGGCAGACTTTGACGTCATCTTGGGAATGGACTGGTTAGTTCGGCATTCTGCAAATCTATTATGTGCCGAAAAGAAGCTGACATTTAAAGACAAAGAAGGAGCAGAGTTCAGTTTTTCGGGAACCAAACTTCCCCGTAAACGAAAGCTCATACTATCTGCGCTAAAGGTTAAGAAGTGCCTGGAGAAAGGAGCAGTCGGGTATTTAGTATCTGTGGTCGACCTTACCAAGGAAGCACCATGAATGGAAGATATTGATGTCATACGTGACTTTTTAGAAGTATTTCCTGTAGAACTACCAAGATTACCACCCGATCGAGCTATAAAGTTTGTTATAGATCTTATACCTGGAGCCGTACCGGTATCAAAAGCACCTTATCGAATGACTCCTACTGAACTGAAGGAATTGAAAGTACAACTACAAGAACTGTTGGACAAGGGTTACATTCGCCCTAGAATATCACCATGGGGAGCGCCAGTATTATTCGTGAAGAAGAAGGACGGTAGCATTCGCTTGTGTATAGACTACCGAGAACTGAATAAACTGACAATCAAGAATCGGTATCCATTGCCTCGGATCGATGACCTGTTCGATCAGTTGCAAGGTGCCAAAGTGTTCTCCAAGATCGATCTTCGGTCAGGCTACCATCAGTTGAAGATTAAAGATGGTGATATTCCTAAGACAGCATTCAGGATCAGATATGGACATTATGAATTCTTGGTCATGTCTTTTGGATTGACAAACGCACGAGCAACCTTTATGGAACTTATGAATCGGGTATTCCATGATATGTTAGATACATTGGTTACTGTATTCATCGATGATATATTGGTCTACTCCAAAGACGAGGAAACTCATATTAAGAATCTAAACGCCGCTCTGCAGCGACTACGGAAGGAGAAGCTCTACGCCAAATTTGCAAAGTGTGAGTTTTGGCTAAAGGAAGTCGCATTTCTAGGCCATGTTGTATCCGCTGAAGGAATTAAAGTGGATCCTAGCAAGATCGAAGCTATCGTGAAGTGGGAAGCACCAAAGAGCGTTGCAGAAATTAGAAGTTTCTTGGGTCTAGCTGGTTATTATCGACGATTTGTGGAAGACTATTCCCGAATTGCCATACCTCTTACTAGTTTGACTAAGAAGGACGAAAAGTTTGCTTGGACTGATAAATGCGAGAAGAGTTTCCAAACCTTGAAGGCTAGATTGATATCAGCTCCAATCTTGACCATTTCGATTCCAGGACAGTCGTTTATTTTGTACACTGATGCGTTAGGACTGGGATTAGGATGTGTACTTATGCAAGGAGAACAAGTAATTGCCTATGCCTCAAGACAGTTGAAGTCACATGAGAAGAACTATCCCACTCATGATTTGGAACTAGCGGCAGTAGTACATGCTGTCAAAATATGGAGACATTACTTGTATGGGGAGAAGTTTCAAATTAAATCAGATCATAAAAGTCTTACGTATCTATTTAATCAGAAGGAGTTGAATATGAGACAAAGAAGATGGCTGGAATTATTAAAAGACTATGACTGTGATATCCAGTATCATACGGGGAAAGCTAATGTAGTAGCCGATGCGTTGAGTAGAAAGGCAATGATAAAATCTCAGGGAGAGGTTAGCACAACTGCCGCAATGTGTACTATCGGGAAGGTATTCAGTCACGGTAATGAGCAGTTTGTGATAGATGCACCGGATGGATCAGCAACCAAGTGTTTATTTATCGATTTTTAAATATGTTCGCCGCATTGAAGATTATACCGGATATAATTGATGAAGTAAAGACAGCTATCAAATTAGATCCTTACCTGAGAACGGTACAAGAGGACATTGAGAAAGGTATGATTATCCCTGAGTGCACCTTGGACGAAGAAAATGTACTGAAGTACAAAGGAAGATTATGTGTACCTGAAATAGAAAGCTTGGACATTAGACACCGATTGACGAAAGAAGCCCATACCACCATCTATTCGATACATCCTGGAAGTACAAAAATGTATCATGATCTACAGAAATTATATTAGTGGAGAGGAATGAAAGCAGACGTAGCTAAGTTCGTGTCTCAATGCCTAAATTGTCAGAAAGTAAAGGCTGAACGACAAAGACCGGTAGGACTGTTACAGCCGTTACCAGAACCAGCATGGAAATGGGACTGCATCACTATGGACTTCGTCACAGGATTACCAATGACTCCTCGAGTAGTTGACGCAGTCTGGGTGATTGTAGACTGCCTGACTAAAACAGCTCGCTTTATACCTATACGACCTCAGTATACACTAGAGAGGTTAGCTAAGTTGTATGTGGATAACATTGTGTGATTACACGGTGTACCTGAAAGCATTGTGTCCGATAGAGATCCACGATTTACTTCAAAGTTTTGGGAAGGATTGCAAAAGGCTATGGGTACAACATTGAAGTTTAGTACCACATTCCATCCACAGACAGATGGACAGTCAGAGCGTACAATTCAGATTCTAGAAGATATGCTTCGAACATGTGTAATTGATTTTAAAGGATCATGGGATGAAAAGTTATCACTGATTGAGTTCGCTTATAACAATAGCTATCAGGCTACTATACAGATGTCACCCTATGAAGCACTGTAAGGCCGAAAGTGTCGAACTCCTTTGTTTTGGAATGAAGTTGGGGAACGTAGTATTGTTGGACCGGAATTTGTTGAAGAGACTTGTCGAGTGGTCGACATTATCAAGGAAAGAGTGAGAACAGCTCAGAACCGTTAGAAGCAATATGCACATACTCAACGCCGAGACCTTGAATTCGTCGTGGGTGATAAAGTATTCTTAAAAGTATCGCCTATACGAGGTTTAAAACGGTTCGGACAGAAAGGGAAACTAAGTCCAAGATATGTCGGCCATATGAGATTCTAGCTAAGCGTGGAAAAGTAACTTACCAGTTAGCACTACCACTATCTATGTCAAGTGTGCATGACGTATTTCATATTTCCTTATTGAAGAAGTATGTCAAGGATCCAACGCACGTTCTGACAGTAGATCTACCTGATTTGACTGTTGATTAGACATTTGAAGTAACACCAACTGAAATCATCAACCAAAAGGTTCAATGAGTACGCAACCATGATATCTATTATATTAAGGTCACCTGGAGAAGTAGGGATATAGAAGAAATCACATGGGAAGAAGAGAATGCTATGCGAAAGCAATACCCTCATCTATTTAACTCGGAAGGTATCAATAATTTCGAGAATGAAATTTTTATAAGTAGGGGGGAGTTGTAAGACCCGTGTCGAACTAACCCGGTCTTACCACCTTGAACTAGGTCTACCCATCATGGTCGAGCCAAATGGACCAAGTGCATGAACAAGATCACGATCCCAGGTATTAAACTGACCCAAAAACACTAAAATAGGGGGGAGGGTCGCACACCCAGCTAGGAAGGGTCGGATCCCCCCAATATAAAAAGTCAGACACTGAGTTTCTAACCGGGGGTCAGACAATTTAGAACCAGGGGTCGACGGGATCTCCGACCCCCTCATCGACCCCCAGTCTGCCGACAGAAACCGTGAATTGGGAACTTTCCAAATTTCAATGAGATTCTTTTCTAATCTCAATGGGACTTATTTTGAGAGTTTCTACTCTATAAATAGGACGTCCCTAAGCCTCTTTCACTCCTTTTTAGAACCCTAATTAGATTGAGAGAAAGAGAAGAGAAGGAGAAGAGAAGGAAAGTGGAGAAGAAGATTAAGAGAAGGCTTCAGAGAAACAAGCCTAATTCTTCTCAGGTATGGATACTATCTCCATGTAATTCTAAAGACCTTATAATAGATAGTGAAGAGAGTATGATCTAGGAGAAACCCAAATCATTCACCCATAGTTAGGTTTCAATGGAAAACCATGGAGGAGATCATTAAAACCATGTAGGTGAATAAACTATGGTTCTAAATCATAGAACATGTATGGAATGGATTATAGAAGCAAGCCATAGGACCCAAACATGAAGGAATGGACTGTAGGATGAAAATTTTGACTAAACCCACGGGGGGTCGCACGTGGGGTCGATGGACAATCGACCCTACGATACCCTAACATCGACCCCCAGTGTTCGGAAAGTCCAGAATGTGGGTGGTAGCACCCAGGGTCGATGGAAGGTCTGACCCTGGCATCGACCCCCAGTTAACAGTAGGCTTTTTAAAATCAGAATTAATTCTAATTAAATTCTATCGACTTGATTAGGTCTACTAGTGATATAATATTGATATTAGTTGATTCTTAAAGCTTGAGAGAGGATCTACAATCAAGCAAAGGTGAGGGAACAAGACCTAAACTAATTGGTTAATAATAAACTATTTTTATTCCTTGAGTCCAATGCCATGATTGATTCTATGTGTGTATGTTTGTCATGTGCATTTAACATGTCATCCAATATTCTATTATTACTGTTCATGCATATTTACATTTATTGTTTATAACATGATGATGATGATGATGATAGGAATAGGCATGTGAATGTATGTGTGTGGTTAGTGTGCTTGATGTGAGCAAGTATCAGGGTGGGTGTCATAGGCTGGGCCTCAGCACTCTAGCTCTATCTCTAACTCAAGTCTTGTCTACTGACATCGTCGTATCGCCATCACCTTAGCAGAACTATTATGTCGTAGTGTATGGGGGGAGGTGGTCTCGGACCGTGTAGTCTCTGACTCTGCCGGGGGGCCTTAGCCCTATCTCTATGGACGTATTGAGGGATGCTGGGGTGAGGCCTTGGATACCCTGTTTGGCATTAAGATTGGTTAGTTGCGAGCCCTCGCCAGCAGGGGCTTATGTGTTGGTATGGGTAGAGTATCAGGGGAAGTGTCATAGGCCGGGCCTCAGCACTTTAGCTCTATCTCTATTCCATGGTAGGGTGGATGGGGACGACAATAAACGTTACCTTTGGACGGGCCTCTACACCCTGTGCATAGAGGCGAGACGGCCACCGAACCTTTCTATAGCGCATTGCAAACTTATTTACCAGACCAAATATATGAATTGAATGCATGCATATGTTTGTTGCATTGTTTTGTTTACTCACTGAGCCATGATGTGTGCTCACCCTCTCGACTTCTAATATTTTTAGTTGATGATGCAGGTATCACTGTCGAAGATTATATGAGTACTCCAGTGTATGGGCGTGTTGCTGCAATGGAAGCCGAAGACTTAGTGGATACGCATGATCTCTCATGCGAGTGCAACTCATGCGTATTCGATTAGATTTTTGTTTAAATTATTAAGGGAATGTAATTGATACTTTATTTATTTATGTCTCAGTTGATACAACAATAACTTGATATTTTATTATGGTTATCACGGTTAGATTTCTCAGTTCATTTACTATAAGAGTTCCGCTATTGTGTATTTATTCTGATTATGGTTGTGGATGTGTATGGTTTTATTTTTAATGGACACAGCCTATTAGAGATCCTGGTTGAACCGTTTGTTTATTAGCGGTTCATCACACCGTTCTGAATGGTGCAGAATTGAGGTGTGACACGTCGTGGCACGGTGCATGGTCCTGATTATGATATAAGGAAGGCAGATAGGTTGCCTAGTGCAGATGCAGTACCGAAGGTACTGGGTCAACTGTGAAACCTTCTCATAGTGTCTACTCTGAGGAATCAAGTTGTGATGAATGATCTTGCAATACACTAGGGGTTTCGGCCGTAGGTTGATTGCCTTCATCTGCCAGCGATCATCCCTAAGAATCTGGCTACCAATCTCTGCGCACATTTTTACTGACAAGAACTGGGATTCCTTGGGTGTGCTGTATACCAAAGTACCATCATTTGAGATACCCAAGAGATCAGGCAACTCCTGAAAGTTAAAGGAGATCTTTACCCCTTTAACTAAACTGGTGATCCTGAGCTCTCTATCCCTATCTATGTCCTCTGGGTCACCCTCTACCTATAAATTATAGTAAAATTGTTTCACCAACTCAGGACAGGTGTAACCCTCAAATAGAATCACAGGAAGCCAGCCCACATCACCGAATGCACCCTCTACATCAAATGGGGCTAGGTTGGCCAAGTTGACACAACGACCCCCTTCCACCTTCTTACGCTCATACCGGGCAATACTGTGCCTATGTTTCAATAGACTGGAAGTGACGGGGATTATAAACTCTGGGGACTTTAGTGTGAGCCATGTCTCTACAATGATATAGACCAACAAGCAATATATTAGATATAGAGAAAACTCAAAAAAAAAATTTGGCATTATAACGTCGTGATTTGGCCAAAAGCCTTATTTTTCTCCCAAACATTTGGGCAGGAGGACTTACATAGGTCCCAAACCATCCTGCAAGGCTCATACAATCGAAAATTCAAACTAGGTAGGTCGAATTTGAAAAAAAATTTGACAATTGGGAAAATCCCCAAAATTTAGGTAAAAAATGGAAATTTTCAAGTTTCTATTAAACTAACCAATGAAACTAAAATTTTCTTGAGGGCTTTCATTCATTGGGTGGTCAATAGCAAAAGACCCCAATAAAAGTCAAAATTTTAAGGTCAGAAAAATAGTAATTTGAAGAAAACCCTATAAATGGAGAAAAACCTAGGTATGAAAGCTTAAAAAGGAGAAAGAATAGGGAACATACCTGGAAGAACGGAATGTAGGTCGTGGATCGATGAAAGAATCACCAAATTTGTGTGGTTGACACTGTAGCAACTCAGTGGAGGCGAGTTGAGTTGAAGACAAAAGAGAAATATGGAGAATGGCTCCAAAAATCAGGTTTAAAAACCTGATTTGGGGTCGTGTGGTCGTAGAATTCGACCACACGATCGACCACAGGCTCTCGGTGAGTTGACAGGTTTTGTGTGGTCGCAACCCTGTGGTTGCATATAGTGTGACCACACGATCGACCACAGGCTCTGTAAGACCCGTATCATACTAACCCGGTCTTACCACCTTGAACTAGGTCTACCCATCATGGTCGAACCAAATGGATCGATGTGCGTGAAGGAGATCACGATCCCAGGTATTATACTGACCTAAAAATACTCAAAATAAGGGGAGGGTCGCATACCCAGCAAGGGAGGGTCGGACCCCCCCAGTATAAAAGTCAGACCCCCAGTTTTACATGGGGGGTCGGACATTTTAAGGACCGGGGATCGACGGGATCTCCGACCCCCCTATCGACCCCCAGTAGTCGGTAAAAACAGCTCGAACCAAAAATTAGGAAACTTTGTTAATTTCAATGGGATTCCTTCCTAATCTCAATGGGACTTATTTTAAGAGTTTCTACTCTATAAATAGGACGTCCCTAAGCCTCCTTCACTCTTTTTAGGATCCTAATTGGATTGAGAGAAAGACAAGGAGAAAGAGAAGAGAAGAGAAGGAAAGTGGAGAAGAAGATCAAGGAGAAGGCTTCAGAGAAACAAGCCTAATTCTCAAGTAAGGATACCAACTCCATGTAATTCTACAGAGCTTAATATAGATAGAGAAGAGGGAATGATCTAGGATGAACCCAAATCATCCACCCATGGTTAGGTTTTTATGGAAAACCATGGGGGAAATCATAAAAGCCATATAGGTGAATAAACCACGGTTCTAGGCCATAGAACATGTGTGGAATGGACTATAGGAGCAAGCCATAGGACCCCAAACATGAAGAATGTACTGAAGGAAGAAAAATTGACAAAACCCACAGGGGGTCGCATGGGGGTCGATGGCCAATCGACCCTACCAGACCCTGAGCATCGACCCCCAGTGTTCGGGAAGTCCAGAATAGGGGTGGTCGCACCTAGGGTCGATCAAACCTCCGACCCTAGCATCGACCCCCATTTAGCAGCATGCTTTTTAAAGTCCGAATTAATTCTAATTAAATTCTATCGACTTGGTTAGGTTTTCTAGTGATATAATATCGATATATAGTTGATTCTTAAACCTTGAAAGAGGACTTACGATCAAGTAAAGGTGAGGGAACAAGACCTAAACTAATTAGTTAATAATAAACTGTTTTACTTTTGAGTCCAATGCCATGATTGATTTTATGCGTGTATGATTGTTATGTGCATTCAACATGTCATCCAATATTTCTGTTATTACTGTTCATGCATATTTAATTCTTGTTTATACATGATAATGATGATGATGATGATGATAGGAATAGGCATGTGGATGTATGTGTGTGGTTGGTATGCTTGATGCGAGCGAGTATTAGGGGGAGGTGTCATAGGCCGGGCCTCAGCACTCTAGCTCTATCTCTAACTCAAGTCTTGTGCATTAGCATCGTCGTATCGTCGTTACTTTAGCATAACTATTGCGTCGTAGAGTATCAGGGGAGGTGGTCTCGGTCCTTGTAGTCTCTGACTCTACCAGGGGGCATTAGCTCTATCTCTATGGGCGTTCTGAGGGATGCTGGGGTGAGACCTTGGATACACTGTTTGGCATTAAGATTGGTTAGTTGCGAGCCCAATTTGTAAGCACTCGCCAGCAGGGGCTTACGTGTTGGTATGACACTGTACAGCAATAAACGTTAACCTTTGTTGTACAATGTTCATGGTAGGGTGGATGGGGACAACAATAAATGTTAACCTTTGGGTGGGCTTCCACACCCTATGTATAGAGGAGGGGTCAATAAACGTTAACCTTTGACCTCCAACCCTTTCTATTGCATATTGCAAACTTTAAACCAGACCAAAGATATGAATTGAATGTATGCATATGTATTGTTGCATTGTTTTGTTTGCTCACTGAGCCATGATGTATGCTCACCCTCTCGACGTCGAATATTTTTAGTTGATGATGCAGGTACTACTGTCGAAGATTATGTCACGCTCCAGTGTACAGCCACATGGCAGCGATGGAAGACGAAGTGGATACGCATGACTCCTCTTGCGAGTGCAACTCATGCGTATTCGATTAGATTTTATTTAATTTTTTGGATTTAGTAAAAACATGTAATTGATATTTATTTATGTCTTAGTTGATACAAAATAATTTGCTACTTAAATATGATTATCACATTTAGATTTCTCAGTTCGTTTTACTATAAAACTTCCGCTATTGTGTATTTTACTCTGATTATGAATGTGGATGTATAAGGTCTAGATAAAACGGATATAGCCTACTCGAGATCCTGGTTGAACCGTTGGTTTGCTAGCGGTTCATCACATCATTCTGAATAGTGTGGAATTGGGGTATGACAACGTGGTATCAGAGCATCTCAGGCCTTGTTCGCTAAACTAGCATACCTTCACGACGAATTGTGAACTGAGATAGGATAAAAGTAAAAACTGTAATATTAACACACTATAAGCACAAGTGATGTTTGAGACCAAATTTGAAAAGAGAATAATGCATCTATTAAAGAGAGAATAATTTTAAATACAATGAGAGAGAAACAAACGTATATAAATAGCTAGAGCAGAGTACAGTCCACAACCCGGACAGTTACTCTGTAGTACAAAGAAAGAAAATAAATACACTCATGAAGTTGAAGGTGAAGGAGGAGGCGGTGCCTCACGGTCTTTGTCATAATCCTCAGCGTAGACTCTAGTCAACCAGGCTACCTGAGTCTGGGTCGTCTGAAGACTAGCTGTGAGACCAACCAACCGTTGATCAGTCACGCGTTGAGCACCCAAAAGCTCTTCCATACGCATATCTGACCGGCGCTGAGCATCTATGATCTCTCCCATCCTCATGTCCGATATGCGTTGGGTTTCTAATAGCTCATCCACTCTCACACGCTTAGTAACTACCCCATCCTCATATCAGACCTGCGCTGAGCCTCTCTGATCTCATGCAATATCCCCATCATATAAGAAGGTGGGTGTGAAGGACCAGCCGCATGAGAAGGACCAGCCGCGTAAGAAGTACTAGCTCCAACAGCATGTGTAGGTGAAGGAGGTGGTATGGAGTCCACATCCATGTACAGACGGTCATCATCTCCAGCAGGCTCCCTATGAACTCCAGCGGCTGCTGCTGCTGCCTCAGCATCAGCCATCTCTACGAGAGTGCGAGGGCGCACCATCGCGTTCCTCTTCTCATCACTGACCTGGGCATCCCGCATGCCCATCTTGTAAACAGCCTCCCAATCCAGAGGCAATGAGAAGGATTTCTCCTGAATCTTCTCATCCAATAAGTCAACCCCCAGGCGGGTAAGCAGCGTAGTGATCATACGTCCGTAAGGAAGGTTGCCATTGTGACTGGGCAACGTGGCACTGATCATGGTACGCATGATGATGTATGGAAGGCAGACGGGCTGCTTAGTGCATATACAGTATAACAGATACTGGGTCAACTGGGAGATCCTCTCGTAATGACTACTCTGCGGTATCAGGTTATGCTGAATGATCTTGCAATATATCCGTGGATCTGAGCGCAGACAACTCGCTTTCATCTGCCAGCGATCAGGTCAGATGAGCTGGCTATCGATCTCATCCCTCATCTGTAGAGAAAAGAACTGGGGCTCTCCAAGAGCACAGAAAATCATGGGGCCAGCATAGGAAATGCTCAGTAGGTCGGCCAGCTGCCGATAATCAAATGAGATGTCAACTCCCTTAACGTAGCTCGTGATACGCAGCTCATTACCCCTCTCAATATCATTGTAATCCCCCACCACCTGGAGGTTACAATAGAACTGGCGTACCAAGTCAGGGCAGGTACAGGCATCATAGGTGATGACAGGAAGCCATCCCATATCACCAAATGATCTCTCTACATTGAACAAGGCTAACTCAGCCAAGTTCACCTTGCGACCTCCCTCTACCTTCTTGCGAGCGTAGTGGGCATACTGTGCCTCGGCTTCGTTGGAACGAAAACGAAGATGGTCGTGAACTCTGGGTACCTTGGTATGGGCCATAATATCTGCAAACCACAAGGAAAAATAGATAATGTATTAGTAAGGTAGAAAAATCTGAAATTTCGACATAATAACGATGTAAATTGGACAAAACCCTCACTTTTCACCCATACACGTGGGCAGGAAGACTTACATAGATCCTAAACAAAATTGTGAGACTTAAACAGGAAAAAATTGCTACTAATTAGATTGAATTGCAAGAAATTTCAAGAAATTCAAAATTTCACCAAAATTAGGGCAAAAAGTGAAAATTTTGAGTTTTGCGATAACCAACCGATGAAACTCAAATATTTTTGAGGGCTTTCGTCCATTGACTCACCAACAACAAAATCCCCCAATAAAAATCAAATTTTTACGACTGAAAAAAGTTTAATTTGAAGAAAATGAGATATACGGGTGAAAACCTAGAAAAGAAAACCCAAAAACATGTAAAGGTAAGATACATACCTGTAGGGAAGGTGTAGACGTCGAAACAAGGAACCCAAATGAGCAATGTAGCAGAGTTGGCACTATAGCAACTCAGAGGAAGGAGACGAGTCGAAACAGAGGAGGAAGAATGGAAAATGAACTCAGAATCGGACCATACAAATCTGATTTTGGTCCGGCGGAGAATTCGATTAGAACAATGGACCCCCATATCGACCCCCGCATCGACCCTCGGCTCTCGGGAACCTGACAGAGAACTAGGGGTCGCACCCTGGGTCTGACATACTCCGACCCCCCCATCGACCCCCGGCTCTGGGGAAAGATGGGTGATTTCCCAGGGTCGGATACTGAGGTCAGATACCCATCGACCCCCACCATCGACCCTGCATAGAAAAGACAGTATTTTTTGATAGAATGATCTGAAAATTTTGAAAATAACATCGGTTAGCATATCTACATGAAGTATAAATGATTGCCTCACGTATTTTAATGATTTTCAGGCATCACCATTATCAGAGGGAAAATATGGCTGGGCGTAGAGTAACCAGGCAGAGTCAAAACGCAGTTCCACCACCACCACCCGTGGAGGAAGCCAGTCAAGAAAATATATATGCACAGGGTAATCCGCAGGTTGCACCACCAGTAAACCAGGGTCAGGCAAATCCTACAAACTTGCCACCTCCACCACCGGAGCTGGTAACCGTGGTTATGAACCTAGCGCAACAACTGCAACAAATGCAACAAGCACAGGCTCAAATGCAAGCAGCAATGGGAATGATGTTTCAGACACCACATGCTACACCAATGCCGATTGGACAAACAAGTGCAGCACCGGTGGGTAACCACCCAGCACCTCAAACACCTCAACCACCATCTGCACAGATTCCAGTACCAGGTCCTGAAGCAGTTCAGGTTAATTACCAGTACCCACAACCTATGTTTGGGGCATACCCTCAAAATCAAATGGACCACTCCCGACTGGTCGAGCGATTCTTAAAGATAAAGCCCAAGAAGTTTAGCGGTAAACTGTCTGATCCTTTATGGCTAGCACATTGGATCGACGAGATGGAGAGGAATTTTCTGATGATGACTATTATAGAAGAAGATAAGGTATTATGTGCCACCTTCATGCTAAAAGGTGATGCACATCATTGGTGAAAATCTACTAGGGCCTACCTATTAACCAAGCACGCCCTATTGACCTGGGCTATATATAAAGAAGCTTTCTTTGAGAAGTACTTTCTCTGAAGCTTCAAAGATTCTATGGAGAAGGAGTTCCTGAGTTTATATCAGGGACAGATGTCCATGGATGCATATCAACAGCGTTATGAGGAGCTGTTTTTCTTTGCACCACTCAGCATGCAAGAAGAAGACAACCGTAGGTTTTTCACGGGACTTAGAGGAAGTATCAGAGAGCATGTTCTTGGTTTGGAGAAGAAAATATATAATGAAGCTGTGCAAATTGCTCGAGTTATAGAATCGATCCAGAAGGAGAGTTATTTCATGCAAAACAGAGGTATAAAAAGGCCAGCTGGAAATGCTTATAACAGAGGGAATAACAAGACATTCAAACCCTTCCGTGCTTAAGGCTTTACTGCTGCACCCAAGACTACCCCAGTAGCTCAACAGCAGCCAAAGCCAAATACTGAAGGTCTAAAATGTTATAACTGCAATCAGGCGGGGCATATGGCAAGGGAGTGTCCTAAGCCCAGGAAGCAGCTACATCAAGGATGAGTTTATGCTGTTACATCTAAGGATGCTGTCGTATCACCCGATGTGGTCACAGGTATGACTGAAACCTTTTAAGTTGTATTACATTGTGTGAGCATGTAGACTAAGTTAAAATAAATCACAGGTATCGTACCTATAAATGACATACCCGCCAGAGTACTCTTTGACTCAGGAGCTACTCATTCTTTTATATCTGTGTCATTTGGAAAGAAGCTGAATTTACCCATCAAAACATTAGACTACAAACTACTTGTACGGTCACCGATGGGGTTAGAAGTGGAGTTAGAAAAAGGTTATGGGCCATGTCCAGTTCTCATTGGTGAGAAAATCTTAGATGCAACCTTGATCCAACTTGGGATGGCAAACTTTGACGTCATCTTGGGAATGGACTGGTTAGCTCGGCATTCTGCGAACCTATTATGCGCCGAAAAGAAGCTAACATTTAAAGACAAAGAAGGAGCAGAATTCAGTTTTGCGGGAACCAAACTTCCCCGTAAATGCAAGCTCATACTCTCAGCACTAAAGGCTAAGAAGTGCCTTGAGAAAGGAGCAGTCGGGTATCTAGTATCAGTGGTCGACCTCACCAAAGAAGCACCACGGATGAAAGATATTGATGTCGTGTGGGACTACCCCGACGTATTTTCTAAGGAACTACCAGGATTACCACCCGACCGAACCACAGAGTTTGTGATAGATCTTATACCTGGAGCCGCACCAGTATCAAAAGCACCTTATCGAATGGTTCCTACTGAACTAAAGGAATTGAAAGTACAACTACAAGAACTACTGGACAAGGGTTATATTCGACCCAGTATATCACCATGGGGAGCGCCAGTATTGTTCGTAAAGAAGAAGGACGGTAGCATTCGATTATGTATCGACTATCGGGAGTTGAACAAACTGACAATCAAGAATCGATATCCACTACCAAGGATCGATGACTTGTTCGATCAGTTGCAAGGAGCAAAAGTATTTTCTAAGATCGATCTTCGGTCAGGCTACCATCAGTTGAAGATTAAAGATGGTGTTATTCCTAAGACAGCTTTCAGGACCAGATATGGACATTATGAATTCTTGGTCATGTCTTTTGGATTAACAAATGCACCAGCAACTTTCATGGAACTTATGAACCGGGTTTTCCACGATATGTTGGATACGTCGGTTATTGTATTTATTGATGATATATTGGTATATTCCAAGAACAAGGAAACCCATATTAAGAATCTAAACGCCACTCTACAGCGTTTAAGGAAAGAGAAGCTGTATGTCAAATTTACCAAGTGTGAGTTTTGGCTAAGTGAAGTCGCCTTCCTAGGCCATGTAGTGTCCGCTGAAGGAATCAAAGTGGATCCTAGTAAGGTCGAGGCTATTGTAAAGTGGGAAGCACCAAAGGGCGTTGCAAAAATTAGAAGTTTTCTAGGTTTAGCTGGTTATTATCGGCGATTTATGGAAGACTATTCCCGAATTGTCGTACTTCTCACCAGTCTGACTAAGAAAGGTGAAAAGTTTGTGTGGACGGATAAATGCGAGAAGAGCTTCCAAACCTTGAAGACCAGATTGATATCCGCTCCGATTTTGACTATTCCGGTTCCAGGACAGCCATTTATCTTGTACACCGATGCGTCAGGACTGGGATTAGGATGTATGCTTATGCAAGGAGAACAAGTAATTGCTTATGCCTCAAGATAGTTAAAGACACATGAAAAAAATTATCCCACTCATGATTTGGAGTTAGCGGTAGTAGTACATGCTGTCAAGATATGGAGACATTACCTATACGGGGAAAAGTTTCAGATTAAATCGGACCACAAAAGTCTTACTTATCTATTTAATCAAAAGGATTTGAATATGAGACAAAGAAGATGGCTGAAACTATTGAAAGACTATGATTGTGATATCCAGTATCATCCGGGGAAAGCTAATGTAGTAGCGGATGCGTTGAGCAGAAAGGCAATGATAAAATCTCAAGAAGAGGTTAGCACAACTGCAGCAATGTGTACTATTGGAACGGTATTCAATCACGGCAATGAGCAGTATGTGATAGATACAACGGATGGATCAGCTAACCAAGGGTTCATTCATCGATTTTCCAATATATTCGTTGCATTCAAGATTATACCGGATATAATTGATGAAGTGAAGACAGCTATCAAATCAGACCCTTACCTGAGAACGGTACAAGAAGACATTGAAAAAGGTAGAACTAACCCTGAGTTCACCTTGGACGAAGAGAAGGTATTGAAGTACAAAGGAAGAATATGTGTACCCGAAACAGAAAGTGTGGACAATTGACACCGATTGATCAAAGAAGCCCATACCACCATCTATTCAATACACTCGGGAAGTACAAAAATGTATCATGATCTAAAGAAATTATATTGGTGGAGAGGAATGAAAGCAAACATAGCTAAGTTCATGTCGCAGTGCCTAAATTGTCAGATGGTAAATGTTGAACGACAAAGACCCGCAGGACTGTTACAGCCGTTACCGGAACTAGCATGGAAATGGGACTGCATCACTATGGACTTCGTCATAGGATTACCATTGACTCCTCGAGTAGTCGACGTAGTTTGGGTGATTGTAGACCGCCTGACTAAAACAGCTCGCTTTATACCGATACGACCTCAGTATACACTAGAGAGGTTAGCAAAGTTGTATGTGGATAATATTGTTCGATTACACGGTGTACCAGAGAGCATTGTGTCCGATAGAGATCCACGATTTACTTCCAAGTTTTGGGAAGGATTACAAAAGGCTATGGGTACAACATTAAAGTTTAGTACTGCATTCCATCCACAGACAGATGGACAGTCAGAGCGTACAATTCAGATTCTAGAAGATATGCTACGAGCATGTGTAATTGATTTTAAAGGATCATGGGATGAAAAGTTACCACTGATCGAGTTTTCTTATAACAATAGCTATCAGGCTACTATACAGATGTCACCCTATGAAGCACTGTATGGCAAAAAGTATCGAACTCCTTTATTTTGGAATGAAGTTGGGGAACGTAGTCTCGTTGGACCAGAATTTGTTGAAGAGACTTGTCGAGTGGTCGACATTATCAAGGAAAGAGTGAGAACAGCCTAGAATCGTCAGAAGCAATATGCAGATACTCGACGCAGAGATCTTGAGTTCGTCATGGGTGATAAAGTATTCTTAAAGGTATCGCCTATGCGAGCTCTAAAACGGTTCGGACAGAAGGGGAAACTAAGTCCAAGATATGTCGGGCCATATGAGATCTTAGCAAAACGTGGAAAAGTGGCTTACCAGTTAGCACTACCACCATTTATGTCAAGTGTGATGACGTATTTCATATTTCCTTATTGAAGAAGTATGTCAAAGATCCAACGCACGTTCTGACAGTAGGTCTACCTGATTTGATTGATGATTTGACATTTGAAGTAACACCAACTGAAGTCACCAGCCGAAAGGTTCAACGACTACGCAATCAAGATATCTTTTATGTTAAGGTCACTTGGAGAAGTAGAGACATGGAAGAAATTACATGGGAAGAAGAGAATGTTATGAGAAAGCAATACCCTCATTTATTCGACTCAGAAGTTATGAAAAATTTTGGGGATGAAATTTTTATAAGTAGGGGGAGTTCTAAGACCCGCATCAAACTAACCCGGTTTTACCACCTTGAACCAGGTCTACCCATCATGGTCGAACCAAATGGATCACGTGCGTGAAGGAGATCATGATCCCAGGTATTAAACTGACCCAAAAACACTCAAAATAAGGGGAGGGTCGCATACCCAGCAAGGGAGGGTCGGACCCCCCCCAGTATAAAAGTCAGACCCCCAGTTTTACATGGGGGGTCGGACATTTTAAGGACCAGGGGTCGACGGGATCTTTGACCCCCCCTATCGACCCCCGGTAGTCAGTAAAAACAGCTCGAACAAAAAATTAGGAAACTTTCCTAATTTCAATGGGATTCCTTCCTAATCTCAATGGAACTTATTCTAGGAATTTTTACTCTATAAATAGGACGTCCCTAAGCCTCTTTCACTCCTTTTAGAACCCTAATTGGATTGAGAGAAAGAGAACGAGAAAGAGAAGAGAAGAGAAGGAAAGTAGAGAAGAAGATCATGGAGAAGCCTTCAGAGAAACAAGCCTAATTCTCTGGTAAGGATACCAACTCCATATAATTCTACAGACCTTAGAATAGATAGAGAAGAGGGAATGATCTAGGAGGAACCCAAATCATCTACCCTTGGTTAGGTTTTCATGGAAAATCATGGGGGAAATCATGAAAGCCATATAGGTGAATAAACCATGGTTCTAGGCCATAGAACATGTGTGAAATGGACTGTAGGAGCAAGCCATAGGACCCCAAACATGAAGAATGGACTGAAGGAAGAAAAATTGACAAAACCCACAGGGGGTCGCATGGGGGTCGATGGCCAATCGACCCTACCAGACCCTGAGCATCGACCTCCAGTGTTCGGGAAGTCCAGAATAGGGGTGGTCGCACCCAGGGTCGATCAAACCTCCGACCCTAGCATCGACCCCCAGTTAGCAGCATGCTTTTTAAAGTCTGAATTAATTCTAATTAAATTCTATCGACTTGGTTATGTTTTCTAGTGATATAATATCGATATATAGTTGATTCTTAAAGCTTGAAAGAGGACTTACGATCAAGTAAAGGTGAGGGAACAAGACCTAAACTAATTGGTTAATAATAAACTGTTTTACTTTTGAGTCCAATGCAATGATTGATTTTATGTGTGTATGATTGTTAAGTGCATTCAATATGTCATCCAATATTTCTATTATTACTGTACATGCATATTTAATTCTTGTTTATACATGATAATGATGATGACGATGATGATGATAGGAATAGGCATGTGGATGTATGTGTGTGGTTAGTGTGCTTGATGCGAGCGAGTATCAGGGGGAGGTATCATAGGCCAGGCCTCAGCACTCTAGCTCTATCTCTAACTCAAGTCTTGTGCATTAGCATCGTCGTATCGCCATTACTTTAGCAGAACTATTATGTCGTAGAGTATCAGGGGAGGTGGTCTCGGTCCTTGTAGTCTCTGACTCTATCGGGGGGCCTTAGCTCTATCTCTATGGGCATTCTGAGGTATGCTGGGGTGAGGCCTTGGATACACTGTTTGGCATTAGGATTGGTTAGTTGCGAGCCCAGTTTGAAAGCCCTCGCCAGCAGGGGCTTATGTGTTGGTATGGCACTGTAAAGCAATAAATGTTAACCTTTGTTGTACAATGTTCATGGTAGGGTGGATGGGGATGACAATAAACGTTAACCTTTGGGGGGGCTTCCACACCCTGTGTATAGAGGAGGGGTCAATAAACGTTAACCTTTGATCTCCAACCCTTTCTATTGCATATTGCAAACTTTAAACCAGACCAAAGATATGAATTGAATGCATGCATATGTATTGTTGCATTGTTTTGTTAGCTCACTGAGCCATGATGTGTGCTCACCCTCTCGACGTCGAATATTTTTAGTTGATGATGCAGGTACTACCGTCGAAGATTATGTCAACGCTCCAGTGTACGGGCACATGACGGCGATGGAAGTTGAAGATGAAGTGGATACGCATGACTCCTCTTGCGAGTGCAACTCATGCGTATTCGATTCGATTTTATTTTAATTATTTGGATTTAGTAAAGAAATGTAATTGATATTTATTTATGTCTTAAATGATACAGAATAATTTGCTACTTAAATATGATTATCACATCTAGATTTCTCAGTTCGTTTTACTATAAGACTTCCGCTATTGTGTATTTTACTCTGATTATGAATGTGGATGTATGAGGTTTAGATAAAACGGATATAGCCTACTCGAGATCCTGGTTGAACCGTTGGTTTGCTAGCGGTTCATCACACCATCCTGGGTGTGACAGGCTCTCGGTGAGCTGACAGGGTTTGTGTGATTGCATACCCTGTGGTCGCATATACTGTGACCCCACCATCGACCCCACGATGAAAAATACTCTGTTTTGACCGAATGACTTTAAAGATTGAAAGTTTGCCTTGCTTATTTGGATTTTGACATGAGAATGACGTATATTATGATTGCCTCATATGTTCTTTGACTTTCAGACACTACCACCGTCGAAAACAGGAAATGGTTGGGCGAAGAATAACCCGGAGAGGACGTAACCCAATTCCACCACCACCACCTGTGGAGGAAAATAGCCATGAAAACCCTGAGGAATAGGAGAATCAGAATGTGGTATGGCCAGGATTCAACGACCAGGCTAACCCTACAAACTTGCCAGCCCCACCTACAGATTTGGCTACTGCGGTGATAAACCTAGCACAACAGTTGCAGCAAATACAGCAAGTACAAGCCAACATGCAAGTTGCTATGGGAATGGCTTTCCCAGCTGCAAACACTACACCTTTACCGGCGAGACAAGCTAGTACCGTACCAGGGGGTAGCAACACCGTGCCCCAAGCGTTAGCTATAAACAACACAGTACCTCAAGCACCTCAAACGCCATTTGTACAAGCTCAAGTACAAAACCCTAAAGTAGCTCAAGGCATATACAACCAAGGCAATTACGAGTATCAACCGCCTATATATGGAGCATATGCTCAGTATCAGTTGGACCATTCTCGACTAATCGAGCATTTTCTGAAGATGAAGCCTAAGGAGTTTAATAGCAAGCCAGCGGATCCTTTGTGGCCAGCTCACTGGATCGACGAGATGGAAGGAACTTAATGATGATGACTATAAATGAAGAGGAAAAAGTGTTATGTGCCACATTTATGCTGAAGGGCGATACACATCATTGGTGGAAGTCTACTTGAAGTTATCTATTAACGAAGCTGTAAGCACCCCATTTTTGCCACCCTCAGCATAAGTGAACCAATATGGCAAGTATTCAGCCTTTAACCCAAAGGTTGGTGATTCTCTAATGAACCCCATAGCGGATTACCTACTTGGATGAATAGGTCGTGAAATTATCTTCGAAATGAGACCAGAATCATCAAATTCTGACGTCAAACAAGAAAGATATCGTAGTTTGAAAGTGCAAGGGCATTTACATAATTATCGTATTATGCATGCATTATCATTCAAACTTCAAGACATCATATCTTGGTCATCTGATCGGAATCAGATGATTCAAAGGCCAATATTCCTTATTTTCAGTCATCTTCAAAGTGGATGTGAAAAATTCCGAGTAGAAGTCACCAGTGGGCCCCATGCAAGCTTTCATGTAAAATTATCGTACGAACTTCAAAGCTCCATATCTTTATCGTTCTACATCGGATTCAGATGATTTCAAGGTCATTATTCTTCATTTGTAATGTTCTACAAAGTGGACGTAAAAAAATATCGGGTAGAAGTCTCTGAAGGGTCCATGCAAAATTATACATGAAAATGGTCATTTAATCTTCAAAAATTTATATTTTGGTCACCCCATATCCAAATCAAGTAATTTCAGCTTCATTATGTTCCATTTTTAGTATTTTACAAAGTGGACGTAAAAAAATCTCGGGTAGAAGTCTCCGAAGGATCCCATGCAGAATGGTCAGTCAAATTATCAATAATTGGCATGCTTAAACTTCAAAAATTCATAAGTTGGCCATTTCATTTCCAAATGAGATGATTCAAGTTCTAATATTCCTCATTTTTAATGTTCTACAAAGTGAACGTAGAAAATTTGAAATAGATGATATCAAAAAATTCCATATGGAAGGGTGACAGAAATTGACTATGAAATGTCAACCTTAGTCCAAACCAACTTAATTCAGCTTAGTCTAACTTAGCCCGGCCCAGCCCAGACCAATCCAGATCAAGTTATGTCAGTCATATGCATGCATTCCTTTTATATGTGTATAATGTATAATATATTATTGTACATAATATATATATATATATATATATATATATATATATATATATATATATATATATATATATATTATATTTAGTTATATTATAGGAAAGAGAGGAAAGTGAGGCCGTGGAAAGAGAGGAAAGAGAGGCCATAGGAAAGAGAATGGAAGAAAGAAAAAAGGAAAGAGAGAGAGAAATAAAAGAAAAAAAGAAAAAAAAAAGATAAAAAGATTCTAGAAAACGTGAAAGAGAGGGAGAAAGAAAAAAAAGGAAGGAAAGAGGAAGGAAAGAAAAAAAAAGAAAAAAAAAAGGAAATGTTTTCTAAGAAAGAAAACGTGAAAATAGAGGGAAAAAGAAAAAAAGGAAAGAAAAGAAGGAAGAAGAAAAGGAAAGAAGAAAGAAAGGAAAGAGAGAAGGAATTTTCTAGAAGAAGGAAAGAGAGAAGGGATTTTCTAGAAGAAGAAGGAGAAAAAGGAAAGAAAGGAAGAAGAAAAAACGTGGGAAGGAAGAAAAGAAAGGAAAAAAAAAAATGGAAAGAAAGGATTTTCTAGAAGAAAAAAAAGAAGAAAAAGAAGGAAGAGAGAAGAAGGAAAGAGGAAGAAAGGATTTTCTAGAAGAGGGAGAGAGAGAAAACATGTGGAATAGAGAGGGAGAAGAGAAAAGGGAAGGAAGAGAAGAAAGGAAAGAAGAAAAAAATGAAGAAAAAAAGATTTTCTAGAAAAAGAAGAAAGGAAAGAAGGATATTCTAGAAGATGAGAGAAAAAGTATAAATAGGCAAGAGAAGAGAGAGGAGGCTCTCTTTTTCCAGACCATAAAGAGAGGAGAACGTGAGTGAGGAAGAGGAGAACGTGAGTAAGAGAGAGAAAATATGAGAGAGGGAGAAAGAAAGAGAGAAGAAAAGAAAAAAAAAAAGAAAAAAGATTCCCCTTCACGTTTTCTAGAAAGAAAACGTGAAAGGGGGAGAGAAAAAGAAAAAAAATTATTAAAAGATAAAGGAGAAGGAGAATGGGGGAGGAGAAAGAGAGAGAGAGAGAGAGAGAGAGAGAGAGAGAGGGCATTGAGGAGAGGAAGGAAAATAGAGAGAGAGGGAGACATAAAAAAATCTCTAAAAAATAGAGAGAGAGAGAGAGAGAGAGAGAGAGGAAGCAGGGAAATTGAGAGAAAATGAGAAAAAGGGGAAGAAGAGGATCGATGAAGACGGTTGAAGAAGCAGAAGGAGCGACCAAGGTAAGCCCAGCCCTCCTTTTGCTCTAGTGTTTTTTCTATTTTTTTTTTTTTTTTTTGTTGATTGCTGCAGCATACAGTCAAAATCACCGATTTATTAGATCACATTACCCTCTTCTAACCTGCTGCAACTTCTTCATATCCCACCTCATCACCCAGCAAAACCACTCCACCAGTCCATCCGAAAACTACTTACCTATGCATGCTCATGACCTGCCTTTACCATTGTGATCAAACCAATCATGCAATCTTACATACACCTAGCCGAAACCCATTCCCACCTAAATTCTTTCCCCATTATTGATCCAAAGCCTTTGTTTTCTCTAAAAAAATCTTAATTTATTAACATTGGTCTCAGCCATTGAATGTTAATTTGTTTTGATGTTGCTGAATTTTAAGTGATTAATAAAAATCTGATATTAATTGAATGTACCATGGATCATGGAATTCAACGAGATTAATTTTGGCTATGTGATGTGGAATATAAATGTCGTTGATCCGACTACATGATCTGAATTTTTATGAGATTAATCATGGTCCTTGATATTGAATTTTTAATATGACAAAATTTAGTCATTGATCATGAATGAATGTTATGTGATGAAAATTGAACCTCGATCATGAACCTTAATGGGATTGATCTGATTATGGCTATGATTTTTAATGTGATTGATCCATATGATTCGAATTTTATGAGATTGGTCCAACTATATGATTGGGAATTTTTATGGCATTGATTATGGCTATTGATCTTGGATTTTGTGGTGATAAATTTGATCCTTGGATGATAATTTTATTTTTGATCATATGATGATGAATATGGGTCATTAGTTGATAAGTTTATGTTAATCATGAATGAAATCTTATGGTGATTGATCTGAGAATGTCTGAATTTTATGTGATAAAATTGATCCGGATGCTTGAAATTAGTTATGAAATTGATCCAATCACATGCTTGAAATTATTTATGAAATTGATTTCATCGGATGCACGACATTGTTATGAAATTGGACCAATGATCTTGAAATTTGATGTGATTAAAATTGGACCATTGATCTTGAAATCTTGATGTGGTTATGATCCTTTAGATTCAGAAATTCAATGAAATTGATCCAACCACATGATCTGAATTTTATGAGATTAATCATGACCATATGATTGGAATTTTAATGAGTTGATTATAGACCATTGATCTTGGAATTATGATATGATAAAAATTAGATCATTGATCTTGAAATTTTAATAAAATAGGATCATTGATCTTGGAGTTTTGATTTGATCCGTTGATCATAATTTACCTTGATTTGAGTAATCTGAATGGTTAGATTATTAATTTGAGTAATTTAAACCATTGGATTGTCATCAAAGTGATGTAAATGGATATGAACGGTTAGATTATCATGATAAGTGATCTGGACCGTTAGATTATCTTTGGGAGTGATTGAAATAAATTTAAACGATTGGACTATCATCAAGAATGATTTAAATCATTAGATTTCCATCATAGTGTGTTTTAGAAGAATTTAAGCCATTGGATAGATATCATGAGTAATATAAATGAATCTGGACCATCGGATTGTCTTGATGATTGATTTAAATGAATATGAATGGTTAGATTATGATTTTGAGAGAATTTAAACCGTTGGATCTTGATCATAAATGATTTAAAAGAATTGGAATCATTGGATTTTAGTCTAATTATGAATATATCTTGACATGAGATCTAAGCCGTTGATTTTGGCTATTTTGATGAAATTTAGGAATTTGATCTGGATATATTATTGAAGAGATAAAAAGATATCTAACATTGATTAAGGATCTGACCTTGGGAGATTCACATTAAATCCCATCCATAGATCTAGAGAATCTCATCTGAGACACATTGAGACATAATTTGATTGAAAATAATACATGAGATGCCATTTTATTTGTCTATTATATCTTGATGAATGCTCTCACATGCTTGCTGCTATAATGATTCACATTCTTTCTTACCATTCATGAGATGATATATGTTGTTCGTTGTCATATTTGAATGATATTTTTTATTTTGGTAATAATTTAATTTATGCAACACCCTAGTCGAACTGTCATATCTGTACACCTAGCAAACATATTAGGTATGGGGACGTGCATTTAGGCACCCATATTCTTGAGAAGGGCATAATGGGAATAATAAAAGCCTTAATAAAGAAAGAAAAATATTTTGTCAAACTTTTCAAAATTAGAACTTAGGTTGAAAAGGATAATTTAGGACGATTTTGCCCCTTGGTAAACTCTAAACCTAGAATAGGTTCTCAACCCTAAACCTAGAATAGGTTCTCAACCCTAAACCTAGAACAGGTTCTCACATTCTAACCTAGAACAAGTTATCCCACCAAGCCCGAACTACGTGGATTCTGATTCCTAAGGTAAACTCTAGGATACGTAGGCCATTTGGGAGAATCCCAAATTCGGATCCAAACCTTAGTCCACTCGGACTATCCGTAGATCTACTAGGATATTTATCCCCATTTCGACCCAGAGCCTGAACTACACGGATTCTGATTCCTAGGTCAAACCCTAGGATACGTAGGCCATTTGGGAGAATCTCAAATTCGGATCCACACCCTTAGTCCACTCGGACTATCCATAGATCCACTAAGATATCCATTCTCATTTCAACCCATCATCCCGAACTACGTGGATTCTGATTCCTAGGTCAAACCCTAGGATACGTAGGCCATTTGGGAGAACCCCAAATTCGGATCCAAACCTTAGTCCACTTGGACTATCCATAGATCACTAGGATATCCATTCACATTTTGACCCAAATAGGGTTACCCACATTTTGACCCAAATAGGGTTATCCACATTCCAACCCATAATGGGTTATCCATATTTTAACCCAAATAGGGTTATTCTTAGATCCACTAGGACTATCTATCAGTCCACATGGACTATCCAGATCCTAACCCATAGGGTTTCTCATCCTTTCAAGCATAAATTTCAACTTGAACAATGAACTTAATCATGCACAAGCATAAATCACAGCCATAAACTTTAATCACACCTGAACTACGATGGTGAACCTGATTTTCAGAATAAATCCATGATACGTAGGCAATCTGATGGATACAGATTCGGTTCAATGATATCAAACCACTTGGTTTGATTCGGTTTAACAGATAGAGTTTAGCATAGGAAAGGTATAGGAGACTGATTTCAATCGGACGGTTTGGGTGCCTAACCCCTTCCCATAATCGTAACCTGATGCTTACCCAATCTCTGAAGGACCAGAAATCCAATCTAAGGGTCATGAGTCAATCGAAGTCTTACCTTGGGGTGAGATTTCACATTTCTAAGGTCCTAGACCTTAATCTAGGTGGCGACTTCTAAAATTTTCAATCTTTGTCCTCACAGAAGCACACCCAATTGACCTGGGCTATCTATAAAGAAGCATTCTTCGAGAAGTATTTTTTCAGAAGTTTCAGAAATGCGATGGAAAGAGAGTTTCTGAGTCTATATCAGGGACAGATGACTATGGATACGTATCAACAACGTTATGAAGAGCTATTTTTCTTTGCTCCCTCTAGCATGCAGGAGAAAAATACCAAAATCTGAAGGTTCATTATGGGACTTAGGGAAAGTATCCATGAGCATGTATTGGGACTGAAAAAGAAGGTTTATAATAAAGCGGTACAGATTGCTTGAGTACTGGAATCGAGCCAGAGGAAAAGTTATTTTGCTCAGAATAGAGGTATCAAAAGGCCTAATGGAAATTCATATAATGGAAGAAACACAAATTCATTTAAACCCTTCCGTACTCAAGGCTTTAATGTTGCAACCAAGACTACCCGACAGTCCAACCTCAATAGAAGAAAAGTAGTAATGGAGTAAAATGCTTTAACTGTAATCAAATAGGACATTATTCAAGGGAGTGTCCTAAGCCCAGGAAGCAGGTACAACAAGGAAAGGTTTATGCAGTTACATCTGAAGATGTTGCCGCATTGCCTGATGTGGTTACAGGTATCGTACCTATTAATGGCATACCCGCCAGAGTACTCTTTGATTCTGGAGCTACTCATTCTTTTATATCTATGTTATTTGGAAAGAAGCTAAATCTATCCCTCAGACCTTTAGACTACAAATTGCATGTATGTTCACCTATGGGATTAGAAGTGGAACTAAAAAAAGGTTATGGACCATGTCCAGTTCTTATCGACGAAAATATTTTGGATGCAACCTTAATTCAACTCGAGATGGCAGACTTTGACGTTATATTGGGGATGGATTGGTTAGCTCAGCACTCTGCAAACCTATTATGTGCAGGAAAAAAAACTAACATTTAAAGACAAGGAAAGAGCAGAGTTTAGTTTTTGCAGGAACCAAACTTCCCCGTAAACGAAAACTCATTCTCTCTGCATTAAAGGCTAGAAAATGCCTCGAGAAATGAGGAATTAGGTATCTAGTATCTGTGGTCGACCTCACCAAGGAAGCACCATGAATGGAGGATATTGATGTTGTGCGTGAATTTTGGGATGTATTTCCTGAGGAACTACCAGGACTACCACCCGACCGAGCGACAGAGTTTGTTATAGATCTTATACCCAGAGCTGCACCAGTATCTAAAGCACCCTATCAAATGGCTCCTACTGAACAGAAGGAACTGAAGGTACAACTACAAGAATTATTGGACAAAGGATTATATCAGACCTAGCATATCACCATGGGGAGCACCGATATTGTTCGTGAAAAAGAAGGATGAAAGCTTCGACTGTGTACAGACTATCGGAAATTGAATAAGCTTACAATTAAGAATCGGTACCCATTGCCTCGGAACGATGACTTATTCAATCAGTTGCAAGGTGCCAGAGTGTTCTCCAAAATTGATCTTCGGCCAGGAAACCATCAGCTGAAGATTAAGGAAGGTGATATTCCGAAGACAACATTCAGAACAAGACATGGACATTATGAATTTTTAGTCTTGTCTTTTGGATTAACTAACGCACCCGCAACTTTTATGGAACTCATGAATTGGGTATTCCATGATATGTTGGATACGTCAGTCATTGTGTTTATTGATGATATATTAGTTTACTCCAAGGACAAAGAAACTCATGTCACAAATCTAAGAACCGCTCTGCAGCGACTAAGAAAAGAGAAGCTTTACGCCAAATTTACAAAGTGTGAGTTTTGACTAAATGAAGTTGTTTTCCTAGGCCATGTTGTATCCACTGAGGGAATTATAGTGGATCCTAGCAAGATTGAATCCATTGTGAAATGGGAAGCACCTAAGAATGTTGCAGGCCTAGCTGGGTATTACCGACGATTCGTGGAAGATTACTCTAGAATCGTCGTACCTCTCACCAGTTTGACTAAGAAAGGAGAAAAGTTTGTTTGGACCAAAAAATGTGAGGAGGGTTTTCAAACATTGAAAGCTAGATTGATATCTGCTCCCATCTTGACTATTCTTATTCCAGGACAACCATTTACCTTGTCCATTGATGCGTTTGGGTTGGGTTTAGGATGTGTGCTTATGCAAGGAGAACAAGTAGTTGCGTATGCCTCAAGACAACTGAAGACACATGAGAAGAACTATCCCACTCATGACTTGTTGTCAAGATATGGAGACATTATTTGTATGATGAGAAATTTCAGATTAAGTCAGATCATAAGAGTCTCACTTATCTTTTTAATCAGAGGAAGTTGAACATGAGACAAAGAAGATGGCTGAAATTATTGAAGGATTATGATTGTGATATCCAATATCATCCAGGAAAGGCTAATATAGTTGCTGATGCGCTAAGCAGAAAAGCAATGATAAATTTCCAAGGAGAAGTTAACACGATTACGGCAATGTGTGTTACAGAAAAAGTATTCAATTATAGTAATGAGCAATTCGTGATAGATACACCGGATGGATCAACCAACCCAGGTTTTATTCATCGATTTTTAAATATGTTTGTCACATTGAAGATTATACCTGATATATTAGACGAAATGAAAGTCACTATTAAATCAGACCCTTATCTGAGAACGGTGCAAGAAGATCTCGAAAAAGGTAGGACTACTCCTGAGTTCACCTTAGACATCGAAAAGGTACTAAAATACAAAGGAAGAATATGTGTTCCTGAAAATGAAGACTTGGATATTAGACACAGATTAATGAAGGAAGCTCACATCACCACTTATTCGGTACATCCTGGAAGTACGAAGATGTATCATGATCTAAAGAAACTATATTGGTGGAGAGGAATGAAAGCGGATGTAGTTAAATTTGTGTCTCAATGCCTAAATTGTCAGAGGATAAAGGCTAAAAGGCAAAGACCTGCAGGATTGTTGCAGCCACTGCCAGAAACAGTATGAAAATGGGACTGCATCACTATGGACTTCATTACCGGGTTACCATTGACTCCCCGAGTAGTTGACGCGGTCTGTGTGATTGTAGATCGTTTGACTAAGACAGCTCATTTCATAGCTATACGACCTCAATATACCCTAGAGAGGTTGGCCAAGCTATATATGGATAATATTGTCAAATTGCATGGTGTATCGGAAAGCATTGTGTCCGACAGAGACCCACGCTTTACCTCAAACTTTTGGGAAGGATTACAGAAGGCTATGGGTACAATTTTAAAGTTCAGTACTGCATTCCATCCTCAGACAGACGGACAGTCAGAGCGTACCATTCAGATTTTAGAAGACATGCTTCGAGCTTGTGTTATTGATTTCAAAGGATCATGGGATGAGAAACTATCGTTGATCGAGTTCGCCTATAACAACAGCTATCAGGCTACTATACAGATGTCACCCTATGAAGCATTGTATGGTAGGAAGTGTCAAACTCCTTTGTTTTGGAATGAAGTTGGAGAACGGAGTCTTGTTGGACCAGAGTTTATTAAAGAGACTAGTCGAGTAGTCGACACTATCAAGGAAAGAGTTAGAATAGCTCAGAACCGTTAGAAACAGTATGTAGATAATCGACGTCGAGACCTTGAATTCGTCGTAGGTGATAATGTATTCCTGAAAATATCACCTATGCGAGGCTTAAAACTATTCGAACAGAAAGGGAAGCTAAGTCCGAGACTTGTCGGGCCATATGAGATTCTAGCTAAACGTGAGAAAGTGGTGTATTAGTTAGCACTACCCCCATTAATGTCAAGTGTGCATGATGTATTTAATATCTCATTACTGAAGAAGTATGTCAGAGATCCAACACATGTGATAACAGCGGATCTACCAGGTCTAACTGATGATTTGACATTCGAAGTAGCAACAACTGAAATTACCAGTCAGAAGGTTCAACGTCTAAGCAACCATGACATTTATTACGTTAAGGTTACTTGGAGGAGCCAAGATGTAGAAGAGATCACATGGGAAGAAGAGAATGCTATGCGAAAGCAATATCCTCACCTTTTCGACTCAGAAGGTATGTGTAAATTTTGAGGACAAAATTTATAATAAGAGGGGGGAATTGTAAGACCCGTATTGTACTAACCGGTCTTACCACCTTGTATCAGGTTTTTCTATCATGGTCGGGTCAAGCGGACCGAGTGCGTGAAGAAACCACAAGGCTGTCAACACCCCGATTTTGCCACTGCGGGGATCTCCGCTCTCATTGGGGTACCATACGCAATGAGAGGGGTGTAAAAAAATCAATAAATAAATAAATAAATAAATAAAAATAAAAATAAAATAAATAAAATATAATAATAATAATAAAAATGAATGAAACAAAGATATATATAAAAAAAAGGAATGATATATATATATATATATATATATATATATATATATATATATATATATATATATATATTTAAAATGAAAAAGGGGTGGGGGGTAATTTGGGTACAAAATGAAAAAAAAAAAAAAAAAAAACAGCCCAGACCCCTAAAAGAAGGGATCGAAGACGCCAAAAAATAAAAAAAAAGGATGAAATCGAGGGAGGAGAAGAAAAGAGGAGAGAGAGATTGAGAGAGGCAGTGAGGGAGAGAGTTGCAGGGGAAGAGGGGAGGTCATCACCTCAACCCTCCTCCCCGAAATCCCTCCCCCAAAAGCCACCGGACAGAGCTTCTCCCCAGCCGCCTCGACTTTTCAGCCATCAACAGCACATGAGAAGTCCTCATTTCCCGCAGCCAGAAACCCCCATTTGGAGGGACCGGCAGACAGAAGCAGAGAGGAAGAGATAAAAGGGAGGAAGGGGCTTATCTTCCCAAGAGATGGGAGAAAGGCTGGGAGATTGAGAAGAGGTACCGAGAGGAGAAGTAGGGTTTCAGTGGCCAGCAGAGAAGAACCATGGTTTTTTTTTTTTTTTGTGAGTTTTTTTTTATTTTTTATGGTGTCAGCTACTGCGGTGGTGAGAGGATATGATCTGCAAAAATCATGGAAAGAGTGGTGAACGGCTAAAGGTTTCTCGAACCAAAAAGACGAGAGCAAAGAGGGAAGGTTTCCTCATTTCCTGGGATCTGACCAAGAGCATCAGAGGAGAAAAAGGGGCACCATCACTGTCGTCGACCTCGGAGAAAGAGGAGGATCACAACTACATGTAAGGTATTTCCGCGATGATTTTTCTTTAATTTCTTTTGTTGTTATTGGTTTGTTGATTGCTGTGTTTTTTTTTTTTCATCTACTCATATAGAATTTCCATTGTTATTCTATTTTTTATTATTCTTTCATCCACCTTCTATTTAGTTCTCCATTTTTCCAAGATTAATTTCTTTATGATGGATTATTTTCCTTCTGATAAGTGATCTTTTACAATTTTAGTTATAGTCAGGGTAGGCCAGTAGAAATTAAATCTCAGTTCAATTGGGTGTTGTAATGCTGTAGTAATGTTAGGTACCATTGGTTTTTTTTAAGCTCTCTAGGGTTTGTTCGGCTCCTGTGGGTCAGATTTGGATGCTGCTAGGGGTTTCTTTCTTTCAATTCCTTTTGCTTCGTTGCTAGCTTGATTTGCTAGTCATTTTTTTGGGAGTTTATTTTTCTCTGTTCGATTATATTTTATTTTACTTGTTTTCTGTTATTTGTTTTGTTTATTTCTCATTACAAATCAGATGTAATTTTGGGTTCTCCTGTTCCTAATTTTAATTTTGACTTCAGTTGGGTTTCGGTTAGGGTGTTCCTTAGGGTTTATTCTCATTTTTTTTTTCTTTTCTTTCTTTTCTTTTGTTTTGTTTATGATAATAGCCACTGTTGTTCCCATCACTATTCTTCAATCTCTTGATTTTGAGGAATTCCATGTTTATACAGTGAGTTTAAGTGTTAGATGTGAGTGATTCCTTCAGTTAGTGATGTGCTTCTAATCCAGTGATTGAATCTGGTTATCTCTCAAAGTCTGCTATGCCTAATTTTAATAAGTGAAATCAGATCAGATTTTTATTTTCTCATTCTCCACATCGGGTTAAGTGTTTCTCATTTCGTAAGATTTCGGACGACTAAACTGGTTCAGATCTGGGAAGCCCGATTAGGATTTAATGTGAAAGGTCTTGATTATGTTTTCAAATATATCGGTCTGATTTGATTTCATAGCTAAATTTTTGTTGGTCATGTTATGATTTATTTTCCATTCTTGATTTTGTAAGATCATATTCCCTATTAATGTCTGGGTGCAAGGATTTCTTTTCTTTCCCCTGTGCATTTTCTCCAGGCATGGTTGAATCTAAATAGGACCAGCTCAGATTGAGATTGACCATTGCTAGTTTGTTTTATTTTATTGGTAATTCTTTTTGCTTTCTCTATATTAGGTGGGTTGGTTTAGTTCAGTTTGTTGGAGTCAATAGAGTTTGGTTTTAGTCTATTTAGTTTTGGTTCAGGTCTGGGTTTGGGCTAGAGTATTGGTTCAGGCTTGTTATGGTCTGACCTGGCTGCATTTAGGCTTTAGATCTTAGCTGGTCCATGTTTTGAGGTGGGGTTTGGTTCATATTTGGCCTGGTCTGGTCTGGTCTGGTCTGGTCAGGATGGCCTAGTATTATTTGTGGGTTTGGTTTTGTGGACCTAGTTTAGGTCTGGTTTGGCTTTGTTTAAGCCAGACCCAGTTCAGTCATGATAGGCTCTGTTTGGTTCGGGTTGACCCAATTTGGGTCATTTTTTGGTATGATTTAGTGGTTCAGTTGTGGTTTAGGCCAGGTTTGGGGGCTAACCCAATTGTTTTGGTTTAGACGGTATGGTTGTGGCCTGGTTAGCCAGGCCCACTCTGATCTGATCTAAGTTGGACCATTGTTCACCCAAGTGTAGGTTGGTTCGGGTCCCTTGAATTCAGCCCTTGGGCTAGGCTTTTGGTTGGGTTTGGCCCAACTTAAAGTGAAGTTTGGCTAGTCCAGTTTGGTTTGATTTAAAGTGGGCTTAGGGTTAGCCAATTCGTTTGGTTTAGGTCCATTTGAGTTAGGTTTTTATTGGTCCCCCTCCTTGAGCTGTCTTGTTTGTGTTGGGCTGATTCGGCTCATTTGTAAGCCATTTTGTGGTAGGACATTGATGATCACATGCTTTATGTCATGCATATGTTTATTTTATCTTAATTTGATTATGTTACGTCATGGGTGAACCATAACTTGTCTATATATGCTTAATTTCAGTAAATGCTTATTTCAACATGTGGTTCCCACCCCAAAAGTGTTCCCTATTTGAATACTTAATGTAATAGATGTATGTTTAGGGATGATGTGCACGGGTGCATCACAGGCCTCACATGAATGGCTGTGACATCTTGATACTACTGTTTAGGGGTTCTAATAAGCCTGACCTTTGTGGGCTCATTTAGAATGAACCCACCCAACCCTAGGATTGGATCCAAGATTGTGGAAAATCGTTGTATCAAAAATGTATATTAATGAAAAATGTGCGATTGGGTATATGTATGCATAGGATGGATGGCCCGACGGATGGTCCACCTGGGTATCCCGAATGTGGATATGAGTGAGATATTAGTGAACCCCGTGTGTGGGGAGTTGAGGCGTTTGGCCTCTCCTGAGTGTTGCCACGCATGTTCATGGCTCGTCGCCATGGAAACTACGCTTGACCTGATTCTGGAGAGACAGAGGTCTCGAGGGATACGTAGGCTACGGGGGAGTTTGGTCGCTCCACGCTCGGTCAAATTAAGGTAAGTTCCTTGTATTATGGGATTACCTCACCAAGGGGACTTTCTTGTGATAGGGAGTACCTCAACACTGAGATGGGTCCCACTGTTGTAGGGACATCTCTCACCGTTGGATGTGTTCCATGATTATGGGAGCATCTATCGCTTGGGATGCGTTCCAACATTTTGGGAGCGTCCCTTCTCTTGCACACACTTGGTACGTACACACCCGCCCAAACAACGTTTGGCCTGATTCTCTCCGTACAGGGATACGTAGGCGGCCTGGGATTTTCCTAGACCTCGGTCGTATGTTATATATCATTTTTTTCCTTTCTTTTGATGTATGATTAAGCTATTCTTTAAATTCTTTGATTCATTTTGTAATTATTTTCTCATTTAATCTGTTTAATTTTAGCTTATGCTATGCATAGTTTGTAAGAATTAGAGATCAATTTAGGATTCTCCCTTCTACCTTGTATTATATTTAGATAGCCCAAGTGTTCATAAACTATAGGAAAAGGATAGGATTTAGGGAGACCGATTCAACTGGGCGAGTTGGGTGCCTAACACCTTCCTAACTCGTAATTTGGCACTTACCCGTCTTTGGTGAGACAAGATAGCCATTCCATTTGTGCGAGTCATTAGTGTCCCTCCATTGAGGGACATCATTTATAGGTCCTAGACCTTATCTAGGTGGCGACTCTAGTTTTCTTACCCTCCATTGGCATGAGTGGATGGGATCTGAAGGTGAAAACTTTCCAGATCCCAGTTTGAGTGTAATGAGGGTAGACAAGTTTCACAACATGTAAACTCAATTTTAGAATGAGGATAATTAGACCCCAAAGATTTTTTTCCCTGGTCCTCACAGTGGCGACTCCGCTGGGGAGATTCATGCCAAACTCCAGATTGTAAATCCTTATCCCTTTCCCTTTATGCATAAATTTATATCTTGGGGCTTTAGGTTGTAGTTAGGTGTAGAAATAGCAAACAGTGGTCTTCAACCTTAATTGTTTAGGTGCATTGTATACATTGCTGACTATTTTATGGTATAGTGATATCATGGTTCTTATTGGTTACTATTGTTACAAACCTCGTAGTTAGCTGAAATGGGCTGCAGTGCATATTGGATGACCTGCCAGGCGAAGCCACAACCTTGGCCTGTACCTGTGGCTATGCGGGTATATAAAGGGATGTAGGTGTCTTTGACTCATCGTGCATACGGTGATAGACATTCTTATCCTTGTCATGGTAGTCTTGTCGTGTCCCATTATCACATTACTGACACTTGTATGCTTGATTCATCCCTGAACACCTAAGTGTTGTCTTTACCCAGTTTCACCTCGCTCAACGCGGGTGGACACTGATGAAGCCATCACTCATTTGTTCAAGATTGAATCGAAATTCTTTGATATCCTGTGCGCGTACTTTCAGACGATAAATCCCTCCCAAATCCAATGATTCCGATGTGTTCATTTGGTTGGAGTTTTAGCCAGAGGTGTAGTCTGTTTCACAGATACCCTCCTGCAGAAAACCAACCAAAGAATCAATCTGAATCACCGGAATTGGCGAGGATTAACCTAATGGAGTTCTTACACAGGAGCTAACTTTGTCTGGTTGAGTCAGCTTTGATGCATGCATGTTCATTATTCTCGATTCTCCCATTTGTTAGAGTCCTGACCTTTGTTCCCCTGTTCTATATTTCCAGTCATCTTCAGGAGAGTTGAAACATAACATCCAGTTGGGTAAGGGATCCCACCTCTAGGAAACTACATAGAGTCCCCAATTTTCAATCAACTCAGGGATATCCTAGAGAGTCGGTTAGTCTGGCAGAGGAAATGTAAGATCTTGAGATAGAAGATCATCATGAGCCCCTAGAGGATCCAATCACCATTTTGACCACCAGACTTACCACTTTGGAGCGAATAGTTCATGCCATGGTAGGATTGGTCAAGAAAAACATGAATATTGGGCCGCAAACAGCCTCCAATGTGGCAACCTCACCTGAGGGGGGCAATGGTCCCACCACCCCCATGAATGCATCTCCTTCGCCCCAGATAGTGATTCAGGAGCCTTCCCCCAGTAAGCTATTGGAAGTGGATAACTGTTGGCCAGTTCAGTTGTCATGAGTCGGTTGCACAATGTAGAGCATTTGCTTCGAGGAATGAAAGGAATGGAAGATCAGATCATAGACACTGAGGGAGTGAATTACTTCCCAGAGGCCAAGCTGCCAGATAAATTCAAATGGCCTCTAGAGAAATTTAATGGGTCAGGTTGCCCCACCACCCTCTTGAGGATAGGGAGAGGGTTCACAGATTAGCAACTGGGCCAAGCATTTCAGTTCTCTTTATCTGGTGGGGCTCATAAATGGTTCTTACACTTGAAACATTCTCAAATCAAGTCCTGGGTAGACATTACAACTGCTTTTGTGGGATATTATTCTTATAACACTTAAGTGGAAACCCACAGAAGGCAGTTAGAAACAATCATGCAGTTGCCCGGAGAAGGATTCACTGCTTACTTGGCTAGGTTCAGGGCCATTGCTGTGCAAATCTGGAACAGACCTTCTGAGAGAGAGCAAATCACCATGATGATGAGAGGGTTGGCTAACCTATATAAAAATTTTATCTTTGGACAAGGCATCACCACATTCCAGACCTTAATCGCCACTGGACAACAGATCGAGGATGCGATCAACCACGAGGATCTCCCGCATAAAGGTGATAAGGTAATATCTGAGGGCAGCTCAAGCAAGAGAAATAATTCTTCCAAAGCGTCTAGTGCAAATTCCTTTTCTCAGGCCAAGAGTGTGGCAGCGGCCTCTTTAGCCCCGTTTTTTATTGAAGCTCCATATCCTTAGAGGAATCAGAGAGCAAGCAAACAATATATAGAGCTGGGTTTACCAAGAGAATTGATCATGGATAAGTTGATGAAGGCTGGCCAATTAAAGCCCCCTGGACAGATGGTACTACCCAATCCTCTCCCAGCAAGTTTCAGACAAGACAGATTCTGCAAGTTCCACAACCAGGCTGGGCATGGCATGGAGTTCTGCTTCACCTTAAAGGAAGCGATTCAAGATGCACTGGAAGCGGGAACTTTTTCCATTCAGAATCGACCAACATCTACAGCAAAAAATTCCCTCCTAACCACTCTGTCAACTTCATAGAAGAAGGGGAGTAGGATGGTCATTACAATTTTTTACCCTTTGCGAATTCTGACGAATATGGCGCGTCTTCGGTTTCACCTGTTTACAGTTGGAAGGACCAGAACAAGTATGAGGGATCATCTGAGGCTGTGGCTATCAAGCAAGAACCAGAGTATGATCTAGAGATGGTCTTCCCTCATCAGACAAAGCATTCCGTAGCAAGGGCTGAGAAGGGAACCCCTTCAGTCATAGACATTGAGGATGAGCTGGAGGTAGCCCAGGCGACCCAAGATTTTAGTAACTTGGAGGTTTACATCCCTGGGTATGATGACAAGCCTGTAGCAGAAACCCAGAGTAGAAAGACCTTCAAGCTTGCAAACCTGAGAGTGGATAATCCCAAACAGTTGGCAAGAGACAAAGGGAAAGAGAAATGTACTGCCCCTGAGCCCTAGAACCCTATTTTGAAGCAGTTAGAAAAGACACAGGCTAATGTGTCAATTTGGGGGTTACTCATGGCATCCAAGGTACACAGGGACGCAGTTCTAAAATCTTTAGCCAACATCCAAGTTCCAGTCTCCACTAATTGTACTGAGCTAGCAAACATAGTTGGGGGATCTCATGCTATTAACTCCTTGATGTATGACGATGCCGACCTCACTGATGAAGGGAGGATGCATAAAAAGGCTATTTATATCACCATCGGTCTCAGGGATCACTTGATTCCGAGAGTGTTTGTAGATGAAGGTTCAGCATTGAATATCTTCCCTCTAAGCACTTTCAAGCATCTTGGGTTCGATGAGGCAGAGCTCAGGCCTTCTACACACTGTGTTAAGGCTTATGACTGTACCAGGAGGACCATCAATAGAGTACTTAATGCGCAAATTTAAGTGGGTCCTGCTATGTTTGGCGTCGAGCTTCATGTGGTGGACATACCTGCTTCCTTCAATCTGCTTTTGGGAAGGCCCTAGATCCACAAAGAAGGAATCCTCACCTCGTCATTGCATCAGAAGGTCAGATTTCAATATGAAGGGGTGGTGGTGACAGTGTATGCCGATTCTGATATGGTTAATGCCATAGCAGTGGGAGAGAGCAGTTCTGAGGATAGTACAGGGGTGTAACTAAGTGGGTTCCAGATCAGTTCAATCCTGGCAACAACACAGTCAGAACCCTCAGGTAAGAATTTAAATTTTCTATTTAATTCATTGCTTAACATGTCTTTCTTTCCAGAAATGGGTCTGGATTTGCATCAACAAGGTGACATCAATGTGCTTTCTCTAATGACAAATGAGAACAAATTTGGACTAGGGTACGTTCCTTCCAGGGAAAACCTAGCTCTGATTGATCAGAAGCGGAGGAGAGCCGATGACCGTTTTTCGAGGCTCGAAAAAAGAAAGTACAAGAATAGTAGGTAGTTTTCAATCTTTCCAAGAAAAGGCAGCAGTAGTAGTAAGACATGGCAGCAACAATGGTCGGACCAAGAGATCCATAGCCTCCACTTCAATGGGATTCACAGTGAAGAAGAGATCTCACCTTCTACAACTCTTAATGGACACTTCGTCAAGGAAGGGTCAGACTTTCCATTCTGTGGCTTCCCCGAGCCATGGTATGACGTACACCTTCAACGGCGAGTTCCTGGCTTTGAGATCTTCTTTAACTGTGATGTTGATTGGGTAGAGTTGGAGCTGATGAGGATTCGAAAGCAAAGTGATGCGGTGAAGACAGGATCAGAGTTCGAGGATGTCGACAGCATGTTCGATGACGAAAGAGTCTTGGCCATCACCGAGGAAAGCGAGAGCGAGGATTTGGGTCCACACCAGCTTATTCATCCTTTTGATGGGGTTATCCCTAATTGGAGTTGTGTAGACCATTTTGTCCTTTTTAATGAGTCATGTATTTTGAACAATTTGACTGTGTCTGTGCCTAGTACAAGTTTAGATAAGATGCAAACATTTTCTAGTGTTGATTCTGTCCCGCTTGGGACCTCCTATCCTGTAGACACCTCTTCTATTAGTAACGAAAATTTCACTTTCGATTATACTTTGTCTTCTTCTTCTTCCATTCCTGCCGATTATACTAACTCTGACTCGGATAATGATGAAAATGATGAACCCTCTCTTGAAATGCGATCTATCAAGGCTTCAAAAGAAATGAAGGCCCGACCAGTCGAAGAGGATTTCAAAATTGTCAACTTGGGCTCAATTGAAGAGTCCCGTGAGATCAAGGTCGGGGTAACTTTAACTGAGGAAGAAACAGCTAATATGGTGGAGTTATTCAAAGAATTTCAAGAAGTCTTTGCCTGGTCTTATGAGGATATGCCTGGAATAGACCCTGAGGTGGTCCAACATAGGATTCCCTTAATGCCTGGTTCAAAATCTCACAAACAAAAATTGAGGAGATTGAGGCCAGAGTGGGCTTTGAAGGTCAAGGAGGATATCCAGAAGCAACTTGATGCCAGTTTTCTTGAAATGGTCCATTACCCTGAGTGGTTGGCCAATATTGTCATTGTCCCAAAGAAAGATGGTAAATTAAGGGTATGTTTGGATTATAGGAATCTGAACAAACCAAGCCCTAAGGATGACTTCCCACTACTCAAGATTGACATATTGGTCAACAACACCGCTGGACATGCACTGTTATCTTTCATGGATGGCTTTTCAGGCTACAATCAAATAAAGATGGTACCAGAGGATAAAGAGAAGACTTCATTCACTATAGATTGGGGTACTTATTGTTATACAGTAATGCCATTTGGGCTTAAGAATGCTGGGGCCATTTACCAAAGAATGGCTACTACTGTCTTCCATGACTTGATCCATAAAAAGGTTGAAGTATATGTAGATGATATGATTGCGAAGTCAATTACCAAGGAGGATCACTTCATGACATTGAGGACATTCTGGATAAAGCAATACAAGTTGAGGCTGAATCCACAGAAGTGTGCTTTTGGAGTAACTGCTAAAAAAATGTTGGGCTTCTTGGTGAGTGAAAGGGGTATAGAGATTGACCCAGCTAAGATTAAAGCTATATCTGAAATGCCTCCTCCATAGATAGAAAAGGAGATCAGAGGATTCCTAGGAAGAGTGCAATACATAAACAGATTCATAGCACATCTGATAGCCATCTGTGAACCTATTTTCAAGCTATTAAAGAAGGACCAGCCAAAAACTTGGAATCCCTAGTGCCAGTTGGCTTTCGATAGGATCAAGGCATATCTGACTAATCCGCCAGTTTTGGTCCCGCCAACCCCTAAGAGACCACTTCTGTTGCATTTGTTTGTCTTAGAAGAGTCAATGGGATCCATGATTGCCCAGCATGACGAAGATGGACGTACTGAGAGGGCTGTGTATTATCTGAGCAAGAAGTTCACGGGCTATGAGGTTAACTATACTCCTTTGGAGAAAACATGCATGGCTTTGGTCTGGGTAACGAGGAGATTGAGACATTACATGCTCTCATATCCTATTGTCCTCATCTCCCGCATGGACTCGATCAAGTACCTTTTCAAGAAGCCAGCCTTGACTGGAAAAATGGCACGGTGGTTGTTGCTGCTTTCGGAGTTTGATATTACCTACATGAACCAAAAGTCTATCAAGGGAAGTGTGATCGCTGAGCATTTATCATCTCTCCCAATTGAAGGAAATCTTAAACAATTGGAGGACGTATTTCTTGGTGAAGAAGTCTCCACTGTTCAGGAAGAACTGGGAGATGACACTTGGGTGATGTTCTTTGACGGCGTGGCAAACCATCGAGGATATGGAGCTAGGGTATTGCTAGTCGATCCCGATGGTGTCTTCATACCTTTGTCTTTTCGTTTGGAGTTTGAATGCACAAATAATATTGCGGAGTACAAAGCCTGTGCGAGAAGGCTTCGAGCAGCTTTGTCCTTTGGTGTACAGAAATTAAAAGTGTATGGAGACTCTTCAGTCGTTATCTATTAAGTCAAGGAAGACTGGAAGACAAGAGATGAAAAGCTCGTACCTTATAAACATTGGGCTCAGGTCTTGGCTAGTAAATTCAAAGAGATA
This sequence comes from Protea cynaroides, assembly GCA_028583415.1. Lineage (NCBI taxonomy): Eukaryota > Viridiplantae > Streptophyta > Magnoliopsida > Proteales > Proteaceae > Protea > Protea cynaroides. The sequence continues at coordinate 81,490,331 of CM053266.1, forward strand.
GAATTTGGATACTTCCCAAGAGATACAAATTAAAATGCTGATGCGTTAGCAACGCTAGCGTCAATGATCAGGGGTAATCCAAATGAGAAGATGCAACCTTTGATAATTGAAAGAATGATACAGCCGGCTTACATGGATGAAGAGGTCAATGCGCTGACAGCAGACGGTCGACCTTGGTTTGCCCCTATAGTGGATTTCATCAGGGAATTTAAGTACCCTATAGATGCAACACCAGGAGAGAAGAAAATCCTTAGGAGACATGCTGCCCAGTTCATATTATGTAAAGATATTCTATATAAGAGGTCTTATGATGGAGTTCAGTTGGTTTGTGTCGATGAGGAACAGGCCCAGAATGTTATTGAACAAATCCATGAAGGGATATGTGGACCCCATATGAATGCCAAGATGCTTGCTAAAAAGATCCTATGCTTGGGGTATTATTGGAACACAATAGAAGCAGACTGTGTCGACTTTGTGAAAAGATGTCACAAGTGCCAGATATTTTCCAATCTTATCCATGTGCCCCCTAGAGAGTTGCATACTTTGAGCTCTCCTTGGCCATTTTCAACCTGGGGTATAGATGTGATTGGGAAGATAAACCCCAAGGCATCCAATGGACATGAATTTATCCTGGTTGCCATAGATTATTTCACAAAGTGGGTGGAGGCACAGTCCTATGCCAAACTTACTGCCAACAAAGTGGCCAAGTTCTTACAAGAGTACATCATTTGCCGCCATGGCATGCTTTAGGATTTGATATCTGATCAAGGTACACATTTCAAGGGTAAGGTGCAAGACTTGTGTGAGAAGTTCCATATCAATCAGCATAAGTCTTCTCCTTATCGCCCACAGACAAATGGGGCAGTCGAGGCAGCTAACAAGAACATCAAGGTTATCCTACAGAAGATGGCACAGACTAACTCGGATTGGGCAGATAAGCTTCCCTATGCTTTATGGGCCTACAGCACTTTGGTTAGGACATCTACGGGAGAAACTCCCTACTCCTTAGTCTATGGTATGGAGGCAGTTCTTCCCGTTGAATTAGAAGTCCTTTCCTTGAGGACCTTTATGGAATCTAAGATCTCTGAGGCCGAATGGAAGCGAGCGAGATATGAGGAATTGAATTTTATTGATGAAAAAAGGATGAGGGCTATAGACAATTCAAAGAAGTATCAGAAGAGGATTGCTGCCACCTTCAATAAGAAAGTACATCCTCGTCACTTGGTTGTTGGAGACTTGGTGCTAAAAGAGCAAAGGGCTCTCATACACGACCCTAGGGGCAAGTTCCATCCAAATTGGAGAGGACCTTTTCATATCAAAGAAATCCTCCCAAGAAAGGCTATATGGTTGACCGACCTTGATGGCGAAGAATTGCAGTATCTGACAATTTTGGATCAGGTAAAGAAGTACTATGTTTAGTTCTACCCCTGAAAAATGAAAAAAAAAAGAGAAAAAAGAGGGGGTTGGACTTCCATATTTTGTGAAACCTTGGACCTCTTCGATCTGATCGGGCTTATTATCAGCTAAAAGGTCGTGCCTTCTCATCATTATCAAGGAAAGAAATCCTTCTATGGCCGAAACTCTTCTCCCATTCTCCAATCCAACGGATTCCCAGAGTTTACGTCTTTGGCCTCCTTCCTTTGTGAGCAAATCTGCATGGCACTGTCTCTCGTGAGTAGATCATTCTATACATTTACAATCCTATAACTCGACTGAAATTCATCTATCGTTCATCCATTCGACGGCGTCCCAAATTCTAAGGTCCATGTTTCTTGGCCCAAAAGGTGGCATCCTCTCTTGGGGATCGGTCACTCTACATAAGCAGCCCAAAGATCCTCCCATGGTCAACCATGTGGACAGCTTCTTGTCAGCCTAGCTAGGCCTTCATCTTCTTTGCACATGGTCTGACTATTAGGATGTAGTGCATAGACATAGCTATAATATGCAGTAAAGCTGTACATGATTTATTAGAATGCATTCAAATATTCATGTTTATGCACTCCTAAGTGGGAGACCTCTCAACTGTATGAACATTTTATTGTCGGCTTGAACCCTTTGTTTACCACTTTTGTGATGTACAAGACTGACTTTTTGTTTGGCAGCTACACGGCAACATGAACAAAGGTCTTAGGAAGTGGGAATGGTTCAATTCTGGGAGAGACACCTCACCTTTAAAGCCATATCATCTCGAAGCCCTATGTGGCCTTCAGAACATGCACATCTGTCCTGGTTTGTTGAAAGCAGTCGCCAAATTCTGGGACCCCTCAATGCACATCTTCAAATTTGGTGATGCTATGATGTGCCCTACAGTAGAAGAATTCAGGGCATGTCTGATGTACCCTTACAGTGAGAGGATCTTCAAACCTCCGCTTCGGGGTGAGTACACTCAGAAGATCCGAGAACACTTCAAGTGGAGTAAGGAAGAAGTTAATATTTTCTTCAAGAATAGGGGATTAGACATCCAGAAAATGACTAAAAGGTATGCACGCCAAGACCCTGAGGACTTCCAAGCAAAGGTATAGAGGGGAAGAGTATTCATCTACTGCATGATCGCCCGTTACTTGCTAAGAAGCCAGAAGCGCACAGAGTCCCCAGCCATAGTGGATCTCATTATCCATACTAATCATGGTGGTGATATTATACCAACTGTATTGGTAGAAACTTTGAACGGCCTTGATGTGATGGCAAGGCACAACAGGAAGTTTGATTTGGATCGATTTATAGGGTCGCCGCATTTATTGAAGTGTTGGCTCCTAGAGAGATTGAGTTTGATTCCAGCTCTACAAGTTCCTAAGTTCACATATAACCAATACTGGGGAGAGCCAATGGTGCAGACTTCCACAAAGAGACAGATTGGCCAAGCCGGCTCACCATGATCAGATCTACAGACATCCGGTGGGGTTATAGCTGGTGGAGAGAGAATTACATTGTGACGAGCACCCCGGGTGGCACTCATATCCAATTTATGGGTCTTACACATACGACGTTCTACTTTTCGAATCGACTTCATCAACAACATGGCCTACCAACTCCTATACATGAATCTCTTGATGAGCCAGTGCCTTGCAGGGAGCTAACTCCGGATTTGGTTTAAAACATTGCCTCTGCCTGGGAGAACCGGTCTACCATGGTTTTGACTAGAACCCTACCTGTTGTCTCCCCCATTCAAGTGTTTGTTCCTTAGGGATATCCCAGGTCCTTTGTTACTTGAATTAACATTGCTCTGTACTTAATTGCATTGGTGTTTACATTTAGAATGCTGGCATTGTGATGTTTGCTTCTGACCTTGAATGAAAATCTCCTCATTGTTCATCTTAGTTATTTCATCACCATTTAATGCTTTATTCATCTTATGATTGATGCGTAATATCTGCCTCAGATATTTAACTCTTGTGTATTCGTCTTGAGCTTGCCTTTTTTTCAATTCATCCCATGCATCGCCGGTGAATCTCTTATGGTTGGGGTCCTATTGAGTATAGGAATTCCTAGCTTTTGTCTGACGAGTTTTGACAGTTTGTGCTAATGCCGTCCTTGTTCATTGAGGCACTGACCTTTCGTCTTTGATTCTGACTTTAGGGCTCGCGTGTGCGAGGTGTCAGTTTCACTTTTGAGATTTGATTCCTTTGTTGAGGAATAATCTCCCCGAGCGGTTCCGCGAAATGTGTGAAAGCTCGCCTTCGATTCTGACTTTGGGGCTCTTGTGTGCGAGGTGTCAGTTTCGCTTTTGAGATTTGGTTCCGTTGTTGCGGAATAATCTCCCCGAGCGGTTCCGCTAAATGCGTGAAAGCTCACCTTCGATTCTGACTCTGGGGCTCACGTGTGCGAGGTGTCAGTTTCGCTTTTGAGATTTGGTTCCATTGTTGCAGAATAATCTCCCCGAGCGGTTCCGCTAAATGCGTGAAAGTTCGTCTTCGATTCTGACTTTGGGGCTCGCGTGTGCGAGGTGTCAGTTTTGCTTTTGAGATTTGGTTCCGTTGTTGAGGAATAATCTCCCTGAGTGGTTCCGCTAAATGCGTGAAAGCTCGCCTTCAATTCTGACTTTGGGGCTCGCGTGTGCAGGGTGTCAGTTTCGCTTTTGAGATTTGATTCCTTTGTTGAGGAATAATCTCCCCGAGCGGTTCCGTGAAATGCGTGAAAGCTCATTTTTGTTTTTTCGGGTCCGTTTTGGGAGTTCCAAGGTCGTCGTGGCCACTAATCAAGAGAACCCGTGTTTTGTTTTACTTAACTTTCCAATAATGGTTTTGGCAAAACTAGGGTCTTCTTGTCTTCAGCCTCAATTAGTATAATTTCGACTAAAGAGGGGTATCTGTCAGCACCCCAATTTTGCCACTGCGGGGATCTCCGCTCTCATTGGGGTACCATACGCAATGAGAGGGGTGTAAAAAATAAATAAATAAATAAAATAAAAATAAAAATAAAAATAAATAAAAAATAAAAAATAAAAATAAATAAAAAATAATAATAATAAAAAAATGAATGAAACAAAGATATATATATATATATAAAAGAAAAAAAAAGAAAAGAAAGAAAAGGAATGATATATATATATATACCGTAAAATGAAAAAGGGGTGGGGGGCAATTTGGGTACAAAATGAAAAAAAACAAAAAAAAAACAACAGCCCAGATCCCTAAAAGAAGGGATCGAAGACACCAAAAAATAAAAATAAAAAAGAAAAAGGATGAATTCGGGGGAGGAGAAGAAATAAGGAGAGAGAGATTGAGAGAGGCCGCGAGGGAGAGAGTTGTAGGGGAAGAGGGGAGGTCATCACCTCAACCCTCCTCCCCGAAATCCCTCCCCCAAAAGCCGCCGGACAAAGCTTCTCCCCAGCTGCCTCAACTTTTCAGCCATCAACAACACATGAGGAGTCCTCATTTCCCGCAGCCAGAAACCCCCATTTGGAGGGACCGGCGGACAGAAGCAGAGAGGAAGAGATAAAAGGGAGGAAGGGGCTTATCTTCCCAGGAGATGGGAGAAAGGCTGGGAGATTGAGAAGAGGGACCGAGAGGAGAAGCAGGGTTTCGGTGGCCAGCAGAGAAGAACCATGGTTTTTTTTTTTGTGAGTTTTTTTTTTATGGTGTCAGCTACTGCGGTGGTGAGAGGATATGATCTGCAAAAATCATGGAAAGAGTGGTGAACGGCTAAGGGTTTCTCGAACCGAAAAGACGAGAGCAAAGAGGGAAGGTTTCCTCATTTCCTGGGATCTGACCAAGACCATCAGAGGAGAAAAGGGGCACCATCACTGCCACCGGCCTCGGAGAAAGAGGAGGATCACAGCTACAGGTAAGGTATTTCCGCGATGATTCTTCTTTAATTTGTTTTGTGGTTGTTTGTTTATTGATTGCTGTTTTTTTTTTTTTTTTTTTTTTTCATCTACTCATATAGGATTTCCATTGTTGTTCTATTTTTTATTATTCTTTCATCCTCCTTCTATTTAGTTCTCCATTTTTCCAAGATTAATTTCTTTATGATGGATTATTTTCCTTCTGATAAGTGATCTTTTACAATTTTAGTTATAGTCAAGGTAGGCTAGTAGAAATTAAATCTCAGTTCAGTTGGGTGTTGAAATGCTGTAGTGATGTTAGGTACCATTGGTTTTTTTTAAGCTCTCTAGGGTTTGTTCGACTCCTGTGGGTCAGATTTGGATGCTGCTAGGGGTTTCTTTCTTTCAATTCCTTTTGCTTCATTGCTAGCTTGATTTGCTAGTCATTTTTTTGGGAGTTTATTTTTCTCTGTTCGATTTTATTTTATTTTACTTGTTTTCTGTTATTTGCTTTGTTTATTTCTCATTACAAATCAGATGTAATTTTGGGTTCTCCTGTTCCTAATTTTAATTTTGATTTTAGTTGGGTTTCGGTTAGGGTGTTCCTTAGGGTTTATTTTCATTTTTTTTTCTTTTCTTTCTTTTCTTCTATTTTGATTATGATAATAGCCGCTGTTGTTCCCATCATTATTCTTGAATCTCTTGATTTTGAGGCAGTCAATTTTTATATAGTGAGTTTAAGTGTTAGATGTGAGTGATTCCTTCAATTAGTGCTATGCTTCTAATCCAGTGATTGAATCTGGTTATCTCTCAATGTCTGCTATGCCTAATTTTAATAAGTAAAATCAGATCAGATTTTTATTTCCTCATTCTCCATATCGGGTTAAGTGTTTCTCATTTTGTAAGATTTCGGACGACTAAACTGGTTCAGATCTGAGAAGTCCGATTAGGATTAAATGTGAAAGGTCTTGATTATGTTTTATAATATATCGGTCTAATTTGCTTTCATAGCTAAATTTTTGTTGTTCATGTTATGATTTATTTTCCATTCTTGATTTTGTATGGTCATTTTTTCTATTAATGTCTGGGTGCAAAGATTTCTTTTCTTTCCCCTGTGCATTTTTTCCATGCATGATTGAATCTAAATAGGACCAGCTCAGATTGAGATTGACCATTGCTAGTTTGTTTTATTTTATTGGTAATTCGTTTTGCTTTCTCTATATTAGGTGGGTTGGTTTAGTTCAGTTTGTTGGAGTCAATAGATTTTGGTTTTAGTCAGTTTAGCTTTGGTTCAGGTCTGGGTTTGGGCTAGAGTATTGGTTCAGGCTTGTTATGGTCTGACCTGGCTGCATTTAGGCTTTAGATCTTGGCTGGTCCATGTTTTGAGGTGGGGTTTGGTTCATATTTGGGCTGGTCTGGTCTGGTCTGGTTTGGCTGGCCTGGTATTACTTGTGGGTTTGGTTTTGTGGACCTAGTTTAGGTCTGGTTTGGCTTGGTTTAAGCCGCCAAACCCAGTTCAGTCTTGATAGGCTCTGTTTGGTTCGGGTTGACCCAATTTGGGTCATTTTTTGGTATGGTTTAGTGGTTCGATTGTCGTTTGGGCCAGGTTTGGGGGCTAACCCAATTGGTTTGGTTTAGACGGTATGGTTGTGGCCTGGTTAGCCAGGCCCACTCTGATCGGGTCTAAGTTGGCCCATTGTTCACCCTAGTGTAGGTTGGTTCAAGTCCCTTGAATTCAGCCCTTGGGCTAGGCTTTTGGTTGGATTTGGCCCAACTTAAAGTGGAGTTTGGCCAGTCCAGTTTGGTTTGATTTAAAGTGGGCTTAGGGTTAGCCAATTCGTTTGGTTTAGGTCCATTTGAGTTAGGTTTTTGTTGGTCCCCCTCCTTGAGCTGTCTTGTTTGTGTTGGGCTGATTCGGCTCATTTGTAAGCCATTTTGTAGTAGGATATTGATGATCACATGCTTTATGTCATGCATATGTTTATTTTAGCTTAATTTGCTTATGTTACATCATGTGTGAACCATAACATGTCTATATATGCTTAATTTGAGTAAATGCTTATTTCAACATGTGGTTCCCACCCCAAAAGTGTTCCCTATTTGAATACTTAATGTAATAGATGTATGTTTAGGGATGCTGTGCACGGGTGCATCACAGGCCTCACATGAATGGCTGTGACATCCTGATACGACTGTTTAGGGGTTCCAATAAGCCCGACCTTTGTGGGCTCATTCAAAATGAGCCCACCCAACCCTAAGATTGGATCTAAGAGTGTGGGAAATCATTGTATCAAAAATGTATATTAATGAAAAGTGTACAATTGGGTATATGTATGCATAGGATGGATGGCCCTACGGACGGTCTACCTGGGTATCCTGAATGTGGATATGAGTGAGATATTATGAACCCCGTGTGTGGGGAGTTGAGGCGTTTGGCCTCTCCTGAGTGTTGCCACGCGTGTCCATGGCTCGTTGCCATGGGAACTACGCTTGACCTGATTCTGGAGAGACATAGGTCTCGAGGGATACATAGGCTGCGGGGGAGTTTGGTCGCTCCACGCTCGGTCAAATTGAGGTACGTTCCATGTATTATGGGATTACCTCATCGAGGGGACTTTCTTTGATAGGGAGTACCTCAACACTGAGGTGGGTTCCATTGTTTTAGGGACATCTCTCACCATTGGATGTGTTCCATGATTATGGGAGCATCCATCGCTTGGGATGCGTTCCAACATTTTGAGAGCGTCCCTTCTCTTGCACACACTTGGTACATATACACCCGCTCAAACTACGTTTGGCCTGATTCCCACCATACAGGGATACGTAGGCGACCTGGGATTTTCCCAAACCTCGGTCATATGTTATATATCATTTTTTCCTTTCTTTTGATGTATGATTAAGCCATTCTTTAAATTCTTTGATTCATTTTTCAATTATTTTCTCATTTAATCTATTTAATTTCAGCTTATGCTATGCATAGTTTGTAAAGAATTAGAGATCAATTTAGGATTCCCCCTTCTACCTTGTATTATATTTAGATAGCCCCAAGTGTTCATAAACTATAGGAAAAGGATAGGATTTAGGGAAACCAATTCAACTGGGCGAGTTGGGTGCCTAACACCTTCCCAATTCGTAATTTGGCACTTACCAGCCTTTGGTGAGACAAGATAGCCATTCTATTTGCGCAAGTCATTAGTGTCCCTCCATTGAGGGACATCATTTACAGGTCCTAGACCTTATTTAGATGGCGACTCCAGTCTTCTGACCTTCCACTGGCATGAGTGGATGGGATCTGAAGGTGAGAACTTTCCAAATCTCAGTTTGAGTATAATGAGGATAGACAAGTTTCACAACATGCAAACTTAATTTTAGAATGAGGATAATTAAACCCCAAAGATTTTTTTCCCTGGTCCTCACAAAGGCTAGGTTTGAAGTTGAACCCAAAATCAGTTAATTAGGAGCATGTGGTCGCATACCTAAATAGGTGTGGTCGACTACACCTCAGAATAAAGCGACCGCAGGAGTATGTGACGTGTGGTCTCAGTTTTTAACATTGTGGTCGATGGGTTTTGCGACCCCACGTGCGACCACACGAAGTCAGATAGACTCTGTGATTAGGAAACCTTCTTAATCCGAGGGGCGTTCTTTCCTAATATAAGTAGGACTATATATAAAGGGTTTTCTTCTATATATAGGATGTCCCTTAGTCTCTTTCATCCTTTTAGAACTCAAACTGAAAAAGAGAGAAAGAAAAGAGGAGGAAGAGAAGGAGAATTGAAGAGGAAGACTAAGAGGAGGAATTTCATAGAGAACTCTGAATCTTCAACAAGTTTAAGGTATGAAAACATTCCCCACATAAGTTGAATACCTAGAATAGATCATGGAGGAGATAGTGATTCAAAGTGAGACCCCAATCATCAAACCATGGACAAATTCTAAGAGATCCATGGAGGGAATAGGATGATGGATTGTGTAAAATATGAATTTTAATCCATAGAACAATCATCGGAAGGATCATGATGATAATCCAAGGAATCAAAACATGAAGAAATTGAGTTGGGAGTGGAAAAGTTGACCATCACATATGTGATCACATGTGTGGTCGCATGATATGCAACCACACGAGACACATATGATAGACCACATGACCTCGGGAAGTTCTAGGGAGGGTGTGGTCGCATGTGTGGTCGCATTATATGCGACCACACCTTGTGACCACACACCCTGTGGTCGCAGAAACTAAGACCACAGGTGCAGCCACACTTGCGACCACTCAGTTTCTGGAAGTCTGAATTGCTGAAAATAAACTCTGATTTAAAATCTATAAATTTTTTAGGTTTCCAAGTGGTCTAAAAGTGATTTACAAAGCTTGAACGAGAAACTACCATCGACCAAAGGTGAGGGAACAAGACCTAAATTAATTGACTAATAATAAGCTGTTTTACTTATTGAGTCCAATGCCATGAATGATTCTATGCTTGTATGCTTGTAATGTGTATTTCACATGTCATCTAATATTCTTGTTATTACTACTCATGCATAATTAATTCTGTATATTTATAACATGACGATGATGATGATGCTAGGAATAGGCATGTGAATGTATGTGTGTGGTTAGTGTGCTTGATGCGAGTGGAGCATCAAGGGGAGGACGTGACATTGTGGTTCATCCTGGTCACCAGACCTTAGCTCTATCTCTATGGATGTATTGAGGGATGCAAGGGTGAGGCCTTGGATACACTGTTTGACATTAAGATTAGTTAGTTGCGAGCCCAATTTGCAAGTCCTCGCCAATAGGGGCTTATGTGTTGGTATGGGTTGGGCATCAGGGGAAGTATTATACGGTGTTTGATCCAGGCACTTTAGCTCTATCTCTATTCCATGATGGGTGCATGTAGGACGAAAATGGTGTTTGATCCATTGGGCGGCTTCACACACTCGTGTATAAAGGTGCGGCGGCCACCAATCCTTTCTATTGCACATTGCAAACTTATAACCTAGACCAAAGATATGAATTGAATGCATGCATATGTTTGTTGCATTGTTTTGTTTGCTCATTGAGCCATGATGTGTGCTCACCCTTTCGATGTTTAATATTTTAGTTGATGATGCAAGTCCTACCGTGGAAGATTATATGAATGCACCAATGTACAGACATGTTGCTACGATGGATATGGAAGCTATGGTGGAGTCGCATGATTCGTCATGCGAGTGCAACTCATGTGTTTTCGATTAGATTTAGTTATTGGATTATTGAAACATGTAATTGATTACTTTATTTTATTTTATGTCTTTAGTCATTTGGAGATAATTAGATATTAATTATGTTATCACTGTTAGATACTCAGTTCATTAATATTAAAGACTTCCGCTATTGTTTATTTACTCTGATTATGGTTGTAGTTGTATGTGGTTTAATTAAATAGACACGGTCTATACGAGATCCTGGTTGAACCGTTGGTTCATAGACGGCTAATCACACCATTCTAGTTGGTTCAGAATTGGCGTGTGACAGTGTAAGCCCACCCAATGGATCAAACTCCGTTGTCGTCCACATCCACCCCACCTAGAATAGAGATAGAGCTAAAGTGTTCGGATCACACACCGCCAACACTTCCCCTGATGCTTTACCCATGCCAACATGTAAGCCCCTTTTGGCGAGGGCTTGCAAACTGAGCTCACAACTAACCAATCCTAATGCCATCCAATGTATCCAAGACCTCACCCTAGCATCCCTCAATATGTCCATAAAGATTGAGCTAAGGCCCCCCGACAGAGTTAGAGACCACACGGTCTGAGACTACCTCCCCTAATGGCCTATGATGTAATAGTTCTGCTAACGTAATGGTGATACGATGATGTTAGTGGACAAGACTTGAGTAGAGTTAGAGCTAGAGTCTAATGACCAGGCTGAATCACAATGTCACGTCCTCCCCCTGATGCTCTACTCGCATCCAGCATACTAACCACAATACAATCACATGCCTATTCCTAGCATCATCATTATCATGTTATAAATAGACAGAAATAAATATGCATGAACAGAAATAGCAGTAATATTGGATGACATATGAGATGCACATTACAAACATACAAGCATAGAAGCATTCATTGCATTAGATAAATAAAATAAAATAGTTTATTATTATCCAATTAGTTTAAGTCTTGTTCTCTCACCTTGTAATGATATCCGTTCTTCTCTCAAGCTTTGGAAGTCACCTCGAGTCTATTGGGAACCTAAAAATTAAGGTATCTAAGTTAGGGTTCAAGTTTACTAAGTTACAGTAGTCAAAACCTAATCTGAAGTCAAACAGACTTCCTGAGACTGTGTGGTCGCAGGTGTGGCTGCACCTGTGGTCTCAATATTTACGACCATAGGGCTTGTGGTCTCATATCATGCAACCACACATGTAGCCATACCTTCTCTGGGATCTTTCCGAGAGCGTGTGGTTGATCATGTGAGCCCCCGTGTGATCGACCCTAGCTGTGACCACATGAAGTTTTGGTCGACTTTTATCCTCAGTCCAACCCCTTCATGATTTAATTCCTTGGTTTATCATTAGGGTCTTTCCTATAATCGGTCTACGGCCTTAAATTCATAATTTTTGTAAGTTATTGGTCCTAACCTACATTTCATGGATCCTCTGAGATTTTCTCATGGGGTCTGATGGTTGAGATCCTTCTTTGATTCAACATCTCAATTACAATGAAGATCCTCTTCTAGGTGTCCTACTGCTACAGGGAAAGGTTCTATACCTTAAGTTTGTAGAGAACTAGAACCTTCTCTGCAACTCTTCCTCCTAGCCTTCTTCTTCAAATCTCCTTCTCTTTCTCCTTCTCTCTCTCTCTCTTTCAATTTGGGTTCTAAAAGAGTGGGAGAGGCTATGGGACGTCCTTAATATAGAGAAAAACTCTCCATATAGAACTCACTCTAATTAGGAAAAAAAATACCTTAGTTTAGGAAAGTTTCCAAAACTTGGAGTCGGTCTCATCATTGTGTGGTCACACGTGTGGTCACAGAATCCGTCTATCACATGTCCCAAATATGCAACCACACGTTAAATTTTTGAGTGGTCTCATTTTTCTTAGGTGTGGTCGACCATACCAGCTCAGGTATGCGACCACACACTCCAAATTAGCTGATTTTGGATCTATTTACGTACCTAACATTGTGGTTTCTTCACGCACTTAGTCTGCTCAATCCGATCATGATAGGAAGACCTAACACGACATGGTAAGACCGGTTTAGTAAAGTGTGGGTCTTACACCCCCCCCCCTAATAGCATGAGCAAGAGAGAAAAAGAGAAGAAGAGAAGAAGCATCACTTCCACTCACCATTGTCATCTCATCCGAGCTCCAGCAAGATCTCCATCTCCATAAGGGACAAGGTAAGTCATCTTAACCTTCCTCCATTTAAGCTTCATGAAGATATGCATGCTATAATAGGCTTAGATAGGAGCAAGTGTAGATTTCATGAGTGATTGCATTCTTGTGTAAGTTATGCACCTTTTTCTTCAAGTTTGATTTTTGTTATTGAATTTACATGTTATAAGGAGTATCTCATCAGAATTTGAGATCCATCCATGGAGATTTGCCTTGAACAAAAAATTCCATGAATGAAGTTCAGAGCTGGAAAAATCCAAATCTAGAATCCGATTGTAAGAATAAATTCAGTTATATAATATAAAATTTTTTGGACTGCAAAAAATTACGAAATATGACATATTGATTTAGGAAGATCCTTAAGAAAACTTAGATTGATTTGGATTTGGGGGACCTTTAAAAAATTTATACACTATACTGAAGTAAAAAAAAAAAAAAACAGAGACAGAATTAAAGTACTCTGAGAATGAGCCTAGAACTAAGTTTTCCACTCATAATTTGAAGAAACCTGAAATATGATAAAGGTATCCCATAAATTAATCTAGTTTTTAAAACTAGTTTGGAGTGACTTGGATGAAAATTGAATTTTTAATGAATTTTACACTGATTTTGGCCAGTTTGGAAACAGAATCTGATACAGAAACTTGCATCACTTTGTGTATTGAATCTACTCATTCTAGAGTTTCTTTCTGAAAATAACTATTAGAGAAGAAAAGTTAGATTTGTAAATCTAGTTTCAGGATAGTAATTGGATTTGATTTTCATGGTATGGATTATTTTATATAGATTTTACAAGCTTACTGGTCTGAATCTCAAAACCAATCAGGTCAGTACATGAATCCAAACTTATGAAGCCCAAATCTCTAAAAGACCTTTAATTGGACATGAGATGGGAAATTTTTGGACTTAAGAAGCCCTATCTAAATCAATTTTACTATAGGTGGTCATAATCTGAAATAGATTCTTGACATATTTGAAACCTAATCTTAGATGGACTTTTTCATAGATTTAAGACTAGAATTAGAACTTATTTATTTCACACAAAGTTTTAGCTTGTTTATAGAGCTTCCATTTGATAGGTTTTGGATTTTGATTGGACTCTTAGAAGTAGAGTTTTGAATCAATACAAAATAGTGCAAGGAAATGCATTTTTGATGATTTTCTCCCAAATCATAGTTTGCATATTTAATATGATTTTTAACATATTTGGTAAGTAGGGTAATTCTTACTATATTTAAATGATGTTTTGGTATATTTGGTAAGTAGGATAATTCTTACCATACTTAATATGATTTTTGATATATTTGGTAAGTAACATAATTCTTATCATATTTAAATGATTATAATTTTTTTGATAATTAAGATAATTCCCATCATATTTAAATGATTTTTTATATATTTGATAAGTAGGATAGTTCTTACCATCTTAACATGATTTTTTTTCTATATGTAGGATAATTATTATCTTATTTAAATGATTTTTGATATATTTTGTAAGTATGATAATTCTTACCATATTTAAATGATTTTTAGTATATTTGATAGAATAGGATAATTTTTACCATATATGATATGCTTGGTAGAATAAGAAAGTTTTCTTACCATACATGACTTTTGGCATATTTGGTAGAATAGGAAAGATTTCTTACTATATATGACTTTTGATATTTTTGGTAGAATAGAATAGATTTCTTGCCATATATATTGTTTATGTGCTTATTTGGTAAGTCTGAGATAGATTTCTTACCATATTTGCATTGTCATCCATGTCGTTATATTTTGTAGAATATGATAGATTTCTTGCCATATATACACATGCCATATTAAATCTTACCATATGTGTTGATTGCCTATATACATGATAATTGTCATGTTTAGATAAAATATCTTATTTTGGGTAATAATTTAATTTCTACAACACCTTAGTTGAACATGTCATATCTGTATACTTTAGAAGACAACTAGGTGTGAGGACATGCATTTAGGCACTCACATGCATGGTAAGGGCAAAAAAGAAAAATCATAAAAATCTTAATGAAGAGAAATAATGTCTTGCCAACTTTCCAGAATTAGAGCTTAGATTAAAATGGTAGTTTTAGGACGATCCTTATCCTTAGCACATGTTTTAGTGACCTAGAATAGGTTATCTAGATCCTTAAATAGTTTTGTACTACATTGTACCTGATTTTTAAGACCCCTAGAATACGTAGGCAATTTGAAGGAATCTTTAAATATCGTACTATTCCATATCTATCCACATCCATTGTCACACCCCAATTCTGGACTAACCAGTGGTGTGATGAACCGTAATGAAAACCAACAGTTTAAACTAGGATCTCATATAGGCTATGTCAACCATGTTAAACCAAAACAAATTCCACAATAATAATCAGAGTAAATAAATAAATAGCGGAATTCTTATTAATAATGAACTGAGAGTTTACAATGATAATTAAATATTCAACAAGTTATCTTCAAGTAACCAAAACATAATTAATACTGATTACAAGTATCAAAATACAAAAGTTAACCACTAAGCGTAAACATAGTTGAAATACTAGCTTGACAAGCCATATTCGTCCTCCACAGCTTGCACATCCATAGCTGTTGCATGTCCACACGTTGGCGTATTCATATAATCTTCAACCGTAACACCTGCAACATCAGATACTAAAAAGAATTGCATGCACGAGGGTCAGCTCTCCAACTGAGCTCAGTAAGTGAACAAAACAATGCAACAAACATATGCACGCATTCAATTCATATCTTTGGTCTGATTTATAAGTTTGCAATGTGCTATAGAAAGGTTTGGTGGCCCCCGCACCTCTATACACGAGTGTGTGAATCAGTCCAATGGATCAAACACCATTGTCGTCTCATATGCACCCACCATGGAATAGAGATAGAGCTAAAGTGTTCGGATCAAGCACCGCCAATACTTCCCCTGATGTCCTACCCATACCAACACATAAGCCCTTATTGGCGAGGGCTTGCAAACTGGGCTCGCAACTAACCTGTCACACCCTAATTCTGTACCATTCAGAATGGTGTGATGAACCGTCAATAAACCAACGGTTCAACCAGGATCTCAAATAGGCTATCCCGCATACGATAAACCAAAACACATTCCACATTAATCAGAGGTAATAAAAAAAATAGCGGAAGTCTTACAGATAATAAACTGAGGTCTAATCATGATAAATAATTAATATTTCATTTATTTCTAAGTAACCAAAACATAATTTAATACATATTACAATATCCAAATACGAAAACTAAACACTAAACGTATCCACCGCTGAAACGCTCGCTTAACGAACCATCTTCGTCCTCCACAGCTTTCTCACCATGGCCGCCACATGTTCATATGTTGGCGTGTTGACATAATTTTCAATCATAATACCTGCAACATCAGAAACTAAAAGAATTGTGCGCACGAGGGTCAGCTCTCCAACTTGAGCTCAGTGAGAAAACAAAACAATGCAACAATCATATGCATGCGATCAATTCATATCTGTGGTCTGGTTTATAGTTTGCAATGTGCTATAGAAAGGGTTGGAGGTCAAAGGTTAACGTTTATTGACCCCTCCACTATACACAGGGTGTGGAAGCCCGCCCAAAGGTTAACGTTTATTGTCATCCCCATCCACCCTACCATGAACATTGTACAACAAAGGTTAACGTTTATTGCTGTACAGTGCCATACTAATACGTAAGCCCCTGCTGGCGAGGGCTTCCAAACTGGGCTCGCAACTAACCAATCCTAATGCCAAACAGTGTATCCAAGGCCTCATCCCAGCATCCCTCAAAACGCCCATAGAGATAGAGCTAAGGCCCCCCGGTAGAGTCAGAGACTACGAGGACCGAGACCACCTCCCCTGATACTCTACGACGTAATAGTTCTGCAAAAGTAATGGCGATATGACGATGCTAATGCACAAGACTTGAGTTAGAGATAGAGCTAGAGTGCTGAGGCCCGGCCTATGACACTCCCCCTGATACTCGCTCGCATCAAGTACACCAACCACACACATACATTCACATGCCTATTCCTATCATCATGGTCATTGTCATGTTATAAACAATAAAGTAAATATGCATGAACAATAAATAAAAATATTGGATGACATGTTGAATGCACATTACAAGCATGTTCGCATAGAATCAAGCATAGCATTGGACTTAAGAAATAAAAACAGTTTGTTATTAACCAATTAGTTTAGGTCTTGTTCCCTCACCTTTGCTTGTTTGTAGATCCTCTTTCAAGCCTTAAGAATCACTTTTATGTCAATATTATATTACTAGAAGACCTAACAAAGTTGATAGAATTTAATTAGAATTTATACTAATTTTTATAATTTGCTGTTAACTGGGGGTAGCAGGACGGGTAGGAGTTTTCTGCGACCCCCAGGTAGGGTCGATGCCTAGGGTCAGATGTTCCATCGACCCTAGGTGCTACCCCTCCTTTCCTGAACTTCCCGAATGCTGGGGGTCGATGCTAGGGTCGGAGGTTCCATCGACCCTAGGTGCGACCCCCCATGGTTTGAGTCGAGAATATCAATTTCGTTCATTCTTTCATGTTTGGGTCCTATGGCTTCCTTCTATAGTCCATTCCATACATGTTCTATGGTGTAGATTTATTCCCTACATGGTTTCAATGATCTCCTCCATGGTCTCCATTGAAACCTAACCATGGATGGATGATTTGGGTTTCTCTTAGATCATACCCTCTTCATTATCTACACTAAGGTCTTTAGAAATTCATGAAAATAGTATCCATACCTGAGAAGTATGCTTCTTCCTCTGAATCCCTTCTCTTTGGTCTTCTTCTCCACTTTCCTTCTCTTCTCCTTCTCTTCCTTCTCTTCTCTTTCTCTCAATCCAATTAGGGTTGTAAAAGGAGTGAAAGAGGCTTAGGGACGTCCTATTTATAGAGTAAAACCTCCTAAAATAAGTCCCATTGAGTTTAGGAAAGGTTCCAATTGAAATTAGGAAAGTTTCCTAATTTTCGGTTCGTGCTGTTTTTACCGATTACTGAGGGTCGATGGGGGGGTCGATGGGGGATCGATGGGGGGGTCGGACAATTCGAGACCCCTGTGACCCCTGGTCACGGGTCGATGGTGGGGGTCGATGGGGGGGTCAGACCTGCCTGTTTAGGCATGCGACCCTACCCTCATTTTGACTATTTTTGAGTAAATTTTCATATTGGGTCTTGGTTTTTCTTCACACACTTGGTCCACTTGGCTCGACCATGATATGTAGACGGGTCACGACACGAAATGTAAGGTTAGACCGGGTTCGTGGCGTGCGGGTCTTACATAACCAATCATAATGTCAAACAGTGTATCCAAGGCCTCACCCCAGCATCCCTCAATACATCCATAGTGATAGAGCTAAGGCCCCCCGGTAGAGTCAGAGAGCACATGGTTCGAGACCACCTCCCCTGATGTCCTACGACTAATAGTTCTACTAAAGTAATGACGATATGATAATGTTAATAGGCAAGACTTGAGTAGAGATAGAGCTAGAGTCTGGTGACGAGGTCAAAGACCACCATGCCACGTCCTCCCCCTGATGCTCCATCGCATCCAATACATCAACCACATACATACATTCACATGCCTATTCCTAGCATCATCATCATCATCATGTCATAAATAAATAGAAGTAAATATGCATGAACAGTAATAGCAGGAATATTAGATGACATGTGAGATGCACATTACAAGCATACAAGCATAGAATCAATCATGGTATTGGACACAATGAAATAAAATAGCTTGTTATTATCCAATTAGTTTAGGTCTTGTTCCCTCACCTTTGATCGATGTTTGTTCCTCTCTCAAGCTTTGAAAGTCACTTTGAATCTATTAAGAACCTAAACAATTAATGTATTTAAGTTAGGATTCAAGTTTACCAAGTTACAGTAGTCAAAAACCTTGTTTGGTCTCAAAATATGCTTGCTGTCATCGTGTGGTCGCACGTATGGTCAGACCTGTGGTCGCAATATATGAGACCACACACTGTGTGGTCGAACCCCGTGGTAACATTTTATGCGACCACACCTTTCCTAGGAACTTCCTGAATAGCTGTGGTCGACCACAGGCTGCGACTACATGATGTTTGGTCAATTTTTCATCTCAATCCGAATTCTTCCTGAGTCGATTCCTTGGCTCATCACTTAGGTTCATCCTATGGTTATCCTATGGTCATTATCTACATTTTCTCATTATCAATTATTCCTAACCTATTTTCTCATGGTTTTTCTTAGAAATTTCATAATTGAAATCATAACATTAGATTTAACACATCAACTTGAAAAGAACCTATTCTATCTGATCTATCCTACAGAGTTAAGTCCATACCTTAAACTTGTTGTAGAGAGATACAACTCTTCTCTGCAAAAACCTTTCTCTAAGCTTCTTCTCCAAATATCCTTCTCCTTCTCTTCTTTTCTTTCTCTCTTAGGTTTGGAGTTTCAATTTGAGTTCTAAAAGAGTGAGAGAGGCTAAGGGACGTCCTTTCTATAGAGGAAAATCTTCATATAGAGTCCCACTTTAATTAGGGAAGAGTCCCCCTCAAATTAGGAAAGTTTCCTAAACATGGAGTCGGTTCAGCATCGTGTGGTTGCACGTGGGGTCGCAAAATTCATCGACCACACATCCAAAATATGTGACCACACGTCCCACACTCCAGTGGTCTCATTATTCTGAAGTGTGGTCGACTCCACCTGTTTAGGTATGTGACCATACACTCCTAATTAGATGATTTTGGGTTCAATTTCGTACCTAGCTTTGTGGTTTCTTCACGCACTGGGTCCGCTTGGTCCGACCATGATAGGAAGACCTGATACAAGGTGGTAAGACTAGGTTAGTACGATACTGGTCTTACATCCATATCCATATCCACTATCGATACCCTAACCCATAGATTTATTTAGCCAATTAAGCGTAAGCTTCAACTTAAACAAGGAATCTAATCAATCAAGCATAAATCACAAGCTTAAACATTAATCACACATGAACTATGGTAGTGAACCTGATTTTTGAAAGAAATCTAAGATACATAGGCAGTCTAGAAAATTCCATATCGGTTCAATGATATCAAACCACATGGTTTGGTTTAGTTCAATCAATAGAGTCTGGCATAAGAAAGACATAGGAGATCGATCTCGATCGGGCGGTTTGGGTGTCTAACAACTTCCCATAATCGTAACCCAACATTTAGCCTGATCTCTGATAAACCAAAAGGCCAATCTAAAGGCCATGAGTTAATAAATGTTTTATCCTATGATGAGACTACATTTTGAGGTCCTAGACCTTAATATAAGTAGCGACTCCCAACAAATCATTTTTTGAGGAAGATAAGAATACCCTCACATGTCCTCACACCTTTCCATGGCTAAAACCATTAGATGACCGATTAAATTAGATAGGAGATTTAAGGAAGGGATTTTTGGGCACCTTGCTCAAGCTTGTGTAGAAATAGATTTTGTTAAACCTCGAATCAATGAGATTATGATCAATAGAAATGCATATGCATTTGACTCAGATTTCTTGTTTACCCAACCTGTACTATATAAAGATCCTCCTATCAAGTGTGTAAAATGCATGAAATTTGGCCATGTAATTGGTAACTATCCATTATGGGGTAGTTGTGAATCTGGAGAACAAGTTCCTCAAAATAATACTATTATATCTAAAACTATGGAAAGACATGAAGTACAGCTTGCGGTTAATGAAAATCTGGTGGTACAAGCTGATGTACAAGGAATCACAACTCAAGCGATAGTCTCTGATAATAATTTGGGTACGTTTGAAAACCCAAGAACACCTACTTCTTTAGATTTGTATACAGAACTCCCTTATGCTAACGTAATAGGGAGTGGTATGCAAAAGGAGTCTTGGGCAGATATAGTTAAAAGAGAAGGACATATTGAAAATAAGGAGGAAAATTAGGCTTAGGAAGAGAAAATTATGAATAGAATGCTGCTCGGAAGGAACAAAATAATGATCAACAGGTCGAAATTGTAGATTTGGTTTTACCTACCATAACAGATGCCCCAAGGAATTCTCTATCTAAAGAAAATGAATAGAATTTAAGGGAATCGATTTTGCAAATTGCATCAGTAGGCAAGAAATAGCAGGTGGGTTCAGATCTTACCTCAGGAACCAGGAATGAAGCTTTAGCAACGCTAGATTTACACCATGTCAATGAGACTGAAATTGTTGGTAAATCTATAGATGAAAATATGAGCCATATAACTACTGAACAGGACTTGCAACATCATGAGGCTTCTTCACAATAAAAAAAAAAGTAAAGATGAAAAAAAAAGGTGCATCGACCTCATACCAGGGGTGCTCCTAGTGAAGAAAGTGATAATAGTTCCCCATGTTAGTCCTCTATTGGAACATTAGGGGTATCTCGTCCCCCAAAACAAGAATGGTAGCAAGGAATTTAATTTCAGAATACCAGCTGGATGTGGTGTGCTTTACTGAACCTATGGTGGTTGTGGACAAATTTCCTGTAAGTTTTTTTCACATGTTAGGGTTTTGCGTTTCCATTGTTTACAACACTAGACAAGGAAAACAGCCTAATTGTGGATTTTATGGAAGAGATACCTAAATCCTCTAATCATCTTGTTAGAGTCTGACCAATAAATTTCTCTCTTTTAAGTATCAATCTATTGAGTTGGCTATGAATTTTGATCATCCCAACTGTTTTCGAGCTGCCTGCCAAGATTTATGGAAGGATATAGTATCAGTTACATGGAGTGGACCCTGGTTAGTATTGGAAGATTTTAATGCATGCTTATACAGCCATGAGAAGGAAGGTCTAGGTAAATTCAATCTTGGTTCTGCTATAGATTTTTCAGCCATGGTAGACTCAATCTCACTAATTCCATTACCAAATAAAGGCCAAAAATTTACTTGGACAAATAATAGGCAATCTAGACATGTCAGAGCAACTCTAGATAGAAGTTTTAGCAATGATGTTTGGGTATCAACTTTTGAAGCTTATCAGAGAACTCTAATAAGGTCGATATTGGATCATGCTCCAATTCTAGTAGGAGGAGATATGTCACAACTGTGAGCAATACTATTTTTGGGTATCAACTTCACAGTAGCGCAGTCAATAGCATTTCCCATTACGTGTTTCTATAGCAATCAGTAGCAGCATTACTTTCTCATTCTACACAGCAACTAGTGACAGTTCTCAACACTCCTTCTACCTCGTAGCAGCATTGGTACCTCTTTCTTGTCTCTCTCAGATGTATCAGTACACATCTTTTAATCCTCAAAGCCACAATAAATATGTCTTCTATTGAAAAGGAAAATCAGCCGATTAGCATCAAGCTAAATGGTAGCAACTACTCCTATTGGTCATCTGTAATGGAGAATTTCTTAATTAGCAAAGGTAGATGGGGTTATGTAACCGGTTTTACAGTTAAACCATCTGATCCTAAGGATGAAACCTATGCTATAGGCATAGTAAAGTGGAGATGGAAAATGCTCAGGTTCTCACCTAAATCCATAACTCAGTTAATCCCAATATTGGGATGAAATGTTCTAAATATAAAACTACCAAGGATCTCTAGTCATATCTCAGTCAAATGTATTTGGAATCTAATTTTACAAAATAGTATCAATTTGAAATGGAAATACGCTATGCAAAGCAAGATGGTAAATCAATCCAGGAATTCTACAATCAGATGACTAATTATTGGGATTAATTAGGCCTCATGGAACCGAAGGACCTACAATCCTCTGAGAGCTATATTACTTACAAAGAGAGACAACATTTGGTTCAATTACTTATGGCTTTGTGAGATCAATTTGAACCTCTCAGAGAATCTATTCTGCATTGGACTCCTTTTTTTTTCTGTTGATGCTACTATTCGAGAACTGATCATTGAAGAGACTCGGTTCAAGGTTACTCATGTTGGCTCCTCTCAATCATCCGTATTTGTAGCATCATCTGCACCATTATTATCTCCTCCTATGTCCAACCTTGTTCAGATTACTGGTAAACCAAGAACTCAAGTTGGAATTGATGAATGCAGCTCTTGTCAATAGAAAGGACATTGAAAATCGAACTATCCTAAACTCCAAAAGGTCTGTCCTCCCACATCGAACCAATAGTTTTGACCACCACCTCGTGGCTACCCATAATTTTTCCAAGGCCCCATAGCACTGGCAACTCCCCCATCTTCTTCAGCAGCAACTAGTGAGCATCTCCCTGCCTCCATGGTTTAGTTAATGATTGAGCAACTATAGTCTATACTACCTTCGTCCTCTTCAGATCAAATGCATGTTTCTGCTATGTCCACTGCCCACTCAAGTTTAGTCGGATCACCTATTTCTAGTTTAAATTCCAGTCATTGAATTTTTTTATTCTAGTTCTTCTCACCATATGACCCCTAATATCTCTTCTCTTAGTAGTTGTCATATCCCACCTTTTCCAGTAAGTATCTTAACTACAAATGGTTTTCATATGCTTGTTAAGTCTATTGGGTCTGTTTGTTCCTCTATTCTCTTTTTACCTAATGTCTTTCATGTTCCTACATTATCTCTTGGTTTACTTTCAATTAGTCAATTGGCTTGCTTTAGATTTGTTGTTTTGTTTTCATCTTCTAGTTGTATTGTATAGGATCGAAAGTCACAGAAGGTGGTTGGGAATGGGCATTGAGCTGGAAGACTTTATGTTTTAGGCAATTTGCATATTCCTGGTCCTTCTTTAGCTTTTTCTTCATTCCATTTAAATTGTAACTCTTCACCTTTTTATTTATGACACTCTAGACTGGGACATATATTTGGTACTACTTTGAAGCAATTAAGTATTAATGGTCATTTGTAAATACTTACTTTACATGATAATGCTTTGTCTTCTTGCAATGGATGTAAGCTAGCTAAAATGTCTTTATTGCCTTTAGAGACAAGTATATCTTTGTCTTCTTCCCCTTTTTCTCTGGTTCATACTGATGTTTGGAGACCCTCTCGGGTTCCTACCAAATGTGATTCTGTTTATTATGTTTCATTTGTGGATGATTATATCAGATATGGTTAGTTGTTTCTTATGACTCGTAAACTTGACTTCTTCTCCATTTATTGCAACTTTCATGCTATGGTTCACACACAGATCTTTTTTTGTTTTCTATTATACTATTCCTGCCAATGTTGCCCCTATCTCTAAAGAGGACCATGTTTTACTTGATCCTTTTCCAGAGAATGTTCCCCTTGATGAATTATCCTCTATCCTTGAGTCTGTTCCCTTATTTATTCCTGATTCTCCTTCCCCTCCCCTTATAGCACAATTTCCTAACGTTTATTCTCGCGGGTTGTTTGTGCTCTCCAGCTTTGATGTTCCTACACCTCCTTCACCTCCTGTGACAATAGACATTGTTGACGGCATCCTTCTCGTAACCGTATTGCTCCTAATCATCTTAGTCTTTCTACCACATGTTTTTCTTCATTATATCGTTTATTCTTGCTTCTATTTACTCTTTTTATGAACTTAAGTCTTATACAGAAGCATGTTATGATCCTCTTCGGATGAAGGCCATTCAAGATGAGTTGTCTACTCTTTATTAAACGGGTATTTGGGAACTAATACTGTTGCCTACTGACAAAAATATAATTGGTTGCAAGTGGGTTTTTAAGGTCAAAACCAACTCTGACGGTTCTCTTAAGCCCTACAAAGCTCGCCTTATTGCAAAAGGCTTCTTTCAAGAATATGGTATTGATTATGAGGAGACCTTTTCTCCTGTTGCAAAGATTATAATTGTTTGCACTTTAATCTCTGTTGCTGTTGTTCGTCTCTGGCCTCTCTTTCAGATGGATGTCAAGAATGCCTTCCTGCATAGGCATTTGACTAAAGAAGTTTATATGAAACCTCCCCCTGGTCTTTCTCATCCCACTGGTTATGTTTGTCGTCTACACTATGCTCTTTATGGTCTTAAGCAAGCTCCTTGTACATGGTTTGAACGATTTCACTGGACTGCCACTCGCATTGGCTTTACTTCGAGTACACATGATCCTACATTATTCCTTCGCTCCTCTCCTATTGGGCCTATTGTACTACTCTTATATGTTAATGATATGATTATTACTAGTGCTGATTCCTCTAACATTAAAGAGGTTAAACAATAACTACTGAGTGAATTTTCCATGAAGGATTTGGGACTCCTTCGTTACTTCTTGGGGATCGAAGTTGCTCACTCACCTAAAGGCTATCTCCTCTCCTAGTCGAAGTATGCCTCTAATCTTATAACCCGTGCACAGCTATCTAATGATTGTACTGCTGCCACTCCAATTGAGTTGAATGTTAAGTTCTCTACCTCTGATAAAGTACCACTGGAAGACCCAACCTTATATCGCGAGTTAGTTGGTTGCTTGGTTTACCTGACAGTGACTGTCACACTTCAAAATACCGGTATGAAAACTGGATCAACACCTTAGTTTGGATGTGATCCCACCAAGAACTCATAAGCAATGTACACACATACAAGCGGAAGATACTAAATACTCATGAGCATTCTATTGTAATAAAAGTAATAGTATCAGTGCTTAACATCTTTATAAATTTGTTCATCAACCATCTCCATCAAACAAACTGTAAAATATCACTATCCTATAATTCACGAGCTAGCTAAATGTAAATAACATAATCCAAAATAAATTAACAAAAGAAAACTATTCATTGTACCAAAGGTTCTTCATCAAGATAATCTATCCATCAAAAATACATGCGTCGCATTCGCAGTTCGCATTCGCAGTCCGCGTCATCTACTTAGTCTTCATATTGCACTCCTTCTAACTGAGCTATGTGAGAGGTCCCAGGCACGTTCAAATAATCTGCAATAGTAGTACCTGTAATATCATATAAAAGAATGATGTATGCAAGGATCAACTCTCCAACATGAGCTCAATGAGAAACAGACAAGCAAGCAAACAATATGCATGATTAGTTTATTACATAAAACAATGCAGCAATCCGATATCATGTATGCTAGTGTGCTATGGTAAGGCCTAGCCACACTTCCCAGAAGTTAACTATAACCTCCATGTACGGGAATGTTGGATACTCACCAGCCTACTCCAATAGCCATGGTGCTCCCACACGACATCCCAATCAAAGTGGTGATCGCTATTAACCAAATACTACATGTCATCCAAAATATCCCTCTCACCAATCCCAGCAGGAATCCCAAGCCATCTGTTTTGCCCCCCAAAGATGATGTCATCCTGCTAGGAGTGAGTGATATAATCGCCAATAATCACTTAGTAGGTTGGATTCGACGGTCTTCGACTGTTTCACCCCTACCTACAGTCTCATACATCTATACTTCAATCACATATTATAAATGCAAACGCATGCTCAAAGCAGTTATTAAATGACATGTTATCACAACAAGCATGTAGCACAATAAACATATATTATAAACACTCCAAAATTCATTAGGGATTCTGTTCCTCACCTGATATCATGAAATTATGGTTTTCCACACTTGGATAATCAGTGTTCCTGATGTGCTCTACACTTATATAAAGTGTGGGATTATTAGTCGTGCTTTCTATGTGATTTATCATCGAATCATAGCAGTTTGGGGCTCACCGATTGGTGCATCTGTAAGACCCGTATCAAACTAACCCGGTCTTACGACTTTGAACCAGGTCTACCCATCATGGTCGAACCAAATGAATCAAGTGCGTGAAGGAGATCACGATCCCAGGTATTAAACTGACCCAAAAACACTAAAAATAGGGGGAGGGTCACATACCCAGCAAGGGAGGGTCGGACCCCCCCCAGTATAAAAGTCATACCCTGAGTTTTATACCGGGGGTCGGACATTTTAAGAATCAGGGGTCAACAGGATCTCTGACCCCCTCATCGATCCCCAGTCTACCAACAGAAATCGTGATTTGAAAACTTTCTAAATTTTAATGGGATTCCTTCCTAATCTCCATGGGACTTATTTTGGGAGTTTCTACTCTATAAATAGGACGTCCCTAAGCCTCTTTCACTCCTTTTAGAACCCTAATTAGATTGAGAGAAAGAGAAGAGAAGAGAAAGAGAAGAAAAGGAAAGTGAAGAAGAAGATCAAAGAGAAGGCTTCAGAGAAACAAGCCTAATTCTCAGGTATGGATACTATCTCCATGTAATTCTACAGACCTTAGAATAGATAGAGAAGAGGGAATGATCTAGGAGAAACCCAAATCATCCACCCATGGTTAGGTTTTCATGGAAAACCATGGGAGAAATTATGAAAGCCATATAGGTAAGTGAACTACGATTCTAGACCATAGAACATGTGTGGAATGGATTGTAGAAGCAAGCCATAGGACCCCAAACACGAAGAATGGACTGTAGGAGAAAAAATTGACTAAACCCATAGGGGGGTCGCACGGGGGGTCGATGGTCAATCGACCCTACCAGACCCTGATAATCGACCCCCAGTGTTCGAGAAGTCCAGACTGTGGGTGGTCGCACCCAGGGTCGATGGAACCTCTGACCCTAGCATCGACCCCCAGTTAAAAGCATGTTTTTTAAAGTCTGAATTAATTCTAATTAAATTCTATCGACTTGATTAGGTCTTCTAGTGATATAATATCGATATATAGTTGATTCTTAAAGCTTGAAAGAGGACCTACGATCAAGTAAAGGTGAGGGAACAAGACCTAAACTAGTTGGCTAAGAATAAACTGTTTTTATTTCTTGAGTCCAATACCATGACTGATTTTATGTGTGTATGCTTGTATGTGCATTCAATATATCATCCAATATTCCTGCTAATGCTATTCATGCATATTTAATTTTGTTTATTTATAACATGATGATGATGATGATGCTACGAATAGACATGTGAATGTATGTGTGTGGTTAGTGTATATGGTGCTGGTAGGGGATGGTATCAACCGGTACAGCCATGCCGTTTTCATGGTGTATATATTGTGCCATGGTTCTACTCAAGTCATGTCCACTAACATCGTCGTATCGCCATTACCTTAGCAGAACTATTACGTCATAGGGTATGAGGGGAGGTGCTCTCAGACCGTGTAGTCTCTGACTCTGTCGGGGGGCCTTAGCCCTATCTCTATGGACGTATTGAGGGATGCTGGGGTGAGGCCTTGGATACACTGACTGGCATTAGGATTGGTTAGTTGCAAGTCCAATTTGCAAGCTCTCGCCAGCAGGGGCTTACGTGTTGGTGTGGGCAACCGGTACAGCCATGCCATTTTCATGGGGTGTATATTGTCCATGGTGGGTGCATGTGGGACGACAGTGCCGTTTTCATTGGGCGGTTTCACACACTCGTGTATAAAGGTGAGACGGCCATTGAACCTTTCTATAGCACATTACAAACTTATAAACCAGACCAAAGATATGAATTGAGTGCATGCATATGTTTGTTGCATTGTTTTGTTTGCTCACTGAGCCATGATGTGTGTTCACCCTCTCGACGTCGAATATTTTTAGTTGATGATGCAGGTACTACAGTTGCAGATTATATGAATGATCCGGTGTATGCGTGCGTTGCTGCAATGGACGCTAAAGACTTAGAGGATGTGCATGACCCCTCATGCGAGTGCAACTCATGCGTATTCTATTAGGATTTATTTGAATTTATAAAAAGATGTAATTGGTATTTTATTTATTTATGTCTCAGTTGATACAACAATAACTTGATATTTTAATTATGATTATTACATTTAGAGTTCTTGGTTCATTTACTATAAGACTTCCGCTATTGTGTATTTATTCTGATTATGGTTGTGAATGTACATGATTTTATTTTTAATGGATACCGCCTATTAGAGATCCTGGTTGAACTGTTGGTTTATTAGCGGTTCATCACACCATTCTGAATGGTGCAGAATTGGGGTGTGATAGCATCAATCGCTGTTGTAACGACCGTCATAACATTCGAGAGAGGTCAGAATCTTCTGCCAAGGATCAGTCACTGCATTAGTCGGTATAGTATCATCGACCTCCTCATCATCTGCCTACTTCCAGAGACCTTTTTGGGACTGGTCGGTCGCTACACCGGCTCTTACAGTATATCATCCGGTGCATCGTCATCCCCTTTTCGAAGATTAATTTATGGTCTTCCAGATTAAGATTCTACTATAAACTTAGTCCATACATTGCTAACCTAGTGTGGTCCAATGATAGGATATCTCTTAGGTCTATGTCTCAACATAACAAGCATGAAATTTGAGGTTTATTTTATGTTACTCATTGAAGATGTTTATTCTCAAGATCTAGGAGCAATATTAATCCTACCATCAATAGAGAACGATTATCAGTCTTTTCTATTCTAATTTATTTGATGGAGTATCCAAATCTACAGCAAGTTTAGAGCTTTACTGACAATGGTTTGATCAATGTTGATCGGCGGTTTCCCTCATCGACAATTCTCCCAATACAAGTGCCGCAGAGCTTCACCTTCTTCCTCTCCTTCATCCCTTTCTCTTGAGAACATGTCAGAGCTTTCTGAAACTGCTACGCACTCAGAGGAGGCTGCAAAGGTAGGGTTTTTATTTTATTAAGATGTCCTCTTTGGAGTGGAATTCCTAGTTTGAATGGAGGACTCCTAGGAAGTTGTCAAGTAGCAAGAGTTTGAATTTGAGAGGGACTCCTTCCCTTCTACAACTCCAAAGGTAGTTAGGATAGGTACGGGTCTTTCTAGATTCATCTATGGTTCCAAGGAATATCCTAATTGGCCTTCCAAAATGAAACCAATCAGTTATTCTAGAAAGTAGGTTTATTTTTTTCCTGGCCAATCGATGTTCCCAGTTCTTGTACTATCGGGATTCTTGACCACCTAGTAGCGACCGGCCCCCCTTAATATTGCACACTTAACACATAGTTAAAAGAGCCTAAGAGTTTAAAGGGTACCTATCGCACTAGTCCTCAATTTGGTATCGAATCAGGTTTAGCTATGGTGGAAAACCCTGGCACGAAAGAAAATACGAGTTAAGCTGGGTTTTCTGGGTGCGGGTCTTAAAGTGACTCACCCTGATATCACCTTTGTTGTTCATGTAGTCAACCAATTTGTCTCTGCTCCTCGGTCAACTCATTGGGCAGCCCTTCTTCACATTTTTCATTATATCTGAGGCACCTTATTTCATGGATTATTATACTCTTCCACTTCCACCTTGGATCTTCATGCTTATGTTGATGCTGATTGGGTAGGTGATGTTACTGACCATAAATCCACATTTGGCTTCTGTTTATTTTTGGGTGATTCTTTGGTTTCCTGGCGTAGCAAGAAACAAATTGTTATTGCTCGCTCTTAGGCTGAGGCTGAGTACTAGGGGATGGCTCATGCTACTGCAGAGATCATCTAGCTTCGCTAGCTACTTTCTGACTTGAGTGTTCTGCAGTCTTCCTCTATGCCCCTTTTCTGTAACAACAAGAGTGTCATTCAAATTGCTCATGATTCTGTCTTTCACGAACGCACGAAGCATATTGAGATTGATTGTCACTTTGTTTGTCATCACTTTCAGGCTGTCTTTATTAGCTTACCCTTTATTGCCTCTCTACTGCAGTTGGTAGATTTCTTTACTGAGGCTCACATTGCGGCGCACTTTCAATTTCTTCTTGGCAAACTCATGATGAGCTCTTCTACCTCACCATGAGTTTGAAGGGGGGTATGAGCGATACTATTTTTGGTAGTACCGCTGTCGGTACTATTAACAGTACTGCTAGTGGTACTATCATTGGCATATATTATTTTTGGGAATACATAGATTCCATATATTTTATTTTATTTTATTTCCAATTATGTACTACTATAGTTGGCTATTTAAACCTTTGTATCATCTCATTCAAAGTATGAACATTATATTGAATCAATTAAGGATTTCTCTTTTTCCCTTTCATCTTCTTCTCTTTTTCTTATGTTTATTACGTGTGTGCCTTGCTTTCTTATTGAGGAGTGATCAAGTAGTTGGTTCACATATTTGTACAAAATACTCTTTGACCATCAATAATTTGAAAGTCAAAAAGTTAGGATATTGAATTGCATCATGGAGTTCGATGAGCGAGTTGATGTAGAATTTTTCGGCTTTGATTTGTCAGACATTGTTAATGCTTCGTCGACTTAAATTGAAGGAGGGCCGACCATATCTATTTCTGAAGGTTTGATTAACGACCATATCCATTGTTATGCACATAATGAAGAAGGACATAATGCTAATAAGTGTCATAAAAAAAACAAAAGTGCTCAAAAAATGGTAAAACTATTAAAAATAAAAAACCTTGAAATTGTTTTCGAAACAGATATTACGAACTCTTCAGAAATTCTTTACAAGTTAGTAAGTGAAATTGATTCTGATACATTTTCATATTCAAATGAGAATTTTGAATTCAAAACATTGGATGTTCCCTCTTAGTCTAATAACCAAGATACAATCAATCTTGACGAATTTTTGAACAAGCCCTACTTAAGGAAACAGATTAGGTCCTTCTGTCCAACTATATTTAGGAAGATATGGTTATTGACTTAACTAAATATGAAAAACATAAAAATCTTCGGAAAAAGAAGGCCTATAGATTGTCTATATTATTATTTTGATCAACTAAATATTTTGAACAAGCTAGTAGAAACACCACTGCTCGACTCACCAAGAATTTAAAAATTAAAATAAAACTCTTTAACAAATAAAAAATTATGAGATTATGTAAAAAACACCCTCAAATCCGAATATATTCATATCGACGTGATCTAAATTGAAGTCACTGCCTTATTTAGGCAAGGCATTGACATCCTATCATAGCATTTTTCTTTGATAAAAGATTCATCGAGAATCTAGCATCTATCTTGATTGGAAGAATCGATTCCAATCTTGTAGTAGGTAACATATGGTTTAGAGTAAAACTCAATTACTTTATCTGTGTTACAAACCCCTAACATAGAAGACACCCTTGTCCTATGACATCTCTATCATAGCATTTTTCTTTGATAAAAGATTCATCAAAAATCTAGCATCCGCCTTGATTGGAAGAATCGATTCCAATCGTGTAGTAGGTAACATATGGTTTAGAGTAAAACCCAATTACTTTATCTGTGTTACAAACACCTAACATAAAAGACACCCCTGTCCTATGCATTAAAACCGAAGGACTATGAATTAAATCAAATAGCAAAAATTTAACAATTTTATGAACAGCTATTCATGAGTTGACTAACATCGCTAAAACCTCCATTAAGCCATTTGACAAGCGAATTGTTGAAATTTTTGAACCCAAACATTTTGAAACAAAAATTTAACCTCGCTTAATTTATTGGCATGATATTAGTCTACCAAAAAAATGGTTACTAGATGATATCATTACTAAAGAAAGAAAATTTCCCACTCTAGAAATAGTAGCGTCAGGAAAAATCTTTACTTCCAACATCAATTTTCTAAGTAATAGAAAATTTTAACTACGCATAGCTTTTTTGAAAATCAGAAAAGCTCTATACCTTCAAGAATAAAGGAATCAAATCTCTTGCAACAAAAATTGTTCAAAAACCTATAAGGATAGGAACTGGTTCTCACTCCTCTAAAGACAAATAAGCCATTGGTGATACTGAAGAAGTTAAAACCTTAGTTTTTTATCATCAAACTTTCATAGATAATGAAGAGTGTATTTTTTTTGCTAAACAAAGTAAAAAAAATATATTTATATATAAAAGCAAAATTTTACTTCTAAAATTATAATCACTTTAGATGTGTTACTTGATACAGGAGCCACAACATGTTATAATAGATGGCATGCTTTACCCATTGAACAATGGATAAAGATGAAAAAACTAATCCCAGGAATTGGAGTTAACAAGCATCCCACATATTTAGAATATAGTTGTTATTGTAAAAAATGAAAACATTGTTATTCTTAAGATCCTCTGTTTTCCCCTCATACATAGAGATCTAATCTTAGGAATCAATTTTACTCAATCATACCTTCCAATGGAGTGGCATAAACATAATACAATCTTCATTACCGATAAAAGGGTAAAAATTTCTATTTTATCAAAACATATTCACAAATGTGAATTGAGTTTCACTCCTATACCTCATCAGATACTTATTCTAAATGAAACAAATTGGATATTTTCTAAATTAAAAGAAAATTTTAATGAAAATCCCCTACAATTATGGGAAAGATCTCCTAGATACTATACTATTCATTAAACCTCAATAACCCAACCGAAGTAATTAGAGTTAATCCTATTATCTACACTCTTCAAGATATTCAAGAATTTGACAATCAAATAAAAGAGTTATTAAATAAAAGACTTATTGAACCCACATTAAGCCCTCATTCTTGTCCAACCTTTTTAGTACGTACTTATGCTGAGATAAAAAGAAGAAATGCTAAAATTGTCACACCCCAATTCCGCACTGTTCAGAATGGTGTGATGAACCGTCAATAAACCAACGGTTCAACCAGGATCTCACAATAGGCTATCCCACATATGATAAACCAAAACGCATTCCACATTAATCAGAGACAATAAGGTAAATAGCGGAAGTCTTACAGATAATGAACTGAGGTCTAATCATGATAAATAATTTATATTCCATTTATTTCCAAGTAACCAAAACATAACTTAATACATATTACAATATCCAAATACGAAAACTAAACAC
The DNA here is from genome assembly GCA_028583415.1 of Protea cynaroides. Lineage (NCBI taxonomy): Eukaryota > Viridiplantae > Streptophyta > Magnoliopsida > Proteales > Proteaceae > Protea > Protea cynaroides. The sequence goes on from CM053266.1 coordinate 81,523,619, forward strand.
TAAACGTATTCGCCGTTGAAACGCTCGCTTAACGAACCATGTTCGTTCTCCACAGCTTGCTCATTCATAGCCTCCACCTGTTCATATGTTGGCGTGGAGACAAAATTTTCAATCATAGTACCTGCAACATCAGAAACTAAAAAGAATTGCGCGCGCGAGGGTCAGCTCTCCAACTTGAGCTCAGTGAGTAAACAAAACAGTGCAACAATACATATGCATGCAGTCAATTCATATCTTTGGTCTGGTTTAAATTTTGCAATATGCAATAGAAAGGTTTAGGTAGTCAAAGGTCATGTTTATTGATCCCGCCTCTATACACAAGTGTGTGACGCCGCCCGAAGGTAACGTTTATCGTCGACTCACAAGCACCCAATCATGAACATTATATAACAAAGGTTAACATTTATTGTTATATAGTGCCATACCAACACGTAAGCCCCTGTTGGCGATGGCTGCAAACTGGGCTTGCAACTAACCAATCCTAATGCCAAAAGTGTATCCAAGGCCTCACCCCAACATCCCTCAGAATGTCCATAGAGATAGAGCTAAGGCCCCCCGGTAGAGTCAGAGACTACAAGGACCGAGACCACCTCCCCTGATACTCTACGACATAATAGTTCTGCTAAAGTAATGGTGAAACGACGATGCTAATGCACAAGACTTGAGTTAGAGATAGAGCTAAAGTGCTGAGACCCGTCAAAGGTTAATGTTTATTGACGTTCTCATCACACCTCCCCTGATACTTGCTCGCATCAAGTACACCAATCACACACATACAATCACATGCCTATTCCTATCATCATCACCATCATGTTATAAACAATAAAATAAATATGCATGAACAAATAATAAAAATATTGGATGACATGTTGTATGCACATTACAAACATCTTCGCATAAAATCAAGCATGGCATTGGACTCAAGAAAATAGAAAATAGTTTGTTATTAACCAATTAGTTTAGAGTTTTGTTTCCTCACCTTAGCTTGCTAATAGATACTTTTCCAAGCTTTAGAATCGTCTTTATAATGTTATTATATTGCTAGAAGACCTAACAAAGTCGATAGAATTTAATTAGAATTAATTCTGAATTTAAAAAACCATTCTGTAAACTGAGGGTCGGAGGTAGGGTCGGAGTCATGATTGACCATGGGTGCGACCCTCCATGGTTTGAGTCGAAAATATCAGATTTCATTCTCTCTTTCATGGTTGGGTCCTATGGCTTACTTCCACAATCCATTCTATACATGTTCTATGGTTTAGAACTATACTTTATTCACCTAAATGGTTTTAATGATCTCCTCCATGGTTTCCATTGAAACGAAACCATGGGTGGATGATTTGGGTTTCTTCTAAGTCATACCCTTTTCATAAACCATTCTAAAGTCTTAAATAAATCATGGAGAATGTATTCATACCTTAGGTTTGCTGAGATTCAGAGTTCCTCTGAATTTCCTCTTCTTCCTTGGCCTTTTCTTCAAGTTTTCCTTCTCTTCTTCTCTTCCTTCTCTTTCTTTCTCTCAATCCAATTAGGGTTGTAAAAGGAGTGAAAGAGGCTTAGGGACATCCTATTTATAGGGCAAAACCTCCCAAAATAAGTCCCATTGAGTTTAGGAAAGGTTCCAATCGAAATTAGGAAGGTTTCTCAATTTTCGATTCATGCTGTTTTTCTCGAATGTCGAGGGTCGATGGGAGGGTCGATGGGAGGGTCGGACAACTCATAGACCCTGCGACCCATGGTTGAGGGTCAATGGTGAGGGTCGATGGGAGGGTCGGACCTGCCTATTAAAACCTGCGACCCTACCCTCATTTTGACTGTTTTTGGGTAAATTTTCATATTGGGTCTTGGGTTTCTTCACACACTTGGTCCACTTGGCTCAACCATGATATGTAGACAGGTCCCGACACAAAATGTAAGGTTAGGCCGGGTTCGTGGCGTGCGGGTCTTACAACTCCACCACCCTTAAAAGAAATTTCGTCCTCGAAATTTGAAAGTACGGATCTTACAACTCTTCCATCCTAAAAATGAATTTTGTCCTCAAAATTTGAACATACAAATCTTACAACTCCCCCATCCTTAAAAACAAATTTTGTCGTCAAAATTTTGAATTTACTTCGGAGTCAATAGGTGGAAATTCTATTTTCGCATTGCATCTCCTTCTTTCCATGCCATCTTCTCCACGTCTTGTCTTCGCCAGATTATCTTCATATAATAACTATCCCAATTTTTGAGATGTTGTACCTTCCAACTAGTGAACTAGGCTGGTACCACTTCAATAGTTAAATCTTCTATCTAATCCATTGATTCCGTGGTCAATACCTTTGATATGGGTCTCTAATGTACTTCTTCAATAGAGACACACGAAATACATCATGCACACTAGACATGGATAGCGGTAACGCTAATTGATATGCAACTTTTCTACGTCTCTCCAAAGTTTATAAGATCTAACACATATATAGAATACAACTTTCTCTTCTTGTCTAATTGTTTTAAACCATGCATAAGTGATATCTCCAAAAACACTTTGTCGCTTATAGCGAACTCAAGGTCTTGGTGTCTCTCCTGATAATTCTGAGCTATCCTGGCCCTTTTTCTTTGATCTTGTCTGCCACTCGATAGTTTTCTGCAATTTCCTTGGGTCTTAAAACTCTTCATTCACTAACTTCATTCCAAAAGAAAGGAATTTGACATTTCTATCGTATCTGCTTCATAGGTAACATTTACATGGTAGCTTAATAGCAACTTCAATTCACGGTAACTTCTCAACTCAAGTTCCTTGAAATCAATTTCATAAACTTGGGGCATATCTCTTAGGATTTGTATAGTCCGCTCCGACTGTCCGTCGATTTAAGGTAAAAAGCGGTACTAAACTTCAACTTTGTTCCCATTGTTTTCTGTAGATTCTCCCACAACTTCGAGATAAGGCATAAGCTTCTGATCGACATTAAGCTCTCATGCATACCATTCAATCTGGCAATATTATCCACATATAGCTTATTTAGCCGCTCCAAAGCATACCAAGGTCGTATTGCAATGGAATGAGCTATCTTCATAAGGCGATCAACAATCACCCATACTGCGTCAACCGATCTAGGAGTCAGTGGCAATTTGGTGACATAGTTCATTATAATGCTGCAGTTCCACTTTCAAACTGGCTCCAATAGTGGTTGTAGTAAGCCACGTTGGTCTTTGTCTTTCAGCCTTTACTTACTGATAATTCAAACACTGAAACACGCACTAAAACATATTTGTTATCATTCCTCTTTACTAGTACAATCTCTTCAGGTCATGATACATATTGGTACTCCAGGATGTACTGAATATTGAATACAATGGGCTCTTATCATTATCCTCTTCGTGACATCTGAATCTTTTTCTTCAAGTATTCAGAATCTACCTTTGTATCTGAGTACCGTCTCCGCATCCAAAGTAAGTCAGGTTTGGGTTTTTCTTTCTCTAAACCTTCTTGCATTGTTCTTATATATAGATCTAACAAAATTGCTACTTTTACTTAATCCATCAATTTAGAGATGATCTTTAATGCCACCAACGTAGCCGAATTATTGCTCCATAAGTTCATCCATAAATTCTCGCTCAATTGGATCATCACTAGCTTCTATTATAAGTTACTCTTCCTCCAAATCTGAATCTGTTGCTGCGGAACATAATGCAGCATTTATACTGGGTCCTTCCTTGGACTTCATAATTCCCTTTTTGCTTAAGGCCTTAGCTACTACATTAGCCTTGCTCTGGTGACATTGATCACAGTCTTAATCCTTGAGCAATTTCATCCATCTTCTTATCCTCATGTTCAACTCTTTCTAATAAAGAGATAAATAAAACACTTGTAATCCGATCTAATCTAGAATTCCTCTCCGTTTAAATAATGTCTCCAAGTCTTGATTGCATGAATCCCAACTGTTCACTCCAACCATGAGTTGGGTAACTCTTCTCATGCTCTTTCAGTTTTATTAAAGCATATGAAATCGCTTATTTACCTTACATCAACCTGCATCCTAGATCCAATCCGAAAGCTCCGATGGATAGGGTAAAAGGTTTCCCTGGTGCCGGAACGATCAAGATGGGAGCTGATATCAATCCTGCTTTTAGAGTTTGGAAACATTCTTCACACTTGTCAGTCCAATCAAACTCATCTCCCTTCCTGGTTAGCTCGGTAAGAGGTTTTGCGATCTTAGAGTGGTCCTCCGAAAATCGTCTGTAATAACCAGCTAATCCCAAGAAACTTCTGATCTTCGCAATATTCTTTAGGTGTTTCTCACAAAATGTTTACTTCTATCTTAATAGGGTCCACTTTATTCCTTTTTATGACGCTACATGATCTAACAAGATCATTTTGTTTAATCGGGTCTCATAATCCTTGGAATTGGCAGTAAGCTTTTCACTTCTCAGCTATTGTGAAGCTGTTCTAAAATCCGTTGTATGAGTTGCTTCATTCTTGGAATAAATCAAAATATCATTTGTGAAAACTATGACCGACGTGTCCAACATGTCATGAAATACCCAGTTCATCAGTTCCATAAAAGATGTAAGGGCATTGGTTAATTCAAACGTCAAAATCGATAACTCATAATGTCCAATCCTGATTCTAATAGCTATCTTCGAGATATTTCGGTCCAAATTCTTTAGTTGATGCTATTTTGATCGAAGATCAATCTTAGAAAATACCTTTGCTCCTTGCAACTATTTAAACAAGTCATCGATCTGAGGTAGTAGATATCGATTCTTGATCTTGAACTTGTTTAGTCCCGGTAGTCTATGCATAATCTGACACTACCGTCCTTCTTCTTCACGAGTTGCGTTGGCGTTCTCCGTGATGCAATACTTAGCCGATTAGAACCCTTGTCTAATAACTCTTGTAGTTGAGTCTCAATTCCTTCAACCCCGAAGGAGCTACTCTGTAGGTGCCTTTGACACAAGTATCGTCCTTGGTAACAAGTTGATGACGAACTCGGTCGCACGATCAGGTGGTAACCCGGTAAGTCTCCTGGAAACACATCAGGGAATTTATGCATCACAACAATGTCTTCCATCTGTGGTGCTTCTTTGGTAACGTATACCACAGATACCATATCTCCAACTCATTTCTCTTCAAAGCATCTCTTCGCCTTTAGCATAAAGAGGATCAGCTTTCACTTCCTAGGCAACATACTCCCAATGATACTAAATCATATGCCATTTTTATTCTTGAATGATAACCTCTTCTATGCACATAATCACTTGTAGAGTGTTAAGACAACCAGTCTATTTCCAAGATGACGTCAAAGTCTACCATTCTCAAGTCGACTCAGGTTGCATCCAAATTCTGTTCATCCATAAGATTTGGACATTGTTCGTAACACTCATCCCATACAATATCTAGTCTAAAGGGCTTGAACTAGCAAAATCTGGTATAAGGTCTTAAGAGCTTGTCTAGTTCCTTCATCTATTATGATTTTCAAAGACTATTGCTAACAATCTCATATCTTGAAAAGTTCATTAGCTTATATTTCCTTTATCACTTCTGTTCTATCCCGATCTCTCTTTCATATACCTCGAAAAATATCTTGTGATTGTTACCTCATATCCCAAGTCTATCTATAAGCATTAGGGTATATGCTTATAATTTCATTAATTCAGCCCAACTATTTTGGTCTTTACTTAATCATATCCCTCAACATTGGGCATAACTCCATTATCATTGTATTAAATCGAGTACTACTTATGCCATGACTTTATCCTTGTATCCACTCTTAAATTTGCCTTTAGGAATCTTCTACCTTGTCAAAATTCATACCGATATAGCCATCTTTAACTCTACTTTAAGTGCTATCTATTTCTTTACTGGTTACTCTTGATAGTTCTAACTTTTTCTCATGCACTCTTTTATAGACATGATTTATATCCATCCACTTAGAAATCTCAAAATAGATTCTCCATTACTTCATCGGAGGTCTCTTGGCTATAGCATTTAATCTGAATCCAATCATCTTCCTTCCAATAATCCAATTATCACTAAACATCTTTATCAACAAAGGTCAGGGAGTTTATGAATCAGAATGTGCATCTAAAATAATTCTTTTCCTTCTTTCAATTATCATAATGACAACCACTTGATTTATCTAGCGAATCTAGGTTTCAAGGATCAGGAGTAAATCTGTGGTAATCCAACCGACATCAAAAGATCATTAAATTGTACGGTGGTCCAAATATATGAAAATAGAGGTTCTACAGTTCTTGACCTCATGGTTATAGGTTCTATTGAGTATATATAATGCCATTGGTCAAGGCACTATAGGAATAAATTCGGAGAAGATTTCATACATCAGTATATCAGGTATAAATCTGGAAAAAAATTTCGTACATCAATAAATCAAGTATAAATCAGTAGATGTATGCTCAACATGATTAAGCATTTAACTGTTCATTCAGTTCGTATCTCTGTTCATGTTGTCGATCATGAGAATGGTGCAGATTGGTATAATCAGGACTAATACTAAAGAAACAATATCTGTAACTCCAATTGACAGGTTAAATCCAGAAGGTATCCTGTCAAGACTCGAGAATTTAAAATCTGGTATGTGCATCCTCTATAATCATAAGAGTAAATCAATAATGCACTGCATCCTATATAATCATATCCAATTATATGGCCACAATTAGATTTGATCCTCTACTGAAAACGTTTAAGGCTTCGTCTTCAGAAAATATTCTTCAATCCTTGGTCGGATCATTGCAACTATCCCATACATCGGTGGCTGGTAAGGTTAACCACCTTGATATACTGTTTGTTGTGCACCAAACTTCTGCACTGGGGATTACTGGGACTTACTGTATGGTAAGCACTGTGTTATAGCTAACATGTGTTGGGGTACAGTGTTGCTACCAATTGGTAGCGTACTTGATTTGACTCGGAGGTATTGATGTGGCATCGGCAACTTGGGTAGTAATTTACATAGCAACTTGCATAGTCGGTCTCATCTGTTGTTGCTCTTTTATCTTATTGGGTTAAGTTTATTACAACCATAGCCAAGGTATTTGGTAGTCCAGGTGGTTGGTGGAGTGGCCTGGTTGTTCACCTCCTCTTATTTGCTCTAATCTGATTATCATTATTTATTATCTACTCATATGAGTTTTCATTACCCATTCTCTACCCAGATAGTGGTAGGGTCAAGTTTCAATTTCTACTTAATGCTCAGTGGGTAATAGATCAGCCTGTGGTGGATCTCACTCTGAGTCTCTACGTCACCCAGGAGTATAGCTTTATCTTCTTTATAGTTGCTCTTATTCATAATGTATGGCCATTATTCTCCTCTCTGTTGGATTTAGCCCGAGATCTTTCTTTTATCTCTACAGGATTTTGGCATTACAAGCCATTTTGCTTCTTCCTCTGTCCTACATCGAGTTTCACATCTTGTGAGTACCAACTCGGTATTCTAATTTTCTGCTATACAGATGCTCCCTTCTTGCTACTGTACTATATCCTTGTATACTTGGATAACTACCCAACATATAAATAATACCCTATATTGTTTGTTTATTAGGATAATTTTTTGTCTTCTCTTTCTGTGTGAGTATATATATATGGTTCCACCTTTTATATGTACATTATCGTCTTGTTTAATTTTTCTCTCAACCAACACAGGTGCTCATAGTTTGTTTGCATTAAAGCTTTTAATTTATCCTAACTCAGTTCATGGACTCCAGTGGAAGTATTCAGGTTTAATGGGTAAGGCCTACGAGATGCTCTGATACCAAGTTGTCACACCCCAATTCCGCACTGTTCAGAATGGTGTGAAGAACTGTCAATAAACCAACGGTTCAACCAGGATCTCACAATAGGCTATCTCACATATGATAAACCAAAACACATTCCACATTAATCAGAGACAATAAGGTAAATAGCGGAAGTCTTACAGATAATGAACTGAGGTCTAATCATGATAAATAATTTATATTCCATTTATTTCCAGGTAACCAAAACATAACTTAATACATATTACAATATCCAAATACGAAAACTAAACACTAAACGTATCCGCCGTTGAAACGTTCGCTTAACGAACCATGTTCGTTCTCCACAACTTGCTCATTCATAGCCTCCACCCGTTCATATGTTGGCGTGGAGACAAAATCTTCAATCATAGTACCTGCAACATCAGAAACTAAAAAGAATTATGCGCACGAGGGTCAGCTCTCCAACTTGAGCTCAGTGAGTAAACAAAACAGTGCAACAATACATATGCATGCAGTCAATTCATATCTTTGGTCTGGTTTAAAGTTTGCAATATGCAATAGAAAGGTTTAGGTAGTCAAAGGTCGCGTTTATTGACCCCGCCTCTATACACAAGTGTGTGACGCTGCCCGAAGGTAACGTTTATCGTCGACTCACAAGCACCCAATCATGAACATTATATAACAAAGGTTAACGTTTATTGCTATATAGTGTCATACCAACACGTAAGCCCCTGTTGGCGAGGGCTGCAAACTGGGCTCGCAACTAACCAATCCTAATGCCAAAAGTGTATCCAAGGCCTCACCCCAGTATCCCTCAGAATGTCCATAGAGATAGAGCTAAGGCCCCCCGATAGAGTCAGAGACTACAAGGACCGAGACCACCTCCTTTGATACTCTACGACATAATAGTTCTGCTAAATTAATGGCGATACGACGATGCTAATGCACAAGACTTGAGTTAGAGATAAAGCTAAAGTGCTGAGACCCGCCAAAGGTTAACGTTTATTGGCGTTCTCATCACACCTCCCCTGATACTCGCTCGCATCAAGTACACCAACCACACACATACAATCACATGCCTATTCCTATCATCATCACCATCATGTTATAAACAATAAAATAAATATGCATGAACAAATAATAGAAATATTGGATGACATGTTGTATGCACATTACAAACATCTTCGCATAAAATCAAGCATGGCATTGGACTCAAGAAAATAGAAAATAGTTTGTTATTAACCAATTAGTTTAGAGTTCTGTTTCCTCACCTTAGCTTGCTAATAGATACTTTTCCAAGCTTCAGAATCGCCTTTATAATGTTATTATATTGCTAGAAGACCTAACAAAGTCGATAGAATTTAATTAGAATTAATTCTGAATTAAAAAACCATTATGTAAACTAAGGGTCGGAGGTAGGGTCGGAGTCATGATTGACCTTGGGTGCGACCCTCCATGGTTTGAGTCGAAAATATCAGATTTCATTCTCTCTTTCATGGTTGGGTCCTATGGCTTACTTCCACAATCCATTTTATACATGTTCTATGGTTTAGAACTATACTTTATTCACCTACATGGTTTTAATGATCTCCTCCATGGTTTCCATTGAAACGAAACCATGGATGGATGATTTGGATTTCTTCTAAGTCATACCCTTTTCATAAATCATTCTAAAGTCTTAAATAAATCATGGGGAATGTATTCATACCTTAGGTTTGCTAAGATTCAGTGTTCCTCTGAATTTCCTCTTCTTCCTTGGCCTTTTCTTCAAGTTTTCCTTCTCTTCTTCTCTTCCTTCTCTTCTCTTTCTCTCAATCCAATTAGGGTTGTAAAAGGAGTGAAAGAGGCTTAGAGACGTCCTATTTATAGGGCAAAACCTCCCAAAATAAGTCCCATTGAGTTTAGGAAAGGTTCCAATCGAAATTAGGAAGGTTTCTCAATTTTCGATTCGTGCTGTTTTTCCCGAATGTCGAGGGTCGATGGGAGGGTCGATGGGAGGGTCGGACAACTCATAGACCCTATGACCCATGGTTGAGGGTCGATGGTGAAGGTCGATGGGAGGGTCGGACCTGCTTATTAAAACCTGTGACCCTACCTTCATTTTGACTGTTTTTGGGTAAATTTTCATATTGGGTTGGGTTTCTTCACACACTTGATCCACTTGGCTCGACCATGATATGTAGACGGGTCCCGACACAAAATGTAAGGTTAGGCCGGGTTCGTGGCGTGCGGGTCTTACAAAAATGGTAATCAACTATAAGAGCTTAAACCAGCATCTTATTTTTATGGCTATTTTATTCACCGAAAATATTTTCTAACTAACAAAATCAGAGATGCCAATATTTACAATAAATTCAATTGTAATCAAGGTTTTGGCAAGTAAAACTAATGGAAGAGTCAGAATCATTGACAGCCTTCAACACACCATACTACTAACACTACCAATGGACTGTTATGTTATTTGGCTTGTGTAATACCCCGTAAATCTTTCAAAGATGGATGGATAGGGTAGTTTCCCATTTAAATTTTTGTGTTGTCTATATTGATGATATTTTCTCTAAAACAAAAGAAGAACATAAAAGCCATCTTGAAATTATGATTAATTTATTTCAAGAATATGAAATAATTCTTTCCCCAAAGAAAATCAAAGTAGAAAAAAACTACTATCTAATTTTTAGGGTTAACCCTTAATCCGAATGGTATCCAATTACAATATCATGTTCTTGTAAATTAAAAGAATTTCCTGATACACTTATTGATAAAAAAAAAACAACTACAAAGTTTTTAAGGAATTCTTAATTGTGGTCGGTATTTTATTAAAGATCTCTCTAAAAAAGAGAAACTTTTGCAAAGGTTACTCAAAAAAGATTAACCATTTGAATGGACTTCTAACGAAACCACCGTTATTCAATCCATCAAATACAAAATTAAAAATCTACCTCCCTTGTACTTTCCTAAAATTGGAGACTACATAATACTTGAAACTAATGCCTCCAATAAACATTGAGGAGCTGTTCTCAAATGTAAATCATTTAAAAACCCTAAAAATGAAAAATTTTATCGTTATAATTTTGGCAAGTTGAAACCTGCCGAAATTAATTATATTATCTATGAAAATGAAATTTTGGCTATTATTAATGGACAAAAACGGTTCAAAATTTACTTAGTATCAAATAAATTTCTTATATGAACGGATAACCATGCTGTTAAAGATTTTCTCAAAAAAAAGAGAAGAAAATCCTCGAAGAATAAACTAGTTTAATTTTGTTTACCAATTTCCTTTTGAGATTAAATATATCAAAGGTACTAACTAACGTTGTTTTAGCTGATTTTCTTAGCAAGGAACCGAAAGCTATATCTACTAACAAAAGTTGATAATCTGATTCATCATGTCTGGTAAACCTCCAGATAAATTTGATAAGAGTCATGGTAAGAAAAATAAAAAAAAAAACCACTGGTTCAACCAGCTAAAGCCAAAAAAAGGAAGCTACCTTTCTTTTCCATTCTCCAATGAGGTGGTATCAAAATCACTGATCTAGACTCTCCAAATCAAGAATGGCGTGGAAATCATCCACAAAATTTTAGATATTTTACCCATAATTATGGACAATAATTATTTGCCAATATTCCACAACAGTAAGAATATGATGTGAAAATCCTAACACATTTTTAACATCTTCAAACATTTCAAGGACAACCTTTGGGAGGATATTTACAAAATTCTTAAGCAACTCCTACCCAAGAAAATTCATATTCCCAAGTTTTAGAAGCCTTAACTCTTGGGCCTTTACCCAAAACTTATGTTGCAGACTTCTTTAATCTGTCATTCCTAAATACTTTGTGATTCCCAGATTGAAACTGAAAGGGGGGTGAATCCGTGACTACTAAAATCCTTTCCAGCTCTGTGAAGTTTGCCCAAACAAAACACACACTGTTCCAAGAGCTGTCTATTAACACTTTGCTGCCTTGAGCTGACTCAGGTAGTAGTTCACACATTCATCCTGTTAAACACATTTTGTGTAACACACCATGCCACACACCTACAGGTATCCATACTGGAGGTTAGGCCTACCAAGTGTATACACCCAGCCTATAACCCACACACAATAAAATCGCATCCACATGAACACAATATGTAACGTGATTCACCAATACTTACTGTGATGGCTAGTCCACAGGGCAATACCCTAAATAGGCTTTTGTATTATATCCAATATGCTACTTTAATACTATGGTTGCACCAACAACCCAGATGTTATAACACCGACCACATTCTTAGTTGCAATTGAGTCCTAGGCAACAACCCCCACTCCTGTCAAGCCCCCAACTTTATAGGTTACAATGTATTTGTCAAATAGATATTATAAACCCTTCCCATATGGCATTGGTATAAATAAATAGGGCTTGTGTACGTGATTACCTTCGCAGCGTGACCACAGTGATTACCTTCGCAGCGTGATCACAGCATTTATGGTGCTCACCAAATGGGCTTCCCAAGCTCTCCAATGGTAGTGAGTGAGCTTTTTCAACAAAATAGGAGTTCAATACTCTCCCAAGCTTCTCGTACAATCCCAATCTCATCAAACTCTCACAACATGCTCACATTATCTCTCTCATGCTTCATATGGCCATTAAACTCAAAGAAATGTCAGTGGAGATGAATTTTACACACCAAATAAGCTCAAGAGCTTTCTTTCTTCCCAAACCCGAAGCTAATCTCACCAAAACTGATTTTCCTTATTGCAGGTGAACAATGCTCAAAGAGATGAGTTTGTAGCACTTTGAATCAGTCCGATCTGACATCGGACGGCCAAGATATGGCTGATCAAAGTTCAGCCAATGAGATAATTTAAAACGGAATCCTTTTTGATATAACCGTGCACCCGCGATCCATTGAAACACCGTTGCCGCTGACACGTCAATAGCGTTGTTGAGTTCCCAATGGATGGATCGAGAATCTCGAATGACTGTCATTGGATTTGTCAGAAAAAGCTGGATTGCTTCTGGGCCATTCAATCTGTCTTCATCGCGTCAGGCGCGATCGGAATTAGTGTAGGCCTTCAGATTGAGATCTTATCTGCCGCCATATGTAACATGTGCTACACCAAATCACAGCTATCATATTATGTGACGCGGCGCACTATGTTATGCTACATCCGGCCAACCAGATGCCTCATGGGAGAATATTTAAGCTAAAGCCACGATACACCATAGCCCACTTCTATCTTGAATGCCAGATCGGAATCCAGCTATCGTGGCTCATCGCTGACGGTTTATTTCGGATCTACTCTTTTTACATGGACCAAAATGCCCCTGAGAAACATGTAAAATGGCCTCTGTAATCGTATATGCACAAAAGAGACACATAGGTAAGAAGGCTTCCAGTAGCCTTTTCTCTCATCTGGCATTTCGTCGAGCACATGGTGGCACCCCCATCACTTAGCCCATACTTGAGCCAACCAACTCAACATCTATGCGTGGGCCTATTGCTTGAGGCTATGGCTGCGCAACTGAGGCCCTTGCAGCATGGCTGTGTGGCTATGGTCCTTGCGGCATGGCCTGTGCTGTGTTGCTTGCTACCTTGGAGCTCATAGCTCTGGCTGCTGATGCCCAAGTGACTTGCAACTGGTGCAAGCATGTGGCTATGGCACCTTGCCGAGGGCACCACACTACTGGCCATGTGGCCCTACTACTATGGCACACAACTGTTGGGCAGTTGGCCATGTTGCTACAGCTAGGTGCCATACGGCTGCCATGGTGGCATGCCACCTCACCATCTTATCTCTCTTCCTCTCTCTTCTTTCTCTCTCTTCAACTTTCTTCTACTCTTAAACTTCTGCCATTGCACCATGCACAGTCACCTTGTTAGTGGGACATTAGTGGAGCCCACAAGCACTCTCTCTCCTCTTTCTCTTTTTTTAACTTTCGTCTACTCTTGAACTTCTGCCATTGCACCATGCACAGTCACCTTGTTAGGGGGACCTCAGTGGGGCCCACAGACTGTCACACCCCAATTCTGGACTAACCAATGGTGTGATGAACGAACCAACATGAGAACCAATGGTTCAAACCAGGATCTCGTATAGGCCATGCTAACCATGTTAAACCAAAACGCAATCCATAATAATAATCAGAGATGATAATTAAATAGTAAAAGTCTTATTAATAATGAACTGAGGTCTACATGATAAATAATTAAATAATCCAGTTATTCTCCAAGTAACCAAAACATAATTAATACTTATTACAAGTATCAAAATACAAAGGTTAACCACTAAGCGTAGACATAGTTGAAACACTCCCTTGACGAGTCATATTCGTCTTCCACAACTTGCACATCCATAGCCGCCACATGTCCATATATTGGCGTATTCATGTAGTCTTCAACCGTAACACCTGCAACATCAGAAACTAAAAAAAATTACACGTGCGAGGGTCAACTCTCCAACACGAGCTCAGTGAGTGAACAAAACAATGCGCAAACATATGCATGCATTCAATTCATATCTTTGGTCTGATTTTTAAGTTTGCAATGTGCTATAGAAAGGATTGGCAGCCACTGCACCTCTATACACGAGTGTGTGAATCCGTCCAATGGATCAAACACCATTACTATCCCACATGCACCCACCATGGAATAGAGATAGAGCTAAAGTGTCCGAATCATACACCGCCAACACTTCCCCTGATGCCCTACCCATACCAATACGTAAACTCCTATTGGCGAGGGCTTGCAAACTGGGCTTGCAACTAACCAATCCTAATGCCATCCAAATGTATCCAAGGCCTCACCCCAGCATCCCTCAATACATCCATAGAGATAGAGCTAAGGCCCCTCGGCAGAGTCAAAGACCACACAGTCCGATACCACCTCCCCTGATGCCCTACGACATAATAGTTCTGCTAAGATAATGATGATACGACGATGTCAGTGGGAAAGACTTGAGTAGAGACAGAGCTAGAGTCTGATGACTAGGCTGAACCACAATGCCACGTCCTCCCCCTGATGCCCCACTCGCATCCAACACACTAACCACACACAAAATCACATGCCTATTCCTAGCATCATCATTGTCATGCTATAATAGACAGAAATAAATATGCATGAGCAGAATATAACAGTAATATTGGATGACATGTGAGATGCACATTACAAGCATACGAACATAGAATCATTCATTACTTTGGACAAATAAAAATAAAATAGTTTGTTATTATCCAATTAGTTTAGGTCTTGCTCTCTCACCTTTGATTGATGTTTGTTCCTCTCCCAAGCTTTGGAAGTCACTTTGAATATATTGAGAACCTAAACAATTAGTGTATTTAAGTTAGGGTTCGATTGTACTAAGTTACAGTAGTCAAAAACCTTGTTTGGTCTCAAAATATATTTTGTTGTTATCGTATGGTCGATCCTTGTGGTCTCAATATATGGGACCATACGAGGTACGGTTAATCCTATACCGTACGTGCGACCACACGATTTTTGGGAACTTCTCGAATAATTGTGATTGACACACTGGTCACCCTATGGTTGACCATAACTGCGACCATACAAGTTTGGTCTGATTTTTACTTCCAATACGAGTTTCTCCCTGGGCTCAACAATAAGGTTCCTCCTACAATCAGTCTATGTCATTAAATCACAGTTTTTTCCTCATCCATTATCCCTAACCTATTCTCTATGGTTTCCCATAGAAAATCTATTACCGAAATCGTTGTATTAGGTTCCACATATCAACTTGAAAAGAACATATTCTATTTGATTTATCCTACAGAATCACGTCCATACCTTAAGTTTGTTGTAGAACGATAGAACTCTTCTCTACAAAAACCCTTCTCCAAGCTTTCCTCCCCTTCCCTTCTTCTCCTTTTCCTCCTCTCTCTTTCTCCCTTAGGCTTAGGGTTTGAGATTGATCCAAAAGAGTAAAATAGAGTGAAGGGATGTCCTTTATATAGAGGAAAAACTTCTATGTAGAGTCCCTCTACAATAAGGAAAGATATCCCCTTTGATTTGGAAAGTATCCAAAAAAGTTTCCAAATCACGGAGTCAGTTCTGGGTTCGTGCGGTAACAAAATTGGTTGATTATACGTTTCCAAAACAGTTGACCACACGTTGTGCGGTCTCAACCTAGTCGACCATTCGGTCGACCATACCCTTCAAAAATGCTACCATACATCCAAAATTTACTGGTTTTTAGTTTCTGACTGGTTGCTTCCATACAAACTTAAACAGTCAACCACACCAACTAATTTTGACTTGTTCCTTACCTCATCTTGTGGTTTCTTCATACAATTGGTTCACTTGAGCCGATTATGATGGGAAGACCGGTCACAACACTAGAACGTAAGGTTAGACCGGATTCATAGCGTACGGGTCTTACACAGACACTCTCTCTCTCCTTTTCTCTTTCTTCTTTCTCCTCTACTACAGCTACTACATTCTCTCTCAACAACTGCTTTTCTCTTTCATCATCTGTTGTGCCACACCATCAGTGGGACTTTAGTGGGCCCAATGCCACATCAGTGGGGCCCACATACTCTCTCTCCTCTATAATGCTA
Source organism: Protea cynaroides (assembly GCA_028583415.1). Lineage (NCBI taxonomy): Eukaryota > Viridiplantae > Streptophyta > Magnoliopsida > Proteales > Proteaceae > Protea > Protea cynaroides. Next base: position 81,539,915 of record CM053266.1, read on the forward strand.
AACAAGTGTCTCAAACACAACCATGTTAACTGAGACTCTACCATCTGATCAGAACCACTCAGAATGCGTTGCCAATAATGACAACAACTCAACAACCTTGCCAAGGTTCCAACATCCTTTTATGATGAAATTAACAGAGCTTAGAGAACACATGTCACGGAACAGAAAAAACTATTTCGAAAACATTTAAGCGCTCTTTCTACAATGCTCGTCAGTATTGTTTCAAATAAAGAGAATTTCATAACCTCATTCTTGATATCATTAACCAAATGAACTAGAATGATGGTTTCAACCTTGACAAAATCAATTTGTTTTTACAAATCGCAGAATATATGGAACCACCTTATTCCTGCGATAACATTTTTAATAAAATAAAATGTATTTATTTATGCAAAAAAAAGGCACATTCTCCCTGTTGACATTTTCTATCAGATTAAAAAGATCTCTGATGAAGAACAATTAATACACTGTTTTCCATAATATCTTAACCCAATATTTTGAAAGAATATTTGAAAATAAATTTAAACATATGCACTTATACTTCTACTTTGAACTATACTATTGAGATGAAACACCATTTTCTTGAAGATTAGTTTCTAAAGTCATTTTCAAAAATACCAGTGCCGATTTAGTGAAAGATTTTTCAAATCTAATCAAGGCCATGATTAATCATGCTGTTGAGTCTTGGAAATTTGATTATCATTTGGAGTTTAACATTTTTGGTACCGTTGATTGGCGAAAACGTGAAAGGTTTTTCATCCCTTATTATATCTGGATGTTAACCAAACCTTTAGAAATAGACCTTGTCGGCCCTCCTCAAATTGAAACTGAAGAAACAACAATTGCCCGACAAATTTACCCAAAAAAATAATTACCCGACAAATCAGAGCCGAGCAATTCTATATCAACTCGTTTATCGAACTCTATGATGCAACTCAGTATTCCCAATCTTTTGACTTTCAAATCATTGACGGTCAAAGAGTATTTTGTACCAATAGGCACATCAACTACCAGATCACTCCTCAACAACAAAGAGAGGCACGCACATGATTGGACTAGTTCGTTAAAGTCGATCTTCTGGACGTTCATTTCAAGTTTCTTCTTGAAACTGAAGAAATCTTGTATCACCGTCGATTAGAAAAGGTGTTACTCAATCTGAGAAATAGTACTAACACACCTTCATGTTCGATCCTGATAGTAGACCCATCACAAGAGGCATTAAGATTCGACAAGAATCCACATGCTAGCATCTAGCATACGACGTCCTTGAAGACTAGTCATTTCAAGTAGTATATACTATACTAAGTTACTGTAATATTCAAGTTATCCTTGTAGTAATTACTGTTTAAGTTACTCTAACAGTGAATAGTATCATCGATAAACACTCTTTAAAAAGCACTATTCAAATATCACTATTAACTAAATAGTGAATCCATGATTTTTTCTATAAATAGACCCTACTCTCTCATTTTGGGGCATGGTTTCCTCTCTTCCAATTACTGTGTTTTTCTGATTGTGTAAGTGGCCTATGTGTCACAAGCATATCTGTTTGCTTGCATAAGTGGCTTGCTTGTCATATATCTTCTTTGGTTTGAGTTCACCTATTTAATATGTTTGAATTCAACCTTTGTATTTTTTATTTTTTTTTGCTAGAGGCCGAGAATAATTATATTAAAATGGAAACGAAAAGTATACAGAAACCTAATAGGATGATAAATCCCGTATGTTGAGTTCACCTATTTGTGGCGGCCTGGATGCCACTTTGGTTGGGTTTATCTATTTTTCGGGTTGTTTGGTCCCATTTTAAACCAGCCTAGATGTTTTTTCCGCTCCACCAGGAAAAGACCACGCCCTAATCTGTCCCAACTTTTCTTTTTGGGTCGAAATCTTTCACAACTTCAAACGAGCTGTTGTTGCTTGAGAACGGTTGTTGTAGTCTATCAAGATTGCGACCCAATCACAAATCAGCCGTAGGATAAGGGGTGGTTTTTCAACTACAACCAAACACTCGGCGGCGATTCTCCTTAAAGCTTAAACCTTTCCCCCCCGTCCCTAAACCTTTGATTTGTTGGTGTGGAGTACTGCGGGACTGCATAGAACTGAAAAACCCTAGCTTTGCTGGTCTTCTATCATCAGAAATGGTATCATCCCTTCCCATCTTACTCTTCGCTTTCTGTTTGTTTTTGGGGGGATTATAGTTTGAGGAGATATATTTGTATTGATCTGCTTGTGCGCTTGTTCTGCAGACCGCCGAAGCTGTGAATCCGAAAGCGTACCCGCTGGCCGATGCCCAGCTTACAATAACCATACTGGACCTTATTCAACAAGCTGCGAACTACAAACAACTGAAAAAGGGTGCTAATGAAGGTTTGATTTCCTTCGTACCGTCCTCCTTGAAGTCGAAAATCTAAAGCCATATCCTTTCATTTGTTTTTAATGTCTAATGGGTTTTATTAATCCCGTTTCAGCTACCAAGACGCTGAATAGGGGCATATCAGAGTTCGTAGTAATGGCAGCTGATACTGAGCCGCTCGAAATTCTTCTCCATCTTCCTCTACTCGCCGAAGATAAGGTTCTTTCTCTTCTTTGATGATTTCCTGCTTTTTAAGCATTAGTTCTTTCTTTTGCACCTGAAAATGTGATGGGTGATCATTTCATTATGGGATTAGATATGAACTTTCTCGGAGTTAAAATTTACAATCATCCTATCGATATTTTAGAGTCATCGAAACTTTGGGATTTCATTATTCCTTCATTACGAAGATAAATGTTGAGGAACCAAAACATATGGGGAAATTGGGTTGAAGAACCTTTAAAATTTAAATAAAGCACTGCAAGCAAAGTGGCTTTTGCAATTCTACATGGAAGGAAGATGCATTTGTGGGCACGATGTAATTGTTGGCAATTGTAAAAATCAAATGATGATTGGGATTCAAGAGGATTATCTTTTTCATTTGTCACTTGCATGTTGAAGTAAATATGAAAACACTCAAGATGACTTACAGTTCACAACAAGTTTCTTGGTTGTAATTTGTGGTATGTGTGGTTGATTAGTGAGCATGATTGGTGTGGTAGGGAACGTTGTTCAGTTTATGTTGTAGATTCTGTTGGTTTTGCCTATATTTTATTATACTATATATCATTACTTAGAAAAGGTTTTGTTTTTATTTTTCAGTATGTAAGAATATATATATATAAACTCAATTTTTGTTTCCAGTTGTGTTGATGATAATATTAATTATTAGTTAATCTAGCAATTACATATACTCAACTAGAATTTTGAAATACAAATATATGGACAATGTTTCCATCATGCCTGTACTGGGGACCTTTTCTATCATGGCCTACACTTTTTTACCACATGAATTGCTAACTTGGCTGTCTAACTGTTAGATAGATGGGGGGAGGGCTGGACATGCCACCTGCCAAATTTGGTAGCTCGTGTCAACTGTATGGCCCCACCATGTATCGACATTTCCCTTGGCTTTCAATGTTTCTTGTTGTGGTTGTATTGGGTTCACTTCCCTGGACTTTTCAAACATTTTAAGCCCTATAATAATAATTGGAGATCTTAGATTGGTCTTAAATTATAACCATAGATAGACATTGTTGCGGAAATGTCCACCAAATTTGGGGCCATTTAGGGATTGATGGAATGGGTTATGAGTAAGGGTGTGATAGAAAACATCTTTCATAAATAGATATTTAAAATAAATAATAATGATCTTTATCCTTATTCAAGTTTTTCTAATCATTAGAATGTTGATATTCAATAATTATCAATAAAATAAGGCGACATATTAAAAGTTAATATGAATTTTTAATTTAAGCCTTAGTTAATATGTAGTGTGAAAGCAGACTTCCGTCTCAACATGGAGGCGTATCTGCAACAAGGTGGGTTTGGCAGGGCGCAAACTTTAGATTGGTACACCTGGCTCCCTTGTTACATGCCAAATTTGAGGCCTAATATGCTCCACCATGTCAAGATAAAGTTGAGAAGAAAAGGATAATATACAAGTGTTTGAAAATTTTAAATCATTCAAAATACAAGGCGAAAGGTGCAATAATGATGGGCCTTATGCCTGAAGTAAGATGCCAAATGTGATACGTGACCAATACATGGCATCCTTTTCCAATCTATCAGTCTAGATTGACTCATTGGATATGCCATGTGGCAAAAATAGGGACAACAGAGCTGCCTACTCTATCTAAATTCCTTTACTGCTGCATTTTACCTAATATTATTTTTATTAGATAACATTAGATCCTACATATCAGTTGTAATCTCATTAGTGTATTAGACATTATAATAATGAGTCTGGGGGTGAGAATGTGGAACAGTGGTGAGTCTGGTGATCCAAATTGTGATCAATTATATTATTTATTTGTTAATTTTTAATATTATCTAACTCATCTATGAGAGGGTTGGGTGGGACTAGTAGTGTGTAAGAATCAGCTGATGAGTTATGACCTGTTTGCCCACTGGAATAACATATTCTGGAATAGAATTACAGATATAACCTGCTCGATGCAGTGAGAGGACCTCTATAGATTAGGATTTAAGGAAGAGGCACAACTAGTAACTGATATTGAGTCATTTCATCAACCAAGTGTTATATCTGAAAAGAAGGCTGTAGATCTCAACCCACATAGCGGGGATCTTGGCTTTGCAGAATTGGAGTGTGCAAGACCTATAGGCCAAAGTAAGCAACAATGAAATTCCCTTAGTAATTTCTAAAATTCCCACCATCCAAGAGGACCTAGTGTACTCATTATCTTCATGTCAAATTACCCAATTCTGGTAGATCTGCTATTAATTTTCCAGTGGTTATCAAGTAAACATTTTTCTCTTCAGTTAGCCCTCATCTGCTATTATCAATTTCTACTGTTTTCCTTCAATTCTGAATGTTTTTACTTCAATTTGGTCCTAGCTATTTGATGATATATTTGTTAATCTGTTATTAGCTTTCTATTACTCTCTTATTTTTTGGAGTTCCACCAGCCCTACTCTTTTGAATCTTAATTTTAGGGTTGAAGAGATGCTGATTTGTATTATTGCCTCTCCCCCATCTCCTCAAGTATAAAAAATGGATCCCCGTAAACATTCAATAGTATTTGTCTATTTTCTGCCTTGATGATGTCTACCGCTTTGAAAGATGGTCTAAATATGCCTGATGCATCTACTTGTTTGGTTCTTCCATTCTGCTCATATCCACAAGGATACCTGGAAAGCAGAATTCCACACCAGCTGATTTTCCTTAAATCAGACAAATGCATGGTAATCAACATGATTTTAATGTGTGACGGAAATAAAATACAATGGAGTATCATACTTCTGGATCTGAAACTGCAGTTAAATTTAAGGGTGTTAATTTAGTTGGGTGACCAGGTTTCACTCAGTCCCAAATCAATCTCGGCCTTTTTGGGATCAGACAGTTCCAGTTGCTGGACTGAAACCATATAATAAATGTATGGTTCGTCTCAGTCTGTAGTCAGTTACATTCTGCAATGGCTGATAAAACAGCGGCAAAGATCCATCTCTGAGCTTCACATCAGAGTGAGAAATCATGAGAGAGTTATCTAGCTCATAATAGATTACAATCTTCTTGTTAGAGTTGTCATCTGTGGCTGTGACCTCAAATACAGGGGAGGGGTTTCTGGTTCTAAGGATGATGATCTTCTGGGGTTTGGGTTCTCTTTGTTGGTGGTTGATGCTCTTGGGTGAACTCTGTCTGCTAGGTGGAGCTCTAAGATTCACCTGTTAACAAAAGGGTTGGGTTTTTTTTTTTTTTTTTGGTGGGTTGGGGGGGGGGGGGATCACCTTTTTCCCAGGTTACATGTTTTTGGTCGGTTTCAATTCAACATTGGGTTATCGGTTCGGTCTCAACAGTTCACTCAGTCCAACCTGGAACTGACTGATAATTCATTTTTTTCTTCTAAACCCCAAAACCACACTGACAGCCTACCACATGCCTAGTCAGTTCCGGTTCTAGTGCGTTGGATTTTGTTCAGTTATCCGGTTCTGGCCTGTAATTGACACCCTTACCTAAATTGAGTAAAAAAAAGCAAGTACACAGCTGTAGCTAAATACCATTTGAATATCTTTCCAACAGTTTGTTATGCCACCCTAATTGTTGTCTTCCCATCATATTAAAGACATTGAACTGCATTTCTATACAGTTGGGTGGCATGGCTTGGTTTTCCATGGATAGCAAGGATTTTTCATCTTATCTGCCACCTATTTTACTGAAATTAAGTATATTTTTAGTAGTAAATATAAGAACATGACCAGGCTTTATCCAATGGTTTGGCTTCATGAATCCTTATTCACCATTCAGCTCTATAACAGCTTGATGCAGTTGCATGGCTGGATTGATTGGACCCAGTCTAGAAATCCATACCAAGAAGAAGCAGGCCCAAACCTAGGTTTTGGGCCAATAGGGGTAGATAAGGGTTTTGATGGTGTATTCTAATCACATAGGGCTTAGGGCTAGAAAACCTGAAGGTAGGCCCAAAATAGAAACCATGACAGAATTAGTAACTTCTGAATATAGCAAGTCTCAAATTAGAAACTACTAAAATTAGAAACTATAACTATAGTAACTACCGGACTTAGAGTAGAGATTTGAAACATTCAGAAGTAGAAGCCAGAATTAAAAAACTGATGAGAATAGAAAACATAAGTATAGAGAATAGCAACCAGAATTAGAAAGTAGTGCTGGAACAGAAACATATGTGTTTTTTGTTTTTTTAAACAGGAAAAAAAAGGTATGTGTTCAGTAATCACCACCTCAAACACTACCTTGGAATCACCATCATGGGTTTACTGAAATAATCATCAGGAACCTACTGAATCAACACAGTGGGGATTAGATTGAATCACTACAGTACCAGTTCTGAATCACCACAGAACAATTGGGCAGAAAAGCCATCTTCACTCATAAAACCGTACTAGGCTGTGAAACCCTACATACTTACATATTGTTGTTGTAAACTAAAGCAAAACTAAAAAAATAGGAAGTACTAAAAATTAGAAACTAAATACCTAATTTCGTATAGGCCTTAAATTCCTCAGATTTTGGCTAACAAAATTGGCCCATTGCAATAGAAAAGCCCCAAAACTAAGCCCATGACTCGTATAACCCTTACGAGACTTGAAATTAAGTGTGACTTGAACCAATCTTGAACCAGAGGTTCAGTTTGACCCAGAAAACTGAACAAAACCCAAAACGAAAAGATCATCTTCAACCGATCAGGTCGAGTTATCTCATCTCCTCCTTGCTGCGTTTCTGTTTCATATTCGAATCACAGATGTTATCCCACTTTTCTTTCTTCTGTCTTTTTTCTTTCTTACTCTTTTCTGTTTGTTTCCTTCTTCATACTTCTATCCGGCAGTACCCCTTTTGCTGAGCCAATTTCAGATTGCTATTATAATTAATATCTTCTCTATTAATCATTATTTAGCCCTGACATTTTGCTATTTATACTGCTGGGATCATTCTCTGTTAGTTTCTGTCCTTACCTCCTATTTTCTTCATCAGTTTATAGGCTGTTTATATGAGTTGCTTTGTTTCTGAGGTTTTCAATGACATTCGCACCATGTAAATCCTTAAGAAAACAATATTTTCTGGTTGGGATTTGTCCACTTATCTTAGGAGATCCTATGACTGAAGTTTCAGTTCTGCTGGAGCCTTTTTTAAGAAGCTACTGAGCTTTCTCTGGTTTGGGTTCATGCTGGTCTCTCATCTGTCGAAAGATAGGGCAAACTAAACTTTTCTTATTTGTGAGCAAGACCAGATTTTCTGTTAATTTACACAAAAGCTTCTTTCATAGTTGTTTCTAATATATCTCCATATTTTCTGAAATTCCGGACTTGCTCTTCCTTTCAAAATTAATTTACTGTTTGCCCCTAGTTTCTGTTTCCTATCAAAAAGCGTCCTAAACTGTTCAGAAATTTACAAAATTAGCGCTGCTCCTTTCAATAAATTGTTTATTACTTTGGTTGGCCCATAGTAGCCAAATTTAAGGTGCTGGAACCCTGGGTTGCATGACAACTCTTCATCAGTCTAAGATATTTTCATTGGTTGGCCCATAGCAGCCAAATTTAGGTTGCTGGAACCCAGGTTGCATGACAATTCTTCATGAGTCTTAGATATTTTCGTAGAGTCGATATGTCACAACCAATTTGTCATTTAATGGGTGGTTCTCATGAGCATTTTCCTTATTTTTTTATTTTTTTTTTGTGTGTAGAATGTTCTCATGAGCATCAACTATTATCTATTAGTAGCACATGGGAACCAAAATGATGCCTACTTACAGAGTTTGTTGCATGAAAATAATTACAAGATAGCATCATATTCATTATGATCAGGGGCCTAGTTCTCATGCTTTTTGGTATGTTGGTAGATTACACTTGACCAATATTTCTCGAGGATTTGATCTTATCTTCCGTCAAATATGAGTAATTTTTAGAACACAGCAGAAGGTCATGTCATACTAGTAAATTTTGCATCATGTTGTGTTTATAGCAGTTGAGTAATAAACTATCCTTCAATGTTGTTCACTGAATTTTAATTGTGAATGTGGCAGAATGTGCCGTATGTGTTTGTACCTTCTAAGCAAGCTCTTGGCAGAGCATGTGGAGTCACAAGACCTGTGATTGCTTGTTCTGTGACAAGCAATGAGGGAAGCCAGTTGAAATCACAAATACAGCAATTGAAGGTGCTCTATGGTCTTGTTTCATTTCGTTCAGCAATTTATATCCCTTTGCTTTAGTTTGTGTTCCTAACTGACTTATCCAAATCTTTGCTTGCTATACAGGATGCAATTGAGAAACTCCTTATCTGAAATAGTGAATGACGTCTTTTCGGTGTGATGGGCCTCTCAGATCCTATAACTTATTCTGAAAGGCTTTGACTGATGCAAGTTGTCACTTGTGAAGTATTTTTCGAACCCAGAACAACCCCAAACCCCCCCCCCACTCCAAAAAAAAAAGAAAGAAAAATCTGCATTTTCTATCCTCAGCAATGAATGTAAGCTCATTAGAATTAGCATTCATAACTCATCTTTGTAGGTTGTTTTAAGAGATTAGCAGGCATCATGCATGCTACGGATGATTGAGTGAGGAAATATCTTGGGAATGAGACTTGTAGAACTCAATTCAACTTGTACTCGTAATAGTGTTTGGTGTTAATTGTGTGAGCTGTATAGTGTTGATTTGCATCTACTGCTCGTGGAGCAGTAGCACTTATACATAGGGCCTAATTATACCCAATATTTAGTATTTAATTTTGGCTTTGACCTTGATTCTAAATTGGCCGATTCGACCTTGATTCTGATTATGCTATATTTCCAAGCTCTTGTGAATTGCCCATGAATGGATCTTCATTTTTTTGTTATTTTTCCTTCTTTTAGTCAGTAAAATAGAGAACATCAATGAAACGTAACTCTTCTAACAAGACTCATCAGGCTTTTGAATGAAAAGCTTCAAAGAATCATGTATTTGTCGAAATCTATACTTCCTTTCCATTTTTTAGGATTTTGGCCAATTTACGTTGACTTGCACTATCCGGTTGTTGATTGATTCTGTGTTTGATTCTGAGTTTCTAAACATCGAATGGAGGCAGCAGTTAATTGCAGGGGTAGTTATAGGGGGCAATGTTGATTTTGCATTCACGGTTGATATTGTTCATGTCATTGTTGGGGATATGTTTTTGCACCGTTGATGTTCTTGTTGCTGTTGTCTCACGCCATGAGGATTGGGGTTGCCTTTTCTGCCATAATGCAGTCATTGTCACTGTTGATATTTACCTCATTGCCTATCTTATAGATGGACTAGGAGGAGTTGCAGAAAACCGTAAGGAAAGGGGTTAAATCATAGAGGGATGGACCAAAGGAGATGGTAACCTTCATTATCTTTGGACTTATTATAAGGTAGTCGGGGTTGAAATCGTCTCTAATTATTGGAGGTTCCAATCGTCCATCCAGTGGTTGCAATTAATCAGGCACACCTACCGATGTATTGGTAGATAGATCCAGTTAATTCCAATCGATGGATTGACGATTGAAGCCTCTAATAATTGAAGACAAATTGGACTCAGTCGGAAGTTTTTCGGATTGGGCTCCTCTATAGCACTTGAGAACGCTGTGAGGCAGCAGTATCCATAGATGGATGCCAATCTGGAATCCGATGGTGAAAAATCGAGGGATGTCCATGCTTGCTACACCAAATAATCTATTCCTCTTCAAAGCTTTTGACACCTCAAATCGATTCAGCGAAGAAGAAATCCGAAATCCAATTAGGTTTCCCTCTCAAAGCAATTGAAACCCCAAATTGATTCAACGAAGAGGAAATCCAAAATCCAAGGTCTTTTTTTCGCCAAACCCATAGAAACCCTTCCGGAAACCCAATGTTGTGAAGATCGAAGAGACAAACTTGACATTCTCTCTGTTGAGAATTCCAGCCAGCCTTCCACTTACGACCATTGTCTGCAACTGCATTCTACAACTCAAGTTGTCTGCAAGTTAAAGGCCTCTCAAGCGATCACATGAACACCTGGAGAGCCATTGACAGTTACTCTCACCACGGTAACTCATAGGTGTCCTTGTCTATGTCTTCGTTCTATACGATTGAGTTCTTACGCTTCCAGTGAGAGTTTGATCCATTTCATAAGATAAAAGTCGAAAATTTATCTAGGGTGAAGGGCTTCTACTCCACAAAATGACTTTAAAAGATCTCAGAGAATTTTAAAAGGGAAGTCGTGTAGAAGCAACGAAAGAACAATCCTAGGAAGTTGAAGGACGTCTCTACAGGAGGTGAGACAAGAGTCTCTTAGCCAAACAACAACATACAGCCATGGGAGAATCGATGAGGTTCCATTAATTTAGAGCATCTCTTCCTCCATAGTATCTATCAATTCTTCCAAAGTCTGAAGAAAGAAAATAAAGAAACAATCTATTTTGTGGATGACACAATATGGATTTCTGTAGATGAGGCATTATGCAAATCTTTTCAATATTTCTATATTAAAAACTAATAGAATCTACTATAGTTAAATTTCAGTTATTTAGATCTCAATAATTTTATTTTAATAATAATAAAGTGAATATAGGTGTTCATCGTTCATTGGGGAGGGGGGTGAACTTATGATAAAGAAGAAAAAAAGAATAGGTATACAAAAGTATACGTTTTAAGTCAACGTATACGTATATATGCTCACAAAGCACAAAGAATAATTTATTGTATTCGTCGAAAGGAATCCAACTGAAATTATTTAAATAGAGTTACGCGGAGAATGAACTCTGGGAAGTTAGAGTAGAAATATGATAAATATAAATTCAAAAATGAATAAAAAAAATATAGTAAAATTTCAATACAAAAAAAAGATTTTAGCAATTGAACCAACGAATAATAAGGATGCACAAAAAATAACAAATAAAGAATTGACTCTATTACTATAAATCAAGTTATTAAATATTTCAAACAAATCCCGAAACTCAAAACTACCTATTATCCAATAAAGACCTAAGATTCTTAATAATAAACCAAAATCTCCTACACGATTAGTTACAAATGCTTTTTGACAAGCATTTGCCACAATAAGGATATACAAACACAAACCAATCCCAATGAAAAGACAGAAAAAATGGGATTAGTAAGTAACTACCCCAAGACCCGCTAATATAAGACATGATCCCATAAATACTAAAAGAAAATGATTTATTTTCCCAAATAAATCCATTATATATAGATGTAATATAAGAAATAAAAAGTCGAAATCCATTACCTTATTGATTTGACCGGACATAGAAAAAAGAAATTTTCCTATTTATATAATTTATATAATACGTTTACATTTCTAATTGAATGAAATACTAATAGGTGTGAATTGATAATTGATATAGATACTCTTAGATGTATATATTGTTATTGGACGAATTCCATGAGCCTTTCTCACTTTCTTCTCTCTTCAATTGTTCTTTTGTGGATTGGTTTTTTCATCGCATCAAGTATCATCTTCCTTCTCCATTTTCCTTACCCTCATTCATGAATTTCAAAGCAGAATCTGAAATTTTTTTTTTGGGACTTGATCATGTATCTTGATATCTACATTTAACTGCTTGAATTTGATTCAAAGAATAAAACTTTGATCTTTTTGTGTTAAAAATTTTATACCCCATGGATCCTGAACAATTTTGACCCTACGTTACCTAAGTTTTCGAGATTCAGATGATTTGATTTTAATATAGTTACCTTGTTATTCGATTTAAGTTGTAAATATTGTTGAATTTGATTGTGCATTGGAGAGTTTGGTTGATCTCTCCAAATTTTGTGAACCTGTTGTTCTATGTGGGATTGAGGAATGCATTTTTTTCTATTTGTGTAGGTTATTTCTCTTCATATTTTTTAATGCACTAGCCATGCTTTTTTAATGAATCGTATAGATGAGAGATCAAGGCATTGATTTAGAGGTTGAGGATGAGCTCATATTGACATGCTATTTGATTCAGAGAATGATGTATACAATTTCTATAATGCATACGAGGAAAGTATGAGTTTCAGTGTCAAAAGAGCATATGTACATAAAAGGAAAAACGATAAGTCGATCATTACCTTGAGAAGATTCACATGTACAAATCTGCTGGTAAAAATGATAAATGAGATATTGAAACCATCAAACCTCATGCTAAGACTAGAACCAATTGCCCAGCACGGATAGAACTTGTGATTCTGGATAATGGACAATACCAGGGTCATGATTTTGTCGAATAGCATAATCACCTTTTTTGTCTACCGGCTACATTACATATGATGTGGTCACAACGTAAACTGTTACATGTACAGGCTATTGAGATTGATTTGGCTGATGATTCTGGGATCAGGCTTAAGGTCACATTTAGGTAGGTAGGTAGGTAGGTAGGTGGGAGTAAAAACTTTGGTACACCTGGTAAGATCATAAGAACTATCTCCGGATTAAGTGTCAATGTGACTTAGCTTAAAATGAAGCTTGAAGTTTGTGGATGTACTTTGAGAAGAAAACTTGTGACAACCCTCCATTTACATATAAGATACAGTTGGACATTAAAGAGCAGATAACCAATATATTTTGTGCTGCTCCTAGGATGAGACTCAACTATGCATTATTTGGTGATGTTATCACATTCGATACTATATTTTGTGTTAAAAAATAGTATATGCTATTTGGTGCATTTGCTAGTTTTAATTACCACAGAGGGGTTGTTAGTTTTGGTGTTGTATTGTTATATGATGAGACAACTTAATCCTTTATTGGTTGTTTGAAGCTTTCCTTAAAGTTCATGGTCGAAGAAGTCGATAATAATATTTACTGTTCAAGATGCTACAACGGAGAAGCCAACAGATGAGTGCATGGCATTGGTTGTGTACTTGGTGTAAGCACCCCATTTTTGTCATCCCCAACCAAACAGAGCTTTACTAGTGTATAGACAGCAAGAGAAGAGAGGTGAATGAAAATTTGAAAAAGTACAGGGGAGGATGATAAGTGTGTAATTTCTATATTTTTATTTCCTTTACACTATACTTTTTAATGTGTTTTATGCCTTATTGAATTGAATATGATGATTTTTGTTAATTTGACATATTTTAGAGACATTGTGAATTAATTGCTAAAAGATAGGATAATTTCAGCATTCTTAATATTGACGTTCTAAAATTTATGCAGGTTTTTGACATGGAAAGAGTTCTAGAATTAAAGTTAGCTTCAATAAAGTTGTAGAGGACGTCTCAATTTTCTCGGAATGATATTATTGAGAAAAACCTGAGTTTGTTTGGGCCTCCAAACGTTCCCTCAAAGTCTGACACAAAAATTCGATCCGAATCCAAATTGGAGCAGCCGTACGATCTGATTAAAGAATTCAACAGTGGATGAAAATTCCATAAAGAATCTCCTAATCAAGTTAGGAAACCTAAACCTACAATAGAAGACTCCAAAGAAGAAAAGGAGACTCTATAATTTCAGAATTCTAAATAGAAAAGGACTCCTACACAAAGAAGGAATTCTATACATAGAAGGAGTTATAAGTTACAAAGGATTGTCATGTTTTATATATAAAGCACTAGTGTTAAGATAATTAATCTCTCTTTCTCTTTTGTTGGAAATTTTTCTCTTTCTAAAAGGATTATAATTTCTAGCTAATTTTCTCATTCAGTTCAAGGGGATTTTGAAGCCCAAACTCATGTCAATGGTGTAATCTCTATTTAGTAACGTTGTTCTCTCTTTTATTGGAATTTCTTATATTATTCTTTTATCTTTATTTATGATGTTTGTCTAAATAGTTCAGTAATTTCCTGATGAATCAGTTAGATTAATATTAATTGCTAGATCTAGAATTTGTGATACGTAATCGCCCTGGTTCTAATCACAAATAGCAAACAGTGGTAGATGATTATGTCCAAGTTTTCATCTCATCATTGTGAATAATATAACCTAAGTTAAATAATCCCCTCTTGTGTATGATTGTTGCTTAGATTGATCTATTTTTCACCTCCTTAATGCTGCCATTGAATTAATTATTGAGAGCTTATTCAGTGTTGTTTAATGGTTAGATCTCTTTGAAGAGCTTGTTTCAGTAGAGATACTTAAGGGAAAACTCAGGTAACAGAGCGTATTGTTATCTAGGGTCTTTAATTCTAATTGTGAATGAGAGATTTACGTTGCTATTAATTTTACTCATTGCATGTATGGGTGGATATTGATCCAAGAACTGAATATTCTCATCTAATTATTTTTCTATTTAAATTCTGTCTTTTTACTTTCAATTTGATTCAACCAACCAAAATCCCCTTCGTTATTATGTTTGTTTACATTAATTAGAATATTTAGTTTGGATAGAATATAAATTTTAATCAATTCATTCTCTGTGGGATCAACCTTTGCTTATCTTATTTATAGTTTATTAATCAGGTCAGTAAGGAAATATTTAATTAAATTGGTGCATTCGACATGATGCCAAATTTTGGCACCGTTGCTTGGGAGTAAATTTTGATTAGTTTTTATATCTCTCTTTATTAATTTTTCTTTTTCAGATTAGCGTGGGTTTTTTTCTATTCTATTTTTTTTAATTTAGTTTCTTTTCTTTTTATTATCTTTTTGTTTGTTTGGTTTTTGTTTCTTTTTTCATTTTTTCCTATTAAGTTTTTTTTTAGTCAATTATCTTAGCTAATTGTGTGAGTGTATGATTTTGACACGATCCACTCAAAACGGAATTTTGATCCAGAACTTAAACATACTTTGTGTCGATTAAGAAAAGAAACTAAGCAGATTACGACAGAAAGAGAATCAATCCCTCTCACAGGATTTATTTTTGAAAGTTCTTCGAGTGACTCTGAACAAGAAGAAACCATGACTGAGAATGACAAGACACTAAAAGAGTTGGCTACACCTGATTTTAACCAACAACCTTTGTGCATTCAATACCCTACTTTGGATGTTGCTTTTAAGCTTAAGTCTGGTTTAATTCATTTATTGCCTAAATTTCATGGTTTTACAGGTGAGGATCCAAATAAACATCTGAAAGAATTTCATGTAGTGTATTCAAGAATGAAACCTATAGGAGTGTCGGAAGAACAAATTAAATTACGAGCCTTTCCCTTTTCATTATCAGATAACGTAAAAGATTGACTCTATTACCTACCATCTGGGACAATCACTACATGGAACAAAATTAAAAATTATTTTTAGAAAAATACTTTCCAGCCTCTAGAGCCACCACCATCAGAAAGAAAATTTGTGGTATACGATAATACACTGGAGAAACACTCTATGAATATTGGGAGCGTTTCAAGAAACTATGTGCCAGTTGTCCACATCATTAGATAAGTGATCAACTCCTAATTCAGTATTTTTATAAAAGATTATTGCCCATGAAAAGGAACATGATAAATGCAGCAAGTGAATGAGCTTTAGTAGATAAAATCCCTAAAGCTGCAAGAAGGTTAATTGCAAACATGACTGTAAATTTCTAATAGTTTGGTACAAGAAACGATGCACCACTAAAAAAGGTGAATGAGGCAAATACTTCTTCCCTTGAACAACAGTTATTTGACCTTAACTCTCTTGTTAGACAAATGGCTGTAAAAAATTTACAGCAGGTAAAAGCTTGTGGGATATGTTCGATGATGGGGCATTCAACTGATATGGGTCCAACACTTCAAGAAGGACCCACCGAACAAGCCAATGCTGCAGGTAACTTCCCAGGACCACCAAGGTAGTATGATCCATACTCTTAACACATACAATCCAGGTTAGAGAGATCATCCAAACATAAGCTATGGAGGAAATGGACCAGCAGGGCAGAACTTCTATCAAAATAGACAACCAACATTCCAAACTAGGCCACCTATCCATCAGAATTCAAACTCATCATTAGAGGACATAGTTAATCTCTTGCTCTAAATACCCAACAGTTTCAAAAGGAAACAAAATCCAGCATTCAAATTCTAGAGAGTCAGGTGAGTCAAACGGCAACTGTTATGAGTTGTTTAGAAGCTCAGGTTGGAGGAAAATTACCATCACAAATCGTGGTGAATCCAAAAAAAAAATGTGAATGCTATGGGATGCACATCGTCTCCTCCCAGTGATTTTGGGAGGACGTGGCAACCCATCTCGGATGGCTGCCAAGATGGGTTGCCACGTGGCTCTCTGTTGAATCTGAGACCTACGTCTGAGCCGACAACCTCTGTCGGCTCGGCTTGTCGGTTGGGTCTCGGCTCGGACGTGGGTCTCGGATTTACTGAGAGCCACGTGGCGGCCATCCAGGGCAGGTTGCCACTGTCCTCCCAGAACCACTGGGAGGACAGGATGCGGATCCGAATGCTATGACACTCTAAAGTGATAAGGAACTTAAGGAACCGAAAAGGGTGAGCCCTGCTATACCAAATAAAGAAGAAATTGAGAAAGAAATAGAGAAAGATGAAATAGTAGCCCAACCTGAGGTAACACCCAAACCTCTCATTCTATCTATAAGACTAATCATTTACCTTTTCCTAGTAGATTTGTAAAATCCAAGAAAGAGGACAAGGATAGAAAAATTCTGAATTTGTTTCATAACGTGGAGGTAAATATACCCCTATTAGATGCAATCAAACAGGTACCCAAGTATGCAAAATTTCTTAAAGAGTTATGCACTAACAAAAGGAAGCTAAACGGTAACGAAATATTAACTATGTGAGAGAATGTCTCAGCAGTCCTTTAAAGAAAACTTTCTCCTAAGTGCAAAGACCCAGGTATATTCACCATTCCCTGTAAAATAGGTAATACCAGAATTGAGAGAGATATGCTATATTTAGGAGCATTTATTAATGTAATGCCACAATCCATTTATACTTCATTAAATCTAGGTCCCTTGAAAGAAACTGGTGTCATTATCCAATTGGCTGATCGTGCTAATGCATACCCTGAAGGGGTAGTTGAGGATGTTCTTGTGCAGGTAAATGAGCTAGTATTTCTAGCTGATTTTTACATTTTGGACATGGAAGATGATGTCTCACCTAATCTTGCACCTATCTTGTTGGGAAGACCATTCTTGAATACAACTCGAACAAAGATAGATGTTCATGATGGTACCCTCACAATGGAATTTGATGGTGAAGTGATTCATTTTAATATTTTTAAAGCCATGAAACACCGCAATAACCTTCATGGACTCTTTGCTATTAATACTATTGATTCTATAGTACAAGAAGTATTTGAATTAAATAATATGACTGATCAGGAGGTTGCAATTATCATAGATTTACAGTTAGAGGAGAATGATGAAAAAGAAATCAGTGAAAAATTGAAGGAGGTAGTGGCAGATTTAAATTCGTTGAAACTAATTCTAGAAAAATATGAAGTTTCTTTTATTAAGTTACCTAAGTCTCATAAAATATTATTACCATCTATTTTGCAGGCTCTTACCTCGGAATTGAAACCATTACCGACTCATTTAAAGTATTGGTACTTAGGAGGAAATGAGATATTACCAGTAATCATTACAAAGAATTTGGCACCTAGTCAGGAAGAGAAGTTGGTTCAAATGCTAAGGGCTCATAAGGAATATTGGGCCTATTAGGCGGTCAAGCATTGCAATATGAATATGACTGATGCTAGTGTCCAAAGGAAGTTGCAACTGCAAAAACTTGAGGAGTTGAGGAATGATGCCTACGAAAGATCCTGCATTTACAAAGCAAAAACCAAGGCCTTTCATGACAAGATGATTTCTAGAAATAATTTTTCTGTTGGCCAGAAAGTTCTTCTCTTTCATTTACGATTAAAGTTATTTCTAGGTAAGTTGCGTTCTCGTTGGATTGACCCTTTTGTTGTGACTAATGTTTTTCATCATGGTGCAGTGGAAATAAAGAGCTTAAAAACAAACAAGATGTTTAAGGTGAATGATCATAGACTGAAAGCTTACTATGATGGTTTTCAAATGGATAATGTTGAAGAAGTGGGATTAGCAAATCCTACTTATGAGGAGTGATGGACAAAGCTAGTCGGGCTAACGTCGTTAAACAAATGCACTGCTTGGGAGGTAACCCAAGAAAATATATTTGTCTATCTTCTCTCTATTAATTGCTTTCTTTTACATTCTTATTTTTCATTGAGGACAATGTTAGATTTAAGTGTGGGAGGGCGGGGGGGGAGAAATTAAGATCTGTCATAGGAAATTTAATTTTATTTAAAGTTTTATGTTTTACTTAGCTTTATTTATTTATTTATTTTTAGCCTTATTTAGTGTCATGTTTTTATTTTTATTTTTAGTTTCTTTTAGTGTCAATGTGCTTTGAGAGTAGTTTTCATAGAAAATTTTAACATTTTTAACATTGGTTTTTGGTAAAGTCATACACTTTTTCTATGGTTTGGACACAAAAATGAAAGGAGAGAGAGACTTAGTGTAAGACCCGTATCGAACTAACCGGTCTTACCACCTTTGTACCAGGTCTACCTATCATGGTCGAGCCAAATGGATCAAGTGCGTGAAGGAAATAACGAAACCAGGTACTAAACTGACCCAACAATAGTTAATTGGAGGGCAGGGTCGCATACCTAGATAGGCAGGGTCGACCCCCCCTCACTAAGAAGTCAGACCCCTGATATTTTAACTGGGGTTCGGACAACTTAGAACTGAGGGTCGACGGGATCTCCGACCCCCTCATCGACCCCCTGTTTGTCGACAGAAATCGTAAATAGGAAACTATCCAAATTTCATTGGGATTCCTTCCTAATCTCAATGGGACTTATTTTGGGAGGTTCTACTCTATAAATAGGACGTCCCTAAGCCTCTTTCACTCCTTTTGAAACCCTAATTGAAAGTGAGAGAAAGAGAAGAGAAGGAAAAGAGAAGGAAAGTTGGAGAAGAAGACCAAAGTAAAGAATTTAGAGAAATCTCTGAATCTCAGCCAAACCTAAGGTATGGGTACGTTTCCATTGATGATCTAAGACCTTAGAATAGTTGATGAAGAGGGTATGGTCTAAGAGAAACCTAAATTATACATTCATGGAAAGATTCAATGAAATCCATGGAGAAATCATGGTAGGCAAAGTAAGGAAGAAATCTAGAGTTCTAAGCCATAGAACAAGCCTAGAATAGATTGTGGAAGTAAGCTATAGGACCCAAACATGAAAGAAGGGACTGTAGAATGATATTCTCGACTTAACCCACGGGGGGTCGCACGTGGGGTCGATTGGGAATCGACCCTACCAGACCACAGGATCGACCCCCAGTATTCGGGAAGTCCAGGAAAGGGGTGGTCGCACCCAGGGTCGATGGAACATCCGACCCTGGCATCGACCCTACCCTGTGGGTCGCAGTAAACTGCTACCCTACCTGCGACCCACCCTGCGACCTTCGCTTAAAAACAAGCCTAAAATTATCGGAATGACTTCTAACTAAAATCTATCGACTTGTTAGGTTTTTCTATTGATATAAAGATGATTCTTAGAGCTTGAAAGAAGATCCACACTCCAGCAAAGGTGAGGGAACAAGACCTAAACTAATTGGCTAATAATAAACTATTTTTATTTTCTTGAGTCCAATGCCATGACTGATTCTATGCGTGTATGCTTGTAATGTGCATTCAACATGTCATCCAATATTCCTGCTATTAATGTTCATGCATATTTAATTCTATTTTGTTTATAACATGATGAAGATGATGATGATGATAGGAATAGACATGTGAATGTATGTGTGTGGTTAGTGTGCTTGATGCGAGTGGAGTATCAGGGGGGTGACGTTGTGGTTCAGCCTGGTTACTAGACTCTAGCTCTATCTCTACTCAAGTCTTGTCCACTGACATCGTCGTATCGTCATTACCTTAGCAGAACTATTACGTCGTAGGGTATCAGGGGAGGTGGTCTCGGACCGTGTAGTCTTCGACTCTGTCGGGGGGCCTTAGCTCTATCTCTATGGATGTATTGAAGGATACTGGGGTGAGGCCTTGGGTACACTGTTTGACATTAGGATTGGTTAGTTGCGAGCCCAGTTTGCAAGCCCTTGCCAGCAGGGGCTTACGTGTTGGTATGGGTAGAGTATCAGGGGAAGTGTGATGCGGTGTGGTCCTAAGCACTTTAGCTCTATCTCTATTCCATAGTAGGTGTATGTGGGACGACAATAAACGTTAACCTTTGGGTGGCTTCACACACTCATGTATAGAGGTGAGGCAGCCACCGAATCTTTCTATAGCACATTGCAAACTTATAAACCAGACCACAGATATGAATTGAATACATGCATATGTTTGTTGCATTGTTTTGTTTGCTCACTGAGCCGTGATGTATGCTCACCCTTTTCGACGTTGAATATTTTTAGTTGATGATGCAGGTACCACAGTGGAAGACTATATGAATGCTTCTATGTACGGGCACGTGGCTGTGATGGAGGCTGAAGACTTAGTGGAAACGCATGACTCCTCATGCGAGTGCAACTCATGCGTTTTCGATTAGATTTTCATTTGAATTACTAAGGAAATGTAATTGATATTTTATTTACTTATTTCTCGATTAATATAACATAACTTGATATTTTATTATTGATTATCATAGTTAGATTCCTCAGTTCATTTATTATTAAAACTTCCGCTATTGTGTATTTATTCTGATTATGATTGTGGATGTGTATGGTTTAATTTCAACGGACACAGCCTATTAGAGATCCTAGTTGAACCGTTGGTTTATTAGCGGTTCATCACACCATTTTGAATAGTGCAGAATTGAGGTGTAACAACTTGGTATCAGGGCTCTCAGGCCCTGTCTGTTAAACCAGTATACTACCACAAGAGTTTGTGAACTGAGTTAGGATAAAAATTTAAAAGCTGTAATAATAACACACCATAAGCATCTGTGTTGTTTGAGACAAAATTGAAAGAGAATAATGCATCTATTAAATGATAAACAAATTTATATAGAACCAAAAGAAGAACAAACATTTATATATATGACTAAAGCAGAGTACAGTCCACAACCCGGACAGTTACTCTGAAGTATAAAAGAAAGATAAAAGAAATACATCAAGAAGCTGGAGGAGATAGGGGAGGCGGTGCCTCACGATCTCTATCATAGTCCTCAGCGTAGACTCTAGTCAACCAGGCTATCTGAGTCTAGGTCGTCTGGAGACTAGCTGTGAGATCAGCCACCCGTTGGTCAGTCACGCGCTGAGCATCCCTAAGCTCTCCCACCCACTAATCTGACATACGCTGAGCATCCAGAAGCTCTCCCACCCACTGATCGGACAAGCACTGAGCATCTAGAAGCTCTCCCATCCTCAGATCAGACATGCGCTGAGCCTCTCGAATCCCATGCAATATCCCCGTCATGTCGTCAGAAGGTGCATACGAAGGACCAGCTGCATGTGAAGGACCAGCCGCATAAGAAGGACCAGCTCCTGTAGCATGAGTAGGTGATGGAGGAGGTATGACATCCACATCCATGTACAAACGATCATCATCACCCCCATGAACCCCTGCTCCAGCGGCTGCTGTTGCTGCCTCAGCGTCGGCCATCTCCACTCGAGTACGTGGACGCACCAGAGCGTTTTTCTCCTCATCGCTGACCTGGGCATCCCGCATGCCCATCTTACAGATGGCCTCCCAATCCAGAGGTGATGAGAAGGATTTCTCTTGGATCCTCTCATCCACCATGTCAACACCTAGGCGGATAAGCAGCATAGAGATCATGCGTCCCTAAGGCAGGTTGCCAGTATGATCGGACAACGTAGCACTGATCATCGTCCGCATGATGATGTAAGAAAGGCAGACGGGCTGCCTAGTGCAGATACAGTACAACAGATACTGGGTCAACTGGGAGATCCTCTCGTAGTGCCCACTCTGAGGTATCAGGTTGTGCTGAATAATTTTGTAGTACACTCGAGGCTCTGGACGAAGGTAGATCGCTTTCATCTCCTAGCGATCCTCTTTGATGATCTAACGGTCAATCTCAGCTCTCATCTCCAATGAAAAGATCTGGGGCTCTCCAGGAGCACAGAACACCAAGGGGCCATCATACGAAATGCCCAACAAATCAGCTAGCTGCCGATAATCAAATGAAATCTCGACCCCCTTGACGTAGCTGGTGATCCGGAGCTCTCTACCCCTCTCGGTATCGTTGTAATCTCCCACCACCTGGAGATTACAGTAAAACTGTCTCACCAATCCGGCCGAGTGCAAGCGTCATAGGTGATCACAGGAAGCTAGCCCATGTCACCAAAAGCCCTCTCCACATCGAACAAGGCCAGGCTAGCCAAGTCCACCCGGTGACCTCCCTCTACCTTCTTACGAGAGTAGCGGGCATACTGTGTCTCCGCCTTGTTAGAACAGAAGCGAACTGGGTCATGTACCCTGGGTACTTTGGTACGAGCCATAGTATCTGCAAAAACAAAGAAAAACAGATATTGATTTAGTAAGGATGAAAAACCCAAAAATTTCGACAGTATAACGATGTAAATTGGTCAAAAGCCTCACTTTTCACCCATATACGTGGGCAGGATGACTTATATAGATTCTAAACAATCCTGCAAGACTCATACAGTTGGAAATTTTATCTAAAGAGATCAAATTTGAAGAAATTTCAAGAAATTCAAAAATTTCGACAAATTAGGGCAAAAATGGGAAATTTCAAGTTTCTCGATAACCAACCGATGAAACTCAAATATTTTTGAGGGCTTTCATCCATTGAGTCACCAACAACAAAATCCCCCAATAAAAATCAAATTTTTACGGTTGGAAAAAAATTAATTTGAAAAAAACGATATAAATGAGCAAAAACCTAGTTAAGAAACCCTAAAAACATGAAAATGTAGAGAACATACCTGTAGACGAGGAGTAGATGTCGAATGAGAAGCAAATAGCACCAATGAGTCCGAGTTGTCACTGTAGCAACTCAGAGGGACGAGCTGAGTCGGAAAGGAGGAGGAAGAATGAGAAATGGATTCAAAATCGGGATTAAAAACCTGATTTTTAGTCCAAGGGTCGGAGAATTCGACCAAAACATCCGACCCCCCTTCCGACCCCTTCATCGACCCACGGCTCTCGGTGATCTGATAGAGAACCAGGGGTCGAACCCTGGGTCGGACATCCATCGACCCCTGGCTCTCGGTAAGAATCAGTGATTCTCAGGGTCGCATATTGAGGGTCGGACCTCCATCGACCCCTACCATCGACCCTGCAGTGAAAAATATAATATTTTCGATAGAATGATCTGAAAAATTTGAAATTTTCATTGGTTAGTGGATTTAAATATGAGAATGAAGTATATAATGATTGCCTCACGTATTCTATGATTTTTAGGTATTCCCACTACCAGAACAGATAATGGCTGGACGTAGAGTGACCAGACAGAGCCGTAACTCTATCCCACCACTACCACCTGTGTGGGAAGACAACCAGATACACCCGAAAACACAGGAGAATCAAACACGGCACCGTCCGTAATTAATGGGCAGGCAAATCCTACGAATCTGCCAGCTCCACCTATAGACCTGGCTACAGTCGTAATGAATTTGGCCCAATAGCTGCAGCAAATACAATAGGCACAAGCTACTATGCAAGCTGCCATAGGCATGAACTTTCCAACTGCACAGACGACACCGATGCCAGCAGGACAGGCAAGCACAGTACCAGGGGGAAGTAACACAGTACCCCATGCACCTCAGACTCCCATCATACAGGCTCAAGTACAAAACCCTGAAGTAGCTCCAGGTGGATATCAATACCAACCACCTATGTATGGAGCTTATGTCCCGCATCAACTAGACCACTCCAGACTGGTGGAGCGTTTTTTGAAGATGAAGCCCAAGGAGTATAGTGGTAAGCCAGCTGATCCATTGTGGTCAGCACACTGGATTGATGAGATGGAGAGAAATTTCACGATGATGACAGTAAATGAAAAAGAAAAGGTATTGTGTGCAACGTTTATGCTGAAGGGCGATGCATGTCACATCCCAATTTTGGTCTAACCAGAATGGTGTGATGAACCGCTAATAAACCAACGGTTCAACCAGGATCTCAAATAGGCTATCCCCGCGTTAACCTCCATACATCCATGTCATAATCAGAGTAAATACACAATAGCGGAAGTCTTATAATAAAATGAACTGAGAAACTAAATGATATTAATAATTTAATAGCAAATTATTCTGTATTCAACTGAGACATAAATATTAAATATCAAATACATGTCTGAATAAAATCCAATTAAAAAAACCTATAAAATATCTAATCAAATACACACGAGTTGCACACGCAAGAGGAGTCGTATGTATCATCTTTAGCTCCAGCGTCCATTGCTGCTATATTCTCGTACGCAGACGCGTTCATATAATCTTCAACTGTTTAACCTGCATCATCAACTAAAAATATTCGACGTCGAGGGGTGAGCACACAACACGGCTTAGTGAGTAGCCAAAACAATGCAACATTACATATGCATGCACATCAATTTATATCTTTGGTCTGGTTTGAAGTTTGCAATATGCAATAGAAAGGTTGAGGTAGCCAAAGGTCGCGTTTATTGATTCCGCCTCTATACACGAGTGTGTGACGTTACCCGAAGATCACGTTTATCGTCAACTCACATGCACCCAACCATGAACAATATATAACAAAGGTTACGTTTATTGCTATATAGTGCCATACCAACACGTAAGCCCCTGTTGGCGAGGGCTGCAAACTGGGCTCGCAACTAACCAATCCTAATGCCAAACAGTGTATCCAAGGCCTCACCCCAGCATCCCTCAGAATGTCCATAGAGATAAAGCTAAGGCCCCCCGGTAGAGTCAGAGACTACAAGGACCGAGACCACCTCCCCTGATACTCTACGACATAATAGTTCTGCTAAAGTAATGGCGATACGACGATGCTAATGCACAAGACTTCAGTTAGAGATAGAGCTAAAGTGCTGAAACCCGCCAAAGGTTAACGTTTATTGACGTTTCATCACACCTCCCCTGATACTCGCTCGCATCAAGCACATCAACCACACACATACAAACACATGCCTATTCATATCATCATCATCATCATCATGTTATAAACGATAAAGTAATATGCATGAACAAGTAATAGAAATATTGGATGGCATGCTATATGCACATTACAAACATATTCGCATAGAATCAAGCATAGCATAGGACTTAAGAAATAGAAAACAGTTTTTTGTTATTAACCAATTTAGTTTAGAGTTCTGTTTCCTCACCTTAGCTTGCTAAAAGATACTTTCCAAGCTTTAAAATCACCTTTATACTATTATTATACTGCTAGAAGACCTAACAAAGTCGATATAATTTAATTAGAATTAATTCAGAATTTAAAACCATTCTGTCAACTGAGGGTCGATGCTAGGGTCGATGGGTCTATCGACCCTCCCCTCTTTCTAGACTTCCCGAATGCTGAGGGTCGATGGTCATAAGCACCTAGGGTCGGATGGCCTATCGACCCTGGGTGCGACCCTCGGTGCACTCTGGTCCAATTCCCACTTTTAAATCCATTCTTCGTGTTTGGGGTCCTATGGCTTGCTTCCTACATTCATTCAACATTCATTCCATGGTCTAGAACCATGTATAATCCATCTAAATAGTTTTCATGCATCCTCCTATGGTTTTCCATGAAAACCTAACCATAGCTTAATGGTTTGGGTTTCTCCGAGATCACATTCCTATTAATTACCACCCTAAGGTCTGTAGACACTCATAGAACTAGTATCCATACCTGAGAAGGTTAATCTTTCTCTGAAACTCTTCTCTTTTGGCTTAATTTCTCTTCCTTCCCTTTCTTCTTCCTCTTTCCTTCTCCTCTCTTTCTCTCAATTCGATTAGGGTTGTGAAAGGAGTGAAAGTGGCTTAGGGACGTCCTTTAAATAGACTAGGAACATCCTAAATAAGTCCCATTGAGATTTGGAAAGAATCCCAATCGAAAAATATAGAAATTTCCTAATTTCTATATTTGGCAGAAACCGAGGGTCGATGGGAGGGTCGATGATCCCGTCGACCCTAGGGTCTTAAGCTATCCGACCCTCCCTTCAAAACCGAGGGTCTGACTTTCTATTTTGGGAGGTCCGACCCTGCTTAGCTGGGTGTGCGACCCTCCCCTAATTTTAAATATTTTTGGGTCGATTTTATACCTGGGATCTCGATCTCCTTCACGCCCTTGGTCCATTTGACTCGACCATGATGAGTAAACCTGGTTCAAGGTGGTAAGACTGGTTAGATTGACACGGGTCTTACAATGCACACCACTGGTGGAAGTCCACACGGACATATCTGATGACAAAGCACACCCAATTGACTTGGGATATATATAAGGAGGCATTCTTTGAGAAGAATTTTCCTAGGAGTTTCAGAGATTCCATGGAGAAGGAGTTCCTGAGTTTATATCAGAGACAGATGACTGTCGATGCATACCAACAGCGTTATGAGGAGCTATTTTTCTTTGCACCAGTTAGTATGTAGGTAGAAGATACAAAGACCCGAAGGTTCGTCATGGGACTTAGGGGAAGCATACATGAACATGTTCTGGGACTTGAAAAGAAAATCTACAATGAAGCTACACAAATTGCTCGAGTAATAGAGTCGAGCCAGAAAGAGAGCTACCTTGCTCAAAATAGAGGAATCAAAAGGCCAAATGAAAATTCTTATAATGGAGGGAACACCAAGGTATTCAAACCTTTCCGTACTCAAGGTTTCAACGCTGCAGCCAAGACTACTTCAGCAGCTCAACAGCAACAAAAGCCAAATAATGAAGGGTTAAAATGCTATAACTGCAATCAATTGGGACATATGGCAAGGGAGTGTCCTAAGCCCAAGAAGCAACTACAACAAGGCAGAGTTTACGCGGTTACATTTGAGGATGCTGCCGCATCACTGGATGTGGTCACAGGTATGACCTGAATCTTATCATTTTGTGTAACAATTATGTGAGCATGTAGACTAAATCAAAACAAATCACAGGTATCATACCTATTAATGGCATTTCTGTCAGAGTACTCTTTGATTCAAGAGCTACTCATTCTTTTATATCTGTGTCATTTGGAAAGAAGTTAAATCTACCCCTCAAATCCTTAGACTACAAACTGCTTGTACGATCGCCTATGGGATTAGAAGTGGAATTAGAAAAAGGTTATGGACCATGTCCAGTTCATATTGACGAGAAGACTTTGGATGCAACCTTGATCCAACTTGAGATGGCAAACTTTGACGTCATCTTGGGAATGGACTGGTTAGCTCGGCATTCTATAAACCTATTATGTGTCGAAAAGAAGCTGACATTTAAAGACAAGGAAGGAGCAGAGTTCAGTTTTGCGGGAACCAAACTTCCCCGTAAACGAAAGCTCATACTCTCTGCATTAAAGGCTAGGAAGTGTCTTGAGAAAGGAGCAGTTGGGTATCTAGTATCTGTGGTCGATCTTACCAAAGAAGCACCACGAATGAAGGATATTGATGTCGTGCGTGACTATCCAGATGTATTTCCTGAAGAACTACCAGGACTACCACCCGACCGCGCTACAAAGTTTGTTATAGATCTAATACCCGGAGCCGCACCAGTATCTAAAGCCCCTTATCGAATGGCTCCTACTGAACTGAAGGAATTAAAAGTACAACTACAAGAACTACTGGACAAGGGCTACATCTGACCTAGCATATCACCATGGGGAGCGCCAGTATTATTCATAAAGAAGAAGGACGGTAGCATTCGATTGTGTATAGACTATCGAGAACTGAATAAACTGACAATCAAGAATCGGTACCCATTGCCTCGGATCGATGACCTGTTCGATCAGTTGCAAGGTGCCAAAGTGTTCTCCAAGATCGATCTTCGGTCAGGCTACCACCAGTTGAAGATTAAGGATGGTGATATCCCCAAGACAGCATTCAGGACCAGATATGGACATTATGAATTTTTGGTCATGTCTTTTGGATTGACGAACGCACCATCAACCTTTATGGAACTTATGAATCGGGTATTCCACGATATGTTGGATAGTCAGTTATTGTATTCATCGATGATATATTGGTCTACTCCAAGGACAAGGAAACTCATATTAAGAATCTAAACGCCGCTCTGCAGCGATTATGGAAGGAGAAGTTTTACGCCAAATTTACAAAGTGTGAGTTTTGGCTAAAGGAAGTTGCTTTTCTAGGCCATGTTGTATCCACTGAAGGAATTAAAGTGGATCCTAATAAGATCAAAGCTATTGTAAAGTGGGAAGCACTCTAGAGCGTTGCAGAAATTAGAAGTTTCTTAGGTCTAGTTGGGTATTATCGACGATTTGTGGAAAACTATTCTCAAATTACCGTACCTCTCACCAGTTTGACTAAGAAGGGCGAGAAGTTTGTTTGGAATGATAAATGCGAGAAGAGTTTCCAAAAATTGAAGGCTAGATTGATATCAGTTTCAATCTTGACCATTCCGATTCCAGGATAGCCATTTATTTTGTACACTGATGCGTCAGGACTGGGGTTAGGATGTGTACTTATGCAAGGAGAACAAGTAATTGCTTATGCCTCAAGACAATTAAAGACACATGAGAAGAACTATCCCACTCATGATTTGGAATTAGTGGCAGTAGTACATGCTGTCAAAATATGGAGACATTACTTGTACGGAGAGAAATTTTAGATTAAATCAGATCATAAGAGTCTTACTTACCTCTTTAATCAGAAGGAGTTGAATATGAGACAAAGAAGATGGCTGAAACTATTGAAAGACTATGATTGTGATATCCAATATCATCCGGAGAAAGCTAATGTGGTTGCCGAAGCACTCAGTAGAAAGGCAATGATGAAATCTCAAGAAGAGGTTAGCACAACTGCCGCAATGTGTACTATCGAAAGAGTGTTCAATTACGGTAACGAGCAGTTTGTGATAGATGTACCGGGTGAATCAACCAACCAAGGGTTTATTCATCAGTTTTCAAATATGTTTGCCACATTGAAGATTGTACCCGATATAGTTGATGAAGTGAAAACAACTATTAAATCAGACCCTTATCTGAGAACGGTACAAGAAGACATCGAAAGAGGTAGGACTACTTCTGAGTTCACCTTAGATGATGAAAGGGTACTGAAGTACAAAGGAAGAATATGTATACCTGAAACAGAAAATTTGGACATTAGACACCGACTAATGAAGGAAGCCCATACCACTGCCTATTCGATACACCCTGGAAGTTCAAAAATGCATCATGACCTAAAGAAATTATATTGGTGGAGAGGAATGAAAGTAGATATAGCCAAGTTCGTGTCTCAATGCCTAAATTGTCAGAAGGTGAAAGCTGAACGACAAAGACCAGCAGGACTGTTACAGCCGTTACCAGAACCAGCATGGAAATGGGACTGCATCACTACGGACTTCGTCACAAGGTTACCATTGACTCCCCGAGTAGTTGACGCAGTTTGGGTGATTGTAGACCGACTGACTAAAATGGCTCGATTTATAGCTATATGACCTCAATATACACTAGAGAGATTAGCTAAGTTGTATGTGGATAACATTGTCAGATTACACGGTGTACCTGAAAGCATTGTGTCCGACAGAGATCCACGATTTACTTCAAAGTTTTGGGAAGGATTGCAGAAGGCTATGGGTACAACATTGAAGTTCAGTACTTCATTCCATCCTCAGACAGACGGACAATCGGAGCGCACCATTCAGATTCTAGAAGACATGCTCCGAGCTTGTGTAATTGATTTTAAAGGATCATGGGATGAAAAGTTTCCACTGATTGAGTTCGCTTACAACAATAGCTATCAGGCTACTATACAGATGTCACCCTATGAAGCACTGTATGGCAGGAAGTGTCGAACTCCTTTGTTTTGGAACGAAGTTGGAGAACATAGTATTGTTGGACCAGAATTTGTTGAAGAGACTTGTTGAGTAGTCGACATTATCAAGGAAAGAGTAAGAACGGCTCAGAATCGTCAAAAGCAATATGCAGATACTAGATGCTGAAATCTACCTGATTTGACTGATGATTTGACATTTGAAGTAGCACCAACTGAAATCACCAGCCGAAAGGTGCAACAACTACGCAATCATGACATTTATTATGTTAAGGTCACCTGGAGAAGCAAAGATATAAAAGAAATCACATGGGAAGAAGAGAATGCTATGCGAAAGAAATACCCTCATCTATTCGACTCGGAAGGTATGTATAATTTCGATGACGAAATTTTTATAAGTAGGGGGGAGTTGTAAGACCCGTATCGAACTAACCGGTCTTACCACCTTTGTACCAGGTCTACCTATCATGGTCGAGCCAAATGGACCAAGTTGCTGAAGGAAATAGGGAAACCAGGTACTAAACTGACCCAAAAATAGTTAATTGGAGGGCAGGGTCGCATACCTAGATAGGCAAGGTCGACCCCCCCTCACTAAGAAGTCAGACCCCTGATATTTTAACTGGGGGTCGAACAACTTAGAACTGAGGGTCGACGGGATCTCCGACCCCCTCATCGATCCCCTGTTTGCCGACAGAAACCGTAAATAGGAAACTTTCCAAATTTCATTGGGATTCCTTCCTAATCTCAATGGGACTTATTTTGGGAGGTTCTACTCTATAAATAGGATGTCCCTAAGCCTCTTTCACCCCTTTTGAAACCCTAATTGAAAGTGAGAGAAAGAAAAGAGAAGGAGAAGAGAAGGAAAGTTGGAGAATAAGACCAAAGTGAAGAATTCAGAGAAATTTTTGAATCAGCCAAACCTAAGGTATGGGTACGTTTCCATTGATGATCTAAGACCTTAGAATAGTTCATGAAGAGGGTATGATCTACGAGAAACCCAAATTATAAATCCATGGAAGATTTCAATGAAATCCTTGGAGAAATCATGGTAGGCAAAGTAAGGAAGAAATCTAGAGTTCTAAGCCATAGAACAAGCCTAGAATGGATTGTGGAAGTAAACTATAGGACCCAAACATGAAAGAAGGGATTGTAGAATGATATTCTCGACTCAACCACGGGGGGTCGCACGTGGGGTCGATTGGGAATCGACCCTACCAGACCATAGGATCGACCCCCAGTATTCGGGAAGTCCAGGAAAAGGGTGGTCACACCCAGGGTCGATGGAACATCCGACCCTGGCATCAACCCTACCCTGGGGGTCGCAGTAAACTGCTACCCTACCTGCAACCCACCCTGCGACTCTCGCTTAAAAACAAGCCTAAAATTACCGGAATGACTTCTAACTAAAATCTATCGACTTGTTAGGTTTTCCTATTGATATAAAGGTGATTCTTAGAGCTTGAAAGAGGATCTACACTCAAGCAAAGGTGAGGGAACAAGACCTAAACTAATTGGCTAATAATAAACTGTTTTTATTTTCTTGAGTCTAATGCCATGACTGATTCTATGCGTGTATGCTTGTAATGTGCATTCAACATGTCATCCAATATTCCTGCTGTTACGGTTGGAAATCGCTCGCTGGTCTGCGATCCGAGTAACCTGCAATCACAAAGATGAGACAAGGGAGTTGGGTGCCTAAGCCCCGGGTACACTCTGATGCCTAAGTCAGATTCCCAATGTAAACAGTCAAGAGATAGCAGAAAGCTATCTCCAGTTTAGAGAGTGTGGGATGATGAGAGAGTTTGAGCGTGCGAGAATGATGAATGAAAGAGAGACTGTCAATTAGTAACTTGTGATTTCGTTTAGAGATATTACCTTGAGGGATTATCCTCTACTTATAGATTGGGAAGAAGCATGGAGGTACCAGGACTTAGGGGAGTAGACTGCCCATAGGATTGCCACGTGTTGCTCTGAGGGACACCCGTGTGGTAGATTTTGAGTAGGAGTAGGAGTAGGAGACCTTAGCCAAGGAAGCTAGGTCGGTCAGCTCTGGGACTGACACATGTCAACGTATGAGTAATCACGGACCGCGATAGTTGGCGTCGTATCAGACTGGGAGAAGGACTCCTTGGACGTAGCATAATCACATTAGGACTCTGACTACCGACTGAGAAACGTAGCCGGGTAGGACTATGACTCCGAGCGCTACCATAGATGATGATAACTAGACGACATAGGACGAGTGCGACATGCCGGGCGCATGAGAGGCCGGGCGTAAGATACCGAATGCCTCATAAGCCGAGCGCAAGATACTCCGAGCGGTTGGCTCCAAAGGTGAAGCTTGACACGTGTAAGATTTCCATTGGGTGATATTTTTCCCTCCTAACAGATGCCCCATGCACTGTCGGATGCGAGGGATTCGATAGTGCAAATGTCCTTTGGTTAGCAGCCTCGACAGCTAACAGTTTGGCCGAGTCTGACTAGTCGGTATTGCATGTTGCTATGCCAAGTGCATTTGTAGAGGACTAGAGAAATTGCAAAGTGTTGAATGTGCCGAGTGTTGACGTAAGTAGGCAGATTCAGGTGCGTGCTACTCTGGTCTGCTTGTGGACCGAAATAGGCAGATTGAAGTATGGTCTGCGTGCTACTCTGGTCTGCTTGTGGACTGGAGTAGACAGATTCAAGTATGGTCTGCGTGCTACCGAGGTCTTCTTGTGGACCGTAGTAGGCAGATTCGAGTATGGTCTGCGTGCTACCGAGGTCTGCTTATGGATCGGGATAGGCAGATTCAGGTATGGTCTGCGTGCTACTGAGGTCTGCTTGTGGACCGGGGTAGGCAGATTTAGGTATGGTCTACGTGCTACTCTGGTCTGCTTGTGGACCGGAGTAGGCAGATTCAAGTATGGTCTGCGTGCTACTCTGGTCTGCTTATGGACCGGAGTAGGCAGATTCAGGTATGGTCTGCTACTACCAAGGTCTGCTTGTGGACCGTGGTAGACAGATTCAAGTATGGTCTGCGTGCTATCGATGTCTGCTTGTGGACCGTGGTAGGCAGATTCGAGTATGGTCTGCGTGCTACCGAGGTCTGCTTGTGGACCGGGGTTGGCAGATTCAGGTATGGTTTGCGTGCTACCGAGGTCTGCTTGTGGACCGGGGTAGGAAGATTCAGGTATGGTCTGCGTGCTACCGAGGTCTACTTATGGACCGGGGTAGGCAGATTCAGGTATGCTCTACGTGCTATCGAGGTCTGCTTGTGGACCGGGGTAGGCAGATTCAGGTATGGTCTGCGTGTTACTCTGGTCTGCTTGTGGACCGGAGTATGCAGATTCAGGTATGGTCTGTGTGCTACCGAGGTCTGCTTGTGGACCGTGGTAGGCGGATTCAAGTATGGTCCGCGTGCTACCGAGGGTTTGCTTGTGGACCGTGGTAGGCGATTCGAGTATGGTCCCCGCGTGCTACCGAGGTCTGCTTGTAGACCGTGGTAGGAAGATTCGAATATGGTCTGCGTGCTACCGAGGTCTGCTTGTGGACCGAGGTAGGCAGATTCAGGTATGGTCTGTGCTACCGAGGTCTGCATGTGGACCGGGGTAGGCAGATTTAGGTATGGTCTGTGTGCTATCGAGGTCTGCTTATGGACCGGGGTAGGTAGATTTAGGTATGGTCTGCGTGCTACCGAGGTCTGCTTGTGGACCGGGGTAGGCAGATTCAGGTATGGTCTGCGTGCTACTCTGGTCTGCTTGTGGACCGGAGTAAGCATATTCAGGTATGGTCTACGTGCTACCGAGGTCTGCTTGTGGACCGTGGTAGGCAGATTCAAGTATGGTCTGCGTGCTACCGAGGTCTGCTTGTGGACCGTGGTAGGCAGATTCGAGTATGGTCTGCGTGCTACCGAGGTCTGCTTGTGGACCGGGGTAGGCAGATTCAAGTATGGTCTGCGTGCTACCGAGGTCTGCTTGTGGACTGGGGTAGGCAGATTCAGGTATGGTCTGCGTGCTACTCTGGTCTGCTTGTGGACCGGAGTAGGCAGATTCAGGTATGATGAAGCCGAATGGAACGGCATTGGAGAGTTGTTGAACTTTGTACTGTAGACCCTTATTGGAATAAAAGACCTCTGGATTTGCGACTGTGAATGTCGGGTGTCCCTAGCAGGTTTGGATCGCAGTCGGCCTTTGATATGGCACAGTGGGCCCTTCGTGGTCGGCCACTGACATAGCACAGCGGCCTTCATGGTCGGTAGTTGATATGGCACAGTCGGCCCTTCGGGGTCGGCCACTGACATAGCACAGTCGGCCTTCATGGTCGGTAGTTGATATGGCACAGTCGGCCCTTCGGGGTCGGCCACTGCCATGGCACTCATTCGTTGGTCGGCCTTTTATGGTCGGACGTAAGTTGTAGTAATTTTTTCTTTTTCAATGTCTTTATTTGTTGTGTTGCTGAGTGCATGCTATGGTACCCCTAGAGCGTAGTCGGTATTGCTCCGTGCAATGTCGAGTACGGTTGAAGTGCTGTCTTCAATCCACGCTGGTTGGCATTGATTATGTAAGTCAGTTGGACTTGAGTAAGCCGAATGGAACGGCATAGATGCTGAAGTCACCCCATGGGCAAGTCGGCCTTGAGCCAGTCGACCGTGAGCAAGTCACCCTTGAGCAAGCCGACCATAAGTTGATCGGCCATGATCTGGTCGGCCCTGGGAAGTCATCCGTGAGCTAGTCAGCAGTGAGCAAGTTGACCATGAAAAGGTCGGCCATAAGCTGGTTGGCCAAGAACAAGTCAGCCGCGAGCAGGTCGGTCCAGAGGTCGGTTGTGAGCTGGTCGGCCGTGGACAAGTCAGCCGTGAGCATGCCGGTCCTGAGGTCAGCCGTGAGCTGGTCGGCCATGAGGTTGGCCATTCTGCGGTTACCCCGGAAGTGTTGTTGGCTCGGCGCTCTGGTAGGTCAGGATAATTAAGTAGTAATGCTGGGTGCGAACAATGTTGAGTGCGGCTCAGTCCGAGCGCTGGTTCTGTTTCGAGAAATGGCAAAGGTGCCCCTACCTCGGGAGTGTTATTGGCTCGGCGCTTTGGCCGGCCGAGAACACTTAGGTATTTTTGAAAAATGGCTTTGTTGGTCCCGACTGCAAACAAGTGTTCGGTATGCTTCCAACTACTGCCCTCGCCGCTCGTACCGACTACGTATGCTTTCGCATGCTTCATTTGCGGTCTGCGTGCTACCCTTGCATGCTTGTAGGCATGGGTAGGCAGAGTGTTTGAACACTTGCATGCTATTTACACCTGCTTGTGGGTGTGAACAGGTAGTGTCAATTTTGATCGACGTGCTACCTTTGCCTGCTTATGGGCGGGGGTAGACCAATCGTACCATCGTCTGCATGCTACTCGCGCTCGCTGGGGGGTACGAGTAGGCAGGGTCGTAGGGGCCGGCATGTTGCCCAAGCCTGCATGGGTAGTGGGCAGGTCGGCCATAACGGAAGGAGCGGTTGAACAAGCAGTGTTTATTTTGATCGGCTTGCTCCCCTTGCTTGCTTGTGGGAGTGGGTGGGCCGAGTGATTGAACACTTGCATGCTGTTTACACCTGCTTGTGGGTGTGAACAGGCAGTGTCAATTGTGATCGGCGTGCTACCTTTGCCTGCTTGTGGGCGGGGGTAGGCCGATCGTACGATCGTCTGCATGCTACTCGCGCTCGCTGGGGGGTACGAGTAGGCAGGGTCGTAGGGGCTGGCATGCTGCCCAAGCCTGCATGGGCTAGTGGGCAGGTCGGCCATACCGGAAGGAGCGGTTTTGCTAAGTGTTTCTTGCTGCACTCTGAATGAAATCACTTCTTGTATGGATGCCAGTAGGTTTGATCCTTACCGGACTTTTGCTTCTTGGGGTCGACTGAGTTCGGCGCTTGGTCGGCCGACTCAGATCTCTTATTGTCGACAGGCTTAGGATCGGCCTTCAGGTTGTTGATCGCATTACTCTTTTGAGCCTTTGTCGTCTCGTCGGCTGTGGCGTACTTCTCACACCTGGCAAGCAGGTCATCCAGATTCTTGGGCGGCTTTTTGGCAAGGGACCAACAAAGCTGCCCGTCGGTGACCCCGGTCTGCAGACTGGACATATGCACTACGGGCTCGACGTCCTTGATTTCCAGCACTTCAGCATTGAAGCGCTTGATAAAGTCCCTAAAGGACTCGTCTTTTTGCTGTTTCACCGTAGACAGGTGATAAGATGTCTTCTTGCACACTCGACTGACCTGAAAGTGCGTCAGGAATTTATTCGATAATTGCTCGAACGAAGTAATACTCCTCGGAGGCAGGTTATTAAACCATGTACGAGCGGCGCCTCGGAGCGTTGAAAGAAACGCTCTGCAGATAAGGTCGTCGCTCAGAGGATAGAATAGCGTCGTAGAGACGAACGCATCCAGATGCTGCTCGGGGTCGGTACTCCCATTGTACGAGTCCAGGACCGGCATCTTGAAGTTGTCAGGAGGGGGTGCCCTCATGATCTCGTCCGAGAGTGCCGTAATGGCAGTATAGGCCGTCCTCGGCGGAGCTACCCGGTTCTGCTCCACCTGCTGAAGCCGAGTGGTTAGCTCCAGTAAATGCCACTGACCTCGGACTGAGGCATATCCGGAGGTAGCGCAACCGTTGCTGGTGTCTCTACATTAACCCTCTCCTGGCAGAGGGCGTCGAGGAAGGACTTCGCGCCTCTCATCGGAGGTGGCGTTGTCGACGCCTGGTGCTGATTCGCCGGGGGATGCCGAGCGGCTAACCCCACCACACTCCGTGTGGGCGCTTGATCTCCAATCGGGGGATCGTTTGGTAAGGTTCTGGTAGAAGCCATCGGCGCTGGCTGCGGATGGACCGTTGGCGGGGCTTCAGGGGGCGCATTCGGTACCGGATGGGGATTTCCTCCTCCTGCTGGTGAACCGCTTGCTCGAGCACCCTTCAAGACTCTAGCCAGCTATTCGATTTGTTGCCTCAACTCATCAAACTGCTGACGAGTAACATACTGAGGGGGTGGTGTTGGAGCCGTCGCCGTTGACGTATGAATTGGAACTGGTGTTGGTACCAATGGTGGTATTGGTGCTGGTACAGGCATGGGAGCGCGGTTCATCCTCATCATACTTCCACTGCTGCCTACCTGAACCTGCACAGACGGCTCCGAAGGTGCATGAGATGTCTGTGCTCGAGTTCTTCTGTGAGCCATTGAAACCAGAGTGCTCGCGCGCTAATCTTCAAACTCAGTCAAAAGAGGCCCCACGGTGGGCGCCAAACTGTTACGGTTGGAAATCGCCCGCCGGTCTGCGATCCGAGTAACCTGCAATCACAAAGATGAGACAAGGGAGTTGGGCGCCTAAGCCCCGGGTACACTCCGTTTCCTAAGTCAGATTCCCAATGTAAACAGTCAAGAGATAGCAGAAAGCTATCTCCAGTTTAAAGAGTGTGGGACGATGAGAGAGTTTGAGCGTGCGAGAATGATGAATGAAAGAGAGACTATCAATTAGTAACTTGCGATTTCGTTTAGAGATATTACCTTGAGGGATTATCCTCTACTTATAGATTCGGAAGAAGCATGGAGGTACCAGGACTCAGGGGAGTAGACTGCCCATAGGATTGCCACGTGTCGCTCTGAGGGACACCCGTGTGGTAGACTCCGAGTAGGAGTAGGAGACCTTAGCCAAGGAAGCTAGGTCGGTCAGCTCTGGGACTGACACATGTCAACGTATGAGTAATCACGGACCGCGATAGTTGGCATCATATCAGACTGGGAGAAGGACTCCTCGGACGTAGCATAATCACATTAGGACTCTGACTACCGACTGAGAAACGTAGCCGGGTAGGACTATGACTCCGGGCGCTACCATAGATGATGATAACTAAACGGCATAGGACGAGTGCGACATGCCGGGCGCATGAGAGGCCGGGCGTAAGATACTGAATGCCTCATAAGCCGAGCGCAAGATACTCCGAGCGGTCGGCTCCGAAGGTGAAGCTTGACACGTGTAAGATTTCCATTGGGTGATATTTTTCCCTCCTAACACCTGCTATTAATGTTCATGCATATTTAATTATATTTTGTTTATAACATCATGATGATGATGATGATAGGAATAGACATGTGAATGTATGTGTATGGTTAGTGTGCTTGATGCGAGTGAAGTATCAGGAGGGGACGTGACGTTGTGGTTCAGCCTGGTTACTAGACTCTAGCTCTATCTCTATTCAAGTCTTATCCACTGATATCGTCATATCGCCATTATCTTAGCAGAACTATTACGTCGTAGGGTATCAGGGGAGGTGGTCTCGGACCGTGTAGTCTTCGACTCTGTCGGGGGGCCTTAACTCTATCTCTATGGACGTATTGAGGGATGCTGGGGTGAGGCCTTGGGTACACTGTTTGACATTAGGATTGGTTAGTTGCGAGCGTAGTTTGTAAGCCCTCTCCAGCAGGGGCTTACGTGTTGGTATGGGTAGAGTATCAGGGGAAGTGTGAAGCGGTGTGGTGCTAAGTACTTTAGCTCTATCTCTATTCCATGGTGGGTGCATGTGGGACGACAATAAACGTTAACCTTTGGGCGGCTTCACACACTCGTGTATAGAGGTGAGGCGGCCACCGAACCTTTCTATAGCACATTGCAAACTTATAAATCATACCACAGATATGAATTGAAGGCAAGCATATGTTTGTTGCATTGTTTTGTTTGCTCACTGAGCCATGATGTGTGCCCACCCTTTTCGACGTCGAATATTTTTAGTTGATGATGCAGGTACCACAATGGAAGACTATATGAATGCTTCTATGTACGGGTACGTGGCTGCGATGGAGGCTGAAGACTTAGTGGAAACGCATGACTCCTCATGCGAGTGCAATTCATGCATTTTCGATTAGGTTTTCATTTGAATTACTAAGGAAATGTAATTGATATTTTATTTACTTATGTCTCGGTTGATATAACATAACTTGATATTTTATTATTGATTATCACAGTTAGATTCCTCAATTCATTTATTATTAAGACTTTCGCTATTGTGTATTTATTCTGATTATGGTTGTGGATGTGTATGATTTAATTTCAACGGACACAGCCTATTAGAGATCTTAGTTGAACCGTTGGTTTATTAGCGGTTCATCACACCATTCTGAATAGTGCGGAATTGGGGTGTGACATTTAGGATATCATCACATGTAAAGTAATAAAAACCTATGTGAGGATAGTACTTAGTTTGTATCTTGAGGTGGGAATCAAGTTAGAAAATATATATTACCTGACCTAAAGGTATGAACTTTTTATGGAGCTAGTTGGTATTTAAGCCTTTGATTAAAGCTGAGACCTTATCAGTAAAAAAAAAAACAAGAATTTATGTTCTTGGAACTAGACAGGGCATTCCACCTTAGGAAGCGAGGTGTCTTGATTAAAATTCCTTGGATGAGATTTCTTGAAAAAAAAAAAAAGTACTCTCTAGCATCAATGTCCTTGAGGATATATGTAAAAAACGAAACAACATAAGTAACATGAGAATGCATAACCACCTGCAGTTCTCAGGCCAACTGTAGTGGAGTAGCTTAGAGAGGAAGCGTAAGAAAGAAATGTGAAATAAAAGTGTTGAAAGTTGAATATAGTCAAATAGGTTCTAAATCTTGGGTCTTGGTTGCTAGTGTGCTACCATAGGTTTTACTTTAAGGAAAGGTATGTTTGAAAGATATAATACGATTCCCTAATTAAAGATGTGTGCTTAGTATTTGAATCTTATGAGGTAATAAAATTTAAATGTGGGGTTTTCTTTATTTTCTTGATCCCAGGTTGAATGTCTTGACTAATAGGATGTGTGTATGCTTTTTTTCCTAAATACCAAAGTTAAAGTTTAAAATTTGTATATGAATTTTGTGTGTTTATTCTCTAAAAACACTCACGAGACACAATTTGCCCACTAGGGGTGACCTAGGGGTTTAAAGGCTTGTTGCATGTGCTAAGTGTAGTCTTGATTCCTACGAAAGTGAGTTAAGATTTTATTTTATTTTATTTTCATATTTTTCTTTGTCTGATGACCTGCAAAAGCTAAGTGTGGGGGTATTTGATAAGTGTATAATTTCTATATTTTTATTCCCTTTGCACTATGCTTTTTTAATGTGTTTCATGCCTTATTAAACTGAATATGATGATTTTTATTAATTTGATATATTTTAGAGACATTGTAAATTAATTGCTAAAAGATAGGATAATTTCAGCATTCTTAATATTGATGTTCTGAAATTTATGCAGGTTTTTGACATAAAAAGAGTTCCAGAATTAAAAAGTTGTCTTCGATAAAGTTATAGATGACGTCTCAACCTTTTCGGAATGGTATTATGAAAAAAAATCTGAGTTTGTTTGGGCCTCCAAATGTTCCCTCAAAGTCTGACACAAAAATCCGATCAGAATCAAGCCATACGATCTAATTAAAGAATTCAACGGTAGATGAAAATTCCATAAAGAGTCTCCTAATCAAGTTAAGAAACCTAAGCCTATAATAGAAAACTCCAAAGAAGAAAATGAGACTCTATAATTTCATAATTCTAAATAGAGAAGGACTCCTACACAAAGAAGGAATCCTACATATAGAAGGAGTTATAAGTTACAAAGGATTGTCATGTTTTATATATAGAGCACTAGTAGTAATATAATTAATCTCTCTCTCGCTTGCTGAAAATTTTTCTCTCTCTAAAAGGATTTAAATATCTAGCTAATTTTCTCATTTTGTTCAAGGAAATTTTAAAGCCCAAACTCATATCAATGGTGTAATCTCTATTCAGTAACATTATTCTTCTTCTGTCTTTTATTGGAATTGCTTATGTTATTCTTTTATCTTTATTTATGATGTTTGTCTAAATAGTTCAGTAATGGCCTACTGAATCAATTAGATTAATATTAATTGCTAGATCTAGAATCTATGATACGTAATCATTCTGGTTCTAATCACAAGTAGCAAACAGTGGTAGATGATTATGTTTAAGTTTTCATCTCATCATTGTGAATAATATAACCTAAGTTAAATAATCTCCACTTGTTTGTAAGTGTTGCTTAGATTGATCTATTTTTCACCTCCTTAATGCTGCCACTGAATTAAACATTGAGAGCCTATTAAGTGTTGTTTAATGGTTAGATCTCTCTGAAGAGCTTGTTTCAGTAAAGATACTTAAGGAAAAACTCGGGTAACAGAGCGTATTATTATTTTGGGCCTTTAATTCTAATCGGGAGGGAGAGATTAATGTTGCAATTAATTTTACTCATTGCATGTATGGGTGGATATTGAACCAAGAACTGAATATTCTCATCTAATTATTTTTCTATTTAAATTCTATCTATTATTTTCAATTTGATTCAACTAATCAAAACCCCCTTCATTATTGTGTTTGTTTACATTAATTAGTATATTTAGTTTGGATAAAGTATAAATTTTAATCAATTCATTCTCTATGGGATCGACATTTGCTTATCCTATTTACAGTTTATTAATCAGGTCAGTAAAGAAATATTTAATTAAATTGGTGCATTCGACACGCTATCGGAGGAGAGCAAAACTCCCTCAAACTGACATTTAATCAATTCCTATGTGCTCTCTATAGTGTTCTAAGCCGAGTCAAAGTGCCCCCCAGTGTGCAAGAGTCTTGGTGACACATTTGGAAAGGCTGTGGGTTAATTCAATGTTTAATTTTTTTAATAATGAATTCGACTCTGATTTTGATGGGCCCCACTATGAGATCATGGGCTGTAACTTGCATGGATGCGTAGGTCACAAAATTATCTTCGAAATGAGACCAGAATCATTCAATTTCGATATCAAATGAAGAAGATATTATGGTTTTAATCAGATGAAAAGTGCATTAAAAATCCACGGATTTTTCTGCAAATTATCATAAATTAAGGATTTATTGGGTGAATTATCATGAATTGAATCAATTGGACATCATTCGGCCATATCTTGATCATTTGAAGTTCAAATCAAGCGATTCAAGCGCCAACATGCTCCATTGTCCGTCCTCTTCAAAGTGGACATAGAAAATTCTAGGCAGAGGCTGTCAGCGGGTCCCATGGAAAGTTGTCAGTAGGATTATGGTCAAAACTTCAATTCTTCATATTTTGGTCATCCGACGTCCGAATCAGGTGATTCGAGCCCTAATGTGCTCCATTGTCCGTCCTCTTCAAAGTGGACATGAAAAATAGGGGACAAAGGTCACCGAAAGACCCCATGCAGCTGCTAGTGGAATTTGCTCGTAAAATGAGCTAACCCAACTCGGTTCAACCCAAGTCAGCTCAAACTAAAATTCAGTCCAACCTAGTAAAATGTGACCAGTCCAACCTGACCCAGCCCAGACTGGTCTGGATCTAGTCTGGTTGGCCGATGTGCATACACTTTAGATATTTGTTATATATATTTTATATAGATATGATATATACTATATACATTTATATATTATATAATATATATGTTTTATATATGTTATATTATATATATTTATATATATTATATTATTGTATATATAATGTATATATAGAGAAGAGCAAGAGAGTGGAATCCGGAGGGAGAGAGACAAAGAGAGAGAGAGAATCAAGTGATGAGGAGAGAGAGATGGTGGAGGTGCTGCCACCTCCACCTCCTCTCCCATTCCTCATTTAAAGCACAACCGCCCATGCTTTTTGAATCCGATACCAGTCGAATTTCCTCCACGCTAACCAGCTCCACCATGCAACCCATGGCTCTGCTACCCGTTGAATTACCTCCCATACTTCTTTAATCCACAGCCTATACCCCCTTGCTCCACGCAATAAGCTCCAGCTCCCATGCCTCTTTAAATCTCCACAAGCAGTCCACACAACCTGCTCCCATCCCTCCATTAAACCGCTGTCGACTACATTCCACCTCCATAACTTGCACAACACTCCTCCCACATTTGATACACGACTCCAACAGACCATTACTTTGAGCCATCCAACACCTGACCACCTCTCACCAAACTATTCCTAGAATCGACACCTATCCATGCCCAGTAACTATGGCCGCAACCTACCTACCTGCTACTCCATCAAACGCCACAAGCCTATGTTGCATCTCGTCTATTCTTCACCCCCAACCACTTGTATAATAGGAGCACCCACCAAAACACTTAGGAGAGGAGGAAAAATGGAGAAAAGGGATTGCTGGAATTGAGAGAGAGATTGAGAGGAAGCAGTGAGTGAAAAGGAAAAAAAATCTGGAAAGGAAAGGAGAATAGAAGAGAGAGTGGGTTTTGAAAAGGAGAGAGCTAGAGTGGGTTTGAGAAGATTGAGAGAGTGAGTTTCAGCTGAAAATTGGTTGAGAGGGAATTGAGAAATAGAAGAGTCAAGGAGGGAAAGAGGAAGCAAGGAAAGCTACTTGCAAATTTTGGGTAATTTCTCACCTCCCCCTCTATTTTCTCCTTATTTTCTTTCTTACTCTTTGTTACCACGCACCCATGAATACCCATAACCACCCACTTGCCAAACCATCCTGATCATTTAGATTCATCTGATTCTCAACCATATGGTCGAAATCGTTAGATTATCTTTGGGAATGCTTTAAATGAATCTAAATGGTTGGATTATGATTTTGATGAATCTAAACCGTTAGATCTTGATCATGGCTGTTTTAAATGAATTTGAACTATTAGATTGACATCATAAGTGATTTTAAATGATTTGAACCTGTTGGATTGCCATTAGGAGTGATTTAAATGAATCTAAACTGTTGGATCTTCACCATGAATATTTTAGATGAATCTGAACCATTGGATTTTGTTTATGAGTATCTCAAATGAATCTGATCCCTTGGCTCTTCACCATGTATGTATTAGATGAATCTAAACCATTAGATCTTGATTATGAGTGTCTTAGATGAATCTAAACCATTGGATAGGCTTCATAAGTGTTTTGAATGAATTTGAACCAATGAAATATCATCAGGAGTAATTTAGATGAGTCTGATCTATTGGATTATCATTATGGATGATATGATACATCTGAACTGTTAATCTTGACTGTTTTGATGAGATATGAGCCATCGATTATAATAATAAATTTGATAAGAGATCTGAGTTGTTGATCTTGGCTGTTTTGATGAAATCTGAGTGTTGATCATGATTATCAATGTTTTGAAGAGATCTAACCGTTAGATTGAGGATTTGATATTGTTTACATTGTTATATTCATGCATCTACCATGTTCACATATTTACGTTGTCATATTGTGCACACTACCATGTCTAAATTGCTTACATTGCTAGCTTTGTGTACACTATCATGTTTAGATCTGTTTGCTATGCCATGCTTGAATGATATCTATTGTCAGCGAAGAACTTACTTTCTGCTACACCCTAGTCGAACTGCCATGCATGTACACTAATAGAAGAAATTCCTAGGTATGACGATGTGCAAGT
This sequence comes from Protea cynaroides, assembly GCA_028583415.1. Classification (NCBI taxonomy): domain Eukaryota; kingdom Viridiplantae; phylum Streptophyta; class Magnoliopsida; order Proteales; family Proteaceae; genus Protea; species Protea cynaroides. The sequence continues at coordinate 81,584,610 of CM053266.1, forward strand.
AGGCACCCACATTCATGGAAAAGGAAAAAGTGGAAAAAGATAAAAGTCTTAATAAAGAAACATGAAGCCTAGCCCAACACATTCCAAAATTGGGGTTTAGGTCAAGGGTAGTATTAGGACGATCCCTACCCCTCAGCTCATCTTCTTTAGGACATAGGAACCTGGATAAGTGTGATGTGATCCTAATCATAGATGTTTTAGGATCATTACTCGATCCTGAGAGACCACCCATATTTCAACCTGAATGAGTTACTCAAATAAACATCCAATCTTTTTTTAACTACGTAGATCTTGATTCTTAGAGCAATGCCTTGAGATATATAGGTAGTTTGGGAAAGAGACCCAAATACGGACCCACACCCTATTCTTGTGAAACCATTTGTATCCCCCTTGCTTGGCGGGACCATCCTCTTACTTAGCAGGATCTTTTACCTCATCCCCTTGCTTGGCGAGACTATCCTCTAGCTTAGCAGGATCTTTTACCTTTATCCCCTTACTTGGCGGGACTATCCTCTTGCTTAGTAGGATCTTTTACCTTATCTCCTTACTTGGCGGGACCATCATCTTGCTTAGTAAGATTACTTACTCATCCCCTTGCTTGGCGAGACCATCCTCTTGCTTGGCAAGATTATTTACATCATCCCCTTACTAGGCGGGGCCATCATCTTGCTTGGTAAGATCTTTTACCTCATCCCCTAGCTTGGCAAGACCATCCTCTTGTTTGGTAGGATAATTTACTCAAAGTCGTACTTATAAGTATGTACCTCTTTGCTTGGCGAGGTTCTACTTATGAGTATGCATCCCCTTGCTTGGCTGGACCATCCTCTTATTTGGCAAGATCTTTTACCTCATCCCTTTGCTTGGCGGGACCATCCTCTTGCTTGGCAGGATAATTTACTCAAAGTTGTACTTGTAAGTATGTACCTTTTTGCTTGGCGAGGTTCTGCTTATGAGTATGCATCCCCTTGCTTGGCGGGACCATCCTCATGCTTGGCAAGATCATTTACCTTATCACCTTGCTTTGGCTGGATCACCTCTTTGCTTGGTGAGGTTTATATGTTTCAAAAATTATGCTTATGAGTACGTACCTCTTTCCGTGGCGAGGTTTCTACTTATGAATACGCATTCTTAGCTCCTTTAAGTTATCCTTATCTATCATCATCTACGTATCTATCTATAACCCATCTTATGCAAACTACGTGGATCCTGATTCTTAGGGCAACACCCTAAGATACGTAGGTAGTTTGGGAAATTTTCCAAGTACGGTTCCACTCCCCTCAGACTATGTCGGTCTGATTTAGCATCATCCCATAGATTATACTGGTCTGATTAGGTATCACCTTATTGGACTGTATCGGTCCTATTCGACATCACCTTGTGGACTGTGTAGTCTTATTCGACATCATCTTTATCAAATTATGTCAGTCTTATTCAACATCACTTTAGCGGACTGTGTCGGTCCTATTCGGCATTACCTTATTGAACTGTGTTGGTCCTATTCGACATCATCTCATTTGGGCTGTGTCAATCTTATTTGACATCATCTTATTGGACTGTGTTGGTCCTATTCGACATCATCTTATTAGACTGTATCGTTTCTATTCGACATCATTCATAGGTTATATCGATCTGATTCGGTATCCCCCTTTAGACTGTGTTGGTCTGATTCAGCATCACCCATAGGTTGTACAGGTCTGATTCGATATCATCACAACCCATTTCAACGAATTACGTTGTACCTGATTTTCAGGATCTCTAGAATACTTAGGCAATTTGGAGGGCTCTCTAAATATGGTACCACATCTTAGTTTTCTTAAGTCATCCCTATCCATTATCCTTATCCATATCCATATCGATATCCACTTCGATCTACATAGGCTATTTTGATTTAATCTCAATCATTTATCAAACATAAACTTCAACTTGAACATTGAATCTAATGAAGCTTAATCATAATCCATAGCTATAAACTTTAATCATAATCTAATTCGAACTACGTTTTGGACTTGATTTTTAGGACTGAAATACGTAGGTAGTTTGAGATGGACATCTCAGACTCAGTCCATCACCGAACCATCTTTAGTCCGGTTCCCTGTATATTATTGTTTATTTATTTCAGAACATGCTTGGCTAAACCTAGGTTAGAAGAACTCAGCAACTTGGCATAGGATCCCCCATGAGCCCTAGTCATCTATTGACCATAAATAGTGAACCATAGAGTTTAAGAAAAATATAATCATGTAGGAGGCCAATTTTTTGATCTGGCAGCTTTAGGTGCCTAACACCTTCCCAAACTGTACCTTGAAAGCTTACCCGTTCTCTGATAGACCAAAGCCGATATGTTGGGTCATGAGTTAATAGAAGTCTTGTCTTGTGATGAGGTTATATTTTTAGAGGTCCTATACCATAATCTAGGTGGTGACTTCAGCAAAACTTTGATTTTATTGATACACCCGAGGAGGAGGGCGAACCGCCTCTTATTGTCCTCACACTTGGCACAGTATATAGAATGAACAATTAAAGTAGAGGAAGGTTTAAGCACTTACCGTTGGTTCGCGGTAATGTGTTCTTCGCCCAATGGCAATGGCGACTATCCCCTCTCCTTCCTAGCTTTTTCTCCTTCTTCAATCTCTTTCTCCCCTCTAGGGTTGGTGAGGATTAATGAAAGGGATTTTAGGAGGTTTAAGAGTCCTTATATAGGCTAGGGTTGAGTTTATGAAGCCTCCTAACTTTAGGAAAGTCTTTTGGTTCAAAATTTGGAAAGTGAGACCCGTAGAGATCCATTTTCAGATTTAAGTGGTCTGCTGCGCAGGCCATACCAGTCGACCGGTACCATCGACCGGTATGAAATATTTCATACTTTGAGGTCCGTTTTCATACCTGATTGTCATTTGCTTGTCCCGTCTGTCCCGGTAATGATTAGAAGACCTATTACGACATGAATTAAAGGTTTAGATCGGGTTCATGGAGTGTGGGTCTTACAAATTCCCCACCCTTAAAAGAAATTTCGTCCCCAAAATTTGCATGTAGGTTTCACAACTCCCCCACCCTTAAAATATTTCAGCCTCAAAATTTGAACGTACCTTGGTCGTCAAAAAGGTTAGGGTATTCCTTTCGCATCGCATTCTCTTCCTCCCAAGTGATTTCTTCTACATCTTGGCTTTTTCAATGCACTTTCACATAATGGATATCCTTGCTTCGGAGATGTTGTACCTTTCAGCTTGTAAGCATCACAGGTACGACTTCAAATGTCAAGTCCTCTGTCAAGTCTGGTGTGTCACACCCCAATTTTGCACCAATTCTCAAGAAATTCTTTGATTCCTTCCAGAAGCAGATGATTATTCATCTGCTTCTCACATTCCGTGAATAGCCGAGACATTGAGGAATATCCAGAAAGGCATTTCGGGAATCGGTCTGATTCTATCTCTGTTAGTTCCGTTTGAAGAAAGGAAGGATCCCAAAGAATCGATCTTTACCAGAATGGTGTGATGAATCATCAATAAACCAACGGTTCAACCAGGATCTCGAATAGGCTATACCACATTGTTAAACCAAAACACATTCCATAATAATCAGAGGTAATAAAGTAAATAGCGGAAGTCTTACAGATAATGAACTGAGGTCTAGTCATGATAAATAATTAATATTCCATTTATCTCCAAGTAACCAAAACATAATTTAATACATACTACAATATCCAAATATGGAAATTAAACACTAAGCGTATCCATAGTTGAAACACTAGCTTGACGAATCACAATAGTCCTCCATAGCTTGCTCATCATAGCCGCCACCTATTCATATATTGGCATGTTGTCATAATCTTCAACCGTAATATTTGCAACATCAGAAACTAAAAGATTTGTGCGCACGAGGGTCAACTCTCTAACATGAGCCTAGTGAGAAAGCAAAACAATGCAACAAATATATGCATGCATTCAATTCATAACTGTGGTCTGGTTTATAGTTTACAATGTGCTATAGAAAGGTTCGGAGGTCTCACCTTTATACACGAGTATGTGAAGCCGCCCAATAAAAACGGCACTGTCGACCCCACATACACCCACTGTGGCACAATGTACCCCAATGAAAACGGCATTGAAGTACCGGTTGATACCATACCAACACGTAAGCCCCTGTTGGCGAGGGCTTGCAAACTGGGCTCGCAACTAACCAATCCTAAGGGCAAACAGTGTATCCAAGGTCTCACCCCAGCATCCCTCAATACGTCTATAGAGATAGAGCTAAGGCCCCCCGGCAGAGTCGAAGACTACACGGTCCGAGACCACCTCCCCTGATGCCCTACGACGTAATAGTTCTGCTAAGGTAATGGCGATACGATGATGTTAGTGGACAAGACTTGTATAGAGCTATGGCACAATATACCAAATGAAAACGGCATTGAAGTACCGGTTGATACCATCCCCTATCCGCATCAAGTACACCAACATTTGCTTAGTGGACATGACTTGAGTAGAACTATGGCACAATATATCCCAATGAAAACGGCATTGAAGTACCGGTTGATACCATCCCCTACCCGCACCATGTACACCAGCCAAATACAAACATTCACATGCCTATTCCTATCATCATCATCATCATCATCATCATCATGTTATAAACAATGAAATTAAATATGCTTGAACAGTAATAATAGAAATATTAGATGACATGTTGAATGCACATTACGAGCATACACGCATAGAATCAGTCATGGCATTGGACTCAAGAAATAAAAACAGTTTATTATTAGCCAATTAGTTTAGGTCTTGTTCCCTCACCTTTGCTTGAGTGTAGATCCTCTTTCAAGCTTTAAGAATCACTTTTATATCAATAGGAAAACCTAACAAGTCGATAGATTTTAGTTAGAATTCATTCCGACAATTTTAGGCTTGCTGTTAAGCTAGGGTCGTAGGACGGGTCGCAGGTAGGGTAGCAGTTTTCTGCGACCCCGAGGTGTAGGGTCAATGCTAGGGTCGGATGTTCCATCGACCCTAGGTGCGACCACAGCTTCCCTGGACTTCCCAAAAGTTGGGGGTCGATCCTGTGGTCTGGTAGGGTCGATTCTCAATCGACCCTACGTGCGACCGCACGTGGTTAGAGTCGAATTTTCCATTCTACAATCCATTCTTTCAAGTTTGGGTCCTATGGCTTACTTCCACAATCCATTCTATGCTTATTCTATGGCTTAAAACTCCAAGTTACTCACTTTTCATAGTTTTTCATGATTTTCATTGGAGTTCATCCATGGATGGATGGTATTAGGGTTTCTCCTAACCTAACTTCATCATAATCTATTCTAAGCTTTCAATTCAGATAGGGATTGCGGTTCATATCTTCTGTAGTCTGAGTTTCAAAGATTTCTCTGAGCTTCTTCTTCTTCCATAGCCTTTTCTTCAAGTTTTCCTTCTCTTCTTCTCTTCCTTCTCTTCTCTTTCTTTCACTTTCAATTAGGGTTCTAAAAGGAGTGAAAGAGGCTAAGGGACGTCCTATTTATAAAGCAAAACCTCCCAAAATAAGTCCCATTGAGTTTAGGAAAGGTTCCAATTGAAATTAGGAAAGTTTCTTAATTTTCGGTTCGTGTTGTTTTTTTGCTGTTTTCCTAGGGTTGATGCTAGGGGGTCGATGAGGGGTTCGGACAATCTGAGACCCCTGCGACCCCACGACCAAAAGTCATGGGTTGGACTTCTTTTGAGGTGGGGGTCGACCCAGCCTGTTTAGGCATGCAACCCTACCCTCATTTTGACTGTTTTTGAGTAAAATTTCTTATTGGGTCTTGGGTTTCTTCACACACTTGGTCCACTTGGCCCGACCATGATATGTAGACTGGTCATGACACGAAATGTAAGGTTAGACTGGGTTTGTGGCGTGCGGGTCTTACAACTCCACCACCCTTAAAAGAAATTTTGTCCTCAAAATTTGAACGTACGGATCTTACAACTCCCACCTCCTTAAAATAAATTTTGTCCTCAAAATTTGAATTTACTTCGGAGTCAATAGGTGGGAATTCTGTTTTCGCATTGCATCTTCTTCCTCCCATGTAATCTTCTCCACGTCTTGTCTTCGCCAGATTATCTTTATATAATAATTATCCCAGTTTTTGAGATGTTTGTACCTTCCAACTAGTGAACTAGGCTGGCACCACTTCAATGGTTAAATCTTCTATCTAATCCAGTGGATCCGTGGTCAATACCTTTGATATGGATCTCCAATGTACTTCTTCAATATAGACATGAAAAATACGCCATGCACACTAGACATGGACAACGGTAAAGCTAGTTGATATACAACTTTTCTACATCTCTCCAAATTTTATGAGGTCCAAAACATATATCGGATACAACTTTCCCTTCTTGTTGAATTGTTTTTAATCCATGCATAAGTGATATCCTCAAGAACACTTTGTCACTTATGGAGAATTCGAGGTCTTGGTGTCTCTTCTGACAACTTGAGCTATCCTGGACCTTTTCTTTGATCTTGTCTGCCACTCGATAGGTTTCTTCAATAGGCTCAGGTCTTAAAACTCTTCATTCATCAACTTCATTCCAAAACAAAATAATTTGACATTTCTACCGTACCATGCTTTATAGGTGACTTCTACATAGTAGCTTGGTAACAAATTCAATCCATATATAGCTTAGTTAGCCACTCCAAAGCATACCGAGGTCATATAGCAATGGAATGAGCTATCTTCATAAGGCGATCAACAATCACCCAAACCATGTCAATCGATCTGGGAGTCAGTGGCAAATCATTGACATAGTTCATTGTACTGCAGTTCCACTTCCAGACTAGCTCCGATAGTGGCTATGGTAAGCTATGTTGGTCTTTGTCTTTCAGCCTTTACTTGCTGATAATTCAGACACTGAAACATGTACTAGCCATAACTACTTCCATTCCCTTCTACCAAAATAATCTCTTCATGTTTTGGTATATATTATACTTCTAGAATGTATCCAATACGGAATAGAATGGGCTTTTAACATTATCTTATGTCTTATGATCAGCATTTTTCACTTCAGGTATACATAATCGTCCTCTGTATCATAGGACCTTTTTTGCATCTGGAGTAAGTCAGGGTTTGGTTTTCTTTTTTTCTAAATTTGCTTACATCGTTCTTATATACAGATCTAACAAAATTGCTACTTTTACTTCATCCATCAATTCAGAGATGATCTTTAGTGCCACAAGCGCAGTCAACGAACTATTTCTCCATAAGTTCATCCATAAATTCTCGCTCAATTGGATCATCACGAGTTTTTATTATATGTTGCTCTCTTTTCAATCTGAATTTATTGCTACGAAACATAAGGCAGCATCTATACTGGTTCCTTCCTCGGACTTCATAATTCCCTTTTTGCTTAAGGCCTTAACTACTACATTAGCCTGGCTTGAGCGATACTGCGTATCACGATCTTAATCCTTCAAGCAATTCTATCCATTTTCTTATCTTTATGTTCAACTCTTTCTAATGAAGAGATAAATAAAACTCTTGTAATCTGATTTAATTTGAAATTCTTCTCTATATAGGTAATGTCTCAAAGTCTTGATTGCATAACTCATCACCAGTACTTCCAAGTCATGAGTAGGGTAACTCTTCTCATGCTCCTTCAGTTTTCTTGAAGCATATACAATCACTTATTTACCTTGCATCAATACGCATCCTAGATCCAATCCGAAAGTTTCAATGTATAGGGTAAAAGGTTTCCCTAGTACCGGAACGATCATGATGGAAGCTGATATCAACCTTGTTTTTGGAGTTTTGAAACATTCTTCACACTTGTCAGTCCAATTAAACTCATCTCCTTTCCTAGTTAGCTTGGTAAGAGGTATTGCGATCCTAGAGTGGTCCTCTATAAATCGTCTGTAATAACCAGCTAAATACAAGAAACTTCTGATCTTCACAATATTCTTTAGGTGTTTCTCACCATATGATTACTTCTATCTTAATAGTATTCACTTTTATCCCTTTTTATGATGCCATGTGATCTAAGAAGATCACTTCGTTTATTTAGGTCTCATATTTCTTGGACTTGGCATAAAGCTTTTCCCTTTTCATCTGTTGTGAGGCTGTTCTAAAATCCATTGTATGAGTTGCTTCATTCTTGGAATAAACCAAAATATCATCTATGAAAACTATGACCGACGTGTCCAACATGTCATGAAACATCCAGTTCATCAGCTCCATAAAATATGTAGGGGCATTAGTTAATCCAAACGTCAAAATCGAGAACTCAAAATGTCCAATCTCGATTCTAAAGTATCTTCGAGATATCGCTGTCCAAATTCTTCAGCTGTTGATATCTTGACCGAAGATCAATCTTAGAAATTACCTTTGCTCTTTGCAACTGTTTAAACAAGTCATCGATCTGAGGTAGTAATTATCGATTCTTGATTGTGAGCTTGTTTAGTTCCCGGTAGTCTATACATAATTTGACACTACCGTCCTTCTTCACGAATTGCATTGGCACTCCCCGTGATGCAATACTTAGCCTATTAGGACCTTAGTCTAATAACTCTTGTAGTTGAGTCACAGTTCCTTTAATTCTATAAGAGCTATTCATAGGTGCCTTTGACACAAGTATCGTCCTTGGGTAACAAGTCGATGACGAACTCGGTCGTATGATCAGATGGTAACCCAGGTAAGTCTCCTAGAAACACATCAGGAATTTTATGCATCACATCAATATCTTTCATCTGTGGTGCTTCTTTGGTAACGTATACCACAGATACCATGTATCCAACTTCTTTCTCTTCAAAGCGTCTCTTCGCCTTTAGCATAGAGAGGATCAGATTTCACTTCTTAGGCAACATGCTTCCAATAATACTAAATTATATGCCATCTTTATTCTTGAATGATAACCTCTTCTATGCACATAACAACTTGTAGAGTGTTGAGACAATCAGTCTATTCCCAAGATGATGTCAAAGTCTGCCATCTCAAGTCGATTTAAGTTTCATCCAATTTCTGTCCATTCATATGATTCGAACATTGTTCATAACACTCATCCAATATAACATCTAGTCTAAAAGGTTTGAACTATCAAATTTGGTATAAAAGTCTTAAGAGCACATCTAGCTCCTTAATCTCTTAGTTTTTCAAAGACTATTGCTTAAAATCTCATATATCCCAAAAAGCTCATTAGCTTACACCTTCTTTTATCATTCTAACATATATCTTGAAAAGCATCTTCTGACTATTTACTCATTACATATCCTAAGTCTAAGCATTAGGGTATATGCTCAAAATTTCATTAATTCTGCCAAACTGTCTTGGTCTTTGCTTAATCATTTCACTCGACATTTGGCATAACCTAGTATTACTTATACTAATTTGAATACTATCACTGCCATAATTTTGACTTTATCCTTGTATCCACTCTTAGATTTGCTTTTAAGAATCTTCTGCTTTGTCAAAATTCATACCGATATAACCATTTTTAACTTTACTTGAGTGTTATCTACTCTTTCCTAGTTACTCTTGATAGTTTTCACTTTTGCTCATGCACTCTTTTATGACCATATCCATCTATTCAGTAATCTCTAAACATTCCGCCATTACTTTATATGAGGTTCATTGGCTATGGCATTAAATCTGAATCCAATCATCTTTCTTCCAATAATTCCATTATCACTAAACATCTTTTCAATGGATGTCGAGAAATATAAGAATCAGAATGTTTATCCAAAAGTAATTCATTTCCTTCTTTCAATTTAGTATAATGACGAACACTTGCTTTATCTAATGAACTTAAGTTTAAAGGATCAGGAGTAAATCTATGGTAATCCAACAGGCATTAAAAGGTCGTTAAGTTACACGGTGGTCTAAATATATGAAAATAGAGGTTTTACAACTCTTAACCTCATGGTTACAGGTTCTATTGAGTATATATAATGCCATTGGTCAAGGCACTATAGGAATAAACTGGAGAAAGTTTTCGTACATCAGTAAATCAGGTAAAATCGAAAAGATGTACGCTCAACATAATTAAACATTTAACTGTTCATTTAGTTCATATCTCTATTCATGTTGTCGATCATAAGAGTGGCTCAGTTTGGTATAATCATGACTAATACTAAAGAAACAATATCTATAACTCCAATTGACAGGTTAAATCAAGAAGGTATCCTGTCAAGGCACGAGAAATTAAAATCTGGTATGTACATCCTCTATAATCATAAGAGTAAATCAATAATGCACCGCATCCTATATAACCCATCTAGTTATATGACTACAAATAGATTTGATCCTTTGCTGAGATCGTTTAAGGTTTCGTCTTCAGAAAATATTCCTCAATCCTTGGTTGGATCATTTTGTCATGATGCAGCTATCCCATACATCGATGACTGATAAGGGCAACCACCTTGATACACTGCTTGTTGTGCACCAAGCTTCTGTATTGAGATGTGTATTACTGGGACTTACTGTATGGTAGGCACTGTATTACAGGTAACAGGTGCTGGGGGTACAGTGTTGCTACCAATTGGTACCGTACTTGGTTTGACCCGGAGGTGTTGATGTAGCATCGGCAACTTGGGTAGTCCAGGTAGATTGGCTGGAGTGGCCTAGTTGTTCACCTCCTTTAATTTGCTCCAATTTGATTATCATTATTTAGCATCTACTCAGATGAGTTTTCACTACCAGTTCTCAACCCAGATAGTGGTGGGGTCAAGTTGCAACATCTTCTTAATGCTCAGTAGGCAATGGATCAGCTTGTGGTGGATCTCACTCTAAGTCTCCATGTCACCCAGGAGTATAGCTTTATCTTTTTGTAGTTACTCTTATTCTTAATGTATGGCCATTATTCTCTTATCTCTGTTGGATTTAGCCCGAGATCTTTCCCTTTATCTCTACAGGAATTTTGGCATTACTAGCCATTTTCCTTCTTCCTCTGTCATACATCGAGTTTCACATCTTGTGAGTACCAACTCGGTATTCCAATTTCTCTGCTTTACAGATGCTCCCTTCTTGCTACTATATTATATCCTTTGTATACTTAGGCAATTGCCCGATTTAAAGATCCTACCCTATATTATTTGTTTATCAGGATAAATTTTGATCTTCTCCTTCTGTTTGAGTGTATATATATGGTTTCACCTTTTATATGTACATTATTGTCTTGTTTAAGTTCGGTCTCAACCAACACAGGTGCTTATGTGGGTTCGTATTAAAGCTTTTAATTATCCTAACTCAGTTCATGGACTCCAGTAGAAGTATTCAGGTTTCATGGGAAGGCCTGAGAGCTCTGATACCAAGTTGTCACACCCCAATTCTGCACCAACTAGAATGGTGTGATGAACCGTCAATAAATCAACGGTTCAACCAGGATCACGAATAGGATTTACCACGTTGTTAAACCAAAACACATTCCAAATTAATCAGAGGTATAAAGTAAATAGTGAAAATCTTACAGATAATGAACTGAGGTCTAGTCATGATAAATAATTAATATTTCATTTATCTCCAAGTAACCAAAACATAATTTAATACATATTACAATATCCAAATACGAAAAATTAAACACTAAGTGTATCCATAGTTGAAACGCTAGCTTGACGAATCACAATAGTCCTCCATAGCTTGCTCATCATAGCCGCCACCTATTCATATATTGGCATGTTGTCATAATCTTCAACCGTAATATCTGCAACATCAGAAACTAAAAGATTTGTGCGCACGAGGGTCAACTCTCTAACATGAGCCTAGTGAGAAAGCAAAACAATGCAACAAACATATGCATGCATTCAATTCATAACTGTGGTCTGGTTTATAGTTTACAATGTGCTATAGAAAGGTTCGGAGGTCACCTCACCTTTATACACGAGTATGTGAAGCCGCCCAATAAAAACGGCACTGTCGACCCCACATACACCCACTGTGGCACAATGTACCCCAATGAAAACGGCATTGAAGTACCGGTTGATACCATACCAACACGTAAGCCCCTGTTGGCGAGGGCTTGCAAACTGGGCTCGCAACTAACCAATCCTAATGGCAAACAGTGTATCCAAGGCCTCACCCCAACATCCCTCAAAACGTCTATAGAGATAGAGCTAAGGCCCCCTGGCAGAGTCGAAGACTACACGGTCCGAGACCACCTCCCCTGATGCCCTACGACGTAATAGTTCTGCTAAGGTAATGGCGATACGACGATGTTAGTGGACAAGACTTGTATAGAGCTATGGCACAATATACCAAATGAAAACGGCATTGAAGTACCGGTTGATACCATCCCCTATCCGCATCAAGTACACCAACATTTGCTTAGTGGACATGACTTGAGTAGAACTATGGCACAATATACCCCAATGAAAATGGCATTGAAGTACCGGTTGATACCATCCCCTACCCGCACCATGTACACCAGCCAAACACAAACATTCACATGCCTATTCCTATCATCATCATCATCATCATCATCATCATGTTATAAACAATGAAATTAAATATGCATGAACAGTAATAATAGAAATATTAGATGACATGTTGAATGCACATTACGAGCATACACGCATAGAATCAGTCATGGCATTGGACTCAAGAAATAAAAACAGTTTATTATTAGCCAATTAGTTTAGGTCTTGTTCCCTCACCTTTGCTTGAGTGTAGATCCTCTTTCAAGCTTTAAGAATCACTTTTATATCAATAGGAAAACCTAACAAGTCGATAGATTTTAGTTAGAATTCATTCCGACAATTTTAGGCTTGCTGTTAAGCTAGGGTCGTAGGACGGGTCGCAGGTAGGGTAGCAGTTTTCTGCGACCCCGGGGTGTAGGGTCGCTGCTAGGGTTGGATGTTCCATCGACCCTAGGTGCGACCACAGCTTCCCTGGACTTCCCGAAAGTTGGGGGTCGATCCTGTGGTCTGGTAGGGTCGATTCTCAATCGACCCTACGTGCGACCGCACATGGTTTGAGTCGACTTTTCCATTCTACAATCCATTCTTTCAAGTTTGGGTCCTATGGCTTACTTCCACAATCCATTTTATGCTTTTTCTATGGCTTAAAACTCCAAGTTACTCACTTTTCATAGTTTTCCATGATTTCCATTGGAGTTCATCCATGGATGGATGGTATTAGGGTTTCTCCTAACCTAACTTCATCATAATCTATTCTAAGCTTTCAATTCAGATAGGGATTGAGGTTCATACCTTCTGTAGTTTGAGTTTCAAAGATTTCTCTGAGCTTCTTCTTCTTCCATAGCCTTTTCTTCAAGTTTTCCTTCTCTTCTTCTCTTCCTTCTCTTCTCTTTCTCTCACTTTCAATTAGGGTTCTAAAAGGAGTGAAAGAGGCTTAGGGAAGTCTTATTTATAAAGCAAAACCTCCCAAAATAAGTCCCATTGAGTTTAGGAAAGGTCCTAATTGAAATTAGGAAAGTTTCCTAATTTTCAGATCGTGCTGTTTTTTTGCTATTTTCCTAGGGTCGATGCTAGGGGGTCGATGAGGGGGTCGGACAATCCGAGACCCCTACGACCCCATGACCAAAATTCATGGGTTGGACTTCTTTTGAGGTGGGGGTCGACCCTGCCTGTTTAGGCATGCGACCCTACCCTCATTTTGACTGTTTTTGAGTAAAATTTCTTATTGGGTCTTGGGTTTCTTCACACACTTGATCCACTTGGCTCGACCATGATATGTAGACTGGTCATGACACAAAATGTAAGGTTAGACCAGGTTCGTTGCGTGCGGGTCTTACATGGTGGGTCTGCTATCAAGATGTGTGATGGATCCCTGACATACTTTTTCAATAAAGAAACATGGAACACATCATGAACGCTTGACATGGATGGTGATAGAGCCAGTTGATAAGCCACATTACCACGTCTGGTCAAAATCTCGTATGGTCCCACATACCTAAGGCATAGCTTTCCCTTCTTACCAAACCGTTTCAGACCTCGCACAGGTGATATCTTCAAGAACACCTTATCACCCACTGCAAACTCCAGATCTCGACGTCGGTTATCTGCATAGTGCTTTTGTCAAACTTGAGCTATCTTCACTCTTTCTTTAATTTGATCAATCACTCGACAAGTTTCTTTGATGAACTTCGATCATATAATTCTTCTCTCGCCCACCTCATTTCGTAAAAGAGGTGTACGACATTTCTTCCCATAGAGTGCCTCATATGGACCCATTTGGATCGTAGCCTGGTAACTATTATTATAAGCAAACTCGATAAGCGATAGCTTCTCGTCCCAAGCTCCTTTGAAATCTAGGGCACACACTCGGTGCATATCCTCCAAGATTTGAATAGTTCTTTCTGACTACCCGTCTGTCTGAGGATGAAAAGCTGTGCTAAACTTCAACTTGATTCCCATAGCTTTCTGTAATCCTTCCCAGAACTTTGATGTAAAACGGGAATCTCTGTCAGATACTATACTTTCTAGGATGCCATGAAGTCTGACTATATTATCCACATATAGCTTGGCCAGCTTATCCATGGTATACTGAGGTCTGACAGTGATGAATCGAGCTGTCTTGGTAAGTTGATCGATTATAACCCATACTGCATCCACTGACATTGGTGTTAAGGGTAGGCCAGTGACGAAATCCATTGTGATACATTCCCACTTTCATGTTGGCTCCGATAGTGGTTGTAGAAAACCTGTGGGTCTCTGTCTTTCAACTTTAACTTGTTGGTAATTCAGACATTGGAATACAAATCAAGCTACATCCACTTTCATACCCCTCCACCAATATAATCTTCTTAAATCATGGTACATCTTGGTGCTTCCTGGATATACCGAATATGGGGTGTAATGAGCTTCTGTCATAACTCTATCTCTGATATTTGAGTTCTCACTCTTAGGTATACATAATCGTCCACGATACCTGAGTACCTTGTCTGAATCCAAGGTAAAGTTAGGGTTGTTTTTACCCTTTTCAAAATCTTCTTGCATAGTCTTGAGGTGTGGATCCTGTAGGATTGTTACTTTGACCTCATCTATGAGATCCGATGAGATCTTCAAAGCTGCGAATATCAATGTGAACTTATGAATTAAGCCCTGTTCCACTAGATCTCCTGCAGTCTCTAATATATGCCCTTTATCATTCTCTATTGAGCCTGAGGCTGCAACACACAGTGCAGCGTTTGTACTAGGTCCTGCCTCAGGTTTCAATGCCCACTTTCTGCTTAAGGCATCAGCCACAACGTTTGCCTTACCTAGATGGTACTGGATGTCACAATCATAATCCTTTAATAGCTCCAGCCACCTCCTCTGTCTCATATTCAGGTCCTTCTGAGTAAAAACGTAAGTTAAACTCTTGTGATCCGACTTAATCTGAAATTTTTCACCACAAAGGTAGTGCCTCCAAGTCTTGATTGCGAATGACCGCTGCTATCTCCAGATCATGCGTAGGATAGTTCATCTCATGCTCTTTCAACTGTCTTGATGCGTAGGCAATCACTTGTTCTCCTTGCATCAACACACATCCAAGACCCAACCTTGAGGCATCCGTATAAAGGGTGAACGGCAAGCCTGGTGCTGGGATGGTCAAGATAGGTGCAGAGACTAGTCTTGACTTCAAAGTCTGAAAGCACTTCTCACACTCATCTGTCCATATGAACTTTCTCCTTTCTTGGTTAGTCTGGTAAGTGGAACTGCGATTCTTGTTCCACGAATCTTCTACAGTAACCAGCCAATCCAAGGAAACTACGAATCTCTGCAACTGATTTTGGTGCATCCCATCCTATTATAGCTGTGATCTTGCTTGGATCTACCTTAATACCGTCTGCAAATACTACGTAACCCAAGAAGACCACTTCTTTCAGTCAAAATTCACACTTCTTGAACTTGGCATAAAGCTTCTCCCTTCTCAACCGTTGTAGGGCTGCTTTCAAATGTGTTGCATGAGTCTCCTTGTCCAATGAGTAGATCAAGATGTCGTCAATGAATACGATGACCGAAGTGTCCAACATGTCATGAAACACTCGGTTCATCAGTTCCATGAACGATGCTGGAGCGTTAGTCAATCCGAACGACATTACCAGGAACTCATAATGCCTATACCTTGTCCTGAAAGCAGTCTTTGGAATATCTCCTGCCTTGATCTTCAATTGGTGGTACCCTGATTTAAGATCAATCTTCGAGAAAACCTTTGCACCCTACAATGAACAGATCATCGATCCTAGGCAAAGGGTATCAGTTCTTAATGGTTAACTTGTTCAGCTCTCAGTAGTCGATACATAGCCGTACACTACTGTCCTTCTTCTTTACAAATTGCATTGGCGCTCCCCGTGATGCAATACTTAGCAGATCAGAATCTTTGTCTAAAAACTCCCGTTGTTGAGACTTAATTCCTTCAACTCCATAGGAGCTACTCTATAGGGTGTCTTTGACACAGGTGCCATCCCAGGTAATAAGTCGATAACGAACTCGGTTGCATGATCAGGTGGCAACCTGGGTAAGCCTCTTGGAAATACATCAGGGAATTTATGCATCACATTAGTATCTTCCATCTGTGGTGCTTCTTTAGTAGCATTTAACACAGATACCATATATCCAACTCCTTTCTTTTCAAAGCATCTATTCGCCTTTCGTGCAGAGAGGATGAGCTTTCGCTTCCTAAGCAATATGCTTCCAATAAAACCAATTTATGTGTCATCTTTGTTCTTAAATGATAACCTCTTCTATGCACATAATCACTTGTAGAGTGTTAAGACAATCAGTCTATCCCAAGATGACGTCAAAGTCTGCCATCTCAAGTCGATTTAGGTTGCATCCAAATTCTATTTATCCATATGATTCAGACAATGTTCATAACACTTACCCACTACAACATTTAGTCCAAAAGAGCTTAAACTAGCGAAATCTGGTATAAAGGTCTTAAGAGTTTGTCTAGTTCCTTCATCTCTTATGATTTTTTAAAGACTATCGTCAAAAATCTCTTATTGCACTCGGTAGCTTGCATTTCTTTTATCACTGATGTTCCCCTGATCTCTCTTTCGTATATTTCGAAAAGCATCTTCTAACCATTTACTCATTACATATCCCAAGTCTATCTATAAGCATTAGGGTATATGCTTATAAATTCATTAATTCAGCCAAACTCTTTTGGTATTTACTTGATCATCTCACTCGACATTGGGCATAACTTAGTATTACTTGTACTAATCCGAATACTATCAATGCCACAATTTTGACTTCATCCTTGTATTCACTCTTATATCTGTCTTTAGAAATCTTCTACCTTATCAAAATTCATACCAATATAGCCGTCTTTAATTCTACTTGAGTGCTATCTATTTCTTTACTAGCTACTCTTGATAGTTCTCACTTTTTACTCATGCACTCTTTTATAGACATGACTAATATCCATCCATTCAGCAATCTCGAAATAGATCCTCCATTACTTCATCTGAGGTTCCTTGGCCATAAAATCTAATCTAAATTTAATCAACTTCCTTCCAATAATTCCCTTATTAACTGAACATCTTATCAATGGATGTTGAAAAATTTAAGAATCATAATGCTTATCCAACAGTGATTTATTTCCTTCTTTCGAATTCATTATAATGACGAACACTTGTTTTATCTAGTGAACTTAAGTTTAAAGGATCAGGAGTAAATCTATAGTAATCCAACCGGCATCCAAAAGTTGTTAGGTTGCGCGGTGGTCCAAATACATGGAAGTAGAGATTTTACAGCTCTTAGCCTCATGGTTACAGGTTCTATCGAGTATATAATGTCGTAGGTCAAGGCACTACAAGAGTAAATCTGGAGAAATTTTGGTACATCAATAAATCAGGTATAAAATCGAAAAGATGTACATTCGGAATGATTAAACCTATAAATGTTCATTCGGTTCATATCTTTATTCATGGTGTCGATCATGGGAGTAGCTTAGATTGGTATAATATAGACAAATTCTAAGGAAATAACATTTATAACTTCAATTGACAGGTTGAATAAAAAAGGTATTATGTCAAGGTACGAGAATTAGAATCAGGTATGTGCATCCTCTATAATCATAAGAGTAAGTCAATAATGCACCGCATCCTATATAAACCTATCTAGCTCTTTGGATGTTCTATATTCTACTCTTGATATAGTTTTCTTTTCAATTTGGTGGAAGTTTATGATTTTTCTCACCTGTCATTATGGTTCCTATCTAGAGCATGACTGTTTATTAATTTGACCTTTAGTATAGTACATTATGCTCTTTCGTATTTAGTCTCAAGCATCAAACAGGTGCTTAAGGTGTGTTTTTATTAAGGCTTTTAATTTTTTTCCTATCTCAGTTCATTGACTCAATCAAGTGCATGTATGGTCTATTGGACAGAGCCTAAGAGCTCTGATACTAAGTTGTCACACCCCAATTTCGGTTGAACCAGAAATATGAGTGAACCGTTACTGAACCAATGGTTCACACTAGGATCTCAATAAAACCGTGTCCACTCATACAAACCATTGCACATAACCATAATCAGAATATAATAAAATACAATGAAAGTCTTAAATTAAATGAACTGAGTACTTCTATTGATAAATAAATTATCCAGTTATTCAAAATACCAAAACATAAATAATTATCCTTACATCTCAATCCAACTGAAAATAAATAAAGAAACGAAACCAACATCCTAGAGGTACACGCAGAAAGGGCACTCGCATGAAGCGTCATGCTCATCCTCCCCTGCTTGCACTTCTAAAGCAGCAACACCTCCATACGCCAGAGCATCCACGTAGTCCTCCACAGTATAACCTGCATTAACATCTAAAAACATGTATATATATAAGGGTGAGCTCACAACTTAACTCAGTAAGACAATCAGACAATGCAACAAATATATGCATGAGTAACATTCACATCATGGTCTGGTTTTAAGTTTGTAATATGCTATAGAAACGATTGGCGGCCACCACACCTCTATACATGAGTTTGTGAAGCCGCCCAATGGATCAAACATCACTGTCATCCCACATGCACCCGCCATGGAATAGAGAGAGCTAAAGCATTCGGATCAAACACCGCCAACACTTCCCCTGATACCCTACCCATACCAACACGTAAACCCCTATTGGCGAGGGCTTGCAAACTGGGCTTACAACTAACCAATCCTATATGTCATCACAGTAGGCCCTATCCCAGCACAGCTCCCTATGGCATAGAGATAGAGCTAGAGTCTAGTGGCCAGGCTGGAGACCACAGTGCCACTTCCTCTCCCTGATACCCTACCCGCACCAAGCATACTAAGACAGAACGATACGTAAAGGTGCTAGTGTGAGGAATGATCCCAGACCCCCGGCCCTTCCCATTCCACATACCAACGAAAACATTCACATGCCTAACAGTTACATCCTAGCATAATGAGTATGCATGAACAATAATAATAACTGAAAGTAAAAGATGACATGCGAGTATGCACAAACATCAGTCCACAGAATCATAGTTATTAACAACATTTTACTGTTATTAAATTATTAGGGTTTAGGTCCAATTCCCTTACCTGACGCTTGATTTAAAGCTTGCTCCGCGTCACAAAATCCAAACTTGCTATCACAAGGTCCTACACGATGTTAGGGTTGAGTTAGAATAGTTTTTCTTAGGGTTTACGTTGGTCGAAAAACCAACAAAGTCAAAACACTTCTCACAGAGCAGATCGGTCACAAGTATCGGCCACGGCATTGTGGGGAAAGGTGCAACCGGTATGGTCGATCGGTCCCCACAGACCAGCCTTCGGGAGATACCGGTCATAGGTACCGGTCACATAGGGTGCGACTGGTATGGTCAACTAGTATGTCTCCGAAAGACCATACATCCGGTTCTCGCCTTCCGTCGGTCATCCCCTATTGATTCTAGGGTTTCTCCTACACATTCTAGGTCTAAGCACTGAGTTAGAGTTGTTTCCAATTCCATTCAAGTCCTAGTTTCGATGATCTTTAACCTAAAACTTGAATCTAGGGTTTACCGACTAGATTAGGGTTTGACGGCAAAAATATGGTTTGGATCAATACTTTGCTTTGCATGGTATTGATCCAAACTTGACTAACCATCCTAGAATGATTAAAGTAGAGGAAGGTTTAAGTACTTACCGTTGGTGCGCGGTAATGTGTTCTTCGTCCAACGGCAATGGCTGCTCTCCCCTCTCCTTCCTAGCTTCTTCTCCTTCTTCAATCTCTTTCTCTTCTCTAGGGTTAGTGAGGATCAATGAAAGGGATTTTAGGAGGTTTAGGAGTCCTTATATAGGCTAGGGTTGAGTTTAGGAAGCTCTTAACATTAGGAAATTCTTTCGGTTCAAAATTTGGAAAGTGCGACCCGTAGAGATCCGTTTCCGAATCTAAGTGGTCTGCTGCTCAGGCCATACCGGTCGACCGGTACCATCGACCGGTATGAAATATTTCATACTTTGAGGTCCATTTTCATACCTGATTGTCATCCACTCGTCCCGTCTGGCCCGGTGATGATTGGAAGACCTGTTACAACATGAATTAAAGGTTTAGATCAGGTTCATGGAGTGCGGGTCTTACAATAACTCTATAAGACTCCTAGTATCGCTTTAACCCCTTAATATAATCCTCTACTTTCTTCTTATGGAGGATAAGTAAGTGTTATCCAACTCATAAGATGTGGGCTCCTTCACTCCTAAGCCAGCCTTGCTTACCTCAACATGTTCTGATAATATAGGCTTGTGATAACATTTGCTGAAATTCAATGATGAAAAAACCACTTTGGGATTACAACCCTAACTGCCTCCTTTGTGCTACTCCAAAATGTTTCAACTTCTTTTGTTTTTGTTCCTCTCTGGGGAAGATTGCAAGGTCTCACTATCAAGGATATCAATTGTTGGACCACAATGTAGTTGTAGGGGCCATGGGGCTGTGTCAGAGCCAAAGATCCTCACACTCCAAGACCTCTTATATGGGATCTATGGGTCTGCTGCATGTCTCAGTCTCCTCTACCACTATGGCTGTCACACCCCAATTTTGGACTAACCAAAATGGTGTGATGAACCGTCAATAAACCAACGGTTCAACCAGGATCTCGAATAGGCTATCCCACATATGATAAACCAAAACACATTCCACATTAATCAGAGATAATAAAGTAAATAGCGAAAGTCTTACAGATAATGAACTGAGGTCTAGTCATAATAAATAATTAATATTCCATTTATTTCCAAATAACCAAAACATAACTTAATACATATTACAATATCCAAATACGAAGTCTAAACACTAAACATATCCACAGTTGCAACGCTCTCTTAACGAACCATGTTCGTTTTCCACAGCTTGCTCATTCATAGCCTCCACCCGTTCATATGTTGGCGTATAAACATAATCTTCAATCATAGTACCTGCAACATCAGAAACTAAAAGAATTGCGCACGCGAGGGTCATCTCTCCAACTTGAGCTCAGTGAGAAAACAAAACAATGCAACAAACATATGCATGCATTCAATTCATATCTTTGGTCTGGTAAATAAGTTTGCAATGTGCTATAGAAAGGATAGGTGGCCAAAGGTCACGTTTATTGATGCCGCACCTCTATACACGAGTGTGTGGAGCCGCCCAAAGGTAACGTTTATTGTCGTCCCACATGCACCCACCATGGACAATGTACACACAAAGGTCACGTTTATTGCTATACCCGTTGCCCATACCAACACGTAAGCCCCTGCTGGCGAGGGCTCGCAAACTGGGCTCGCAACTAACCAATCCTAATGCCAATCAGTGTATCTAAGGCCTCACCCCAGCATCCCTCAATACGTCCATAGAGATAGGGCTAAGGCCCCCCGGCAGAGCCAGAGACTACACGGTCCGAGACCACCTCTCCTCATACCCTACGATGTAATAGTTCTGCTAAGGTAATGGCAATACGACGATGTCAGTGGACAAGACTTGAGTTAGAGATAGAGCTAGAGTGTTGAGGCCCAGCCTATGACACCTCCCCCTGATATTCGCTCGCATCAAGCACACCAACCACACACATACATCCACATGTCTATTCCTATCATCATCATCATCATCATGTTATACACAATAATTTAAATATGCATGAACAGTAATAATATAAATATTGGATGACATGTTGAATGCACATAATAAGCATACATGCATAGAATCAATCATGGCATCAGACTCAAGAAATAAAAATAGTTTATTATTAACCAATTAGTTTAGGTCTTGTTTCTTCACCTTTGTTTGATTGTAGATCCTCTTTCAAGCTTTAAGAATCACTTTTATATCAATAGGAAACCTAACAAGTCGATAGATTTTAGTTAGAATTTATTCCGACAATTTTTGGCTTGCTGTTAACTGGGGGTAGCAGGACGGGTAGCAGTTTTCTGCGACCCCCAGGGGTAGGGTAGATGCCTAGGGTCGGATGTTCCATCGACCCTGGGTGCGACCCCCCTTTCCTGGACTTCCCGAATGCTGGGGGTCGATGCTAGGGTCGGATGTTCCAGAGCTGGAGTTTATTGCCTATCTCGGGCTTGGTGAGCAAGGGTGGAGATGCCAGATATTCTTTTAGTTCCTCGAAGGCCTTCTTGCATTCATCTGACCATTCGAATACTTTATTTCCTTTCAAAGTTTGAAAAAAATGGCAAACACTTATTGGTGGATTTGGACATGAAACGGCTTAGTACGACGATCTTTCCCGTTAGCTCTTGGACATGTCTCCCCCTGGTTGGGGTCGGCATATTGAGTATGGCCAAAATTTTGATAGGGTTAGCCTCTATCCCTCACCTGGAGACCATGAAGCCAAGGAACTTTCCAGACGTGATGCCGAATGCACACTTGGCGAGATTCAGCTGCATGTGGTAATGTCGAAGTACACCGAATGCTTCATCTAAATCCTCCAAGTGGTCGTTCCCAGGTAGACTTTTGACTAGCATGTCATCGACGTAGACTTCAACATTTCAGCCGATCTACTTCTTGAAAATCTTGTTTACCAATCTTTGGTATGTCGCATCGGCCTTTTTCAATCCAAAGGGCATGATGTAATAGCAGAACAGACCTCTGTTGGTCATGAATGCAGTTTTTTTGGTGTCAACCTTGTGCATCCGGATCTGATTATAGCCTGAGTAGGCATCCATGAAGCTGAGTTGCTCATGCCTTGCTGTGGCATCGATCAACTAGTCAATGTGTGGGAGAGGGAAGCTATCCTTGGGGCACGCCTTGTTTAGGTCTGAAAAGTTGATGCAGATTTGCCACTTATTGTTTTTCTTAGGGACCTCATGACATTGGAGATCTACTCCGAATAAGTGACCTCTCGCATGAAGTTTGCTTTGAGTAGTTTGTCAACCTCTTCATTGATGAGCCTCTGCCTGTCAGGGGAAAATGACCTTTTTTTCTAATGCATGGGGCGGTATTGTTGGTCGATGCCCAGGCAATGTTTCGCCACTTCTCTTGAAATGCCTGGCATGTCGGATGCTGATCACGCGAAGACATCGAAATTGTTACCCAAGAATGGGATTAGCTCTATCTTTTGTGGTTCTTTGAGGGTTGAACCTATCTATACGGTCTTCTCCGGATTCGTCTCACACAAGGGAACTATGAGAAGGTCCTCAATAGGTGCCCCCCTTCACTGGTTGGGGTCGTCCCTCAGGTCTTCAAATTGTACTGAGAAGGCTTGGGCTGGTTTTCTGAGACCGATCAATTCTGCTGAGTAACACTTTCGGGTGACCAGTTGGTCCATCTTGCATTCTCCTGCATCCCTTGGTGTGGGAAATTTTATCACCAAATGGTATGTAGATGGAACAGATCGCAAGCCACAGAGCCTGGGTCTGCAAAGTAAACCGTTATAAGAAGAAAGCATGTCGACGACCAAGAAGTTCATCATAACTCATGACTCTTTGGGAAAAGATCCAGCCTGAACTGGTAGCCGGATGGAGCCTTTGGTTGTCACAAGGTCTCTGAAAAAGCTAATTAGTGGGTAATCCACCAACAGAAGTCAATCTTGAGGTACTCCATGCACTGGAAGGCCTGCCAATATATTATGTCCGTAGAGCTACACTTGTCCACCAAGATCTTGTGTATGTCATTATCGTTGATGCGTAGGGTGATAACTGTCACACCCCAATTCTACACCATTCAGAACAGTGTGATGAACCATTAATAAACCAACGATTCAACCAGGATCTCTAATAGGCTTTGTCCGTTGAGAATAAAACCACACACATCCACAACCATAATCAGAATAAATACATAATAGCGGAAGTCTTAATAATAAATGAACTGAGGAATCTAAATGTAATAATCAATAATAAAATATCAAGTTATGTTGTATTAACTGAGACATAAGTAAATAAAATATCAAATTACATTTTCTTAATAATTCAAATAAAATCTAATCGAAAACGCATGCGTTGTACTCGCATGAAGAGTCATGCGTTTCCACGAAGTCTCCAGCTTCCATTGCAGCAACATGCCCATACACAGAAGTATTCATATAGTCTTCAACCGTGGTACCTGCATCATCAACTAAAAATATTCGACGTCGAAAGGGTGAGCACACATCACGGCTCAGTGAGCAAACAAAACAATGCAACAAAACATATGCATGCAATCAATTCATATCTGTGGTTTGGTCTATAAGTTTGCAATGTGCTATAGAAAGGTTCGGTGGCTGCCTCACCTCTATACACGAGTGTGTGAATCCGCCCAATGAAAACGGCACTGTCGTCCCACATGCACCCACCATCGACAATATACACCCCCTGAAAATGGCATGGCTGTACTGGTTGCCCACACCAACATGTAAGCCCCTGCTGGCGAGGGCTTGCAAACTGGGCTCGCAACTAACCAATCCTAATGTCAAACAGTGTATCCAAGGCCTCACCCTAGCATCCCTCAATACATCCATAGAGATAGAGCTAAGGCCCCCTGGCAGAGTCGAAGACCACACGATCCGAGACCACCTCCCCTGATACTCTACGACGTAATAGTTATGCTAAGGTAATGGCGATACGACGATGTCAGTGGACATGACTTGAGTAGAACCATGACACAATATACACCCCATGAAAATGGCATGGTGTACTGGTTGATACCATCCCCTACCCGCACCATATACAATAACCACACACATACATTCACATGCCTATTCCTAGCATCATCATCATCATCATGTTATAAATAAATAGAATTAAATATGCATGAACAGTAATAGCAGGAATATTGGATGACATGCTGAATGCACATACAAGCATAGACGCATAGAATCAGTCATGGTATTGAACTCAAGAAATAAAAACAATTTATTATTAGCCAATTAGTTTAGGTCTTGTTCCCTCACCTTTGCTTGAGTGTTGATCCTCTTTCAAGCTTTAAAAATCCCTTTATATCAATAGGAAAACCTAACAAGTCAATAGATTTTGGTTAGAAGTCATTCCGACAAGTTTAGGCTTGTTTTTAAGCACGGGTCGCAGGGTGGGTCGCAGGTAGGGTAGCAGTATACATCGACCCCCAGGGTAGGGTCGATGCCAGGGTCGGATGTTCCATCGACCCTGGGTGCGACCACCCCTATTCTGGACTTCCCGAACATTGGGGATTTTCATTCTACAGTCCATTCTTTCACTTTTGGATCCTATGGCTTACTCCTCCCACAATCCATTCTAGGCTTGTTCTATGGCTTAGAACACTAGGTTTCTTCCTTACCTTGTCTACCATGATTTCTCCATGAATTTCATCGAAATCTTCCCATGGGTGTATGATTTGGGTTTCTCCTAGACCATACTCTCTTCATGAACTATTCTAAGTCTTAAACTATCAAATTGAAAGCTT
This sequence comes from Protea cynaroides, assembly GCA_028583415.1. Taxonomy (NCBI): domain Eukaryota; kingdom Viridiplantae; phylum Streptophyta; class Magnoliopsida; order Proteales; family Proteaceae; genus Protea; species Protea cynaroides. The sequence goes on from CM053266.1 coordinate 81,610,341, forward strand.
GCCCATTCCTTAGATTTGCCGAGATTCAGAGATTTCTCTGAATTTTTCAAGTAGGTCTTCTTCTCTAACTTTTTTTCTCTTCTTCTTCTCTTCTCTTTCTCTCACTCTTAATTAAGGTTTCAAAAGGAGTGAAAGAGGCTTAGGGACGTCCTATTTATAGAGTAGAATCTTCAAAAATAAGTCCCATTGAGATTTGGAAGGAATCCCATTGAAATTTGAAAAGTTTCCTATTTACGGTTTCTGTCGGCAACCAGGGGTCGATGAGGGGGTCGGAGGTCCCGTCAACCCCCAGTTCCTAAGTTGTCCGACCCCTAGTGAAAAAATCAGGGGTCTGACTTCTATGTGAGGGGGGGTCGACCCTGCTGGTCTGGGTATGCGACCCTACCCTCATTTTTACTGTTTTTGGGTCAGTTTAGTACCTGGTTTCGCAATTTTCTTCATGCACTTGGTCCATTTGGCTCGACCATGATGGGTAGCCTGATACACGGTGGTAAGATCGGTTAGTTCGATACGGGTCTTTCAACTCCCCCCTACTTATAAAAATTTCATCCTCGAAATTGTTCATACCTTCCGAGTCGAATAGATGAGGGTATTGCTTTCGCATAGCATTCTCTTCTTCCCATGTGATTTCTTCTATATCCCTGCTTCTCCAAGTGACCTTAACATAATAAATGTCACGGTTGCGTAGTCGTTGCACCTTTCGGCTGGTGATTTCAGTTGGTGCTACTTCAAACGTCAAATCCTCAGTCAAATCAGGTAGATTTACTGTTAATACGTGCATTGGGTCTCTGACATACTTCTTCAATAAGGAAATATGAAATACGTCATGCACACTTGACATAGATGGTGGCAGTGCTAACTGGTAAGCCACTTTTCCACGCTTAGCTAGAATCTCATATGGTCCAACATATCTCGGACTTAATTTCCCTTTCTGTCCGAACCGTTTCAAACCTCGCATAGGTGACACTTTGAGGAATACCTTATCACCTACGGCGAATTCAAGGTCTCGGCGTCTAGTGTCTGCATATTGCTTCTGACGATTCTGAGCCGTTCTTACACTTTCCTTGATAATGTCGACTACTCGACAAGTCTCTTCAAGAAATTCTGGTCCAACAATACTACGTTCTCCAACTTCTTTCCAAAACAAATGAGTTCAACACTTCCTGCCATACAGTGCTTCATAGGGTGATATATGTATAGTAGCCTGATAGCTATTGTTATAAGCGAACTCAATCAGTGGTAACTGTTCATCCCATGATCCTTTAAAATCAATTACACAAGCTCGGAGCATGTCTTCTAGAATCTGAATTGTGCGCTCCGACTGTCCATCTGTCTGAGGATGGAATGCAGTGCTGAACTTCAATGTTGTACCCATAGCCTTCTGTAATCCTTCCCAAAACTTTGAAGTAAATCATGGATCTCTGTCGGACACAATGCTTTCAGGTACACCGTGTAATCTGACAATATTATCCACATACAACTTAGCTAACCTTTCCAGTGTATACTGAGGTCGAATAGCTATAAATCGAGCCATTTTAGTCAGTCTATCTACAATCACCCAAACTACGTCAACTACTCGGGGAGTCAATGGTAACCCTGTGACGAAGTCCATAGTGATCTGATCCCATTTTCATCTCGGGTTCCGTAACGGCCGTAATAAATCCTGCTGGTCTTTGTGGTTCAGCTTTCACCTTTTGACAATTTAGGCATTGAGACACAAACTTGGCTATATCTACTTTCATTCCCCTCTACCAATATAATTTCTTTAGGTCATGATACATCTTTGTACTTCCAGGGTGTGTCGAATAGGCGGTGGTATGAGCTTCCTTCATTAGTCGGTGTCTAATGTCCAAACTTTCTGTTTCAGGTACACATATCCTTCCTTTGTACTTCAGTACCCTTTCATCATCTAAGGAGAACTCAGGAGTAATCCTACCTTTTTCGATGTCTTCTTGTACCGTTCTTAGATAAGGGTCTGATTTAATCGCTGTTTTCACTTCATCAAGTATATCGGGTACAATCTTCAATGTGGCAAACATATTTGTAAACTGATGGATAAACCTTTGGTTGGTTGATTCACCCAGTACATCTATCACAAACTATTCGTTACAATAATTGAACACTCTTCCGGTAGTACACAGTGCAGCAGTGGTGCTAACCTCTTCTGGAGATTTCATCATTGCCTTTCTACTCAGTGCATCCGTAACCACATTAGCTTTTCCCGGATGATACTGGATATCACAATCATAGTCTTTCAATAGTTCCAGTCATCTTCTTTGTCTCATATTCAACTCCTTCTGATTAAAGAGGTAAGTAAGACTTTTATGATCTGATTTAATCTGAAATTTCTCTTCGTACAAGTAATGTCTCCATATTTTGACAGCATGTACTATTGCTGCTAATTTCAAATCATGAGTGGGATAGTTCTTCTCATGTGTCTTCAATTGTCTTAAGGCATAAGCAATTACTTGTTCTTCTTGCATAAGTACACATCCTAATCCCAGTCCTGACGCATCAGTGTACAAAATAAATGGCTGTCCTAGAATCGAAATGGTCAAGATTGGAGCTTATATCAATCTAGGCTTCAATGTTTGGAAACTCTTCTCGCATTTATCAGTCCACACAAACTTTTCGCCCTTCTTAGTCAAACTGGTAAGAGGTACGGCAATTCGGGAATAGTCTTCCACAAATCGTCGATAATACCAAGCTAGACCTAAGAAACTTCTAATTTCTGCAACGCTCTTCGGTGCTTCCCACTTTACAATAACCTCGATCTTGCTAGGATCCACTTTAATTCCTTTAGCGGATACAACATGGCCTAGAAATGCGACTCCTTTTAGCCAAAACTCACACTTTGAAAATTTAGCGTAGAGCTTCTCCTTCCGTAATCGCTGCAGAGCGGCGTTTAGATTCTTAATATGAGTTTCCTCGTCTTTGGAGTAGACCAATATATCATCGATGAATACAATAACCGACGTATCCAACATATCGTGGAATACCCGATTCATAAGTTCCATAAAGGTTGCTGGTGCGTTCGTCAATCCGAAAGACATGACTAAAAATTCATAATGTCCATATCTAGTCCTGAGTGCTGTCTTGGGGATATCACCATCCTTAATCTTCAACTGATGGTAGCCTGAGTGAAGATCGATCTTGGAGAACACTTTGGCACCTTGCAACTGATCGAACAAGTCATCGATCCGAGGCAATGGATACCGATTCTTGATTGTCAGTTTATTTAGTTCTCGGTAGTCTATACACAATCGAACGCTACCGTCTTTCTTCTTCACGAATAATACTGGCGCTCCCCATGGTGATATGCTAGGTCAGATGTAGCCCTTGTCCAGCAGTTCTTGTAGTTGTACTTTTAATTCCTTTAATTCAGTAGGAGCCATTTCGATAAGGTGCTTTAAATATTGGTGCGGCTCCAGGTATCAAATCTATAACAAACTCTGTAGCGCGGTCAGGTGGTAACCCTGGTAGTTCTTCAGGAAATACATCTGGATAGTCACACATGACATCAGTATCCTCCATTCGTGGTGCTTCTTTGGTAAGATCGACCACAGATACTAAATACCTAACTGCTCCTTTCTCAAGGCACTTCCTAGCCTTTAATGCAGAGAGTATGAGCTTTCGTTTACGGGGAAGTTTGGTTCTCGAAAAACTAAACTCTGCTCCTTCTTTGTCTTTAAATGTCAGCTTCTTTTCGGCACACAATAGGTTTGCAGAATGCCGAGCTAACCAGTCCATTCCCAAGATGACGTCAAACTCTGCCATCTCAAGTTGGATCAAGGTTGCATCCAAGTCTTTTCATCAATAAGAACTAGACATGGTCCATAACCTTTTTCTAACTCCACTTCTAATCCTATAGGCAATCGTACAAGCAGTTTGTAGTCTAAGGATTTGAGGGATAGATTTAGCTTCTTTCCAAATGACACAGATATAAAAGAATGAGTAGCTCCTGAATCAAAGAGTACTCTGGCGGGAATGCCATTAATAGGTACGATACCTGTGACCACATCAGGCGATGCGGCAGCATCCTCGGATGTAACCGCGTAAACTCTGCCTTGTTGTAGTTGCTTCTTGGGCTTAGTATACTCCCTTGCCATATGCCCTACTTGATTGCAGTTAAAACATCTTATTGCTTCAATGACTTGCTTTTGTTGTTGTGGAGCTGCGGGGGTAGTCTTGGCTGCAGCATCAAAGCCTTGAGTACGGAAGGGTTTGAATACCTTGGTGTTTCCTCCGTTGTAAAAATTTCCATTAGGCCTTTTGATTCCCCTATTTTGAGCAAAGTAGCTCTCTTTCTGACTTGACTCTATCACTCAAGCAATTTGTGCCGCTTCATTATAGATTTTCTTTTCAAGTCCCAGAACATGTTCGTGGATACTTCCCCTAAGTCCCATGATGAACCTTTGGGTCTTGGTGTCTTCTACCTGCATACTGACTGGTGCGAAGAAAAACAGCTCCTCATAACGCTGTTGGTATGCATCGACAGTCATCTGTCCCTGATATAGACTCAGGAACTCCTTTTCCATGGAATCTCTGAAACTTCTAGGAAAGTACTTCTCAAAGAATACTTCTTTATAAATATCCCAAGTCAGCTGGGCGTGCTTCGTTAATAAATATGTCCTGGTAGACCTCCACCATTGGTGTGCGTCTCCTTTCAGTATAAAGGTGGCACACAATACTTTCTTTTCTTCATTTACTGTCATCATCATAAAATTTCTTTTCATTTCGTCAACCCAGTGTGCTAGCCATAAAGGGTCTGCTGGCTTACCATTAAATTCTTTGGGCTTCATTTTCAGCAAACGCTCCACCAGTCTGGAGTGGTCTAGTTGTTGCGGGACATACGCCCTATACATAGGTGGTTGGTGTTGATATCCACCTTGAGCTACCTCAGGATTCTGCACTTGAGCCTGCATGATGGGAGTCTGAGGTGCGTGGGGTACTGTGTTACTTCCCCCTGGTACCGTGCTTGCCTATCCTGCTGGCATTGGTGGTGTCTGTGCAGCTGGAAAAGTCATGCCTATGGCAGCTTGCATAGTAGCTTGTGCCTGTTGCATTTTCTGCAGTTGTTGGGCCAAGTTCATTACGACTATAGCCAGGTCTGTAGGTGGAGCTGGCAGATTTGTAGGATTTGTCTACCCATTAATTACAGACGGTGCTGTGTTCATATTCCCCTGTGTTTCTGGGTGTATCTGGCTGTCTTCCCCCACATGTGGTGGTGGTGGGATAGAGTTACGGCTTCGTCTGGTCACTCTGCATCCAGCCATTATCTGATCCGGTAGTGGGAATGCCTGAAAATCATAGAACACGTGAGGAATTCATTGTATACTTCATTCTCATATTTTAAAACCACGAACAAATGCAAATTTTGAATTTTTTAGATCATTCTGTCGAAAATACTGTATTTTCACTGCAGGGTCGATGGTGGGGGTCGATGGATGTTTGACCCTCAGTCTGCGACCCTGAGGAATCATTGATTCTTCCCGAGATGATGAGGGGGTCGGAGGATGTCCAACCCAGGGTGCGACCCCCGGTTCTCTGTCAGATTACCGAGAGCCGAGGGTCGATGAGGGGGTCGGAGGGGGGGTCGGATGTCTTGGTCGAATTCTCCGACCCTCGGACCAAAAATCAGATTTTTATTTCCGATTTTGAATCCATTTCTCATTCTTCCTCCTCCTTTCCGACTCGATTCGTCCCTCTAAGTTGCTACAGTGCCAACTCGGACTCTTAGGTGCTTTTTGCTTCCTATTTCGACGTCCACACCTCGTCTACAGGTATGTTCTCTACATTTTCATGTTTTTAGGTTTTCTTAGCTAGGTTTTTGCCCATTTAACTCGTTTTCTTCAAATTAAACTTTTTTCAATCGTAAAAATTTGATTTTTATTGGGGGCTTTTGTTGTTGGTGTCTCAAGGAACGAAAACCCTCAAAAATATTTGAGTTTCGTTGGTTTGTTATCGAGAAACTTGAATTTTTCTATTTTTGCCCTAATTTGTCGAGATTTTTGAATTTCTTGAAATTTCTTCAAATTCGATCTCTTTAAATGAAATTTCCAACTGTATGAGTCTTGCAGGATTGTTTAAAACCTTTATAAGTCCTCCTGCCCATGTGTATGGGTGAAAAGTGAGGTTTTGACCAATTTACGTCGTTATACTGCCGAAATTTTCGGGTTTTTCATCTTTACTAACCCAATATCTGTTTCTCTTTGTTTTTGCAGATACTATGGCTCGTACCAAACTACCCAGGGTTCATGACCCAGTCCGCTTCCGTTCTAACAAGGCGGAGACACAGTATGCCCGCTATTCTCGTAAGAAGGTAGAGGGAGGTCGTCGGGTAGACTTAGCTAGCCTGGCATTGTTCGACGTAGAGCGGCTTTTGGTGACATGGGTTAGCTTCCTGTGATCACCTATGACGCCTGCACTCGGCCGGACTTAGTGAGACAGTTCTATTGTAATCTTCGGGTGGTGGGAGATTACAATGATACAGAGAGGGGCAGAGAGCTTCGGATCACCAGCTACGTCAAGGGGGTCGAGATTTCATTCGATTATCGGCAGCTGGCCGACTTGTTGGGCATTTCATATGATGGCTCCTTGGTGTTCTGCGCTCCTGGAGAGCCCCAGTTCTTTTCATTGGAGATGAAAGCTGAGATTGACTACCAGATCATCAGAGAGGATCGCTGGGAGATGAAAGCGATCTATCTTCGTCCAGAGCCTCGGGTGTACTACAAGATTATCCAGTACAACCTGATACCTCAGAGTGGGCATTACGAGAGGGTCTCTCAGTTGACCCAGTATCTATTGTACTGTATCTGCACTAGGCAGCCCGTCTGCCTTCCTTACATCATCATGCGGACGATGATCAGCGCTATATTGCCCAGTCATACTGGCAACCTGCCATATGGACGCATGATCTCTATGCTACTGACCCGCTTGGGTGTTGACATGACGGATGAGAGGATTCAGGAGAAATTTTTCTCATCACCTTTGGATTGGGAGGCCATCTGCAAGATGGGCATGCGGGATTCCCAGGTTAGCGACGAGGAGAGGAACGCTCTGATGCGTCCACGTACTCGAGTGGAGATGGCTGACGCTGAGGCAGTAGCAGCAGCAGCAGCAGCCGCTGGAGTAGGGGTTCATGGGGGTGATGGTGATTGTTTGTACATGGATGTGGATGCCATACCTCCTTCATCACCTACTCATGCTACAGGAGCTGGTCCTTCTTATTCAGCTGGTCCTTCGTATGCGGCTGGTCCTTCATATACACCTTCTGACGACATGATGGGGATATTGCATGAGATACTAGAGGCTCAGCGCATGTCTGATTTGAGGATGGGAGAGCTTCTAAAGGCTCAGCGCTTGTCCGATCAACGGGTGGGAGAGCTTAGGGATGCTCAGCGCGTAACTGACCAGCGGGTGGCTGATCTCACAGCTAATCTTCAGACGACCCAGACTCAGATAGCTTGGTTGACTAGAGTCTATGCTGAGGACTATGATAAAGACCGTGAGGCACCGCCTGCCCCATCACCACCAGCTTCTTGATGTATTTCTTTTATCTTTCTTTTTGTACTTCAGTGTAACTGTCCGAGTTGTGGACTGTACTCTGCTTTAGTCATGTATATATACGTTTGTTCTTCTTTTGGTTGTATATAAATTTGTTTCTCATTTAATAGATGCATTATTCTCTTTCAATTTTGTCACAAACAACATAGATGCTTATGGTGTGTTATTATTACATCTTTTAAATTTTTATCCTATCTCAGTTCATGAACTTTTATGGAAGTATACTAGTTTAACAGACAGGGCCTGAGAGCTCTGATACCAAGTTGTCACACCCCAATTCTGCACCATTCAGAACGGTGTGATGAACTGTTAATAAACCAACGGTTCAACTAGGATCTCTAATAGGCTGTGTCCGTTGAAAATAAAATCACACACATCCATAACCATAATCAGAATAAATACATAATAGCGGAAATCTTAATAATAAATGAACTGAGGAATCTAAATGTAATAATCAATAATAAAATATCAAGTTATGTTGTATTAACCGAGACATAAGTAAATAAAATATCAAATTACATTTCCTTAATAATTCAAATAAAATCTAATCGAAAATGCATGCGTTGTACTCGCATGAAGAGTCATGCGTTTCCACGAAGTCTTCAGCTTCCATTGCAGTAATGTGCCCGTACACAGAAGTATTCATATAGTCTTCAATCGTGGTACCTGCATCATCAACTAAAAATATTCGACGTCGAAAGGGTGAGCACACATCACGGCTCAGTGAGCAAACAAAACAATGCAACAAAACATATGCATGCAATCAATTCACATATGTGGTCTGGTATATAAATTTGCAATGTGCTATAGAAAGGTTCGATGGCCGCCTCACCTCTATACATGAGTGTGTGAATCCGTCCAATAACGGCACTGTCGTCGCACATGCACCCACCATGGACAATATACACCCCCTGAAAAAGGCATGACTGTACCGGTTGCCCACATCAACACGTAAGCCCCTGTTGGTGAGGGCTTACAAACTAGGCTCGCAACTAACCAATCCTAATGTCAAACAGTGTATCCAAGGCCTCACCCCAGCGTCCCTCAATACATCCATAGAGATAGAGCTAAGGCCCCCTGGCAGAGTCAAAGACTACACGGTCCGAGACCACCTCCCATGATACTCTACGACGTAATAGTTCTGCTAAGGTAATGGCGACACGACGATGTCAGTGGACATGACTTGAGTAGAACCATGGCACAATATACACCCCATGAAAACGGCATGGCTGTAACGGTTGATACCATCCCCTACCCGCACCATATACACTAACCACACACATACATTCACATGTCTATTCCAAGCATCATCATCATCATCATCATCATCATGTTATAAATAAATAGAATTAAATATGCATGAACAATAATAGCAGGAATATTGGATGACATGCTGAATGCACATACAAGCATAGACGCATAGAATCAGTCATGGTATTGGACTCAAGAAATAAAAACAATTTATTATTAGCCAATTAGTTTAGGTCTTGTTCCCTCACCTTTGCTTGAGTGTTGATCCTCTTTCAAGCTTTAAAAATCCCTTTATATCAATAGGAAAACCTAACAAGTCGATAGATTTTGGTTAGAAGTCATTCCGACAAGTTTAGGCTTGTTTTTAAGCACGGGTCGCAGGGTGGGTCGCAGGTAGGGTAGCAGTATACATCGACCCCCAGGGTAGGGTCGATGCCAGGGTCGGTTGTTCCATCGACCCTGGGTGCGACCACCCCTATTCTGGACTTCCCGAACACTGGGGATTTTCATTCTACAGTCCATTCTTTCACTTTTGGGTCCTATGGCTTACTCCCACAATCCATTCTAGGCTTGTTCTATGGCTTAGAACACTAGGTTCCTTCCTTACCTTGTCTACCATGATTTCTCCATGAATTTCATCGAAATCTTACCATGGGTATATGATTTGGGTTTTTCCTAGACCATACTCTCTTCATGAACTATTCTATGTCTTAGACTATCAAATAGAAAGCTTGCCCATACCTTAGGTTTGCTGAGATTCAGAGATTTCTCTGAATTCTTCAAGTAGGTCTTCTTCTCCAATTTTCCTTCTCTTCTTCTTCTCTTCTCTTTCTCTCACTCTCAATTAGGGTTTCAAAAGGAGTGAAAGAGGCTTAGGGACGTCCTATTTATAGAGTAGAATCTCCAAAAATAAGTCTCATTGAGATTAGGAAGGAATCCCATTGAAATTTGGAAAGTTTTCTATTTGCGGTTTCTGTCGGCAACCAGGGGTCGATGAGGGGGTCGGAGGTCCCATTGACCCCCAGTTCCTAAGTTGTTCGACCCCCAGTGAAAAAATCAGGGGTCTAACTTCTATGTGAGGGGGGGTCGACCCTACTGGTTTGGGTATGTGACCCTACCCTCATTTTGACTGTTTTTGGGTCAGTTTAGTACCTGGTTTTGCCATTTCCTTCACGCACTTGGTCCATTTGGCTCGACCATGATGGGTAGACCTGATACATGGTGGTAAGACCGGTTAGTTCAATACGGGTCTTACAATAACGATGGCATCATCATGAGGGACTTCCAATCCATAGAGGTCCTCATCGCTAAAGATTAAGAAGTCCCCAATTTTTGCCCTTTTCTCCAACCATTCGATAGACTTTACACTCCTCGCGTAGGCCTTCGGGCCTTAGCAGTTGTGTTGCCTGGCGGGGCCATCGATGATGGTCATTGCCTTCCTCCCCTCTCACGTGGTGTCAAACCCTAAACTATCCTCCGAGGCCTAGGTGGCTACCGCAGTCAATGCAGGTCGGTTATTTGAGACTGGGCTTTTGAGGACCTAACTGATACCCATGGCCTCTTGATTCGGCGCCCTTATAGGTGGAATGTAATTTGATGGCATGACTCGGATGGCATTGGCAAGGTTTAAGAGGCAGTCGAGGGATCCAACACTAAATGGGGGAGAGGCAGCCTTGTCTGGTCTCGCCGATGGCAGGCAATTATGGGGTCAATCTGCTCAAGCGGTCGCCCCCTAGTTTCCAATGTGTTGAGGATTCTCCCGACTTTATGCACTTGCCGAGGGACTAGATCTAGCGTGAGGGCAAACTAGGCTCGGATGACGTGACTGCCCTTTGTGCCAGAGTAGGTGCTCTGTCTTGTCTTTCTTTGCGCCTTGGGGCATCTTCGACCCATCGGTCTCTCTGTCTTCTTTCGTTTCCCTCTTCTCTCCTCCCGTTGTCCACCTGTTCTCATCGAGAAACCCTCCTATGTCCCATGTCAGTCGCTCTTCCTACCTCTCTTGGCCATTCCCACACGGGAAATCTCTCCCGAGGGGCCGGCGGTAATGCCCTTGCGTCTTCTCAAGTTGCTGCTAGCACTCTAGGCGGGTCGCGGTCAACATATTGGCTGTAATATCCCCTTCTGATGAGGTCCTCGATCTCAGCTTGTAAATACCGACATTCATCAGTGGTGTTCTCGATGTCATGGTGGTACCGACAATACTTGTTCGGATTCCATCTCCGAGCCTCGATCACAATCTTTGGTGGCCTCTGAAGGTACCCATCTTTTCAATTAATGTATACACATCACGCAGCAGATGGTTCAAAGGGGTGTAATCGTCAAATCTTCTCAATATCCCTCTGGCTTTCACCTCTTCCTTCCTAGAACGCTTGTGTTCCCTATGTTGTATAGCTTCCTTTGCCTCGTCCCCTCTTTTGCTGGGGGTGGCATGCACGCCCTTGTTAGCCTCATAAATTTCATTTGCAGTAGCAAACTTCTCGTAGTGAGCTATGAGCTCCTGGAGGTCTGCCAGTTTTTTTTTTGGCGATGGAGAATCTAAGCTTTTCATCAGTGACCGCTGCCCTAAGAGTGGCGAAGTGGACTGGATCCTTAATGTCCTTAACTTGTTGCACTTCTAGATTAAACCTTTCCAGGAAAGCATGTAGGGACTCCCCTAGTTGTTGTCTCATATTCATGAGGTATGCTCTTGTCTTCCGCTGCACCCTACTCCCCTGAAAGTGCATTTGGAATGACTTGCTTAATATTTGAAATCCATCGATTGACCTCAGGGGAAGGTTATTAAACCATATTCGTACGGCTCCCTTCAGTGCCAACCAAAATGCCCTGCACATGATCGCATCCGGATTGGCATGAAGCCTCATAGCCCCCACAAAATGATTTAAATGCTTGATCGGTTCAGTAGACCCATCGTAAGAATCCACAGGCGACATGTTGAAGCGCTTGGGTAAGGGTATTCTTATGATAATATTGGTAAGGGGGTTGTTGATGGATTCATAATTTTAAATATTTATTCTCTGTACATTTAGTCTATTTAACATATTTTATGTCTTATGGTACTCATTTGTGATGATTCCTTATATATAAGATATTGGTGGAAAAATATTGGTAATTTATATTTAAAATTAAAAAATTCAAGCATTTTCAATAATGACCTTCTGAATTTCATGCAGGAAAGAATTCCAGTAACCAAACATGATCGAAAAATCTAATCTAGAAAGTTGATCTGAATTTAAACCAGAGAAGGAAGGTTTCTACACATGGAAGGTTCACTATTAGAAGGCCTTGATTGATTGTTAAAAATTTTGAGGAGAATATACACCTCTATAGAATATTACAAAGATTGACAGGTTTAGGGGTGGCATTTGGTTAATAATGAAATGATTCTCTATCTAATATAGGCAAGAGAATTTTGTCTAATCTTTATTTCCATGTAATAAGGTTGTCAATTCTAGACATACCAATTTTAGTCTTCTCTACTTTGACTATTTAAGCAATGTAAAGGCTACGTAATAGGGCATCCAAGAATTATTGAGAAGATAGTGTTATTTCTTTTGTCTTTCTTTTCTATCATGTTTGGCTAAGTTCTTTAGTCGATTCAAGGAAAATTCAATCCAATTAGTAAAATTGTGAGACTTTGTTCTTAATTTTAATTATTCTTCTATTCAAATATCTGTGTTTTTTGGTTTTTCAAGTTAATGGTTGCATGATTCAATTTATTAAGAGGCCTATTAATTGATTGAGTTATGTAATTTATAGCTAACCTGAATCCATAATCCGTAATTGTTATGATGTTCAGGAAAAGTAGCAATTGAGCAGAACAATTATGATCCAAGTTTTTGTTACTTGCTTCAAGGAAACATAGAATGAATTAAATAAGCTGACGCTTGTTAGATTGTTGTTCATTAATAACTCCCTCCAAGAGTGTAATGCTATCAGTAAATTCATGAGGATTGCTTAACACCAATTGGTTTATTGATAAGAATTAATTTGTGTGCTGGGATCAAATTAATGAAATTAGGGAAGGTAAGGATTGTTTGGTTTTTTGGTAATCCTTGGTTAAATATTTGAATAGAGAATAATATATATATGAGGTCAGTGATCAGTTTGTAGCCGTGAGTAAATTTCCTTGAATCGACATCATCTTCCATTGAATTTTTGTTACTTAATTTTGTTGTTAATTAAATTACAGAAGAAAACCCCCCATTTTTCTTGGTAAGTAGACAATTTGATTAACTAGTCTCTATGGATCGACCTTTACTTATCATTGCTATTAATTGTAAATAGAGTAATTTATTTTTGGTTGCGCTCAGCACGCATCAGTTTGTCCGTCAAGTAATCCTTCTCCATTTCCATGTGATGACCAGCTGTCTCCATGACTTCGATCTTTTGCTGGAGCTAAACCAATTGGTCTTCAAACTGCGCAGCCGCCTTCGTGCGCATTGGGTCTCTTATCCTGTCATTAGGTGGTGCAACGGCCTCCGGTGGCGTGGTGTCGTCTTCAACATCTTCAACCCGTTGTTTCATTTTTGGGTGCAGTCCGAGCCTGTCCAGGACCGGTATCCGACCTCGCTTAGCAGTGGAGCCGGTCCCGCTTTCTTCTTGATGGACGCTAGCCTCCCTTGCCCCTCCCTCGACCTGGGACTGTCGGGGCCTGCCACGCCGAGGGGGCTCTAGTGGAGGATCGTTCTAAGGGGCTGGTCTATATGGAGGAATAACCCCGATGGGGGAATAGCCCCAATAGGGGGCCACAAATGGCACCCCTCGATGGATGTTGGGTAGCCTGTAGAGCCTTTGTCACTTCTTCCAACTGCTGTACTATAGTGTCAAACTGCTCATAGGTGACGTAATTTGGCGGTGGGGATTCTGCTGCAGCCCTCTTCCCTTTACTCTGGGCTAGTCTTCTTTCTAGTCGCGTGGCGTCATGTAGGTTTACAGGTGAGTTACATGGGTTGAGGTTGATCGTGTGGTTTCTCATCCTCCGAAGACTCATGTTCGAGGATTTCGTTCCAACATTAGTCTTCCGACTCTAAATCACCCAAGGGTCCCATGGTGGGCGCTAAACTGTGTCAGCCAAATTCCATATCCGAAGTCCGTGGTGCTGACGGGGCCTTCAAGATAAAGACAAGAGACAAGAGAGGGGCGGGTCTTATGGCCCTGGATCCACTTTGATGCCAAAATTAGGAATCTGTGAACAGTCAATGGGCTTGGGATCCGAGCCCACCTTTTTATGTGGTGGGGCAAGAGAGAAATTCTGAGTCCGAAGTATCAGAGCAAGAATCCCAAGAATGAGTAATTAATGTTTGGATACCTAAATTCTCGAGATTCGATCTATTTATAGTGAATAGTGCTTTATCTGCAAATAGAGACTTTATCCTTTGTTTAGTGAATAGTGCTTTATCTGTAAATACCGACTTTATCCTTTGTTTCATTTCATGCCTGAAATGTCCTCATGATAGCTTGGAGAAGGTGTTTTTGCCCCTGCTCCTTTGACTGGACCAATGTGGGAATGTATACGTTAATGATTGAATCCTAGATGTCGCTATTTATTGGTGACGTAGGAGATTTCCCCAACAGGGCCATCTGAAGAGGATTAATGGAAGGAAAAATCTCTACAACTCACATGGAGATTATAGAAGATTGTAATGAATCAATTTGAGGTTCTCTTCCTCAACCTTGAGATTCATGACAAAATCCCTTTAATCTGAGTCGCATGCAGCTTTTAGACAGGCTTCTAACACCCAAACCTCTTGATTCCAACTAAATATTAGTTCCAACTGAAGAGGATTAATGTTGGGAAAAACCTCTGCAACTCACCCAGGCAGTGAAGCTAGAACAGCAAGGATCACACACTTGATTCTCACTGCGGGGAAGATGATCCTTTTGACTCAACAAACTCTCCGATCTTTATTAGTTTTCATTTGTTAGTTCAAATTTCCCTATTTTCTATAGGGGAAACTCAGATGATTACTTTAATGACCGAAAAAACTTAATCATATATTATTTTGCTAGGTTTCCGTAGTGCCTAGGTCTCTGTCATTGTTGCAGTGTTGCTTAGTTCTTCGTCATTTTTGTAATCTTCTTGCAACGGAAGGGAACAAAGGCGGGCGTTTTCGTTTTCGTTTTCGCCTTTTGTTTCATGTGGTGTCGACAAGACAGTTCTTCTGGTTCTATTTTCATCGGGAGTTTTTTTTTTGGTAACAATTTTCATCGGGAGTTCGGTGAAATAAAATGCCTCATATATAGCAAGATCAAGGGTAAATGAATCAATTTATTGATTAATTTGATAATTTCGTCTGTTGGTTGGAGGTGACTGTCAATGGGTGTAATTTTAAAACCACTAAAGGTTTGCCAGTAATTAGACCTAAGTACGGGGGGAATCGAGTAATTTACCTTTACCATTATACAGGCTGCAGCCGCTGCACCGCCGCACCTGCTAATATTCTACAATATGCTTTCTCCTGAAAATTTGCTGAGTTTACAGTGCTAGGGTTTAACGAGTAACCTTTGATTGTTAAAAACAGGGTTTAAGCCATCACTCTTCACTCTCAATTGAGCTTTATCTGCAAGGCCGATGACATTTCGAGCTTTTTCGAGATCAAAAGTACCATTTTTTGCTTCGATGTTCGTTCGGAAACTGATAGTTCCCATTGAAGTGTTATATAATTCCATGAAAACGTTTGTACCCACTCTGGGTGTCATTCCGAGCAAACCTATATTGGATTTGAGGAGTTACCATGATGGTAGACCAAGAGGGCCACTTTGGAGGGGCAAGAAATTAATAGGCAAAGAAGCTCTTTTCGTGGTTCTGGGCTTGAAGAGATTCAAAGACGATGAAGAGAAGCTGGATAAGTTCATCAAGTCGCATGTGTTGAGGCTGTTGAAGATGGATATGATTACTGTATTGGGCGAGCTCGAACGGCAAGAGGAGGTGTTCTTAGGTCTCAAGGTGGGTTCTTCGTCTCTGATTTTCTGTTTATTTGCTTTGCCTAATTGGGTTTGGAATATAATTTTGTTCATTCTATTTTTCGGGGATGGGACGGTGAAAGGTAAGAGTAAGGGGAGGATTGAAGGAGAATTTTACGGATGATGATGGAGGTTGGATTGGAGTTTAATTTCACGGGTTTCCTATTTTCAAATTCTCAGATTTCTCCCCTTCCTGCCTGCTTCAATCCCTCCACCCCTCCAAAAATAAAGCAGGATTTAGTATAGGGTTCATTAGTGAAATTTTTTTCATGTTCCAGTTTACCAATTTTTATTTTTTATTTTTGATGTTTCTCATGGTTAGTCTTCAGTTTATGAGTTGGTTTCATGATTCAATCATTTGGTTTGGAGGTATTTTTCTGTTGCATGACTTGGTTGGGTTTATTTGTAGAATTTCTGTCACTTTCCGAGCTTGATTTCTATGTTTCTCCTCAACCTGCCAGTGCTTTTCCCCCCACTTCATTGGATTGATTGAGAATTGTTCTAGAGCCTGATGTATATTCTTTTTTTATATGAACTTTCAATAGTGCCTGAGGTCGAGTCGTTATCCCATTGATCCTTTTAAGTTGTCTTGTTACATGCTTGTTTTTAGTTGCTTAGCACTAATCACGTGCTCTTAATCAGCTTATAATTAAATTTTTGGTTATTCAGATATTTAGGACAATTAAAAAGCAGGACTGGTACAAGCCTGATGTCTTTCTTTATAAGGACTTAATTATTGCATTAGCAAAATCTAAAAAGATGGATGATGCGATGGAAATATGGGAAAGCATGAGGAATGAGGATTTATTCCCTGATTCTCAGACGTATGCTGAAGTTATCAGAGGTTTCCTGAGATATGGTTCACCTGCAGATGCCATGAACATTTATGAGGATATGTTGAAGTCTCCTGATCCACCAGAGGAGTTGCCCTTCAGGATTTTGCTGAAGGGCCTCTTGCCACATCCCTTGTTGAGAAACAGAGTAAAGCAAGACTTTGAGGAGATGTTTCCCGATCGGAATGTCTATGACCCTCCTGAGGAGATATTTGGAATACGTTGAGGTATGCAGTTCACACTTTGGTTTGTTTCTCAACTTATTTTGATTAGGATTGTTGTGTCAATGTATACATTTATCAGAATTTGAATGTTAAATAAATCTAGTGGGTTATAATTTTCTAAAATAGGTTAGTTTATCATTTTGAACTCTGTAATATGAATAACTACTATGAATATGTTATTTGATGTATACTGCTGTTTTTGTTATCTCACAATTTTGTTACTTGTTAATTAATCCGAATATATTCTCGAGGCCATGAATGCTATTTCTTGGGTTTGCAGGGCAATAATATGTGCAAATGTAGGATTGTGAAAAGGCTGATTGAGTTCTAATCTTGTAGACTTTTGGAGCAGTTAAGAGTTATGGTCCATTTTTTTTTATTTTTTTTTTTTTTCACTCTAAGGCATGATGTTTACTTCCTTTTGTAAAAAAATGAAGCTGCACCCTGCTTTCTTCTGTTTTATCTTTGCAACCTCAGTTTGAGTACAAAATTCATTGGAATATGCGATTATTATGATAAATTCATTTGCTAAGCATTTGATCCCCAGTAGAGGTATTAGTAATTGAATATGGTTGTGGGTGTGCATGCATGGAAATGCATACCCATCAACAAGAAGTGCCAGTACAACTATCTTAATTTCTTGGAACTGAGTATTTGGCATGGCATTGGTATATTATCGCTGATAGTCTTCACCGTGTTCCCAATGATAGAGTATCTATTTGATGCAATTAATAAATGCAAAATAAGTTGTGAAAATTTTTTTTTTGTGGATATTCAAAAAGAACCTAGAAAGGGGGGTAGTGGGAAGCATTTTCTGCAGGTTTTTCTTTTTGCAAGGAAAATGCCTTGTAAGGGCTGGACCATAAATTGCAAATGGGGAGTGACTTGGATTCATTTATTGGGAGGAATGGTATGGGAAATCTCAACCAGAAATGGGGTATTGATTGTCACACCCCTTTCGATGAATAGAACTTCAGACTTTCCCCACCATTAACTATTGTTTATACCAAAAGATTTACTATGAAGGATTTTAACATAGATACTAAACTGATCTTTGCTCCGTTTTATGTGTGTTAAGGGTCTTGTTCGGGAGTGATATCTATCTAAGTCTATATTGCAAGTTTGCAACTGGAATGTGGAATTTGTACTGCCTATTTGGTTGTGCTTCTTCCTTTGTCCTCAAGACTGTAGTTTATGAGACCAGATGGAATGTCGGCAAATACCTGTTTTCACCTTAATGGGGACACTATGATAATTTATTCTCTTACTAATTAACCTAGCTGATTTTGAGTGTTACTCAGCACCAGCACCAGCATCAGCATCAGCATCAGCATCAGCATCCGCATCAGCATCGGCATCAGCATCAGCATCAGCGTTGTGTTAGAAAAGAAAGTCTTCAGAAGCTGAGATCCGATTGGTGTTGATTTTCTAGTGCAAGTGATATGTACTTCGTATCTTAGGTTTGGATCCAAGCTGGAAAAGAGAAAAAATAGGGAAGAAAGAGAGAGAGCAGCAGTAGGATTCTTCGAGGGAACCCAAAACCTCCAATAGTGGGATTCTTTGAGGGAACTCAAAACCTCTAATAACAACACGTCTTTGTTGAGAAAAATCAGCCTAACTTCTTATTCCAAACCTCCCCTTTTAAAAATTACATCCACGTTACAATCTAATAAAAGAGGCAACAAAAAAGGACATAACAAAAGAAAATAAGAAAATAACAATAAAATCCTACAAAATATGGAACTCTCCCATGACTCTCCTAACTAACGTTTACAAGATTTAGTAAACTTATTCCATCCATAGCACTAATCCATTATCTTTATTATAGTTGTCAAGGCGTCGCCTAGGTGCCCAGGCTGCCTTGGGGCGCCTTGGAAAATTGGGCGCCTAGTTAGGCCTCCATTGCCTTGGTTCGCCTTGGCGCCTTGACAACTATGATCTTAATAACTACCCACACCCTGATCACACTAGCGTAACTACCCACACTACTTAATCCCCACGCATGATGCCACCAAAATAGGCTTGCAAGGCCGCATAGTCTTTTGTGCGTATAACAATGAGCTGATGTTTGCCTCTAGGCTGGAGGTTTTATTGTTTGTTAGGATTAAACAAATGGATAAATATATGATGAACACCCCCCCCCCCCCAATTTTTAATAAACAAAAGATTATAAAATTATAAACTGTTCACAATGCCATGGGTGAATGTTAGGTCAGCAACTGGCTCCAAAATCAGCCATGGATTCACAAACTATATATATTCAACATAATGCTAAGGCATTCTCCGTACACGGTGCATTATACTTGGATCTGGACATGGTGCAAGATATTGGGTCGGCTAGATCTGCCAATTCGTATTGGTTTTGGACCTGGCCGATCCCCGATTTGATCCTTGTTTTAATATTATAATATATGGTATTGGCCACATGTCAGCTTCCCATTGGTTCCGTACATCGATCTGATCTGGATCAGATTAGTTTTGGACATGTTTGATATTTGTATTTTGATCTTTGGACCTGGGTGTATCGAGAAGTGGGCAAGAAAGTGTCATCATCCAGATGCGATGACAAATAGGCAAGGTTGTTGCATCCTGGACGAGTGCGGGTAAAGAAGCTAGTTCATAAGTGT
Source organism: Protea cynaroides (assembly GCA_028583415.1). NCBI lineage: Eukaryota > Viridiplantae > Streptophyta > Magnoliopsida > Proteales > Proteaceae > Protea > Protea cynaroides. The sequence goes on from CM053266.1 coordinate 81,629,805, forward strand.
AGATTAGATGAGCATCTTAGAACATATTTTCTTTAATGAGTAAGTGTTTAGAATTGATAGATGTTATGAGAAGAAGAAGGATTGACATAGCTTATACTAAAGAGACTAGATGGAAGGTAAAAAAATATAAGGAATTGTGTGATTTTAAACTTTGGTATACGGCGGATAAAATAATAGAAGTGACTGGGTATAGTAGTTGATAAAGATTTAGAAAATGATGTGGTGGATGTTAAAAGATTCGATGATAGGATTAAATATTTATATTGATCAATCTTGTGTTGAAGAAAGATTTTGTCAATATAATAAGTGGTTATGCACCCTGTTAATAATAATAAGGGAATGGACTCATTCCCAGTGGTCCATTTCCCTTCTCCAAACAGAGCCAGTGTGAAGCTTTAAGCTAAGATTAAAGACTGTTTTGACTTGGTCAATGCATTGTGCAAACTTTCTGGATAAGTCTATGATTAGGTGTTTTGTTTATTAATCTTTAGCCTTGATTGGTGGAAGCCAGTCCACTCCTTTTTCTTACGTGCAATTCCCTTTTTCAGTAAGCATCCAATATCTCAGCAAATGAACATTTCTCTAAGCTTATCCTGTAGCTTATACGTCGTTTGAAAGCTGCTCCAAGGATGCAATGAATGGCGAAGGTTTGTTGACGATCCCTGGCTAAAATCCCAGGGACATCATAAAGACTACTTGCGACTCCTATGTTTTCCATAGCCAGCCATGTAAGCTCCACATGAGAGCCTTTTTCTAAAGGCTAAAAAGGAACTCATCAGTCAGCTCGGCCCCCTTTCCAATTCACTTTTGCTGCCTATTAAGAGAATAGGCGCCGTTCAAGCGGTCCCCTGCTCAGGGAGTAGGTCAAAGCATTATATAAGATAAGTCAAAAGCTGGAATCCGAATGGACCCCCTAAGAGCATCTTGTAAAGAAGCTATTCGATCTGGAGATCCCCGCAAGGCTGCCGGAGACTTGGGTTTACCAATAGATTGACCCACAATAATCCCTATTGCTTCTCCCAATTCAACCAGGTTGCCACGAGTGGGAAAAAAAAAAGAATTAAAATTACCTTACGTATCCTCGCTTTGTTCCAGGTCTAGATCCTTAATCAATTGATTTAGAGCCGGGGGAGAGCTGGAAGCTTCGGCAATAACATCAGTACAAAACAGAGTAGAGGCAGATCCAGAGGTGGGAACAGAAGTTTGAGAGCCCTATGCAGGACTGTCTCCGTGCAGCCGGAGTTGAATGGACAACTCGAGGCTTTTAATATAAAACGGAAGTACCGATTGTGCATTCCACTTCCTCTTTTTCTGATCTCAATCTGTAACTAGGAGTCTAGGACTATCTCTTATTTTGACATATGGAGTTCCTTATCTCTTTAGTGTATTAGGACTCCTCTCCTTATCTCTTTATTATTTTAGGACTCCTCTATCATGTTGACAAGTGGCAGTCCTATCTCCTGAGGGGTATCCTTTCTACACCATAATAGATGTCGTAAGAGGGGGGAGAAATCATTCAGATGGATTCTGCCTTTTCTAGCAGAATTGACACTCTCTCTCTCCCCTCTCTTGCTTTTCTTCATTTCTGGTTGTGTTATATGGATATTAGTTACATGGTATCTGAGCATTAAAGGATCAACTCCTGTGATCCCTTATTGCTGGTTTGATAGTCTTCAGTACCCTCTTTATCACTGGTTGCAGCCACCATATGCTGCCTCTTTACAATGTTTAGCCCAGTCACGATAATACTCACCTAGACTGGGCCTATCTTCATTACTCGTATGCTGTCTACTGCTGCTGCCATAAGCCTCCTATTGCTGCTACTGTGATATATGCTACCTCCTGCTATGCTGCTGTGATCTATGGCTACTGTGATCTGCTGCTGAGATCCATTGCTGCTGTGTGCTATTACTGTTGCTACTACTGTGATAGACAGTAGTCTCTTCCTTAACGCTGAGTTTCTGCTACTGCTACTATCCTAAGGTACCAGCTGCTACTACTACTGCTATTACTGGTGCTGGTATATCCCTGCCGCCTTTATTAAAATTTTTTGGTGATTCACAATGACTGATCTCAAACCCCAATGATTATTTCTAACTAATTATGGGCTCAAGCTGTTAAAAGCTTATTTCCACTCTAAGGGGAAATTGGAATATCTCATTGATGATTCTCCATCCAATGAGTCCAAAGAGGCTGATGCTATTAAGACCTATGAGGATTGGATACGTGAAAATTCCGCATTCCAAATCTGGCTGTGGAATAGCATTGATCCAACTATTGCTTCCAAGGTTAAGTTCCATTCCACTGCTACAGGTATATGGAAAAACTGAAAAACTTATGTGCTAGAACTGAATGAGATGATGTGTACTTTTTCCATGGGAGACAATTCTTTAAATGAATACTTAAGTGGTTTCAACTTTCAAGGGCCTCATTGAGGAGCTAAAATCCACCAGCCCTTACCACCGATCTTGATCAACTCTAGGCTCAACGAGCAGAGTTTTCTATAGCCAAATTCTTGGCCGGCCTCCCCCCCCCCCCAACCACTTCTAATCTATAAAAAGCCAACTTCTGGTAGTGGAAAAGGTCCCTGCTCTTAGTGAGGCGTTCTTTCGTCTTCAACCGATGCTTCCTCCTTCCCAAGGTGATTACTTTGTTTCCAAAGAAAACTTTGCCTTATATGCTGGTCGCGGTCGGGCCCCTCCTTTGACAGAGGCCGTGGTCGTGGGGTTGGCCGATCTGAAACTGATAAGTCCTCCCGGTAGTGTACATTCTGTGGGAAGACTAATCATAACATTGACTCTTGTTGGGACAAATATGGGCAACCTGATTGGGCTGATGCCCTCGCCAATTTTGCTACTACCGATGCTGTTCCACCTGCTCTTGCTTCTAGCGATGTTCCACATGTCCCTGCTCATGGCACATCTTCTTTTGGTAACGTGACCCATGATGAGGAACTTTTACTCCGGTGTGTTCAACTACTTGAACATGCTGGTTCGTCCTCCATTGCTACCTTAGGCTGTATTTGGTATAATTTTTGTTTTTATTTTTCTGACAAGTTTTTATTTTTGTAGGTGTTTGGTATCGTTTTTAGTTACTATTTATTGTCAGAAAAAATAAAAACATGCTCAAATTCAAAAGAGCTTTCAACCTCTTTTTGATTTTTACCAAAAAAATATTTTTGAATCTCTTTTTGCGCATGACTTAAGTTGCACGTGCTTTTTTTTCTCCAACTGATAAAAAAATGAGGGTAAAAGCATCTATTGGTTATTATTTTGCAACAACCATCGTTTGAATAGGTTCTAGGTTCTTCTGAAATCTCTCTCTCTCTCTCTCTCTCTCTCTCTCTCTCGTCTCACTTCTCCATCATTCTATCTCTGTTGAGCATGAATAAACTTTGTAGAACATTTACAGCAGTTCTGTCTTCTCCTTCAACACAGAAATGGCCTCTTTCCTCTGTCTTCGTTCTTCAATCCCAACTTCACTCAACGACATCATGGACGAAATAGAAAGACACTCCAAAATCCAAACCTGAGCCTGCGGATTCCGAACCGGAGAATCTGGAATTTCCTGCTGCTGAGTTTCCGAAGAAAGAGATTACTGATTGGCTGAGACCGAGCGAAATACCATTTCAGGTGAAGGTTGCCAATTCCGTCGGTCTCATTGGATCAGTAGCAATGCCGTTTGAGTCGTCTCCTAATGGGAAATCCTGGGTATTAACCATCCACCTATTACGTGGAAAGAGTCACAAGTTGGACGAGATATAGGAGGAATAATTCCTAGAATATTTCAAGCTGCTGTTACGTAACAACTCCACAGTTGGTTACGCAACAAGGTGTCAATGAATGTAATTGAAATAGATAGGACTGAGCCCGATGGACTCTATACATTGTTGTAACCAATTGTATATGTGTAATCAGTTTTATCACCATTTAATATAAGAGACCTCCTACTCAAATGTATGGAGAGTCATTTGAATTTTACATCTCTATCACTGCACTGGTACTATTATCACCCAGGAAAAAATGACAGGTTTCCCCGCTATGTGGTGCTATGGAACTATTATCAATTACTTTGTTAATGGGAAACAAGAGGATTCATTTTGATACTTTTCCGTTAGTAGAAGGTTGGAGGGTGAGTTCCCCTTGAAGTGAACCAGTTGGAGAGTTTGGATTCCTCTGGAATTGAATTCAACAGTCCTAATTGAAGGATCTTAAAAGTTTCCTTATAAAAGCACACACACTCTCTCTCTCTCCCCCTCTCCTTCTCCCTCTTGCTTCTTTTGGGGTGGGTTGTAGGTGGTGGTCTTGGTAAAATTTGGAAATGGAGGGAGATTAATGATAGAATGATAGGTTTCCATTTGGGGCTGATGATAGTATTACTGACATAACAAGGAAGTGAAGGGAGATTAATGATAGAATGATAGGTTTCCATTTGGGGTTGATGATAGTATTACTGACATAACAAGAGCATGTGAAGTTAGAAGTGAGAGGGTCATGTTGTCCTATTGATAGCAAGTTCAAGGAGAAAATTGAACTCTCTAAGAAAATTATTTTTAGACATAGGCGCACCAAATCTATTCCTCATTTTGCAATCTATTTTTTATTGTAGTTACCAAACAATTTTTTATTTTTTATCAAAAATAGTTTTGAAAAAATAGCAAAAATAAAAAACAAAAATGATACCAAACACAGCCTTAGCGCACACAGGTACTACTGCGCAACTCTCTACTACGTCCCTTACACCATGGATCCTTGATTCTAGGACGTCTTGTCATGACTGGTAAGTCCCCCTCATTCATTTCGCTCACACATACTCTGCCGCTGTTTTTCTTTGTTGATGGCTCCTCCACTAGTTTAACAGGGCATGGGAAAGTATCTCCTACACCATCCATGACCTTGTCCAATGTTCTCCATGTTCCCAACTTCCCTCTTAACCTTGTTTCTATTAGTCAACTAACCAAAACCTTAAACTATTATGTTACCTTTTATCCTTCTTATTGTGTTTTTTTGGATCTCCAGACTAGGATGCAGATGGGCAAAGGACTTGAGCGGGTTGGTCTTTATTACTTGGAGCATATTGGACCTTCTGTTGCCTCTGTTGCTACTACCGCTACTACTTCCACATCTCCACTTTAATGGCACAACCGCCTTGGCCATCTCTCCCTCTCCAAGATGAAATCTATTATATCCAGTTGTAAGTCCATCTCTCATCTCGAATGTGAAGCCTGTGAGTTAGGGAAGCATCACTGTTCCTCCTTTCCCGCTCGTATTGAGTCTAGAAGTTCGTCTTTTTACATTCTTTAGTTCATTCTGATATATGGGGTGCCTGGGTTGTGTGACCATGTTGTGTCCATAATAGACTAGGATTTGATTACTTTGTTGGTTTTGTGGATGATCGCTCACAAATGACTTGGCTTTATTTGCTCAAGGATCGTTTTGAGTTTCTTAATGTTTTCAAGAGTTTTTATCAGGAAATACAGGTTTAGTTTGGTGTTTCTATTTAATTTTTTCGCACTGATAATGCACTTGAGTATACTCAATCCGAATCTTTGACTTCTGTTTTGCCAATGGCATGCTTCATCACACTAGCTATTCTTATACTCCTCAATAGAATGGGGTAGCATAACGTAAAAAACTGCCATCTATTAGAGGTTACTCGTTCCATCATGCTTCATATGCATGTTCCCGACATTTTTGGTGTGATATTGTTCTTACTGCTTGTTATCTTATTAATCGCATGCCTTCCTGTCCTCCATAATTATCAATCGCATGCCTTCCTGTCCTCCATAACAAGGTTTCATACTCTATCCTTAGCCCTACCACTCCACTTTTTATGGTACCTCTTCGGGTGATAAGTTGTGTTTGCTTTGCTTATATTTTGCAGCTCCAAGTGAACAAACTATCCCCCGGGTCCGTTAAGTGCATCTTTCTTGGTTATTCTAGGACTCAAAAAGTCTACAAGTGCTAAAACTCCATCGCGCACAAACATTTTGTAAGTGTTGATGTCACCTTCTTCGAAAATACCCCTTATTACCCAACCCCTACTACTGCACCACTTCCATTAGTCACTCCTTGTGATGACCTGTCACCTCCACTTCCATTTCCGCCTCCCTTACAAGTATATTAGTAACGCGAGAAGTCCTTGCCTCCTGCTCCTATCTTTGCTCAGCCCTCTTCACCAGTTGCTCCTAGTACTAAGGACTCTTTTGATCTCCCTTTTTGCCCTCCATAAAAGTTTGTGTTTCTACACCCATGCATCCTTTAACTACTTACCCTATTGATAACTTTTTCTCTACATCCCATCTCCCATTTTCTACCTCTTAGCTCATTTTGTCCCTATCTATGGCCTTTGTCCCTACCACCCATCTACAAGCCTTGGTGTATCTTGGGTGGAAGGTGGCTATGGATGTAGAGATGGATGTCATGGTCTCTCGTTGGACATGAACTCTAATGGATTTGCCAGCTGATAAGGACATTGTACTCTGTCGTTGGGTCTACACTATCAAACACAATCCCGATGGCTTTATTGAACGCCTTAAAGCTTGGCTGGTGGCTAAAGGGGTTGCCCAAACATATAGAGTCGTGTTATTATCTCCTTGGCTATGAATTTCGATTAACCCCTCTTTTAAATATATGTTAAGAATGCCTTCCTATATGGGATTTGTAGGAAGAGGTGTATATGGACCAATCTCTTGGGTATGTTGCTCTAGGGACGAGGGGTGGGGGGGTGGGGGTCCATAGTTTGTAGGTTGCCCAAAGCAATATATAGGTTGAAACAATCATCACGTGTCTGGTTTGATAAATTTAGCTCCGTTATCACTCGTTTTGGTTTCTCTCCGTGTTATTTTGACCATTCTGTGTTTGTCAAACGAAGGTGTTCTAAGGTGGTTTTGATAGCTGTCTATGTTGATTACATTATTACTATTGATGATGAATCTAGTATTATTGAGGTCAAGTCTTACTTACACTTACACTATCAGATGAAATTTTTGGGGCTCCTACATTATTTCCTTGGTATTGAAGTTATACGTAGCAGCCAGGGTTTTAGTCTATTACACAAAGAAAGTATGTGCTAGACCTTTTGTCTGAGTTTGGGTTACTTGGGTCTAAATCAGCTGACACCCCAATTGATCCCCACTAGAAATTTATAACTAGTGACAGTGAAGATTTTGCTAATTTTCACCGGTATAGGAGGCTAGTAGGGAAACTCATATACCTTACTATCACTAGACTGGATTTATCCTGCGTTCTTGGGCTTCTCAGTTAATTCATGTAGTCTCCTAAGTAGGTTCACTGGGATGCTGCTTGTTGCATTTTAAGGTACTTAAAGATGTCTCTAGGCAAGGGTCTCATTTATCTTTGCCATAAGCACATTGATCTAATCAAGTATTCAGATGCTGATTGGGCTGGTGCCAATGGTTACAGACGATCTATCATAGACTATTATACATTTGTTGGTGGTAATCTTGTCACGTGGCAAAGTAAAAAAAAAACAACTGTGGCTTGGTCTAGTGTTGAAGCAGAGTATTGTGTCATGGCTTATCCTGCTATTGAACTCATGTGGTTGAAGTCTCTTCTTCAAGAATTGGGGTTCCCAAACAACTGATGGCTTATACTGCTACTGAACTCATGTGGTTGAAGTCTCTTCTTCAAGAATTGGGGTACCCAAACAACTGTCGCCCAGGTGCCCTTGTGATGCCTTGGAAAATTAGGCGCCTTGGTCGCCTAGGCGCCTTGGTCGCCTAGGCACCTCGTCGGGCTTCCAACGCCTTGTTTTGCCTTGGCACCTTGACAACTATGATTCTGGCAACTATATACATTGCCAATAATCCTATCTTTCGTGAGCACACCAAGCATATCAAAGTTGGTTGTCATTTGTTTGAGAAGCGATTGAAAACAAACTACTAGTTACCTCCTTTATGTCCTCTAATTAATTGGCTGATATCTTTACAAAGCCTTTGTTTGGTCCTGTGTTCTGATAAAACTGTTCCAAACTAGGCATGGGTGTTTACATGCTCCAGCTTGAGGTGGGTATAACAATAATAATAAGGGAATGGATCCATTCACCGTGGTCCATTCTCCTTCTACAAACAGCGCCAACGTGAAGATTTAAGCTAAGATTAAACACTGCTTTGACTTGGTCACCATCAAAGCAGTGTGCAATCTGTGTGGATAAGTCTGTGATTAATTGTTTTGTTTACAGATCTTTTGTCTTCTTTACTTCTGATCTCAATGTGTAACTAAGATTCCCTCTTATGTTGACATGTAGAGTTCCTATCTCTTTAGTCTATTAGGACTTGTATCCTTTCTACACTATAAATAGATGTCGCAAGGAGGGAGAGAAGTCATTCACATCGATTCTGCCTTCTCTAGCAGAATTGACACTCTCTCTCCTCTCTTGCTCTTCTTCATTATTCACTTATTCCCTTTTTGGTTCTGGTTGTGTTATTTGGATATTATTTATACACCCCAAGCAAGGTTGGATGAAGGTAGTAAGTTACATAAACTCAGTGTAACTGAGATGAAGATGTTGAGATGGATGTGTGGAATAACTAAGAAGGATAAGGTAAGGAATGAGTGTAATAGAGCTGATTTGGGAGTAGCGCCGGTTCATGATAAGCTACGAGAAATTCTTTTGAGAGTCTGTGACAATTTTCAACGAAGACCTTTAGATGCTTTAGTACTGTAGAGTGATTTGATTCATATTGAATGATCTAAAAGATCCAGGAGTAGACCTAAGATGACTCTAGGTGAGATGGTGTGGAAAGACATGCATAGCTTAGGCCTTGTTTCAAGTATGATCTTAAGCAGAGCTGATTGGAGGGCAATAATCCATGTGGTTGACCCCATTCAGTTGGGATAAGGCTTTGTTGTTGTTGTTGTTGTATAATAAACTGTTCACTTTCTCATATAAGTGAATACACCAATTTTACTACATCTAGCCTTAAATGCTAAATTATGAGCAATACTAATTCTAAATCTGTTTTGCTTAACAATAATATAGACAGGAAATGTTTAGGAATGCTTTGAATGTCTAATAGAATTTAAAAGAGTTCCCACGGTCAAGGATGTTCTGATTGCCTTTTCTCTTTTTCTTTAGCTTTCCCTGCATGTCCATAGTTCAAAAAGGCTGTAAGAAATTGAGTATTGAATATAATATATGTTGCCCATCCTGCCACTTTCAAGATGCGAGATAATCTGATTGTCTCAAACTGGGATAAACAGATTTACTACGCATTGAATGAAACTGTGGTAAAAGACCAAAGTTAGATACCCATCGATTGATATTCTGCACTAAGACGATTGGGTTTGGTTTTTCATCTCTGAAAATTCTGTTATTCCTAGCAGACCAGAGGAAGGTTGTTCTATTGTTACCTGGTGGTCTCAGGTAGTCACGTTTGAATCAAGAAACAGCCTCTCCACGAAGCGGGAGTAAAGCTGCTAACATCTGCCCCTCCCAGACCCCACAGGACGGGAACCTTGTGCACTAGGTATGCTCCCCTTGGACCAGAGGAAGTAAGGCCTTGACTGAACCAGTAATTCAAAATTCTGTTTTTTATATTGTTTGCTGCTGATTGTGTCATGATTGGTTTAAAAAAGAAAAAGAAAAAAAAGCAGCTTACTTAGTGGTGAGGAATTTTTCTAATAAAAATGGTGAGGGTCTTTGATTTAGGGTATGGGGTGAACAATTGATCATGACATGCTGTCAGCCTAACTGGGATCTTGGAAATTTTATCTGCAATAGTTTTGTGGAAATATGTTCAAGAGCCGATTCTGATTCCATCTCTAGTGCATGAATAGATCTTTGACCTTGGAAAACATTGGTTGGAGGAAATGCATATCCCTTGGAAAGACTGAATCCAAGGATTTGCCCATCCAACCCTCCAACAAATCAAGTTTTGCAGATCAGATAGAATACTTCTAAGCTATTCATGCCCAAGAGCCTTTTTTTGAGCATTGCTCTGTGAAGGATGTCAAAATGTCTGAAGTATTTTGCGTTTAGGAATTCTGTCCAAGGTTGGGTGTGATTGGTCTAGAGTTCCCAACCTAACTTTTTTAGGAGGGCCTTATTGTGAATTATACTGCCCAATCCTCCCAGGAAATGAGAATTTTTTTCTTAATCACACTTTTGTTGATTGAGTCCAACTAATTGCAAAAACTCCTGCGGGAACAAGAAAACAAGACATGTATTATGATGGAATGAAGCACAAAACATACTTGACAAAAATGTTAGGCCTGCCTGAGATGGTAGATTGCATATTCAATCTGAGAGGCCATGCTTGACTCTTAAGTCTTAAGAACTATATTTTTGAGGGCTTGGCATTTGGATGATGGGTTGAAAAGATCATGACTGTTCATTTTTTCCAATACCAAGAATCTGACTTTTGTCCTTTTTGGTATCAGAAGGGGTGTTGCTAAAAAAACATGTACTTTTGGAGAGATTAATTTGTTGGTCACACTCACAAGTACAAAAATACAAATTTGTAGGAGTAGGAGAGTTGTTGGAATATACCCAGAAGATGGTCGTTGAAATATAGCATTGGAAAAGAGATGATGGAGAATGCCATAGAATTTGGAAAGCTTATTGGAAATATGATAGTTGAGATATTGAAAGAAGGGAGATGGGAGTGGATAGTAAATTCTTTGTCACTCACTCTGTTTTCCAAAAACTTAAAAAATTTCATGGGACTGACATATGAGAGATTTGTTTACCCTTAACGAAAGTAGATTGATATGGAGAAATAAATTTGTCCAAGTGTGTGTAGCCGATTGGTTGACAATTGTTTTGTTGAACGTGTTGCAGATGCTGACAGGCCTGAAATTCACGAAAACTGCTTATCCTTTTTCGGGATAAGAGTGATTATTGCATGATTCACCGAAAGGGAGAATGTTAGATTCGAAGAAACTTGTGAAAGCAGATGATGTCAGCCTTTGATGTGGTGACCATATTGTTGATAAAAAAAAACAAAGAGGCTGTCACAACTAGGTGACTCCAAGGATCCCAAGCTAAATATAGCTGATATGATATCCTTAGATGTTGTGGAAATGAGATTCAATTTTCCTTTTATGAGATAATTGGTTGAGAGAGATTTTAAACAAGCAGGACTGCTTGTCTGATGCCTCTATAGATGTCTTTAGAGCATGACACGGTTCTTTTAATTACTTATTGTTTTAATTCCATATTGTCTTTATTCCAAAAGTTTAATGAGTCAAGGATAGATTAGGGTTTTCACAAATTTTTTGGGAAATGATTTACCATTATATGACTTTCAAGAGTTGTCATTGTCTCATATATATTTTTTTTAAAAGGTATGTGAAAGGATAAAAATTATCCTCAATAAAAAAAATAAATGTATTATACTAGAAGGACAAAAAAATAAAGTTCCAAATCATTTGATAGATTAAGAGTTGTTAATCAGAAAATCCCTTAACAAAACGAGGATCAAGTGGAGTAGAGGAAGTGAATATGTTTCTTATGTGATTGGCAAACAGTCGCAATTTATGGAGAACTAGAGAAATGATCTTGTGTTTGTGGAGGTTGTGTCGGGTCACCATCTGATAGTACTTACTGGTCCCATCACCATCTTGGATGTATATATGTTGTGATTTCTGCATCTGGTAAAGCTCTTCCTCTTTCAAGTAGCCACTTAATGTGGTTCTCTACTACAGAAATTTTATTCAATGTTTCCGTGTTAAGATCATGGTTCTCTAAAAAATGAAGTTGGTGAAGCAAAGATATTTGAGAGATTGTAAATGTCCAAAAACTACTTGTTCCATTTTTTGAGGAAAACTATGGTCCCGTTATTTTAATCATCAAATTACTTTTCTCCAATGAGCTCCATTTTGTGGGAAAGAAATCTCGAAACTCAGGTTGTTTCAACCAAGCTGTTTGAAGGTGGAACTTCTTTCTGGCGGATCTTGAGTGATACAACAATGTTGAGAGTAAGGGATTGTGGTAATGTCATGAGTCATTGGGCATATGGTTAACCAGCCCGTGTCTTCCCATGCATTGATCAAGAAGTTCCTTAATAAGATTGGGTGGCTTTTGTTTCTTGGATTAGGTATATTGTGTTCCTAAAGGATTGAGTTTTTCTAAGCAGTGAAGAGTCATTAGAGACAGTAAAGATCGGGCTATTGGTGAAGCATTTTTGTTGTGGTGTTGGCTGCTAGTCAGAGAAGAGAGTTGGCTTAAATCTTGGTTAGGTCATTTTCCTACCACTTCATCGGATACTTTGACATCCTGTTTTTAATCCTTGTCCTCTTGTTCCATGAGGACCTTACCTTCTGGTAGTGGTTGCAACTGACCCAAAAAAAAAAAAAAAAAAAAAAAAAACCGATCAGGCTGAGTGTAGAGATATATGAAATTTTAGGACAAGAATGAATCTAGGTTTTCCATTAAAGATAAGCTAGTCTAGGAACTATCCTAGTGACCTACTTAATTTACTGTAGTAATTTTTAGGATCAATGGTTGGACCAGGCAAGATAGAAATTTCTTTTGTTGGATAGAGGAACAAATGACTTGATCCGTCGATATATGTAATAATTCGGACATCCATTTCAAATGCATCTTATTTTTGCATGGCAGGGTCATAAAAATCCCCGAGAAGCGACTGGTGTGGTGAGGTAGTGTAGAGATATTTTGGACACCGTTGTCATTCGAAGGACTGATTATCAATGAACACAACAATAAAGCGCCCTCTAAGGCTTTTGGAGCCCAGCAACCATAAACCACCACGAAATCCTCTCTTCCGTTATTCAATAAACCCGATGGTATGAAGATGGGGCCGAGGTAAAATGTTACAGTTAGAACCTTTACACCTTTTTCTTAAAACTTTTTTATGAGAACGTGTTGGATTTCATCCCAAGACCTGGAAGACCTGGTACCACCAAACCAGAATAATTACGACTAAGGCTCTATTTGGTATGTATTTTAGAATTAATTATATAATATATTGTAATATATATGGTTATTTTGTATGATTTATGGTATTTATTTATATTTAAAATAAATTGATATAATCCAAAATCTACAAATAGTTAGAAGGTATTTATCATTATTGTGATAATCTATTATTAGTTCTTAAGGCCCCGTTTGATAACACTCTAGCTCCTTACTTCTTAGCTCTGGAGTTAATCCGGAATAGAATGGTGATTGATAAACACGGTTGAAGTCTTGACTCCCACGGAGTGAACCGCTCCAAAAATGTCTTTGGGAGCTAAAAAAACTTACTTCTCTTGCTCTGGAGCTATTACCACTACTGACTGCCATCACCACCACCATTAGCACTGCCATCAAACCACCACCCCTCCACCACCACCATCCCCACCACCACCCACCACCCACAGCCGCCACCACCACCACCACTACCACCGCCACCACCGCCGCCACCGCCGCCACCGCCGCAGCGGCCGCCACCACCACCACCACCCACCACTTACCACCGATGCCACCACCACCACCCACCACCTTCCACCATCGCCGCCACCACCACCCACCACCTTCCACCATTGCCGCCATCACCACCACCACCACCCACCCACCCACCACCTACCACCACTGCCACCACCGCCACCACCCACCACCCACCACCACCGCCGCCACCACTGCCACCACCGCCACCACCCACCACCACCGCCGCCACCACCACCCACCAACACCCTGCCGCCACCACCCATCGGCACCACCACCACTACCACCCCCCCCCCCACCGTCACCAACACCACCACCACCACCACCAAACAACATTATAGAAGCATAGTCTTTTGATTTTGGAGCAGCGTTATCAAACAGCATTCTATTCCGAAAATCCTGACTCTGGAGAAGAAGTAGAAAATGACTCCGGACCAGATGTAGCTCCATGGGAGCTGGAGTGTTATCAAACGGGGCCTTAGGGCCCGTTTGATAAAACTTCTACTTCTGGATTTTATGGATTCTGGCTCCTAGGGAGCCATTTTGGAGTAGAAGCACGTTTGATAAGTCCAGTTAATGTCTAGTGACATTGAATGATTATTATTTATGACTCATAATTTATTTTCATAAATGATTTATTATATATAACTCATAAAACATAAATATAAACTATACCAAAGAGAGCCTAAGCTAGTCAACACTCTTTACGGTTTGTGTTGCAAAAGAAACAATGAACTTGGGATTCAAGCTCTCCTTGATAGGTAGAGTTATCACCTCTCACATTGTAAATTAAGCTTAACATGATTCCTAACCGATAAATTCTCTCGTAGAACAGCTCTCTTCTATTGATTTAACCAAAAGTAAGTAAATATTGATTGAAACTGTAAGGAAGACAAGGAAAAAACAATGAACAGTTATAAATTTACTTATGCAAGTGATATTTTACGTGGAATTTTTTCTTAATGTAATTTTTGTTTTCATGTTTTTTTAATGCATTATACATTAAAACAAACAGTGGATTGAAAGTTCTATTTTACAAATAAAAATTTTCTGTTTCCATCTTATTACACGGAAACAAAAGGAGCCTAAAGGAAATAAGGACGTGTACCTAATCAGGCTGATTCTTGGCTCTCCTTGCTCCACCTGTTACTCCTTCGTGGATACGAACAGTTTACGTTTTTATCAAAAATTAAGAACATAGTTGTGGTTATGTTCAATTTTTTTTTATTTTAGATAAACAGAGAATTTGAGCAATAATATAGGAAGAAAAAGCTTCATTTACAACCAAATCATGAAGCTAATGAGAGGAGTCTGGCCCACACCAATCCCAAAATGGTGAGAGCCTCTGAGCTCGGGGAACAACCTGATTAGCTTCCCTAGGAATGAACTCAAATGAACAGCATAAGAACTTGGATGCCAGATTAGATATATCAGTCAGGATAGGCTGAATACAAGTGTCCCCAACAGAGAAATCCTACTGGATTGATCTGATGATCTCTGAACAATCCAATTCCACAAAAGAAAAAAAAAGAAAAGATCAAGGCCCATCTCACACGCATGCACCAGAGCTGCTCTGATGGCAAGTGCTGCACCACATTTTGCCATCGAGAAAGTAATAGCTATAGACACTGCTTTATAAATCTCTCCTTTGGAATTCTGGAGAATAAATCCCAAACCACCATCAGAATCCAAAAGGCTTGCTTCGGTATTAAACTTAATTACTCCAAGAGACGGGGTGACCAGGAGCAGTGAGGATGCGTGTTGGAATGAGCATGCTCAGCCATGGTGAAACACAGTCGAGCTGAGGAGAAATCTTCAAAAGCACTCTCGGATTTCCTATTCACCTCCAATGGAGACCATTCTTTGTGATTGCATATAATATCATTCCGGCCTTTCCAAATATACCAACAAAGAAAAGAACCCAAGCCAAAAGATTGATTAGCATTCTGCTTTGAAGATCGAAAAAAGGACTTCCAACTTTATATCCATTGAGAGTAAAATTCTGATTCTTCGGAATCATGTAGGATAAGAAGAACCGAACCAAACAGCTTTGATTATTTTCATTTTCATTTCTCAAGAACAATAGCGAAGGCCCTGAGACTAACACTTGGATCTGGAACCTACATGCTGATGTTCATGATATCACATGCATTTATGAAACAGGCATACAGATTGGAGCATTAGTCTATAGAGTCTATGTTAAACCAAACGATCTTGCTGTTGTCTAATGGCTCATTGACTGAGTCTAAGAGTGAGCTTTCGAAACTTATCCAGGAGTCCTATATCCTGATCAACTCACATTTCAAACATACAGACGTGGTATTTCAACCTTAGTTTCAGCTTGAACCTCCTGTAACTAATCACCATGTATCAATGAGAAAGAGTTTCCAAATGCTGTATATAATCAATAGAAATACGTCAAATAAAAGTGAGAAGTAAAATTCAATCTTCAATTGTCTTTTAGTCTACTAGAGACTAGGCATTGAACGAAGCCTAGGAGGTGTTGAAGCTCATACACCTTCTCATAGCTACTTTACTTGTCCATCTCACTCTCTGTCAACCGTTTCTGCATGAATTGGATATTCGTACAGCTGGATCCCTCTTTTCCGTGAGCTAGCTTTCTTCCTCCTGTAGTGGAGTTGTTTTGTGGAGTTGGTTTCTTTGTTTCCTGAGCTTTCCTTCATTCTTCTTCCCTCTGTCCTTTCTCTTTTTCCGACATTTTCCTGTGCTCTTCACTCGACCTCTCCTCTCTGTTGTTGTTTTCCCCCACTGCATAATGGACAATCTGTCAACAGGAGATACATCACAACACACCAATCAATCCTTTCATCATACAGGTCCTCCATTATCATCAAATCCTAAAGACCTTGAGGACTTATTCTCTATTTTTGCCGAGATTGAAAACTCCATTAAGGAGGACACCCATCTTCTTTTAGTTGGAAGAGTTCTTGCAAGGAAAATGTCAATGCATTGCACACCAAATACGGGGTCGGGTTTCCTTGCTTTATACAGATACTTATCTGTTCAAGTTTAATCATCCTCTCGACATGAGTAATGTCACTAAAGAAGCCCCATGGTCAGTTTCTGGAAATCTTCGTCTTATTGAGCACTGGAATGTGGATAAAAAATGGTCCTTTTGTGAAGTTCTTAGGGGTGGGGTGATGTCATCCATAACATCACCTGGATGACATCACCCCTTTATCTCCTTGTCAGAAATGGTTACAATGGGTTAAATGAGCACCACCCCAATGTTAAAAATGGGTGCTGCTCATTTATTGTCTCTTTGAAATGATATGTGAACTCAAATTGTTTTGCTTTCTAACATGGCTGCGGCATATCATGACGGAAATCACAAAGTCATCTTCAACTTTTATATAAAGGGAGATGGCAAAGGATGACTGACAACACAACAACCATAAGCTAAGGAAGCTTAACAGAAGGAAGAGCTGGTGATCAGCTCTGGGTTCTTTCTGGGTTGGTTTCTTATATTGGGTTGGGTTCACTTGTAAGATCTCTAGGGTGTACGATTTCTCTGGGTTGGTGATTCTTGAGGGAATACTTGTGAGAGTTGTACTGTTGAGATATCTTCGTAGAGTTTGAGACCCATATATTGTATTGTCATGGTGAGAGGTGTGACTTGTACTTTTACCTGATAAGTAAATAGAGCTCCGTTGAGATTGCCTCGTGGATGTAGGCTACCACATCGGTATTGAACCACGTACATCTTTGTGTCTGTACATCTTGTCCATTTTTTTCGACGCTTCACATTCTTTTACCGTTTTCAATATCATAAGTGCCGATTGTGTGGGACGTTTTTTGCAACAATTGGTATCAGAGCTAAAGGTTGAGAAACCTTTATAGCACGTGATCGGCATTGACATACGTGTTTCGACGTTACACTATGGCAGGATTGGCTTCTACAAAGTTCGAGG
This sequence comes from Protea cynaroides, assembly GCA_028583415.1. NCBI lineage: Eukaryota > Viridiplantae > Streptophyta > Magnoliopsida > Proteales > Proteaceae > Protea > Protea cynaroides. Next base: position 81,647,147 of record CM053266.1, read on the forward strand.
TGCTAAAGTTCTATGGATCAAATTATCCATTGTGGAAGTTGAAAATCTGAGCCATGTTGGTGAAAGACGGATGTGCTGTTGCTCTCGAAAAGATAAAAAATGGGTAGATATGAAAGATGAGGATTTTGCACAGAAAGATCAAACAGCAATGGCGGATCTACTACTTGCGCTAGACGATTCTGTTTTCTTCAATGTCTTTGATTAAACCATTACTAAAGGTTTGTGGGACAAGTTGAAGAATCTCTACAAAGGAAGATCAATATCAAATAAAATATTTCTTCGTCGACAATTGTATAGTTTGAAGATGAAGAAAAGTTTATCTTTCCAAGAACACTTGAATGGGTTCAATACCTCGTTGAGTAGATTGACGACCATCGGCATCAAAATCGAGGATGAAGAAAAGGTAACAGTTCTTTTGTGTTCTATGCTGGATTCATGAGATTCTTTGATTATGAATCTCTGTACTGGATTGGATCTCAATACGGAGTCGACTGTGGGCACTTTGCTTTCTGAAGAGGCTCGTAGAAAAACACTTGAGAGCTCTTCTGGTAATGCAATGATGGTCTGAGGAAGACCCATAGAACGAAGTTCTAATAGGAGACAACTGTCAAGATTAAAATCAAAGTGGCATAAACAAGGTCCTTGTTGGAAGTGTAGATAAAAAGGTCACATGCGAAAGGATTGTAAATCCAAAAAGGAGAATCAAAATTCCAAATCTGATTATCAAAATACATCATCATCATCAACGAGTGCTCAAGGTAATATCGTTGAGAAAGGAGATTCATCCGATGACAACGAGGTGATGTCCGCAGTTCCAGTTGAAAGCGTAATCCACGAGTGCTCAATGTATTTTGGATTCGTGCGTTTTTTTTCATATGATGCCACATAGAGACGAGACTGATTCCATACATATTAGTCTTGTAGTGGGGGTACAGTATACATGGGTAATGATAACTCATGTAGAATTGTGGGGATTGGAGACGTTCGTGTTACAATGTTTGATGGCATCACACGTACAATTTCTAGTGTACGGCATGTACCAGACCTGCTAAAGAGTCTACTGTCAGTAGAAAAGTTTGATGAAGATGGCTTCAGAATTATTTTGGAAAAAGGTCGATTGAAGATCGTCAAAGGAGCACTTATTGTGGTGAAAGGAGAATTGATAGGCTGATTGTATAGGTTGATCGGAGACACTATGGTTGGTGAAGCTATTGTCGCCAATGCTGCTACAGAGTCGGTAACTATCTGGCACAGATGCTTGGGGCACATGAGCATGCAAGGATTAAAGGTATTTCTTGATCGAGGCCTTCTTCCTGGTTTAAAATATGTTAGTTTAGATTTTTGTGGAGATTTCCTATCTGGAAAGCATCATAGAGCTCCCTTTCACCATTCCATTGGTAAAGGTCAAAATATTCTTGATTTGATACATTTTGACATTTGAGAAGTTCCTGTTGAGTTTGTTGGTGGGTCAAGGTGCTTTATTTCTTTTATTGATGATTATTCTAGAAAAGTTTGGATTTATATTCTTAAAAGGAAAAGTGATGCCTTTGCTTCTTTTAAGAAGTTTAAAGCGTTGGTGAAAACTCAGAAATGAACAAAGATAAAGTATCTAAGAACTGATGATGAAAGAGAATATATTTGCAAGAATTCATAGATTTTTGAAGCAAGCATGGAATTCAGAAGGATTACACAGTTCCTAAAACTCCACAATAAAACGGAGTGATGAACGTATGAATCGTACGCTGATGGATCGTGTTAGAAGCATGTTGAGTTATGCTGAAATAGAGTAGAAGTTTTGGGCTGAAGCTGTATGTACAGCTTGTTACGTGGTAAATCGTTCCCCAACAATTGCTCTGGATGGGAAAATTACAGAAGAGGTATGGTCTAGAAAACTTGTTGATTATTCTTTCCTCCGTACTTTTGGTTGTGATGCTTATATGTGGGTTCCTAAAGAGTTGAGGACTAAGCTTGATGCGAGGTCTAGAAAATGTATTTTTCTTGACTATGTAACAGGAGTAAAGGGATACAGGTTGTGAGATCCTACTGCCCACAAGCTGGTTATTAACCGAGATGTTGTGTTTAATGAAGATTCATTGCAGAAAGACAAAGAAATGTCAAGTTTTGATTTACCACAAATGTTTGAACTTGAATCACACAAAGAAGTTCAAAATCAATATGAAGAATGGCTGACTGATACTGAAGGAGATGAAGTTGATGAAGAGCATACTGAACCAGGTGTTGAAACTCAAGGTGACCAAGGATGACCCAAGAGGACTACAAATACGCTTGTTTGGCTTAAGGATTATGTCATGGGTTATGCTTGCATCACTGAAGAGCATGAGCCTTGTACATATCGAGAAGCCTATGAGTCTAGTGATGTATCTCAATGGAGTGCATCTATGGAAGAGGAGATGGAAGCACTGCATAAAAATAAGACTTGGGATCTTGTCAAGCTACCTAATGGGTGAAAGGTTATTGGTTGCAAGTGGGTCTATAAGCTGAAAAGGGATACTAATGGGAATGTTAAACGATTCAAATCCAGATTAGTGGTAAAGGGTTATGCTCATAAATCAGGTATTGATTTTAACGAAATAATTTCTCCAATTGTGCGTTTAACTACTTTTCATACTATGTTGAGTATGACAGTTGTGTTTGACTTATAGATTGAGCAGTTGGATGTGAAAATTGTTTTTTTGCATGGGAATCTTGATGAAGAAATTTATATGATTTAATTGGAAGGTTTTGTTGAAGAAAACACGAACGATTTGGTTTGTCGGCTAAACAAATCACTATACGGCTTGAAGCAGGCGCCAAGATGCTGGAACAAGCGATTTAATTCTTTCATTGTGAGTTTAGGGTTCAAAAGATGTAAAGTAGATCATTGTGCCTATGTTTACAGTCATGGTAATGATTGCTTCATAATCTTGTTGTTGTATGTTGATGACATGCTAGTTGCTGGTACCTCTAAAGGTGGTATTAAATAACTAAAAGCTCGCCTGGCTGGAGAATTCAATATGAAAGATTTGGGTGCTGTAAATCAAATTCTTGGGATGATCGTACTTCGAGATCGAGAAAATAGGAAGATCTGGATAATGTAGAAGAGTTCTGTTGAAAAGGTTCTGCATCGCTTCAATATGAAAAATGCTAAACCAATTAATATCCCACTTGCTATTGGCTATAGACTGTCTTCTGAACAGAGTCCTAGCATGAAAGTAGAAAAGACAGGGATGGCTCAAGTACCATATGCATCAGTAGTAAGAAGCCTTATGTTTGCCATGGTGTACACCAAATCAGACATTGCACAAGCAGTGGGAGCAGTTAGCAAGTACATGGTGAATCCGGGTTGAGATCATTGGACTACTATGAAGTGGATCCTTTGTTACTTGAAGGGTACTTCTGATATGGCTATTTATTATAATAGCCAAAAATTACAGTTGGTTGGGTTTGTAGATGCAGATTATGCAGGAGACCGTGATAGACGGAGAACTACCACTGGTTACTGTTTCACTTTAGCCGATGGTGCAATCAGTTGGATGTCAAGATTGCAATCTGTAGTGGCTTTGTCAACTACAGAATCTGAGTACATCGCAGCAACAGATTCATGCAAATAAGGCATATGGCTGAAGAGATTGCTTGATGAACTGAAGATCAAGCAGAAAGCGATAACTATTCATTGTGATAGTTAGAGTGCATTAAATTTGGCTATTAATCCAATATTTTACTCTCGTACCAAGCACATTGATGTGAAGTATCACTTTGTTCGTGACGTGATGGAAGATGGAGAAATTTCATTGCAGAAGATTCACACCGACGACAATGTAGCAGATACACTGATGAAGCCTATTACGAGGGAGAAGTTCATATGGTGCAGAACTTCCCTTGGGCTTACAGTTACCAAGTGAGTGGTGAGATTGGGCAAATCGAAGCTGTGAAGACTATTTAGAAATTAGTCTTTAAGTAGGAGAATGTGAAGTTATTAGGGGTGATGTCACCCATGACATCACCCCTTTATCTCCTTGTCAGAAATGGTTAAAATGGGTTAAATGAGCACCACCCCAATGTTGAAAATGGGTGCTGCTCATTTAATGTCTCTTTGAAATTATATGTGAACTCAAATTGTTTTTCTTTCTAACATGGCTGCGGCATACCATGACGGAGATCACAAAGCCATCTTCAACCTCTATATAAAGGGAGATGGCAAAGGATAACTGACAACACAACGACCATAAGCTAAGGAAGCTTAAGAGAAGGAAGAGTAGGTGATCAGCTATGGGTCCTCTCTGGGTTGGGCTTTTTGTATTGGATTGGGTTCACTTGTAAGATCTCTAGGGTGTACAATTTCTCTAGGTTAGTGATTCTTGAGAGAATACTTGTGAGAGTTGTATTGGTGAGATATCTTTGTAGAGTATGGGATCCATGTATTGTGTTGTCGCGGTGAGAAGTGTGGCTTATAATTTTCCCTAATAAGCAAATAGAGCTCCGTTGAGATTGCCCCATGGACGTAGGCTACCACATCGATATCGAGCCACATACATCTTTGTCTCTGTGCATCTTGTCCATTTTTTTGACGCTTCTCATTCTTCCACCATTTCGGTATCGTACGTGTTGATTGTGTGGGATGTTTTCCACGACACCTTTTCCACTAATGAAATTTGGGTGCACCTTCATGAAGTACCAAAGGATCTGATTACTGAATTCTTAGCCCGAAAACTTGTAGCCAAAGTCGGGAATCCTTTTCAAATTATGATCATTGAAGGGTTAGTTATGGGTCTCAAGCTTCGTGCCAGAGTTACAATTGACATATCAAAGCCTTTGAAGGCCTCCTTTACTATTTGAAGGCAATTGGGAGTAGATCAAAAAGTGCTTATCAAATATGAAAAACTTCTAATATTTTGTTTCTTTTGTGGCATTCTGGGACATGATCAAAGCAGATGCTAGGTTTGTTTTGAAGCTGATTTCAACCATAGACAACAAGCTCTCAAGAGGCATTTCTATGCCCTTTTTTACCAAAACGAAACTATGGCTCTGATATGAAGGTTCCTAGTCCAGGGCCAAGACATATGGAAAATGCAAAATACATTAGGATTTGATGAAATAGGATGAATTGAGATGGTATTTTGTAAATACATAATTATCTTGAATATATCAACCATTTCTTTATTTTTTTGATCGCCTGGAAGGGACAAAATAAACATCTTGTTCTTTCTTCAACAATTTCTGATCTCTAGTGGACCTCTTAGTAGGATTCGAAGCCAGATGAAGTTCTAACCATCTGTTAGAGAAAAAAGAACGAATTGATCTTGTAGGATTTCCAAGAAATTCTTCGATTTCTTCTGAAAGCAGATGAATTTCTAACTTCGAATTTTCTGGATTTCCATCCAGATAAGAATTTGGAAAAGCTGGGCTATTTTTATATGATGTCTCTTTTATTTTGTCCGGATCCTCCTTTTCCTCCGAAGAAAGGGAAAGGTAAGGATCTTCTTCAGTGGATCCCTCTTGTTCCTTTTTAGTCCCCTTCGTTTCAGAAGATCTTTCTATTTCTACATCTGTTTCTTCCTCACTTTGCCCCCTTTCTTCCGTTTCTGAGGTTTCTTTCAGTTTCTTAGTGACAATAGGTGATGGGATTCTGCCTAAATAGTAGACATAGGTGATAAATAAGAGAATACTAAAGATTCGAGCCATAAAATTTCTCAATTCTGACACAAGGTCCTTTTTAAATCGAATAAGTACATTAGATCTGATAAAATGATTTTAGCGTATCCAGGATAATACCAATCCAACCCATTTCATGAATAAAATGTGACCAATTAACCAACCAACAAAACTACTTGTTACAAATAAGATCTTATTGTTGCATTGAAACATATAAATGTTGACTAATCTGGTTAACGTTGAACTTGGTAAAATGAAATGGTTGAATAATTGAAAAATGAGATTATTCAGGAATACACATTGAATGTTGAGATTACGCATTGAATTTTTGATAGTAAATCCATAATCAAAAAAGTGTTTGTGATTGTTCCAGAAGAAATGAAACAAAATATATGGCAAAACTAGGATAGTTATTGTATGAGGTCTACCCAATGCTAGATGCAGAGGCGTGATTCCTGATTTGTCTAGTTCACACCCAAGTAAGATTGTCGGAAATGTTTTAGGCAGGAAGGTTGGCAATGCAGAAGATGAAAGGTCGGAGGTGCTTAACAAGCGCAATCCAGTACCAATGTCCTTACACTTGGATCTCAGCAAAACAGTCCAGGTACGACCCCTCAATTTCCAAATTTTCCAAATTATTCAAAAGAGGGCTGCTGTTCCTTTTCTCTAAAAATTCCTACCAAGGCTAACCAGTTTAGTGAATGCAACCTTTCTACTTCCCAAAATTCTCACCCACACACCAACCAAAACACTCACAACCTTTCAGTTACACCCCAATTGGTCCAAATCCTTGAACATGTGCTTAATAACCTAGAGTTCACCAAAGCTATCCTAAATATTCATCCCAAGTTTATTGACACCTCCTTTAATGACCATGCCTATGCCCAAAACCCAAACCAATCCACACCAACAATTCAGCCTTTGAAACCTCTACCCAATCGGATCCACATCCTCTCCTCCCAGAGGTTCGAGAGGAGGGGGATGCCCCCGTTGGATGGCCGACACGTGGGGCTCGGGTGGATCGGAGCCCCCCATCCTAGCCGACACCCCTTGTCCGCTCAGCTTGTCGGCTCAGTATCGGCTAGGATGGAGGGCTCAGATTCGCTCGAGCTCCACGTTTCGGCCATCCAACGGGGGCGTCCCCCCTCCTCCCAAACCTCTGGGAGGAGAGGATGTGAATCCCTACCCAACCAAACACCAACGTCCTAGACCTTCCACCTTCCAATGATAGTTCGTACAAATTTAAATCTCAAAACCCTGTCCTAGCCCTCCCTCCATTGACAGGTACAACGATAACACCCATGTTTTGAACATACTGAACCAAAGAAAAGGAAGAAGTTAATGGCTAAAAGGACCAAATCCTCTTCGTAGAATGCTACCTTTTCTCAAGAAGCGCCTGAGCATTTTTTAACGATTGGCCTCGTGGTAGCTGGGGAGACACAGCCCCAGGGGTTTTTTTTTTTTTTTTGCTAACGACGGGTATCCAGACCTTTGGCCTGACTAATCCCACCGGCCCATACTGACCCCACAACCACATGGACCGGGTCATTCCAAGGTTTAATGGGAACCATTCCACTTGCACCCACGATAGGAAAGAAAGAGCACTTAACACCCCTGTGTGAGTGGCCCTAAGAAAATAAGAAGAGTCGAACTCGGTACCTTCAGCTTCCTGAGGCGTAGGCTTCTTGCCAACTCAGCTACCCATGTGTGAGTGGCCCCACGGATCATGAAATTGATCAGCTGGAATTGTCAAGGTTTGGGGAGCCCCTTGACAATTAGAGCAATGTTCAATCTCCATATAGAAACTAAGAACCAAAGAAGTAAAGTGCTCAAAATCTTCAAGAAATCCAGCTTTGTGAACTGCTATACTGTCGATCCCGATGGTACTGCCGGGGGTCTTATTCTTTTGTGAAACAGGAATTCAAACATCAATATTCTCTTTTCATCCAATAAAATTTTGGATTTTGAAGTCGATCATCCCATTGGGCCAAAATTTGTTGTTACATGCGTATATGGTAATCCTGTTCGAAGTCAAAAGGAATATTGTTTGGAACCAATTGAAGCTGGTTGGATCATCTAAGAGCAGCGACTAGTTATGCGTGGGTGACTTCAATTCCATCCTATCTTGGAAAGAAAAAAATTTGTCGCAAGCAAGTTTCTCCAAGGGACTATGCTCAATTTAGAGACACAATTAATTTATGCAATTTAATAGATTTGGGTTCAAATGGACTAAGGGTGTCAACAGGCCGGTCCGATCTGGGCCAAAACGGTGTCGGGCTTTATAAGCCCAACCCTAAACATGTCCATTAAGGGTTCGGGCTAGGGTGGGTTGCGCAGGACACATTAACTAACAGGTCGGTCCGGTGTCGATTTGTTATCTGGCTGGGCTTATCGGGCCTATTTCGGGTTGGCTCGGTTCGGTTCTGGCTTAGCAGGTTTATCGGGCCCATGCTATATAACTATTTTCTTATTTCTATCAATAAATTTAACACAATTGTAAGCGGTTGAGTTTTGATTGATCTTAAGGGCATCTGAACATGGATAATCAATTGCATATTTTCATTTATTTGGATAGAATCGTTAGATCCTTGGTCAATTGGTTATTATTTCAGTACAAAAAAAAATCGATTTGGGCCAGCTCAGGCTTTTAGTGGGCCTTACCTATGTTCGGGTTGGGTATTATCGGTTCAGACTAGTTCGGGTTTCTTAACGGGCTTGTCCGGTTTGGTTTTGGTTTGGATTGAAACGGTGTGGGCTTTTCAAGCCCAGACCGAAACTTGTCCATTAAGGCTTGATCCAAGGTGGGTTCGGGTTATATCGGACTGGCTCGGTCCGTGCTACTGGGCTAGGCCCAGATTTGACACCCTTAAAATGGACCTTTCTTCACCTGGAACAATAGGAGGAAAGGTATGGAGAATATCAAATTATGTCTAGACAGAGTCTTTGCAAACTCAAAGTAAAGGAAAGATTTTGGAATGCTACAGTGTACACTAAGCCGGCGTTGGGTTTTGACCATTGCCCTCTTATTATGGATTCTTTTGGAGGTAATTTTAAAAGCAAGAGTCCTCTTAGATTTCAAATCATGTGGATGCGGCATCCAGATTGTCATAATACAATTTCTCATTGCTGGGTTCTACAATTTTGGGATCAGTGGGTAATATCCTCCACAAGAAATTAGATAACTGTAAAGAGGTGCTTAAGGTTTGGAACACCAAAGTATTTGGGAGAATCCAAAATAATATTACAAATTGAGGAATGAATTAAATGAGATCCTATGTCTTCCTACGTCGGAATTTTCTCAAGATACCAAGCTATCGATTATCAAAAAGCTTGACAAAGAATTACTTAGAGAAGAAATTCTATGGTACCAAAGGTCAAGAGTTGATTGGTTCAAGTATGGTGATTCTAATACCAAGTTCTTCCATGCAACCACTGTCTAGAGAAGAAATGCAAACAAAATCATCAAGCTCAAGAACCTTTAGGGGATTGGATTGAATCTGATATTGAAGTTGTTAATCTCATCAGTGATAACTTCACTACTGCATATTTGGATAATGATTCTGCCTCTTTGAATGCTATTTTGGATTCTATTTCTCCTATGGTTTCTTAGGATATGAATAGAGCTCTTCTCGAAGTGCCGATGGAGGATGACATCAAACAAGCCCTCTTTTCATTATCCCCCAACAAGTCCCCAGGGCCAGATGGATTTCAACCCATTTTTTTCCAGCAGTAATGGGACACTACCGAATTGGAGCTTATTAAATTTGTGACTGATTTTTTCAGGAATGGAGCCCTTCACAGGGAGCTTCACAAGACTTATATCTGTTTGATCCCCAAAGTTACCAACCCCAAGAAGGTGGAGCAGTTCCGTCTGATCAGTCTTTGCAATGTGAGCAAGAAGGTCATCTCCAAAATTATGGTAATTCATCTTAAACCTCTTTTGGACCAGATTATTTCTCCATCTCAATCTGCTTTTATTCCTAGTCACTTCATTTCAGATAATATTTTGATGGCGCATGAGGCTTTTAATTATATTAAAAGGAAAAAAAGCTGGGAAAGCTTGCTTCATGGTTGTTAAATTCGACATGGAAAACCTATGATAGGCTTGAGTGGGATTTTATTAAACATATTTTTATTAAATTGGGATTTGATTATTACTAAGTGTTTCTTATTATGCAATGCATCAAATCCACCTCATATACTCTTTTAATTAATGGAAGAGAGTGCACCACTATTATGCCTTCAAGGGGTATTCGACAGGGTGATCCTTTGTCCCCTGATTTATTCATTATTTGCCCTCAAGTTCTATCATCTATCATCCATAAAGCCAATGATTCAAAAGATATCAAAGGAATCCGCATTAAGACTAGGTTAAGGCCTATCACTCATCTTCTCTTTGCAGATGATTGCTTACTTTTTCTTTTTCTCAAGTGAAGCTCAATGAAATTTTGGTGCTCAAGGAATGCTTAAATAGATATTGCATGGCTTCGGGTTAAGGGTGTCAACGGGTCGGTCTGGGCCGGTTTCGGTCCGGGCTAAACCGGTATCGGGTTTTATAAGCCCAGCCCAAAACATGTCCATTAAGAATTCGGGCTGGGGTGGGCTGCGCTGGACACAATAACTAACAGGCTGGTCCGGTGTCGGTTTGTTATCGGGCTGGGTTTATTGAGGTGATTTCGGGTTGGTTCGGTCCGGATCGGGCTTATCGAGCCCCTTTTATATGTAAACTATATAGCCTATTTTATTATTTCTATCTATAAAATTAACATTATTCCTTCCATATGTATGTAATTTAATAAGTTATAACAATTAACATAATCTTTTCAACTATAGATTCACATAATCCTCTAGATCATGAAATGAACTCTAATAATGTAACACAATCTATTAAAATTTAAAACCATTAAAATTAAGAAATTGGGCCCGAACGGACCTTACCGGTGTTCGGGTTGGGTTTTATCGGTTTGGGCTAATTCGGGCTTCTTAACGGACCGGTCCGGTTTGGTTTCGATTTGGGCTGAAACGGTGTCGGGCTTTACAAGCTCAGACCAAAACCTGTCCATTAAGGCTCGGTCCGGGCTGGGTTCGGGTTATATCGGGCTGGCTCGGTCTGTGCTACCGGGCCGGGCCCAGTTTTGACACCCTTACTTCGGGTAAAAAAATCAAATACTGTTTTCAGCCCAAACACCCAATCCAAATTAAGTGATGGTTTTCAAGAGTTTTGAAAATTCCTTATGAAGGGGGCCTTCAAAGTAATTTCAGTCTTCCTATTGAGTTTGGAGGCTCAAAAAAAGATATCTTCAAAGAGTGTTTGGGCAAAACCCTTGGCAAATTGAAATCTTGGAAAGCCTCTCTCCTTTCTCATGCCGGTAAGGAGGTCGTAATCAAATTGGTTACTCTTCCAGTGACTAATTTTGCGTGCTCACACTTCTTATTCCCGGCCCAACATCATATGCAAATCAAGAAAGCGGCCTCAAATTTTTTTTGGAGCAACGGTTCTTCTAACAAAGGCATTCATTGGATATCTTGGAAGTGTCTTTGCCAATCTAAGGAGTGTAGAGAGTTGGGATTTCGTGATTTGGCATTACATAATAAGGCCCTTTTAGCCAAAGTGGCTTGGTGAATTTTGAACAACCCTACATCTAATTGAGTGCATCCATTTACTTTCCTAATGATGATTTCTTGAATGCCAAGTTGGGGATTCAGCTCTCATGGGCTTGGCGTAGCATTTTAGTAGGAAGAGAGGTCCTTCTTAAAGGTCTGTTTTGGCAAGTGGAGAATGGGGAGAAAATTGACATTTGGAAGGACAATTGGATTCCAAATCTTAAGGATTTCAATCCTTATTCAGCTCCTCCAAAAGGATGTTCTATTAATAGGGTTGTCACAGCCAAAAACCACGGCGTTTTGGTATGACCATGGATTCCTTGCAGTACAAGTATTACCATACTAGAATCATCGTCTATAGTACATTCACATCATAACTAATCAATCAATCGCACTAGAAAATCAATGGTAAATCAGAGTTAATAAATTAAATAATGGAATCAATATATTAAACTCGAAGCCATGTCTAAATGTTACAATTACATCATAGAAATTTATGTTCTATAAACCAAGACATAAATAAAATGATACGAACTAACTTAATATCCAAATCAACCATCACGGGTCAAAACATAGCCCGGAACAAAATAAATAAACTAAGTAAAAGTTTAAATAAAATTCTTGTTTCTCAGATAGAGACGTCTCCACATCTTCATATCAGCAACACCTTGCCTCTTAACCATAGAGACAATCATCGTATTTACATGTAGAACCATGCGAATCATCTTCAGGCATTTTTTTCTTCGAACATATCAGCATTATCAGAATTAATTGCAAAACAATCTAAAAATGTGTACATACAACGGGATGAGGAAAATCACACGCTTAGTGAGGAAATCAGCACACACAGGCACACAAATGCATGAATAGCTTATTAAGGCTCTGGTCTGTAATCAAGCATGAGCAAGTTGTGTCACACCTAAATACTGGAAATGAATACTCAAGCACAGATGAAGTAGATGAAACACATTTTGTTGTGCCTCCTATGAAACATTACTCATAGAATGAAGATATGACCCAAGGACTATGCCTTGGTGCCTATCAGCATTCCCCCATTGTAGGCTTCCTCTTTGCATCTCATTCTACGCTTCAACTACTTCACTGGGTACACACCGCCCAATCCGTCAAGAAAAAGCACATAGAACAGACTCATCCCTAGGTCTCTAGAAACGCTAGAGGAAGGATACCAACACATGACCAGCTCCCTACTCTAATGGTGAAAGAGAATTGCATCCATGGCCGGACCTTATAAATAAGTCTATGCCAATACCTGAACCCCTATTGGTAAGGGTTGCCTATCATGGGATCTTGAAACCTAAACCATGAATATTACTAATGCAGGTACCCATAACCCAGCTTAACGTACCAAGATGAACCATCTTATTTTAGCCATCCAAATCCACTAAGGCACAAGCAAAATGCCAAACAATCATGTTATCAAACATCCACATGTTATTAATCCAATACAAGAATAATATGCAAGAATGCATGAACAGTTATCACAGTTATTGGATGGCATGTATTACACAGTAATCCAAACATATCACAATTACAACATGCACATAGAAAACAAGAAAATAAAACAAAGCTAATCTTCTCACCTATATTTGGTGAGCAATACACTACTCTGATGTAGCAGAGTATCTTCCCTTGTTTCCCATGTCAGCTACTTAGTTGCGATTGGTATGTGATTAATACATTAAATTGTTTGGTCATGCTTTCAATAGGTCTAGGTTATCCTCATTAGTCTTAGAAAAATATCCTAGGGTTAATTGATCAAGTTTCATGATCACTGGTTGAAGAATCAATCAATATAGACTTGCTGTGAACATGTGGTCGATCAGATAAGGTGGTCGATCAGACACCTTTCATTAACCGGTTGGGGTTATTGGCTTCTAATTGATTCTAGAGGCTTGCACCTCATTAAGGTCACTTCTATAGATAGTCGAAGATCTGTAACAATCACTAGTTATGATAGAATCCCATTCCTATGGTTTATATGCATGTATGGTCATCGACAGTAAATGTTGGTTATGCGACCATACGTGCTTATACTCTTGGGGATGCATTTTAACTGAACAATTCATTCTACAATGTTCATTACATCAGTCTTGAGGTGTGGGGTAGTCTCCTCAGTCCATAGTGACCGAACAGGAATAAAATAATAATATCATAACTTTCTGTGACTCAGGTAGTCGATCACAGATGAGTGGTCGATCAGGCCAATTTGGTCGACCGTCTCCACCAACCACCTAGTACCAATAACCTCAGACTGATCTTCATTCGATCTGTTCTCCTTGGCATGGGGTCTAGGGCATTCCCAGAGGGTCTCTAAGGGTCTGAGGTATAGTAAGGATTATTTCCTTACATCAATTCAATATTATAACTTCATATTATAATCCACATTCTTACCTTGACATCGGTTTATCAAAATTAAGCATTATTAAGCAAATCTGCAGCATTGGCCATTAATGGTCAAGGGAATCCAATTCCAATGTGATTAGAGGTTGGGTATTGCCTCTTGTGATCACCAAGAGTCATTCTAAGTAATAAAAGAATAAAGAATTTATTACCTTAACATTTAACTAACAATGCTGCAACAAGAAGCTTGAGGGAAGATCTTCAATGGTGGTTCTTCCTCTTCTTCTTCCTTTAGCCTTCTCTAGTTCTCTCTCTCTCTCTCTCTCTCTCTCCAAAACGTGCTCTAGAGCCTTTAAGATTCTCAATTTAGGTTTTGACAATTTTTAGAGAGGTTTTATTAGAGAATTAATCAAGAGGTGGAGTTAAAGTACAACTCCTACCTTGAGAGCTGTAGTATTAGTTAAAGAGTGATCAAGGAGGTTTAGGTGTTGCCATTTGGCACTCCAATAGGTTTAAAGATGGGTCCCACGTGGTTAGGGACGACCAAGGGTAACTAAACATTAGTTGGAACCAAGCCCACACGAGTAAACCATATTTCAGCCCAGTTTTGATGGGCCCACGTGGTTAGGGGACCAGGCATTAGTTGGACGCCCGTGGGTCAGCCCGGTTTTTTGATCGGGCGGTTGTCCGGGGTTGACTAGGCTCATTTCATCGACCACCATGGTCTACCGCATGGCCTTATCTAGTTTAGAATGGCCACGCGAGGGTTGGTTCGACCATCTAACTCAAAACTAATAATCCACACATGAAGTAAACTTGTCACACCCCAATTCTGCACCATTCAGAACAGTGTGATGAATCGTTAATAAACCAACGGTTCAACTAGGATCTCTAATAGGTTGTGTCCATTGAAAATAAAATCATACACATCCACAACCATAATCAGAATAAGTACACAATAGCGAAAGTCTTAATAATAAATGAATTGAGGAATCTAAATGTGATAGTCAATAATAAAATATTAAGTTATGTTGTATTAATCGAGATATAAGTAAATAAAATATCAAATTACATTTCCTTAATAATTCAAATAAAATCTAATTGAAAACGCATGCGTTGCACTCGCATGAAGAGTCATGCGTTTCCACGAAGTCTTCAGCTTCCATTGCAGCAACGTGCCCGTACACAGAAGTATTCATATAGTCTTCAATCGTGGTACCTGCATCATCAACTAAAAATATTCGACGTCGAAAGGGTGAGCACACATCACGGCTCAGTGAGCAAACAAAACAATGCAACAATCATATGCATGCATTCAATTCATATCTGTGGCCTGGTATATAAGTTTGCAATGTGCTATAGAAAGGTTCGGTGGCCGCCTCGCCTCTATGCACAGGGTGTGAAGGCCCGCCCAAAGGTTAACGTTTATTTTCGTCCCCATCCACCCTACCATGGAATAAAGATAGAGCTAAAGTACTGAGGCCCGGCCTATGACATTTCCCCTGATACTCTACCCATACCAACACGTAAGCCCCTGCTGGCGAGGGCTCGCAAACTGGGCTCGCAACTAACCAATCCTAATGTCAAACAATGTATCCAAGGCCTCACCCCAGCATCCCTCAATACGTCCATAGAGATAGGGCTAAGGCCCCCCGACAGAGTCAGAGACTACACGGTCCGAGACCACCTCCCCTCATACACTACGACGTAATAGTTCTGCTAAGGTAATGATGATACGACGATGTCAGTGGACAAGACTTGAGTTAGAGATAGAGCTAGAGTGCTGAGGCCCGGCCTATGAAACCCCCCCTGATACTCACTCGCATCAAGCCCACTAACCACACACATACATTTACATGCCTATTCCTATCATCATCATCATCATCATGTTATAAACAATAAATTTAAATATGCATGAACAGTAATAATAGAAATATTGGATGACATGTTAAATGCATATGACAAACATACACGCATAGAATCAATCATGGCATTGGACTCAAGAAATAAAAAAAAAAGAGTTTATTATTAACCAATTAGTTTAGGTCTTGTTCCCTCACCTTTGCTTGATTGTAGATCATCTTTCAAGCTTTAAGAATCAACTTAATATCACTATTATATCACTAGAAGGCCTAATCAAGTCGATAGAGTTTAATTAGAATTAATTCTAATTTTTAAATCTTGCTATTAACTGGGGGTAGCAGGACGGGTCGCAGGTAGGGTAGCAGTTTTCTGCGACCCCCTGTAGTAGGGTCGATGCCAAGGTCAGATGTTCCATCGACCCTGGGTGTGACCACCCCTTTCCTGGACTTCTCGAATACTGGGGGTCGATTCTCCATCGACCCCATGTGCGACCCCCCATGGGTTTAGTCGAGATTTTCATCCTACAGTCCATTCTTTCGTGTTTGGGTCCTAAGGCTTGCTTCTATAATCCATTCCATACATGTTCTATGGTTTAAAACTATAGTTTATTCACCTACATGGTTTTAATGATCTCCTCCATGATTTTCATTGAAACCTAACCATGGATGGATGATTTGAGTTTCTCCTAGATCATACCCTCTTCAGTATCTACTCTAAGGTCTTAAGAAACTCATGGAGATAGTATCCATACCTGAGAAATAGACTTGTTTCTCTGAAGCCTTTTCTTTGGTCTTCTTCTCCACTTTCCTTCTCTTCTCCTTCTCTTCTCATTCTCTTCTCTTTTTCTCAATCCAATTAGGGTTCTAAAAGGAGTGAAAGAGGCTTATGGACGTTCTATTTATAGAGTAGAAACTCCCAAAATAAGTCCCATTGAGATTAGGAAAGAATCCCATTGAAATTTGGAAAGTTTCCAAATCACGATTTCTATCGACAGACTGGGGGTCGATGAGGGGGTCGGAGGTCCCGTCGACCCCTGGTTCTAAGTTGTCTGATCCTCGGTTAGAAACTCAGGGTCTGACTTTTAATTGGGGGGTTCCGACCCTGCCTAGCTGGGTGTGCGACCCTCCCCCTTATTTTAGTTTTTTTGGGTCAGTTTAATACCTGGGATCGTTATCTCCTTCACGCACTTGGTCCATTTGGCTCGACCATGATGGGTAGACCTGGTTCAAGGTGGTAAGATTGGTTAGTTCGATACGGGTCTTACAAAACTGGTTTTAGATCTTACCTAGTGTCTAGTACACTCGGATGCTAGATCCACATCGGCAGGAGAACCTATAGTGAGAAAAAAAAATTCAAATTAGCCCGTATTTTTGGATGCGGGTCTTACATGGGTAGCAGAGTTAATCGACCCCATTAATAGAGTCTAGAAACATGATCTTTTTATTCAATTATTTCAGCAAGATGAAGTTGATGCAATTGAAAAAATTTACTTGAAGGCCTTTCCTGTTGCTGACAGATTGTGATAGAGCGGAACCTGAAATGGGAAGTTTACAGTCAAATCTGCCTATCAACTCTTATTTAATCAGGCTGAAGAGTTGATCTCTGCTCGTCCTTCCACCTCAAAATCCCACAAATGGAAAAGTGCGCCTAAATTCATTTGGAATAGGATATGGCATTGTAGGACCCTTCCAAAAATTAAATCCTTCATGTGGCATGCTTTGTGGAAGGTCTTGCTACTAATGAAGGATTATCTCAAAGACATATTCCTATTAATTTCTATTGTCGGCGTTGTAGCGAGGAGGAGAAGTCTATTGATCATTCTTTGTTCCATTGTTCTTTCACAAGGGCTGGTTGGTTTGGTTGCACTTTCTCATTTCGGGTGCCTAACACCAAGGACTTTGATATTTTTCAATGGCTTAGTCATTGGAACTCACTATTCAGTCATTCAAACATGAAGCTCACAACAATTTTGGTAAGGCTTCCTTTATATGCTGGTTTTTGTGGAGAGCTAGGAATGAGGTTCTTTCAACAACTCATTTTTGGTCTCCAATAGAGGTTATTTCTAGAGCTGAGCATGCATTCAATGAATTCATCAGCACTTTCCCATCACCTTCGGCCGACAAATCTTCTTTTGCTCATGCTGAACCAATTAGAGTTGTGTGGAGTCCTCCTAATGTCAAGTATATTAAAATTAACTCTGATTCCAGCTTTCTTTAGGAGTGTAATTTAGGAGGTGTGGGGTTTATTTTTAGAGATCATAAAGGAACGGCCATCCATGCTGTTCCTCTTCCTATTAGGGTTGCTTCGGCAACTGCTGGTGAAGCTTTGGCTATCAAACTGGCTCTTCCTTCAGCCTTGGAAGATGGTCTCACAAATATTATCATTGAATCCGATTGCTTGGATGTCATCAAAGGCCTCAACACCTCTTCCCCTGCCAATATGGCTATACAGCCGATCTTGGATGATATCCGTACCTTGGCTTCTTTCTATGAACAGTGTAGTTTTACTTTTATTTCTAGGGAAGTTAATGAGGTAGCTAATTCCCTTGCTAGGAAGGCAGTGAATTTACCCGGATTACTTTCATGGCCAATTCCCACACCTTGGCTCCAAGATGCTTGTTGTAAGGATGCCTTGACTTTATCCAGAGTTAATTTTCAATAAATCTTTCTGCTACCCGAAAAAAATGAAAATGAAAATAAAGTATTTCAAACCTTAAACGGGCTTCGACAAAAACTCCTGTCAGGGCTTTCTGTTTCCTTTTATTACATGTGAGGAGATCCAGTTGTCATATAGAAAGACATTTTAGTATATGGGTTTGACACCATCAACCAAGTAGTAGAGGGATTCATAGAGACGGAAATGAGATGATTCAAATGGACTAGAGTCATTCTAATGTCATGTTGTGAGGTAATTCTAGTAAAAGTGAATAAATGACCTACCTTTTGAGGTTGGATAGGAGTTTGGATCCTATCTTGTCGTTAAAGAGATATTTTGTGGTACAATGGTTGGATCATGACTGAAGAGACTGAGCGACATGAGGTCTTTTTCCAGGATGGAGATTATTGCCTCAACTAGACACTTATATGGGCTTTGTCACAACCTGTGAGGTCTTTGGTTCAAAGAGGGGAAAGGATCTAAAAGGAATTGCTTTAGCCTTCAATATGGCTAAGGTGATAGAGAAAAGGAATGTAGTGGTGGTTTTGGATTGTCAGCTCTATTTGGTTGTATGGGAAAATTTTTATGATCAATATTTAACATGATTTTATAAACTATTTAAATTTCTTATCATAGTTACCAATTTAGATGTTATTTTTTATTTTAACTTTCAAATGCAAGAGACTTGGATGTAAAGTAAAGTGAGAGTTAATACCAAAATGTGGAATGATTTGGAGTTCGTAGTCATGTACTATAATGATTTCAAAAATTTCTCTTTTTAGTTGGAAAATTTCACTTCCCCTCCCTTTAGTTTCCATTACAATACCTGAACAAGTAAAATTCAGATATATCCGCTGGATGAAACTGGTTTTTATTTTCGCTTCTAATCAAGACTCATTGTGCATTTGAATGACTTATAAGTTAAGGGGCAAGGGATCTACACATCGCCAACTTGTATAGGCATACCAAGCCAATAGCCGACAGTGAATATGCATCTGATGATATCTCAGTAAATTCTTATATAGGGTTTGTATTTTTATTAGAAGGAGAGGAAAAAGACTTATCAGACGCCCTTTGGAGTAAGTTAATTAAAGATGCGGGCTCCGATGGGAAGATATCGGACTCTTATACATTCTTTCTTGGGTAAATTACACAGACTCCCCCTCTACTGTTCTGAAATGAACAGAACTACCCTATTTTTTCAAAAATTACACAGAATACCCCTATAATGATGCTATCATACAATGTCACCCCTACCGTTAGTTTCAACTTAACGGCAGAGACTCACTTTTTTTTAAGACAAAAATACCCTTACAAAGGTCTATTATTTAGCCTTACTTCTTAAAAAACTGTATTCCTCTTTCTTCTCTTCACTTCCGTTTTCTTCTCAAGGTTTTCTTCTCCACGGTTCAGCGAGTTTCTTCTCCAGGTATGCCTTCCTCCATCTCTTCCTTCATCTTAAACCCTAGAATACTTCTATCGAACAATAATGCCCTTATTCAAGGTCTTCTCATAGGATTTCTTCTTCACGGCCTAACCCTGACAGCGATTTCTTGTCAAGGGTTTTCGTTAGCACCGCTTGACGTCTCAGCTACTTCTTCTCCAGGTATGCCTCCTAATTAATCTCAAACCCTATTCCTCTTTCTTCTCTTCACTTATATTTTCTTCTCAAGGGTTTTCTGCTCCACGGCTTGGCATCTTGGTGAGTTCTTCTTGAGGTATGCCATTTATTACTCTATTTCTTCCTTCATGGACAGCACAGTTCTTGTTTCAGACAATGTTTTAGACGAGAAGTGAGCTATGGTTGATGCCATGAGAAAGTAAAAGAATTAACTGGGCTATGGCCGATGCCATGGACAACACAGTTCTTCTTTAAGATGAAAGAGCAAAGTAAGCCCCAAATTAATTTTTCTTTTTCATACATACCTTGGTCGATCTCTTACTTGATGGCCAAATTATTAGACCTGAGGAGGCAAAGTAAGCCCCAAGTTAATTATTCTTCCATTAGATTTCTTTTTCATACATAACTTATGTTGTACAATGTTAGTCTTATCAAAATTGTTTATGGTACTTTGTTATTTGTGAGAGTAATCAATAGTTAGTCTTTATGTGCAGATGTCGTCTTCAAGTGTTAATCGCTGTGATAGCCCATATCTTTTTGTCAACCGCAAGTGTAGATGCGATAAACGAGCTACTGTCAAGATTTCTGAAAGTGAGCAAAACAAGAACTAACTATATTACTGCTGCCCAGACAATAGGTGTAGATATTTTGAATGGTGTTTACCAACTAATGATGCACCTACAAATTCTGATCGAACAAGGGGTTTGCCTGAGATTTATCTCGAAATCTTGTAGTTGAAGGATGATATACGCCATATGAAGACAAGATTGAAACGATTGGAAAAATTTGAAAAAATGGTGATGATGGCAGGACAGACAGTATTAGCTATGTTTGCTGTGTTTTTTTATTGTTTTAGTTGTAAAAGCTTTGTAAATGTTGCACTTTAAATGGTGTACAAATTTGATGTTTTTGGATCTTATCGATGCCTTTGGTAGATTTTTGTTGTTTGGCAATGAAAGAACTCTTTTTAATGTAAAGATAGTGAAAAATGAATGGTACATCACACTGTTCTACCATTGAAGACCTTGGCATTCCAGGCTTCTTACACTGTCAAAGAAGGGACATAACATCAAAGTATTGAGCAATTCATTTGTTAGAACATGAGGATATAACCTGCAGTATCATTGGGGTCCAGCCGAAGGAGGTTTTCAGCTGCAATCTCCCCAAACTTGACATTCCGATGGGTCCAACATCCACCCAATAAACTCTTCCAACTCATGGCATCTGAAACCAACCCTGAATGGCTACAAGCAGTGAAAACACTTATAAATGTAACAACATTGGGTTTTATACCCCTGCTTTGCATCATCTGAAAAAGTCTAAGTGATTATGAAGCTATGTTATTTCCATATACTCTAGTTCTGTTATATCTCTTTCTCTCCTTGCACTTCTGATGGAACCTGATCTCAACATGGTTACATTTCTTCTTCTAGTAGTGCAATCTTAGTATAAATCCAAAAGGAGAAGAGGGAGTGTGGAGGTCGATGGAAGCCAATGAATAGAGGTTCAACACCCCCCCCCTTCTCTCCCTCCTTCCCTCATTGATGGGACCACATCTCAACCTAAAACCCATATCCCAACAGTCATGGATATTAGTGAACTGCATTAACATCCAACCCCAGCCCCCAACCTAAGTCCACATTTAAAAGACCCTAATCATCAGATAAATCAATATCAACTTTGATACTAAACAAATGCCATTGTTCAATTTGTCTTGCCATGGCAATGAACATCTTATGGTTTATACTCCTCAGTTTGCGTAACTCAAGCTTCAACTAAATGGAATCGGCCAATTCCTATCGGCTTCCTCAAACCATGGAGTAACTGAAAGAGGTTCTTTTATGTAATTGTCAGCATTACCTTTGATGATTGTGAAAATATTAATGCTTGAGAGGTGCTTGAGAATATGCAAAGCATTGAGCATTTCCTTTATCTCCCTCAGTTTAATCATATGATGCAGAAAGATATCATTGATTCTTACTATATTAGCAATAAACTAAACATCCCAATAAAGCCTATTGACAGCTTTGAAGCTCAGAATTTGGGAAGCTCAGTAATAACTTTTATGAATCCATCTAATCATTATAAGAAAGAAAAGCAGAGCCTTGGTATAATGTCAGTGTTCTTTTCAGATCATTGAAACTTCCAAAACAAGTCTGTTTAATATGTTATTATTGAAGCTTGTGGCATTATCATCTGTCACTGCAAGTTGCCCATAAGAAATATACAGGCAATCTGGTATGGGGCCTGTGGGAAATGACAGTGGACAAATTTCTAGCACATGCTCATGAAGAAAACCAGAAATACCAGACAACATACAATGAAGGAAAAGAAAACCAGAAATACCAGACAACATACAAAAACCAACATGTTGACAACATGAAGGAAAAGTCCTAGGGATTCCTTCTGCGTTTCAATTCAATACTCACCATGCATATTGGTAGAAAAACCAACACCTTTCAAGTATTTGACAGATTAAAAACCAACATGTTGACAACCTATTTGTCAACCTCAAAACCCTCAAAACCTGTTTAGTTACAATAATATTTCACAGATTACTTAAATGTTGAAAAAAATTAGTCCCAGCACCCCCATCTCCTCCATCTCCTCCATCTCCACCTGCTCCAGCAGCTCCAGCAGCTCCAGCATCTCCACCAGTAACACTAGTTGAAGATGCACCAATAGCATCTCCACCTGCTCCAACAGCTCCAGCCATCCTAGCCCTTCTCTTAGCCAAATACTCTTTCATCTTCCTCGTTTTCTTTTCTTGCATAGTTTCCACTATTGATGCATTAGTACTTTGAGATCTTGTGGCCATTCGAGAGGTACTTACAGGAGCCTTCTGTTTCCTAGCCTAAATACATCAAAAAAATGAAGGGTACCTAAAAATGAATATTAATACCTTCTACATATTATTGAAATAGAAGAAAACAGATTTAAAAGCATACCTGTACGGGCCTCTTTTTCTTAACCGCAGCTAACTGGCAGGTTCTTCTATTATGTCCAACCTCCTTGCAAGTATCACACTTTACTGAAGTTGTCTTCCTCCTACATGATGCAGTTGGTTCCTCTCCAGGTTCTCTCCTCCTATTTTTGACAGGCCTACCAGGCAGTCTCTTCAAAGGAGGAGGTTGCAATACATTTGTTTCTTGTATATTAGAGGCCATAGAAATGTCTGGAAGTGCATGGACCATTTCTTGATGTGCTTCCAAGTATCTCTGAATTGAAAAAAACTCACTACAGTACTCTTCTAGGTTACCTCTTCTGTATTGGATTGCAGAGGCTGCATGCTTACAAGGCACCTCACTTGCTTCCCATAACATACAATTACAAGTCTTATGATTCAAGTTGACAATATACCTGAAGAACCCATCATAAACTTCATATTCTAAATTACCTGTTGCTAGGATCTGATAGTTCCTTGCCTTAGATGCAATTAAATCCAACCTATGCTTGATTCTTGGTGTCAAAACCCCAACATAGCCACATCCCTTTTCATACCTTCCTAGCATCTTTTTCGCCAATCTTCTTCTAAGCTGGTCAACCAATGTTAATATTGGTTTGTCTCTGTATGGGTTAATCCAATGGTTGAATGATTCAGTCATGTTGTTTGTAACATGGTCACTCTTACATCTGTGGTCAAATGCATGTTTAGACCACATTAACACAGGTGTTTTCATCAACCACTCATAACCATCATTGCTCAATTCCTTGAGTTCATTCATTGCCTCATTGAATCTGAACACATTGCAGGCTTTGGATGCTCTCCAAAAAAAGGATTTAAGTAAGACACCTGGAAACTTACCCCTGAAGTTTTGGTATAGATGCCTGCAACACACTCTCTGTGTTGCATATGGAAAGACTTCTGAAATAACATCTGAAAGTCCCTATATTGGAAAAGGAAAAGAAAGCATAATTAGTAATCTCAACAAAGGAATTACAAGAATGAATTGAAATGTACATAGGTTTGGACAGCACTTGCTAATACCTTCTGTCTATCTGACATTATTGTCAGTGGCTGTTGGTCTATATCTGTACCAAGGGCTGCATACAGATTGTATAAAAAAAAGCTCCAGCTATCTTTGCATTCACCTTCAACAATACCGAATGCTATTGGAAAAAGTCCATTATTTCCATCCAATGATACTGCAGCTAACAGAACCCCTTTATATAGTCCTTTCAAATGACAACCATCCAAGCCTATGAATGGTCTACAACCCTTTAAAAAACCCTTCTTAGATGCATCTAAACAGACAAATAACCTCTTAAAGGAGGGATTTGATGCTTTAGGATCAAGCATCTCATACTGTATTTTAGCAAGACAACCTGGATTATATTGTTTCAGCATCTCCAAATACCTAAGTAGTAATGCATATGACTTTGCATGGTCTCCCTCATTCTTTTCCCTTGCAAGCCTTTTTGCCCTATACAGCTGCATATCATGTGGTTTAACCTAATACTCCCTCTTCAAATACTCTGACATTGCTTTATCTGACATTTGTGGGTCGGCCTTGAGTAAAGGACCAAGCTTCTCAGCTATCCACCTAGAGTTTGCATTCTTGTTCGTAGGCTTTCTTTTGCAGGTATGGGTAGGGTTGTATGTTTTTATCATAAATGATACCCCATCTGCCACAAGAGATACATGAACTCTCCAAGGACAGCCTATAGCTACACAAATTGCAGTTACTCTTTTTTTTTTCATTTTTAAGTCTCAATATGTCAATACCTTTGTGAACTGCATAATCAGCTAAGACAGCCCGGAACATGTGAATATTCCCATATACCTTACCCTTCTCCAACATGAAACCTTTTTCTCTTTCTACTTCCCTTTCATCATCAGACTCCAACCCTTCAAATTCATCACTGCTCCAGTGTATCTCTTCTTCATCATTACTAGTAGCTTTCCCTTCTTCAACATTTACCTCCTCTGAATCCTCTTCAGTAGAGGTATCTTCCCAATCTTCTTCACCACTATCAGTCCACTCTGCATCATCTGTTGAGGACTGATTTCCACAACTTTCTTCAACTGTCTCAACAGCCTCCACAACTCTTGGTTCACTAATAGGTACCACCTGAACTTCATGAACATGAGTAGCCTCCTTATCTCTTGGTTCACTGACAAATCTTCTGGCAAGTGTTTTCTGAATCCTTCTCTTCCTAAAATTTTAGTCCACATTAACTCCCATCATATTGAATCTCCCTTTCCTATCCATGATTGTCTTTGAATATCCATTGATGGCATTAGGATATTCATAAAAAACATTCACATCATAGACATGCAAATGAAATTCTGATCCTTGTTGGTTAACTTGAAACATTTTTTGCACCTTCCCATCAGAATCAATTTCCATTTCCACATCGATATCCTCCATTACACATTTAACTTTGAAGGATATACTCTTTTCTTCGGGTATATGCCTCAAAACAGAGTTATATATGTCATAGATGACATCAATGTAGGAATACAAATCAGAATCCAGAACTTTAGGCTGCGAACGATTTTCATAATGATATACCACCTTGCAAACTGACATTTTGAATCTGCAAGGATTTAAATCACATCACATTGTAAATTTTAGTGAGTAAATTCTGAAAAGCAATAATAAAATATTTATATTTCTATCAAGTGGCTGATAATTTAAGCATGTACTAAGAAAAACAGAGAATAAGCTAAAGGAAAACACTGAATAGTATAGAAATTCATCATTCAATGTTGTACTATAGGTGGTGCAACCCTTGGCACCAGCAAATCCGTAAGTAATTCAACTCCTCTCTTAGTAAACACCAAATAGAATCATTTCTTTTGCATTACATTGGTTGCCATCCCTGAAGCAAGAACTGATATCATTTGCTATACTTTGTGCAAACAGTTGAGTCAGCAGGAGGATCTTATTGTTTGGATGAGAAACTGCAGCCCTTCCAACTTTTAGGAAGTTATATCGGAAGATAGATGTGGATCTCCAAGCAAATGACACTATACAAGTGACATTGTAGAACAACTACAACATTTACAGTTTTAGTGGAGAGAAGAAAATTGTATTTTCTACCACTAGCTGGCTTGGGGGAAAGAACAACTTTTTTTGGCATTGCATATCTCATAGTTGGTGGATTGTGCTTCTTTCTAGCCATGATCTTCACTGTTATATATCTGTTCAAGCCAAGGTACCAATCCTTTCTATGCAGAGAATACCTAATCCATTTATCACTGATGCTTGTGTTCTGTTTTCAGACGGCTTGGAGACCCTTCGTATTTGTCATGGAACAGTAATCCTGAAGGACACTAAAAAGGACTAAAAAGGACACTAAAATTTCTGGATTAAACAATGACAATACCAGTCCATTGACTTAATCCCCAAAATCCCCAGAAGGAAGCATCTTAAAAAATGGGGACGTCGTCTCTATTTAAAATAATTCATGGAGATTTTCCCACTGTAGGTTTTCAGTTGGGGCAGAATCCTTGATTCAGAGAATTCTGGATTCAAATCCTGAAACTAAGTATTTGAAGAACAGAACCTACCATTTCTGAGACTGGTGCCTAGCAAAATTTTCTCATAGATGTGATTCACTGAATTTCCTAGGGAAAATCTATAACAAGTTGAAATTTGAAACCCCCTCTATGGAGTCAAAAGATCACTAATTGTGATCACTAAAGTTGGGTAGGGTAGGAATCCAAGGATCAATCCAAATACCTGGAGAAGAATTTGTTGAGACGCCAAGCAGTGCTGAAGAAAACCCTGCGAAGAAGAAAACCTACGAGAAGACCTGGACTTCGAACTCGCCAAGCAGTGCTGAAGAAATACCCGGAGAGAAGACAGACCCTTCATTGAGAAGAACTTTTGGGCTTCTGGATTAATTCTGATGACCTTTGAATGAAAGAAGTAAATAATTTTAGTTTGGATTAGAGGAAAAATTCTGCAACAATCGAACAAAATCCATCAAGAATAAAAGGTTAAATACAATATAGGATGAATTTAACACATAAACAAAAATTTACCCAATTTGCGTACTGTTACGGTTGGAAATCGCCCGTCGATCCGCACTCTGAATGACCTGCAATCACAGAGATGAGACAAAGGAGTTGGGCGCCTAAGCCCCGAGTACACTCCGATGCCTAAGTTAGATTCCCAATGTAAACAGTCAAGAGATAGCAGAACGCTATCTCCAGTTTAGAGAGTGGGACGTTGAGAGAGTTTGAGTGATAATAGCTTGTAGCTTAGGGTTTACCTTGAGGGATGGCCTCTACTTATAGATTGTGAAGAAGGATGGAGGTACCAGGACTCAGGGGAGTAGACTGCCAATAGGATTACCACGTGTCGCTTTGTGGGACACTCATGTGGTAGACTCCGAGTAGGAGTCGGAGACCTTAGCCAAGGAAGCTAGGTCGGTCAGCTCTGGGACTGACACGTGTCAACGTATGAGTAATGGCCGACCGGAATAGTCGGTGTCGTATCAGACTGAGAGAAGGACTCCCCGGAGGCAGCATAATCACAATGGGACTCTGGCTTTCGACTGAGAACCGTAGCCGAGTAGGACTATAACTCTGAGCGCTACCCGAGAGGCCGGGCGCACGAGAGGCCGTATGCATGATAGGCTGAATACACGATACCGAGCGCGAGATACTCCGAGGGCTCAAGCTCCGAAGGCGCAACTTGACACGTGTAAGATTTTAAATGGAGGGGATTTTTTCCTTCTAACAGATACCCCTTGCGCTGTCGGATGCAATGAATTCGATAGTGCAATAAGTTTAAACCATTGAAAAAACCTGCGCCGTATGAGGCCGATTGCCAGATTGATGGCTGCATTGAATGACTCTGAGTGGGCTTTGCACCAACCGTCTGTAGGATTGATTGAGGCACGGGGCTCGAGGCATTAAACTCGGGTTCCGCAAACATGTTCGGCCGTCGATCTTTTGATTTGACGCAGATCGATTCTTGATCCGACGGCCACCAGGAGGCGGTGTGCCTCGAGAAGGAGCGCCATTAACTGTCGCTCGTCTTCTAGTCGGTCGAATGCATCGAATGGCTGAGACTGAAATGACACGGATCGACATATTGATCCGACGGCTACCAGGAGGCGGAGTGCCTCGAGAAGAAGTGCCATCATTGCGCATCACGTCAGGTTGTCACGTCCCGTCCGGCGCGGCAGACGATGACCAATGGTGCTAAAGCACGTGTCTGGAACCCGAAGAGAAGATTCACGGTCACAGGACCTATAAATACTCCACTATTACGTTCATTTAACCATTTGCTTCAGTTGCATCTGGAGTTCCATCAGAGCACTCGGAGTCTAGACGAACATCCCTGTTTTCGAGCTTTGCTTCTACAGTCGGAGTTCAATTTCTTTCAACCAGTAAGTCTCCTTACATTTCCTTTCTTGTTCTTTCATGCTTAGTAGCTTTTCCTCCAATAGCATTTCCTCTTCCTGTAGAGTGAGGGTGAGTGAGAAAATGGCCGTTTCCCGAACTTCTTCTTCTGAGGAATCATCCTCCTCCAGGGAAGGATGGTCCGCTGCCTCCAAGGCTTCCAATATGGTTTCAGAGGAGGAACTTGAGAAGAGTTCCTCTGAGGCCGAAGAGCGTGGTCACCCTGTGGGCCCCACGGCTCAACGGGCTTCTCGTCAGAGAGGCGACCGACCGTCAGTAACTGCAATCGGCACCGTCCCAGCATGGAAGGTGCCGAGTAAGATCAAAACCGAAGCGGCTTTGTTATCGGTCTGCCGGGCATACCAGCTCATAGAGCCAATGAAGAATGTCCGCGTTCGGATCCCAACCTCCGATGAGCGGGCCTGTACCGTGAACATGTCGGAGATTTGTGTGTATGAACATACCCTGAAGTCTGGGCTCCGGTTTCCCCTTCACCCATTAGTTGTAGAAATTCTTCAAGCCTACTGCATCGCCCCCTCCCAGCTTGCTCCGAACGGGTGGCGATGCATATTTGCCATCATCCTGTTCGTCCGCCGACTGGGTGAGACTCCGACCTTGAACTTGTTTTCGTCAGTCTTCTAGTTGGCCAGTCTGACCGAGGCCTGGGCTATGACTGGGTGGTACTTTTTCAGCCAGAGGGGCGGAAAGAAGCTCCCGGCTATCACCCAAAAGCCTTCCTCCATCCACAGGTGGAAGGATAAATTTTTCTTCGTGGGCCCTCCCGCGGATGGCCCGGCCCTCCATCTGTCGAATGTTTGGCTGGTGGTCGACGCCACGGGGTTCAACAAAGTCCCCTTCCTGACGGCGGAGGAGAGAAAAGCTCAACGCAAGATGATGGCCGCGAAGACTGTGCGCCTCTCCGACCTTGCGGATCCTGTGCAGTTGGCCGAGCATGGCCTCCTCGGTGAGTTTAATAATTTTAGGACTCAGACTATGTACTGCTGCTGTCTTGATGTTGTCGCTAACCATTTTCTCATTGTAGTGAACTTCAAAGACGATAAGATCATTGCCCGGATCCTGGCCAAGCGGACGGCCGAGGCAGCGAAGGGGGTTCAGTCGGCTGGCGGGCAGGAGGGCACACCTCCACGGAAAAAACCGAGGGTCACGACCGAGGCAAAGGGCAAGGGGCCCATGCCCGAGGAGCCACCGAAGAAGAATATAAAGTCGGCCGCGGAACTTCCGGCCGATATATATAAGACAAGGCCGGCCCCTAGGCTCGGCCGTCAAGAGGAGACAACAGCGGGGGCTGCGACGAAGGAAGTCCAGCCCCTTCAGGTGGTCGCCACGAAGGAAACCAAGGCCGATCAGGGCGCGGTGACGCCTGCGGCGAAGAGGGCTACCGAGAGGCCGAAGGTGGTTGATCTTGGCTACGGCTTCGACTTCAATCCATTTGGTGAAGTAATCAATGGCCACGATGACATATTTCCGTTGACAAGTGGCTTGGGGGAAGGGCCCCATGATGTCCATACCCCATATGGAAAAGGGGAGGGGACTTGTGATCGGCTGCAGTGGAGCGGCCGGAGCATGTTGCACGGGTGCATAAAACTGACACTTGTCGCACCTGCGGACAAGCTCGATGCAGTCGTCGTGCATTCTCGACCAATGGTAGCCTTGTCGGAGGATCTTTTGGAAAAGCGATCGTCCACCCTGGTGTTGGCCGCAGATACCCTCACGTACTTCTTTCATAACGCGCTTGGCCTCGTCTGGTCGCAGGCACCTTAGCAGCGGTAGGGTATAGGATCTCCTGTATAGTACATCATTGTGTATGGTGTATTTCCAGGACTTGGCTTGGATGCGGCGAGCATCTTTCCTGTCATTCGGAAGAGCGCCCGTCCGGAGGTATTGGTATATGTCATCATACCAGCTGGATACGACTTCAACGGGGGCGACGACTTCAACAGAGTTGCTGGCGTGGTCCAAGAATTCCACGTACACGGCAGAGTCCATCGTGAGGATGTCTTCCAGGGATAGCCTCGATAGTTCATCTGCTTCGGTGTTCTCCTCACGACCGACGTACTGTAGTTCGACGCTTTGGAAGGCCGCGAGGGCCGAGTTCACATTCTCGAGGTACTTCTGCATCTCGGGCTGCCTAGCCTCGTAGTCACCTTGTACTTGGCGGATGACCAACTGTGAGTCGCCTTGTATCAGCAGCCGACGGACGGCTAGGCTTTTGGCCAATCTGAGTTCGGCTAGTAAAGCTTCATACTCGGCCTCGTTGTTGGTTGCTCTGAATCCGAACCTGATAGCGGACCGTATTTTAAATCCTTTCGGACTTTTCAGAATCACCCCTGCCCCTGCTTGGTCATCCATGGAGGAGCCTTCCACGTTCAGGGTCCACGCGTCCTTGGCTGGCTCTGGGGCCTGCACAACTTGAGGTTCTGCAAAGTCTTCGTCTGGTAAGGTGCTTTCGACGATAAAGTCTGCCAAGGCTTGTGCTTTAAACTGGATGGCGCCAACCCACGGTCCCTCCGAGCGGCCGGTCCTCGGTCTGCATTTCGAATAAATTTCCATAGTATCCTCGTCTGATGAGGTCCCAATTTCTCCTTTGAGGTACTTGCATTCTTCTGTTTCATGGCCATAGTGGCGATGGAAGCGACAAAAACGGGAGCGATCCTTATTCCTCCCATCGCCGAGTGCTTTTGGCGGTGGTCGGAGATTTCGATCGTTCTTGATCACTTCGAGGATCTTCGTCATCGAGGTGTTCAGCGGAGTGTAATATTCGAATGTCTTGTATGGGTGCCGGTAGGTCTGATCTTTACCAGACTTCTGCTTCTTTGGGTCTCCCGAGCTCGGCGCTGGGTCGGCCGTCTCGGACCTTTTCTTATCTGCAGGCTTTGGATCGGCCTTCAGATTGTTCACTGTGTTATTTTCTGGGCCCTTGTCGTCTCGTCCGCGGAGGTGTACTTCTCGCATCTGGCGAGCAGGTCGTCCAAGTTCTTCGGTGGCTTTTTGGCAAGGGACCAACAAAGCTGACGGTCGGTGACGCCTGCCTGTAGGCTGGACATATGTACAGCGGGCTCGATGTCCTTGATTTCAAGCACCTCGGTATTGAAGCGCTTGATGAAGTCCCGTAGGGACTCGTCCTTCTGCTGTTTGACTGTTGACAGATGGTACGACGTCTTCTTGCGCACTCGGCTTGCTTGGAAGTGCGTCAAGAATTTGTTCGATAATTGTTCGAACGACGTAATGCTCTTCGGAGGGAGATTGTTGAACCACGTTCGAGCGGCTCCCCTGAGCGTTGAAGGAAACGCCCTGCAGATGAGGCTGTCACTCAGAGGGTAGAATAGCGTTGTAGAGACGAATGCGTCCAAATGCTGCTCGGGGTCGGTACTCTCGTGGTATGAATCCAAGACCGGCATCTTGAAGTTGTCAGGTCCTCATGATCTCGTCCGAGAGCGCCGTAATTGCTATATAGGCCGTTCTCGGTGGGGCTACCCTATTTTGCTCCACCTGCTGAAGCCGAGTGGTTATCTCCAATAAACGCCGCTCGACCTCGGACTGGGGCATGTTCGGAGGTTGAGCTTCAGTTCCTGGTGATACTTCATTGACTCTTTCCTTGCGGAGGGCGTCGAGGAGGGACCTCGCGCTTCTTACTGGGGGCGGCGCAGCTGGCGCCTGGTCTTGATGTGGCGATGCCGAGCGGTTGACCCGGTCGCACTTCGTCCAGGAGCTCGATCTCCTGCCTGGAAATTATTTGGCAAGGCGTTTGTAGGATCCGCCCTCGCCGATGGCGGATGAGCCGCTGGTGGAGCTTCCGGTGGCGGATTTGGTACCGGATGGGGATTCTCCCCTCCTGCTACCGAACTGCTCGCTCGCGCTCCTCTCAAGACTCTCGCTAGCTGCTCGATTTGCTATTTCAGCTCATCAAACTGCTGACGAGTGACGTATTGTGGAGGAGGCGGTGGTGGTGTTACCGTCGGCGTGTGTCTCGGAGCTGGCGTTGGCGCCGGCGGTGGTACTGGTGCTGGTTCCGATACTGGTGGGGGTTCCGGTACTGGGGCGGGTGCAGGCTCATGGTCTGCCCTCGTCGTGCTTTCGCTACTACCCACACGCATTGATGACTCAGAATGGGTGTGCGACACCCGTGCTCGGGTCCTTTTGTGAGCCATCGAAATCAGAATTCTCACGTGCTAATCTTCAAACTCAGTCAAAAGATGCCCCACGGTGGGCGCCAAACTGTTACGATTGTAAATCGCCTGTCGATCCGAGCTCTGAATGACCTGCAATCACAGAGATGAGACAAAGGAGTTGGGCGCCTAAGCCCCGAGTACACTCGGATGCCTAAGTTAGATTCCCAATGTAAACAGTCAAGAGATAGCAGAAAGCTATCTCCAGTTTATAGAGTGGGACGTTGAGAGAGTTTGAGTGATAATAGCTTGTAGCTTAGGGTTTACCTTGAGGGATGGCCTCTACTTATAGATTGTAAAGAAGCATGGAGGTACCAGGACTCAGGGGAGTAGACTGCCAATAGGATTACCACGTGTCGCTCTGTGGGACACTCATGTGGTAGACTCCGAGTAGGAGTCGGAGACCGTAGCCAAGGAAGCTAGGTTGGTCAGCTCTGGGATTGATACGTGTCATCGTGTGAGTAATGGCCAACTGAAATAGTCGGTGTTGTATCAGACTGAGAGAAGGACTCCCCGGAGGTAGCATAATCACAATGGGACTCTGGCTTCCGACTGAGAACCGTAGCTGAGTATGACTATAACTCCGAGCGCTACCCGAGAGGCCGGGCGCACGAGAGGCCGTATGCATGATAGGCCGAATACACGATACCGAGCGTGAGATACCCCGAGGGCTCAAGCTCCGAAGGCGCAACTTGACACGTGTAAGATTTTAAATGGAGGGGATTTTTCCTTCCTAACACATACTTTTGGGTATCTTCAGGTTGGAACAAGATGGGCAAAACCACAACCCTTTTGGCACATAAACCAGGATGGACCTCTCTTTCCTGATTCACATTGTCGGATTTTTCTTCAAACAAAGTTGGGGAAGAATGAAGATCGTGATACCTTAGAGATTTCAAAAACTAGAGCTTCATGATCGTGAACATCTGATGTAAATGAGCAACAATAACGTTGTAGAAGTGAAAGAGAAGAGACTGAAGTTTGATTCCTATGTGAGGATTACAGAGTCAGGACTATCCTCCCAAGCTTTGAAACCTGACTTCAATGGTTTCTTATCTTGAAACCCTAACCATGGCATTGTCTATAACTTCTCGTTAAACAATTCAGAGAAATGACTCTATCAGAGAAGTGGGGTTGAGATTCCTTTTAACGTGAAGAAATTTTGCTCCAATCCATATGATCTATTTATTTTTTAGTTTTTAAGTAAGTAGATAATTTTATTAACAAAAAACCCAAAGAGGGGGAGGACACTACAAGCAATCCCCACAACATGGGGGAGCCAACACCGAAGGCACGGGGCCAAAAAAAAGACAACCAAAAACAGGGCCCACAAATTGGAATCCTTAAGGGGATCCGACCAACTCACAAAAGACTAATGAACATCAATATGCCAATTGGCAATCAAAAACAAAGAAAAACAACTATAGGAATACTGTATCAGCATTATGGAAGAATTTCCAAGGGTCCATTAGGGACTCTTCCAAAGCCTCTCAGGATTCCACCACCCTAGCAACATAGGTCTGATCATCTTTGGGGATCCATTCTCTATTATTTTCCAGCTTTCTTTTATTTGGAGCGTCTTCTTCTTTCTCTTCTGCATCTTCTTCATCTTCTTTTTGGTCCTCAGTACATCCGGCAAAGGCTGTATCACACTCGAAGTTGCAAAGTTAGAGGAATATTTTGGGCCCGGAGACCCAATAGGTGGGGCCATCATTGCTTCCAAATCAGCAGAGGAGGTCGAATGGAACTTCTTCTGGTTAGTAGGGATCAATTCCCTAGGAGGCAGGGGGTGAGTTCGAATCCAAGAAGGAAGAGAGGTAGGGGTCGATGAAATTTGTCCATTCGAAGAAATTACGGATTTTTGAGAAGAAAGACGAGTTGGGAAGGGAGTGTGACCAGCAGAAGAAAGCCGAGGGCCAGGCGAGTTCTGGCCAGGAGAAGGAGTGGATGGAGAGGGACCAGGCTTGGTGGAGGGGGCTAAGAGTTTGGTTTTTGATAAATGGGCCAGGGAATCCCGAGGGCTGTTCAGATAAGGACTGAAATCAGAGAGCAATACGGTTTGAGATTCAGAAGGCGCCACGTCAACACAAGGGAGGCGGGAGGAATAATCCAACGGCTCAAGGTCAAGAGAGGGGACAAAAATCGATGAGTCAAAGTTTGAATCAGGCTGGCACTCAAAAGAGTCCAGTAGACCAATGGGGTTATGAGCCAGAATGGGAAAAAGGGAGGGGAACCAGACAAATTTGAAAAAGAGAGCTTAGAGTGGCAAGGGTCAACTCTATCCGGCTTGGGATTAGGAGCAAAAGCAGTAGACAGGGAATGGGGGATTCGGCTCCTCTTCAACTTGAGACTTTCTAGTGATCATACGATCGTCATCACGTGGCAACTTTAAAAATCAATGATCCTTCGAAGAGTGGAGTAAAGAAACTTGATGAGAGGTTTTTGTATGGAAAAAATACAAAAAATTAGGGAAGAGAAAGGAGAAGACGCTGCATCTCCAAGTTTCTTCTTCTCTTCAACCCTTTTTCTCTCTTGCTTCTCTGCAACTACTCTTGATCCACCGCTGAAACTACTTGACGTAATCTTCTCTTCAACCCTTTTTCTCTCTTGCTTCTCTACAACTCTTGATCCACCGCTGAAACTACTTGAGGGAATCCATCGTCCTTCTTCTTCTTTGCAACCT
Source organism: Protea cynaroides (assembly GCA_028583415.1). NCBI lineage: Eukaryota > Viridiplantae > Streptophyta > Magnoliopsida > Proteales > Proteaceae > Protea > Protea cynaroides. Next base: position 81,682,135 of record CM053266.1, read on the forward strand.
CTTCTTCCCAAACTCAAATTCTAGGGGCTGCTAGTATCACCCAACAGGACAGGAAATAATAGAAGAAGAAAAAGCGAAACCCCTTTCGTTCCCACCTCTTTTCTGCATTTCCCCCCTTCTTTTAAGTTGGCAGTCAAAGCAGAGAACCGACTTCGTCTCTCTTTGCTCAACAAGGAAAATTTAATCAAATGAGATAACGAAAGACCAGCATTATCATCTCTAATCTCTTTCTCATCACAAGTTATCACTCATTAGTGGGCCAATGGAATGATACAATTCAGATTTTTCCACTTTGCAGCTTTTGAAAAAAAAATTTCTTGTTTCTTAAAAAAAACAAAAAACAAAAATTCTTCCATACAAATGTTCTCATGTTCTCATTGTTCTGTTCGTCTATATACCAATATTCTGAACCTGAATTTCTGTATCTTCCTTTGAAGAAGATAGAATTTCAAAGTACAAAAGAAGAATCTCAAAAAAAAAAAAAAAAAAAAAAAAAAATAGTGCCACTAAAATTGTCAGAATTGGCAATGGAATCAATGGGCCACTGGAAGCTTGAGCAGCATCTGTGCCTTGCGTTTGGCACCCTCTGTGCAATCACTCGCACCAGCAACAACAGCTGCGTCACAACCAGGCCACCACCGCATCTCTCTCTGCATCTGTTTAGACGTCGAGACTTTCAGCCTTAAAGAATCTATGGATCAAGAGTTGCATAGAGGAATGAGAGAAAAATAAGGTTGGAGAGGAGAAATTCGGAGATAGTCTTTTCGTTTCTCTTTCTCACTTTTTTTGTTTTTCCCATATAACTTCTCTCACCAAGTTTCTTTGTTCCACCTTGTGTAGGACCATTGACTTTTAAAGTTGCCACGTGGTGACGATCGCATGATCACTGGCAAGTCTCAGACGAGCCAAATCCGGGAATGGGGGATTGACACGTGACTGTCAACCTGACTCGAGACAGACAGGGGTAGATGAGAAGGGGCATGGGTCGGGTCAGATTCAAGGATTTTTGGATCTGCTCCAACATCCGTCATCTTCCTGACCCGGGAAGGCTTCCTCCCTGATAGGTTACGAACTGGAATTTTCTGCCATTTCTAGTTATTCCACAACTCCCCAGCAATCAAACTCGTAACTCCTCCATTTTTCCTTGCATTCCCCACATTCTCCGTACCTTCTACTGATCCAGGAAGCTTTTCTTCATTTTGATTTTTGGCTACAACTTCATCAGAAGCCTTCAACGATTCAGCTTTACTGGGGTTCACCAAACAGGCATCGGGGGGGGTGACCAAAGACATCACAGGTGAGGCAATGGGGATGTTTCCAATCGTACCTCACCGGTTGCAGGAACTGATTTCCGACATCATCTTCTACAGTAATTGAGTCTAGGAGAGGAGATTCTCCAGAAAACTCAACGCACACTCTGGCAAACATCCATCTACTCTTCATGGCAGTGGTGCTGTCCGTGTACAAGGGGTTACCTAGGCATGAACACACTGCACTAAGGGATTCCTCTCCCCACAAGTGGAGAGGCAAACCTGGGAATGATACCCACAACGACACTTTCTTGAACCCTATCACACCACCTGAGTGCAAGTTTCTTTCCCATTACCGGAGAAACAGGGGTTGTCTGCCAACGTAATACGTTCCATGTTCTAAAATATTGTCTCTATCCGATTATTCAGAAAACCGAAAAGCAAATCCACCATGGATCAGCTGCAGAACCTCCAGCGAACCAAAAAGTTGCCATTGTTTCAGCATGGCTGCTCTCACGAAGGAAAAAGAAGGCCTCTTCCCTAGGAAGAAACCCACAAGGGTATTATCCAAAATTTTCAGCTCGCCTGCAACAACTGATGTAGAGCAAACTCCAATAACCTGTTCTTCCCGGATAATGGGGGGGATGAAACTTTCTCTTATGGCTGGGCTCTGGATGCGGGGGTTTTGACCAAGGGTTTGGATTAGTAATGGAGGCTCGATGTAGGCTTGGTTCACCAAACAGGCATCGGGGGAGAGGAAAAAGTCTAGTTGTCACCCAGGGAAAAATCCTATGTCACCGGCAGAGCTTCTCTCTCCTCCCATCTTCTTCTTCTTTCCTCCCAACTTCTTTGTTTCCAATCCATGTGATCTTATACCGCCCTTCATTAACTCCTTCGGTCTTCATCTTCTCTCTCCCTTTTTATTGAGATCTGATCGTTACTCTAAGGGGATAGCTCAGTTGGTAAAGACCAACACCTCAGAACTAAGAAGTCATGAGTTAAAATCTCTTTGAAGCTTACCTAAAAAAAAAAAAAAGAGAGAAGAAAGAAAGAGATTTGATCGTTTGCATGCTAAAAGTCATTGCATAGTGATTCAATGCTTGAGATTTCGTTTGAATCGTTAGATTATGTCATCGCCACATGTTGATTTGAGCATCGGCTTGCATTCCTCATTTCATACCTCAATTTTAATGGATCTGGACTTGGTAATTCTTATCATTTCATATGTCCATTCAAATAATTTGGAGGATAATAACAGCCATTGATAGTGATATAAAGGTAAATTACTTTCAAAAAGTTTATGAAAAATTAATTTTACATTGGTTTACAAAACTTTGAGAATAGGACAAAGGATAATTACAAGAAAGTGTCATGTTCTAAAGACATATACAGGTACATTCAGACAGTCCCTTCTTTTATTATCTAAAATTTACAAAAAAAATCCATTTTACCTTTGACTTACAAAACTTATGTGAATAAGCCAATGAGTAATTAAAATAGGTGACATGTTAAAGACACCTATGCCAGTATCATTCACACTCCCTTATATTATCTCTTTAGTCCGTTTTATTATTCAATTATATACATGTTTTCTATCTAATGGACAATGAAGACACTTCTTGATATCTCACGATGCTTAACAAATAAAAAGTAAAAATAAAAATAAAAACTTAATTACAATAATGTCTCTTATTTCCAAAACAGTCAACGTTAATTGTTGTCCTTAGATTCTTATTATGCATCACTGCAAATAGATTCATGAATACCACCATCCTCAATGAAAGAAATTTAAGTTTTGTGTCATATACTTGATGCTTTTTTCCATATACAAAGAGCAAGGGTTCCGGAGTTGGGACATAGTGTTTCATGGCATTCTCAATTTTTGGAAACATTGGTCTTACCATGTTCACAGACAAGGCTACCTATTCTTTGCTATTTCTATTTCATTTGTGGTTCTAACTACCACAGAAACTACAAAGACTGCATTAGTTTCCCTACATGATACTGTGACTCATCACGCTGAATCAAAATTGTAAGATCAAGCATGTGATTATTGGATTTTTTTTGGGCTAGAAAATCAAGTAATATTATTAAAAAAAAAAATACATAGCACCCTAATAGGATGTTAAACCTCCACCTTTGGCATTGCCATTAGCAGAGGCCATCTCGGGTGAGATCGAATGGAGAACTAAGAAAACATATACCGAGGCCTATGGGAAGCATCCCATACAACCTTAGAAGCCACAAATGGAGGGCATGAGTTCCAATTTTGAGAACACCTTGACTTTGTGGTTATTTTTGCCAATTTATTAGCAACAGTATTTATTTCACGAAAGCATTGAGTAAATCAGACCTTACAAACCACCAGGTCAGATTGAAAAGCAATCCATTCCTGCAAGAGAGGCCATGGAATACCACCTTTCTGTAATTAGTTAAGATGACCCAGATCGCTGTCTTGAAATTCAGTGACTCAACTCTGAAATCGACTTGGTTTCTCAGCCAAATGACTTGGTGTGGAGGATTTGACTTGTCGGGATGACTGATCCACTGATATCCATAGAATCTCAAATGAATTGAAGTTTCTGATAAAGCCAAATTTTTTTTTTCTTGGGTGTTGTAAAAATTAATGTCGTACCTTATTTGAGAAATAACTTGTTCCGATGATGAAAACTGCACTGTCACACCCCAATTCCACACTGTTCAGAATGGTGTGATGAACCGCCAAATAACCAAAGGTTCAACCAGGATCTCTAATAGGCTATCCCCGTGTTATTCAAACTTTACACGCATCCACAATCATAATCAGAGTAATACACAATAGCGGAAAATTTATAAATAATATGAACTGAGAACTAGAATGATACCCATAAATAATATCAAATTATTCTGTTTAACTAAGACATAAATATTTAAATACCAAATACATGTCTTATAAATCCAATGAAGAAACCTACAAAAAATATCTAATCGAATACACACGAAGTTGCACTCGCAAGAGGAGTCGTGTGTATCGTCTTCGACTCCAACTTCCATAGCTGCTACAGTTCCATACGCCGACAGTTCATATAATCTTCAACTGTATAACCTGCATCATCAACTAAAAATATTCGACGTCGAGGGTGAGCACACAACACGGCTCGGTGAGTAGCCAAAACAATGCAACAATACATATGCATGCAAAAAGTCAATTCATATCTTTGGTCTTGGTTTATAGTTTGCAATGTGCAATAGAAAGGTTGGGTGATCAAAGGTTAACGGTTATTGATACCGCCTCTATACACAGGGTGTGGAAGCCCGCCCGAAGGTTAACGGTTATCGTCGTCCCTATCCACCCTACCATAACATTATACAACAAAGGTTAACGATTATTGCTATATAATGCTATACCAACACGTAAGCCCCCGTTAGCGAGGGCTTGCAAACCGGGCTCGCTACTAACCAATCCTAATGCCAAACAGTGTATCCAAGGCCTCACCCCAAAGATCCCTCGGAGCATCAATAGAGATAGAGCTAAGGCCCCCGGTACGGTCGGAGACTACAAGGACCGAGATCACCTCCCCCGATACTCTACGACATAATAGTTCCGCTAAGGTAATGGCGATACGACGATGCCAATGCACAAGACTTGAGTTAGAGATAGAGCTAAAGTGCTGAGATCCGCCAAAGGTTAACGTTTATTGACGTTCTCATCACACCTCCCCTGATACTCGCTCGCATCAAGCACATCAACCACACACATACAAGCACATGCCTATTCCTATCATCATCATCATCATCATGTTATAAACAATAAAGTAAATATGCATGAACAAGTAATAGAAATATTGGATGGCATACTGTATGCATATTACAAACATATTCGCATAGAATCAAACATGGCATAGGACTCAAGAAATATAACACAGTTTATTATTAACCAATTTAGTTTGGGGTTAAGGTTCCTCACCTTGGCTTGCTAAAAGATATTTTTTCCAAGTTTTAGAATCACCTTTATAATGTTATTATATCGCTAGCAAACCTAACAAAGTCGATAGAATTTAATTAGAATTAATTCAGAATTTAAAAACCATTCTGTCAACTGAGGGTCGATGCTAGGGTCGATGCTAGGGTCGATGGGTCTATCGACCCTCCCTCCATTCCTCGAACTTCCCGAATGCCGAGGGTCGATGGTCGAAACACCTAGGGTCGGATGGTCTATCGACCCTCGGTGCGACCCTTGGTGCACTCTGGTCCAATTTCCACTTTTAATCCATTCTTCGTGTTTGGGGTCCTATGGCTTGCTTCCTACATTCATTCAACAGTCATTCCATGGTCTAGAACCATCTAAATAGTTTTCGTGCATCCTCCTATGATTTTCCATGAAAGCCTAACCATGGATGGATGGTTTGAGTTTCTCCGAAATCCTACACTCAACCATATCTAACCTAAGGTCTGTGGAAACTCATGGAATTAGTATCCATACCTGAGAAGATTACTTTTCTCTGCAATTTCTTCCCCTTTTTGCTAAGCCTTCTTCCTAGCCTTCTTTCTTCCTCTTTTCTTTCTTCTCTCTTTCTCTCAATTCAATTAGGGTTGTGAAAGGAGTGAAAGTGGCTTAGGAACGTCCTTTAAATAGGCTAGGAATGTCCTATAATAATCCCATTGAGATTTGGAAAGAAACCCAACCGAAAATTAGGAAATTTCCTAATTTCAGTTTTCGTCATAAACCGAGGGTCGATGATCCCGTCGACCCTAGGGTCTTAAGCTGTCCGACCCTCCCTTAAAACCGAGGGTCCGACTTCTGTTTTGGGAGGTCCGACCCGCTTCACCTGGGTGTGCGACCCTCCCCTAGAATTAAGTGTTTTTGGATCGATTTCGTACCTGGGATCTCGATCTCCTTCATGCCCTTGGTCCATTTGACTCGACCATGATGGGTAAACCTGGTTCAAGATGGTAAGACCGGGTTAAATTGACACGGGTCTCCAACAAATAAAGAGTTTGAAGCTAAATCGTATCACAAGCGATACTGTCCTAAAGATAAAATTTTCCCCCAATGGTGCAATTGGGTTTTGACGCAAATATGGCTTCAAGATAAAGTAGCTTCTTGGCTTTCCGTATTAAACTTGCACTGGTCTAATACGCCCCTTCGAGTACTTCGGAGTGGTACTAAGGCAAATGCAGATGTCGATGATGGAAAAAAGTGATTTATATGATAAATTAAAATAAAAATCGACAGGGGGACAACATATAGTATTGGTTATCAGAGAGAGAGAGAGAGAGAGAGAGAGAGAGAGAATATTAGTTTCATAAAAAATTCGAACCCAATGGAGGGCTTCTACTACCCTATTTATAGAGTAGGACATGCCCTTTCTAAACATCCTTAGATGTAGGTGTGTCCTTTCATTCCAATGCCTTAGATCGTTAGATCCTGATCTGATGGTTTAGATTACACCCCTTACCAAAGGATCTGTCCTATTGAACAGATGCACTTCTAAGATCTAATGGTTTGAATTATTTGAATCTAATCTGACCGTTGAGATCGCACCTTTTCCCAAAGGATCTGTTCCATTGAATGGATGTGTCCTAACGATCTTAACAGCTTGAATTGATTAATCCTAATCCAAGCGTTCAGATTAAATCCCTTTGGTAAGAGTGTGTCCCTATATCTATTTAGTAATGAATCCGGTTTGGTTTGGGTCATGGAATGAACCGCATCCGACCCAACATAAACCAAAAGGTAACCCAACTCTAAAAAATATATGTTGAGTTGACCTGCATCGCTCCACGACACAATGGCCGGCTCGGCACTGCACGCGTGTGTGTGAAAAGCAACCTAGAACCGACCCGTACACAAAGGAGGAGGGAGACTTCCCTCCAAATTACCCTATCCTTTATATTTCCCAAAACTATATATAAGGTATCCTACAACCTCTTTCATTTCCCATGTGGGACTAAGAAAAGAGACCAACCATATTTGTATCAATTTGAGACCTTGAGATCCAACTTCACTAGCTCCACCTCAATACCTTTTCAAACCACATATTATAAGAAGAAAAAACCAAAATAGCTTTATTTTGAAACTTTATTTTTTACTATAAAAATAATAATACAAAAAAATATAATTAAAGTACAACATTGGGCCTATCACTTAGCGAGATTTGAGGATGTTCCTCTCTTTCTAAAGTGATCATCTCCCGCAACATGCAACATGAAGATCAATGGGAATTTAAATGGGAAGCCCGACAACCCGACACGATCTCTATTTTTCAAAGTTGTGTGTGTGTGTGTTTGTTTTTTTTTTTGGGGAGGGGGAAGTAAAATAATGTTCACTTTTAAGCTCATTTATGCTTGACTTTGATCACTCTGTAATCAGTTCCCCGCTAATTAATTAGTAAAATAAATAGTCTGTCAGCTTATGTTTGCTACAAATTGTTGAAAAGTCTTTTGTTTTGTTTTTTTTTTTATATTTTATTTGGTTTTTGAATTTTCAACCAGGGGATCTACCTAAAAAGAAGCATGGGATCTTGTTCCCTGTCTTGAAAGCCCAGTTTTATTATATCAATAATCAAATGCGTCCACCTGATGCATCTCCTTCAGATTTTCTTATTGAACCGACGATCCCAACTTAAACAAACCCAGACCTTAACATCACAACTATCCATCCCCATCAAAAAACCCCAAAAGAAAAAAAAAAAAATTATCTGCATGTACTTATAATATTTTTTAGATTTCATCATCGTTCATATTGAATAGATCCCATACTCTATAGGTGGATCACACATCACATCTACAGTAATAGAATCCCATAAAAAGTAACACTACATGCATATGATCCATCTCTCAAAAAAAAAAAAAAAAAAACAACAAATAAAGGCTCATGAAAGGAAACTTCCATATATATATATATATATATATATATATATATATAAAATGGTATCTGTGAGTTCTAAATTCCCAAGAAGAGAAGTATTACTCGCTAGCAGAAGAGGAGAACCTATCAATATTCACCTAAAAAAGAAAAAGAGAAAATGGCTTCCAGGTTTCTCCTAGCTTGCTTCATCTTAGCCAATTCTTTCCTTGTATTTCTAACCATGGCAGCCAACGCACCAGCACCAAGCCCATTAAACAGTGGAGAGACCACCATGGCTGGAGCCCAAGCACCTGCAAGTTATGATCAGGAGCTTAAGATTGATGTGGAAGAAGCTGCGGGACTGGATTCAACTCATCAAAAGGGAGGAGAGCACGTTTCTATGAACCAGCAAGGTTTGAATGAGACGGGAGATCAAGAACCAAAGCTTACTGAAGGATCGGCGAGCCAGGCAAACCGGAGATTAGGGAAGCATCATTGGACTGACAAGTCGAAGTCGATTACAGGTGGTGGAGTGATCCTGGGTGGGTTCGCAACCACCTTTCTGGTATCGGTTTTCTGTTATATCAGAGCCACCAAGAGAAGATACTTAGACAAGACGACGCCATTATAAGCCTCCAATTTGTTCGTGTTCACTGGTGTCAATTTGCTCCATTCCATCTCTAGTCAACTCGTTATCAAGTTGTGTATAATTGGACAGAGTGATCAATGCATAAATGCAACCCGGGAACTCGTCCCGATAATTACTTTTCCCTATTTACTTTGTAAGGTTTTCATTTCAGAAAGTTCCAACTACTAGGGGAGGGTCTGTCAGGTGCATAAGGGGAGTGTAAGCTGTTGTGGGTAGATGTGGGTCTAAACTCCAACATGTTAAGTTTCAATCAAAATGGAGTTGACCTAATGTTAAATTTTAGGATTCATAAAAGTAATAAATTTAAGAAAAAAATTTCATCAACACCCCATAAAGGGTTGCTAATATCATTTACATCTACAAGATTTTAAAAACATCACCTAGGTCCACTTAACTAACGGAAATCAGTAAAATTGTTCAAATATAATTTTACCCCTTATATTATAAATTGAAAACTTAAAAAAATTATATTGATTTACTAATTTGATCTTCAAATCAAACTTATATTTTTTTTCTATCTTTCTTTTTCCTTTTCACTCTCACCCAAGCCCTAACTTGAATCTCCTTCTTTTGTTTGTGATGATGGCTTCATAACTTCTTTTTCCTTTCCTTGTGTTGGGTTAATTGCTGGATAAAAGCTGGGTTCTTTATTGCTCTTGCGAAGATAGTCATCATCTGTTGCTGCTTCATCTCCGCTCCTTGTAGTCTTTCCTCCATGACTCGAAGGTGAACACGGATATCTTGCTGCTGCTGTCTGAGCTTCAAGATTTCCATCTTGAATACCTCCTTATCACGTCTCAGCTAGTCAACTTCTGCATCTAATCCTAATCCTTCCATTTCGAGGCAAGGGCCCAAATCTTGCTGCTAAGAGATAGGTTGAGAGGAGGCCTTCTTCCTCTTGACGTTCTTCAACAGATGCTTCTGATCTCTTAAAAATCATTCGTTGGCAAACTCCCACTTGTCTGGATCTACCTTTCTAAAACCTTGCAGAAGTTAAATTGAATATCAAACAACTCATGAAATCAATAAGAAAACAGAAGAAAATGAGAATTAGCTAAGATATCTTAAGTAAAAAAATCAATTTTTTTTTGTTAAAGATTGTTTACTCTAGGCAATTCATGAACTTACCCTAAAAAAAAAAAAAAAGGGGGGGGGGGGGAAAGGAAAAGAAAAGAAAACCAATTCATGACTAAGAAAAGTATAAGAAAATTACATAGGTGTTGCAGCAAGATTTTCTACAAGAGCATCACTTTCCGGCAAGTAAACTTAAATCCAGATTGAATCCCAAGCGAAAAACACTAAAATACTTTTGTCTTGCCGTACATTTCCACCATTAAAGCTTTGTTTCAATGACAATCAACAAATTGACTGGTATAAAACCCAAAACAGGGACATTTTGTGGGTTCTTGGAGTTTCTCTAGAAACCCAGAAAAAGATCATGAACCCAACAAAAATGGCTGAAAACCAGAAACTTATCCTCAGCGTGTAGGTTCTTGGTTCGGTTTGACCAATTGAGATGGGAAGAGAATGAGAAGTTTTTCTCATCAAGGATTATCATGTCTATGTCCTAATCTTTCTCTGATTGCTCCTTTGATCTACTCTGCGGCGAGAATGCCGGCATATTGGATGGAGACTCTCCGAAATACTCTTCTCCAAAACTGGACTTGTTGTCTAGAGGCAGTCATATCGAATTTTGCAGCTCAATGATCTATAGAGAAAGAAAAAGTACATGATTGGGGCTGAAGGTCCCAGAGAAATGGTATACAAAAGGAAATAGAGAAAAGGCAAAAACACAGAAAATAGTTTTTGTAAAATCCTTCATTGGTTCATCTATTCCCCTAATCTTTAGCAGCTTCTCGATTTCTCCATAAAGTGAGCCCCCCTGCTTTGGCTCCCCAAAAAAATTCTTGGGAATCGGAAAAGCTTTTACGTTGCTGTTGCGACTTCCATGGTGAAGCAGGCAAGCCTCTACCATGAAAATTTTCATTTAATCAATTAATTTGAAGTAATGAAGAATTATGGTTTCATGGAGGTAAATTTTCAAGCAACCATTCAAGAAAGACAAATCGAATAGGCGGACAGGGAGGAAGAAGACCTACACCGTCGCCGGCGAAGAAGAAGAGGTTAGATATTCTGGGGGTAGAGTAAAAATTGAATAAAGGGTCTAATGGTTTTTTAACCAAGCTAAAAGGATAGTATCATCCATCAAAATTATGATTGCAGTTGACAACAACATCTAACGGGAATCTTGTGACGGAGTGGACTTCTTTAATTAGTACAGCAAAGTTTTTGGGTGGTAGGTGATGTTTTTGCAATCTTGTGGGTGTAGATGATGTTAGCAATCCTTGATGGGGTATAGATGAATTTTTTTCTAAATTTAATAATAAAAGAAAAGCGTGCATCAAAATTTATAACTGAATATTTTTACCCTTTCTTACAATGATGTGATATTACAATGAAATGTCTAGCATTTCATAATTGTAGGGAGAGCGACAGAGAATAGATTTCAGAGTCACCAATCTCAAGATTATGAAGACTTTGCATAATAGTCTTTAATGATAATAAGATGGCAAACAGCTAAGGAAGCTCACACAATCGACACTTCCTCAGTCTACAAAAACGTTTTTCACGTTCTTCTGGTCCGCGGTGTTAAAATAGAATTGATAGGGTTCCATCACATACCCTATCCCACATACAGATACCTAGAATACAAAGAGATAATTTAAATAGTTAGACTGATCCATACCTATTGTAGACGATTGATTTTCGATTGTTACTTAAAGTAAACCTTGAGTAGAGTCTTCCACAACCTTCTACTGGATCTTCTTTCTCCTCTGCTATGGGTGCTAATGGAGAGATCTCAACAATGGCTGCGGGGACCCATTACTCCTGTATTTATAATACTATCACTTACTCTAATTCATTCCCACAAAGAATAGGGAAAGTTCTATCTTTGGAAATTGACAATCCAAGGCATAGACCTGCCTACCAAATAATGTTAGACTCCCACTAGTAGATTAGGCAGGTAAATAATATTGGCCAATAAGATTTGGTAATAAATCTTACAATCTCCCACTTGGGCTATATTAATTTACAAAATTATCATCAACCAGTGTGGCCATGGAATCCAATTATTCAAATGAAGAATAAATTTCAGCTACCCCCCATAATAGTTTTGAAACATCACCTACCCCCACACTTTTCAAAAAACATCAGCTACCACCTAAACTTTTACCACCGTTAATCAAATAGATCCACTCGGTTTAACCAATTCCGTTAGACAATTTTACCCTTTATGTTATTAATTTGAAAATTTTAAAAACTAATAAAATTACTAATATAACCCTTCTTTCTTCTTCTTTTGACTTGCAGAAGAAAGAAACTTACAGAATGGTCGGTGAAAAATCTGCAACTCTAATGCCTCCGCCTCTCCAAATCGACTTCCTTCCAACGAAAATGAAGGTTGTCGCTTGAGGTTGAGCAGGAAGATGAGCAAGAATATTCTGGTTAAATTGTATCCTAATCGGTTGGATCTAATAGACGAATCTGATTGTTCCCCAGTCAGATAGTAGAACAGATCTTGAATCATATACGAAATTAGCACAGCATCATTTCAGATTAATGGCGATATTTGGGATTAAAATAGAGAAATTAGGTTTTGATTCATCGGGGGAGAAGTTCTGATTCATCTTTGTTTGGAGCAGCTTCAGTTGCTGGACTGTTGCTTCTTCGCCGTTGGAATCGTGGCCTTCATGTCCACCACGATGGTTCAAAAAGTGAGAGAGAGAGAGAGAGAGAGAGAGAGAGAGAGAGAGAGAGAGAGAGAGAGGCGGAGTAGGAGGGTGGAAAGAGGCCGTGACGGGTAGCGAGAGAGAGACCATTTAGGGGTTTAGGGTCAGTTAACTGAGGGAGGGTAAAAAGATCTTTTAACTTATTTGTTAAGGTATTATTGTCCAATTAAAATTAATTTTTGGGTGACATCAGCAACTAACGAAATTGGTTAAACGGAGTGGATCTATTTGATTAACGGTGGTAAAAGTTTGGGTGGTAGCTGATGTTTTTGAAAGGTGTGGGTGGTAGCTGATGTTTCGAAACTATTATGGGGGATAGCTGAAATTTATTCTTCAAATGAATTATCAAAAACATGATCCAACCAACAACCAGACTAATATTGAATAATAGTAGAAAATATGCCTCAATATATCACATACATTTTCTGTTATCACGGACAAAAGTCTACTTAATACGATGAATCGCCCCAAGATAATACCATGAAAGTAACCTTATCATGAAAGTCCATAACCTGATCGAATCACCTTTGATATAGTTGCCTTGAAAAAATTGACTTGATATTACCCAATACCATAGCGAGAAGCTATTAACCTGTGTGAATAACAGATCCTAGCATACCACCTTTAAACCTTGGCTTAATACCACCTTGTTGTCCTTCTTGGCTGAATACTGTCTTTGTCATTTTGGTTAAATATTATTTTTTGAAGTTTTGACATGTCAAACACATAAAAATTATGTCTAAATTAACAATAAAATAAAAGCTGAATCATAAAATAAAATCATGGTATAAAATAACTGTGCCTATAAAATCCACAGGTAAAAGAGTAAATACAAAAGATTTATACAAGCACATTAAAAGACTAAACGACATCTATACTACAAACATGACCCTTTAAGACTCCCACTGCTAAAGCCTTTAACCAAGGATCTACAATCATATTGTCTGTTGAAATGTGCTCCTCAGAAATGTGATTTTCGTTGACCTTTTCCTTTACCTCTAGATACTTGATCTTTATATGCTTAAAAGTACTTGATTTCTTGTTGTTCTTTTAAAAGAATACAACAGGCTTGTTGTTACAATATATAATAATAACAATCTGGAGATGTTATCTTCAACATTTAAACCAACAATGAAGTCCCTCAACCAAATTTCTAACTTTGTGACCTCAAATGGTACCATGAACTCTGACTGCATAATAGAAGAAGTCGGAATAGATTATTTTGCATTCCTCCATGAAATAGCTCATTTAGGCATCACAAAATATATCTTGACGTAGACTTCCATCATCAGTACATCCACTTAGATCCACATTAGAATATCCAACCACCTCTAAGTTATCAACACTACCATACATATGCATATAATCTTTCATCTTCTACAAATAACACAAAATCTTCTTTGCCTCTGTCTAGTGAGCAATCCTTGCATCTGACTGAAACCATCCTAGCACGCTCACTACGAAGGTGATGTCATTCACAAAATTATGCATACATTATATGCCCTACCACAGATGCATAAGGCTTGTCCAACATAGGTCTCCTTCTAATATCATTCCTGTGGCACTGTATCTCTTGAGCACACAATCAATGAAGACCCTCTCAGATAGTCCTAGTAGTCTATAATCTCTGGTAAGTCTAATCTCAATGCCATAATGAATGAGTTCTCACCCATATATTTCATTATAAAATTCTCTGACTGGAAAATGCATGGTTTCTACAAGTAACCATACCACCACTGGCTAATGTTATGACATCAGCATATAAGACCAAAAAAAATAAACATACTCCCACTGATCTTGGGATATATGCATTGATCTTGGCATTATCAACAAAATCGAAAGAAGATATAACCTGATACAACTTGGTCAAACTTCAGATACTACTGTTATTAAGACCATTCAATCTTTATCTTTTTCCTCAAACCTTTTGGTTGAATCATTTCGTGATATAATTCCAAATCAGATAGCATAAACAAATTTAAGTCAATGCCTTCTCCCTGTGTGATTCCTCTTTGCCACAAGTTTTATTTTGTAGCGATCAATTCTCCCACTGGAATCACACAACCTTTTATACCTATTTTAAGACTATGGGCATACAATTCTTCAACAAATGCACAAGATCCAATCCTTGCTGTTGTCCAAAGACATCAACACATTTTTTATAGACTTCAATCACTCTAGGACGATATAATTACTGATAGCTTGCTGAACACTATTGGGGTTTTCTTTTTGTCCAATGCCAAAAAAATCCACTATGAAGTATACTATATGATTAGATGAAATGACAGATTTATGTGGTTTAGTAAATATTTTCTTTGCCTCCTTTGGCTCTATTATCTTATCATTCTCCAATAATATTATGTTATTTTAACTTGTTGTTCCACAGTAGTTTCCATGGGGTCTCATCAAAATCTAAGTTTCTTGACTATGACAACCCACTAGCACCATCAATGAATCTAGCATGACTGGTTTCTACTATTCTATTTATTGATTTGGGATAGTAGAACAAAAATCCTTTGGAGTTTATTGGACATTCCAGAAAATAACAACTCAATGTCTTAAAACCAGCAACTCTTTCATAAGGGTTATGAAACCGTATTTCCTCTCTGCAATCTCAAGCATGAATATTGTTTAAACTATGATTGACTTATTTGGCACCTTATAGTAGTATTCATCGTTCCCATAGGATCAAATGCACTCTCATGCTCTTGATCACATTTATTTGCCACTTCTTTTTCTATTAAATCTCAAGTACGATTCCTAAGTCATAAGTCTTAGCACCAGTAAATATTTGGGCAAAAGTACTAGGGTATAGATCAGTGTGATATGGTCTACCTAAATACTTATCTCATTTTTCAGATTTAACAATTTTAATCCTTTGATAAAGATTATCCACCAAGTCCAACAATCTCTTGTTGGGAATAGTTTTCATTTCCCTTTTCTTTTAAACAATCCCTACATATATAAATGTCATCAAACTTTGGGGGTTTCAGAATACCATTCTTTACCTTCCTTTACAAATTTTCCTTAGATACAAGTCTTAAATATCTATGCCAATGATGGGAGTTAAGGGTACATAGTCTTCTTCCAAAAGTAGGTAAACTACCAAAAATAAAGTAAAGGTTTTACTATTCCTATAGGTTTGGACTATAACTAGTATTTAAGTCTCCGAGACTCCAACACCTTTCTCACTCAGAAGTTTCATAGACCTTATTCTTTTCTAGTTTAGCCTATCCAGCTTTATAATCTTTCTGTACATGTCCTTTGTAAGTCACATTACAAGGGTTTCATTTCCTTAGGTCTACCATTTTATCTTGCAGTTCCTTAATGTTCTATTCCTTCATTTAAAGTTTTTGATCTTTTTCATCTTGAAAAAGGTATTTTCTTTTCCTTAGTGCCTTGATCTTAAGTCCACTTTTTCCTTATGCGCAATAGGTCACCAGGATCAGATTTTGCAATTTTGGTAGAGTGAAAGTTTTACGAATCACCTTTAGAGGCCTTCTTATCCCTAAGTGTATCAGAATTAGTCGATAGCTCCAACTTGCGCTTCCACACTCCATTACTTTCAAAAGAGTCACAGATGAGTTTAGGTAATAAAACATCTTCCCACCCCTTTTTAGAAATATGAAATTTCCTTTCGATTTCTCCCTAAATATCCACTTGTAATGTTCTATGATGTGTTCTCTATTATTGCCACTTCTGTTAAATTTTATTTTGGTCATAAGATGACTCTTTAATCCCTTATCAGTTACTTCAAATTTTGTTTAAATCTCTTTTATGTGTTCTTTGATAGTATATTTTATCACAATACTACCTCTCATAGCCATTGGGATAAAATTTCTCATAAGCTACAGGGTTTTCCTATTGGAAGATTCCCAATTCTTCATTTTTATAGTCATAGTAGGAGAACGCTACTCTCAAGGGCAAGGGTAGTAGTTTTTGTCATTTCTAAGAGCTAGGTCTTAGACCAGAAATCCTAGTTGTGTTTTAATTGTCTCATACATTTTCTATAATTTGATCCAGACAAAATAGAAATGAAGCAAGAATAATATCAAGAAATGAAATTCTAAGATAATAATAACAGTGATAGATCCATGACTCATACATGCAAGGAAATAAACTTATTAAAAAATAATAAGTAAACAATTATTTTCTTTTCCAAGAGTCAACCAAACTACATACTTATCCTTTGGGACAAGCATGTACTAGTCCTCTCAAGTATCCTGGCGAAACCACCAAACAATTATTATCTTTTTCCAAGAGTCAACCAAACTACATACTTATCCTTTGGGATAAGGATGTACTGGTCCTCTCAAATATCTGGACAAAATCGGCAATGAATAATGGCATCGAAAATCACACCATCTTTGGGTGAATGGAACCCCTAAGTCAAACATCCTTATTTTCCAAGTGCATGTAACCTTTTTATTCTTGACAATGCCACCTTTAGGTGGACAATGCCGTTCTTTGCTGCAACCACAAAATTGAGAATTCTTTGATAATATCACCTATAGGTGAGCATGTCCTTGCTTGCTATATTTTGTAAATGCATAAATATTAGATTGAGTATATTATGATAAAACCAAATGTGCCACTTTGGTGATCACACTATGTCCTCACAAAACATCTACAAATCATGACTTAAACAAACTTGGATAATGTCACCTTCGGATGAACACATGTTTTAAAATACGACCTTATAAGGTTAAACATTCAAATAACCATGCACAATAGCTCAATAATCATCTATCTTGATTACATTTGCATAACCAATAACTTGAACTTGTAGACATCCCTATCCAACGAGGTGTGCCATTTTGGTGGATTCCATCCAATTACATAATGACTTCTACAAATCCAAACATACAGTCTATGTGGGATTTTCATGAAAGTTATAGAAATATAAAATAATTTTTAAAATATTCAGTAAAACATGCACTTCATCTCATCCATTCATTTGGTGATTGATATATGGGATAAAACTATAAAATAAACAACGTAAATTGGTCCCAAAGGAGGACTTTTTAATCAATACAGTTTCCCCTGAATCAAACACCATACATACCAAATCAAACACCATACATACCAGAATAAAGATCGGACTGAGACAGGTCGAGTAAAAGAAATCGAAAGTCTATAGGACCTCCCATGCACCCTCACGTGCCGCTCAAAGTTGGAGTGTGGAATCACCCATGGGAAATCCAAACAGGGCCTTAGGTCCATTTTATGAATCGATTTTGGACCACGGTTTGGTCCAATCTGAGTCAAACCAGTAGTTGAACTGAGAACCCGGTTTAATCATCCGGGTCAGCTAGTTGGGCCATTAGGTCAATAAATCGAGTCATGGACCCAGATAACTGGGTCGGGTAATCAGTCTGACCCGATTGTGCACACGTATGGGTACACGCGTGCTTGGTCTGTACCTCTGGGTCAATCTGGCCTGGCTTGAGTCGGCTTAGTCGAGCTGACCCATGGTTCACTGCTAGATAATTATTTTATTTTAAATTTTTTATATTCAAGAGTGGATCTCACTCAAAATTTTCACCTATGCATCCAGCGGCCGACGATGGCAAGTTTTATACCGCCGTCACCATCTCTTTGAGTTCTATGCAGTGGTATCTCCCATGGGTTTCAATCAAAATCAAAATGAAAAAAAAATTCATTCAATTATTCCAATCAACTCTATTAGGCTCTATTAAATCAGATCTCATTGATTCTAGGTCCGTATGGATTGTTTTGATACCAATTGTTAGAATAGAATTGATAGAGTTCTATCACATACCCTATCCCATATATAGATACCTAGAATATAAAGAGAGAATCTAAATAGTTAGAATGATCCATACCTCTTGCAGATGATTGATTATTTACTGTTACTTGAAGTAACCTTTGAGTAGAGCCTTCCATAACCTTCCATAACCTTCTATTGGATCTTCCTTCTCCTTTGCTATGGGTGCTAATGGAGGGATACAATGGCTATGGGGACTCATTACTCCTGTATTTATATTACTACCACTTACCCTAATTCATTCCCACAATGAATAGGGAAAGTTTTATCTTTGGCAATTGACAATCCAAGGCTTAGACCTGCTTACCAAATAATGTTAAGACTCCCACTAGTAGATTAGGCAAGTAAATAATGTTGACCAATAAGATTTGGTAATAAATCTTACACGCGGCAATGGATTGTGAACGGATTTGCGTTTGACAAATCCAGTTTATTTTTCCATTCTCAGAGACTAGAATCAGTGTGTGAGGATAATGGACTAAAAATTTTCTTTTAAGCCCTCAGGTTTTCCTAAGAAAAATATGGATCATCGACTTTCACTTTTGATCTTGTCCACCCACGCTGATGGACGGTTGAGATTTGGAGTCGTCACTTAGATTAAGATCTAGGGCCTCAAATATAATCTCATCATATGATAAAACTTCTATTGACTCATGACCCAGTATATCAGCTTTGGTCCATCAGAGAATGGGTAAGTATTCAAGGTACAATTTGGGAAGGTGTTAGGCATCCCAAGTTACTTGATCCAAAAATCGACATCCTATATGATTATACTTTTCTCAAACTCTATGGTTCTGACTATTCATGGTCAATGGATGATGACTAGGGCTTATGGGGGATCCTATACCAAGTTTCTAAATTCTTCTAATCTAGGTTCAACCAAACATGTTTTCAAAATAAATAAACAAAGTAATGTACAATGAACCAAACCTAAGATAGTTTGGTGATGGACTGAATCTGAGACGTCCATCTCAAATTACCTACGTATTCCATCTTGAAAATCAAGTCCATAATGTAGTTTGAAACTAATTGTGATTAAAGTTTATGGATATGGCTTATGCTTAAGCTTTATTGGATTCAATGTTCAAGTTGAAGTTTATGCTTAATGAATGATTGAGATTGAATCTAGATAACCTATGTAAATTAAAGTAGATATGGATAATGGGTAGGGATATGGACAGTAGATATGAAGGACCTAAGAAGACTAAGATGTGGTACCATACTTGAAGAAGCCTTCCAAGTTGCCTACGTATTCTAGAGGTCCTAAAAATTAGGTACAATGTAGTTTGGAATGATGGTTTGTGGATCAATTGATAAGTATGTATATGGATGATGATTGATATGGATAACCCATGGGAGCTAAGAATACGTACTTGCAAATTTAACCTTGCCAAGCAAAGAGATACGTACTCACAAGCACATCATTGGAATAGATAAACCTTGCCAAGCAAAGAAGTGATCCCGCCAAGCGAGGGGATGCATACTCGAAAGTAAAACCTTGCCAAGTAAAGGGGTACATACTTACAAGAGTAGATTTAAAACAAAACCTCGCCAAGCGAAAAGGTGATCTTGCCAAGCAAGGGGACGTGTACTGGTAAGTATAGCCTTACCAAGCAAAGATGTACATATTTACTAACACGATTAGGTAAATTATCCTACCAAGCAAAGAAGATAGTCCCGCCAAAGCAAGGGGACAAGTAAATGATCTTGCAAAGTAAGAGGATGATCCCGCCAAGCAAGGGGATGAGTAAATGATCTTGTAAAGCAAGAGGACAGTCCCGCCAGAGCAAGGGGACAAGTAAATGATCCTACAAAGCAAGAGGATTATTTCGTCATGCAAAGTGATGCAATGGTTTCACAAGAATAAGGTGCGGATCCGTGTTTGAGAATCTTTCCAACTGCCTACATATTTTAGAGTTTTGCCTTAAGAATCAGGATCTGCGTAGTTTGAAAGATTCATTCATTGATGTGAGTTCAAGAATGTGTGTTCATATGACAGAATAATGATCCTAGATGCTCTATGGCTGGCTTTACAGCACACCTATCTAGGTCTCTGTACCCTAGAGGAATGAGCTGAGGAATAGGAATCACCTTAAAGCTACCATTGACTTAAAACTTTAATTTGAAATGTTGGGTTAGGCTTTATGATTCTTGATTAAGATATTTATCATTTCTATTTTTACCCTTCCTGTGAATGTAGATGCCTAACATGCACGTCTCCCCACCTAATATGTCTACTAGGAGTATACATGCATGGTAGTTCAAGTAAGGTGTAGCAGAAAGTAAGTTATTACCAAAATAATGAAAATATTCAAAAGTGGCAAGAAACAATAACATGTATCATCTCAATTATAGCAAGAAAGCATATGCATCAATATGGTAAGAAACCATGTAAACATCAAGATATAGCAGCGAGAAAGCATGTGAACGTTAAGATATAGCAGACGTGGCATTTCATGGATTATTTTCAAACAAAGTATGTCTTAGTGTGCATCAGACTAAATATTCTAGATCTATGGTTGAGATCTAATGTAAATCTCTCAATATATCAAAATCAGATCCTTGATCAACAGCCTGGATTCAATTTATCTCCTTAATAATGTATTAAGATCAAGTCCTCAATTTAATGGCTAAGACTCATCCCACATTATTATGATCAACGACTCATATATCATCAAAGCAACCAATATCAAAGGCTCACAAATCAAGTTATAATTATGATCGATGGTTCATATCTCATTAAAACAGCCAAGATCAATGGCTCAGATCTCACATCAAGTTATAATTGTCATCAATGGTTCATATCTCATCAAAATAGCGAAGATCAATGGTTCAGATATATCATCAAGTTATAATTATGATCAATGATTCATATCTCATCAAAATAACCAAGATCAACGGCTTAGATCTCATATCAAGTTATAATTATGATCATTGATTCATATCTCATCAAAATAGTCAAGATCAACGGCTTAAATGTATCATATCATCCATAATGACAATTTAATGGAGCAGACTCATCCAAATCACTCATGATCATAATTTAATGGTTCAAATTCATCTAGGACACTCATAATCATGATCCAATGGTTCAAACACATCTAAGACACTCATAATCAAGATCTAATGGTTCAGATTCCTCTAAGACATCCATAATCGAGATCTAATGGTTCAGATTCATCTAAGAAACCCATAATCAAGATTCAAAACCCATATTCAAGATCCAATAGTTCAAATTCATCTAAGAAACCTATAATCAAGACATCTAAACACTCATAATCATGATCCAATGGTTTAGATTGTTTACAATGATAATTTACCTATTCAGATTCATTTAAATCACTTTCCAACCATTCAAAATCATTTAAATCACTTTTGATGTCAATCCAACGATTCAAATTACTTAAAATCATAATCCTGCCATTCAGATTGATTAAAAATGCTCCCAAAGATAATTTAACGGTTCAGATTGCTCAAATCAGACGTGATCAAAATCCAATGGTTTAGATCAAAATCAACATCCAAAATCGATGGTCCATATTTAATCATTAAAAATTCTGGATCAATGGTCCATATTCACCATATAAAATTCCAGATCAGTGGTCCATAATCAACTCACATAAAATTCCAGATCAATGATCCATATTTAATAAAAATTCCAGATCAATGGTTCGATTTCATCACATAAAATTTCATTCATGATCAGATCAATCTCTTTAAAATTTCATGCATAATCGGATCAATTTTATCATATTAAAATTTCATTCATGATCGGATCAAAGACATAAAATTCAGATCATGTGGTCGGATCAATCTCATAAAATTTCCAATCATATAGTCGGACCAATTTCATTGAATTTCAAGTCACAGAGTCAGAGCAATTATAATTTAAACCTCTATAGATCAGCCACTTGACCAAAATAAATTCGCCATTCAACCAACAAATTTAATCAAAGACATTGAATCTTATAAATTAATCTTACTCAAATTCAACATCAAAATCTAATCAAACAGATTCTATCAATTGATCTCATTTTAATTCATCATAAAAAAAGGGCTATAATCAGTGAGGGAATGAGCAGCAATAGGATGGTCACAAGATTAGTTGGGAGAATTGTTGCAAATTGTTGACCTTGGGATGTGGATAGGCGTAGTGTAGGTGCTTAGTGGTAGTTGGTGGTGTGGTGTCGACGATGCACAAGTTGATGGTGGTGTGAGTAAATGAAGTGCAGCCAGGTGTTAAGGGTTTTGTAGGTAAAAGGAATCGACAGTGTAGGCTATAGGTTGGAGTCTTGGTGAGTGACAATGATTAATGGATGGTGTTTGGCAGATGGAGGTTATTAGTGACAAATGGTGTACTCGGTGAGGTTAAGTGGCAGCAATGGTGGGGATATGGTAGAATGTTCGATCTACAGTAGAGGGATATGGGGATTGCCATAGGTTTCAGCAAGGGTAATGGCGGATCTGATAAACTTAAGAAAAAAGAGAAGAAGATAAAGGGAAAAAGAGAAATCCTTTATTTTCAATATAGTTGTGATACATTGAATGAGACAATACAAAGGTTTAAATAACCAACTACAGCAGTACATAATTGGAAATGAAATAAAATCAAATCTATAGAATCTATGTATTCCCAAAAATAATATATGGCAACGATATTACAGCTGGCTGTCTTGCGGTATATATGCCAACGATATGCCAACGATACTACAATTAGCAGTCCGGCAGTACTACAACTAACTGTCCAGCGGTACTACTAAAAATAGTATCTCTCACACCCCCCTATAAAGTAATGGCAAGGTAGAAGAGCTCATCATGAGTTTGCCAAGAAGAAATTGAAACTGCGCCGCAGTGTGAGCCTTGGTAAAGAAATTTGTCAATTGTAGCAAAAAGGCAAGAAAGGGTAAGCTAATAGAACCAGCCTAAAAGTGATGACGAACAAAGTGGCAATCAATATCAATATGCTTCGTGCGCTCGTGAAAGACAGAATTATGAAGTTGAATGGCACTCATGTTGTTACATAAAAGGGGCATAGAGGAAGACTGAGGAACTCCCAAGTCAGAAAGTAGCCAGTGAAGCCAGATGATCTCTGCAGTAGCATGAGCCATAGCCCAGTACTCAGCCTCAGCAGAAGAGCGAGCAATAACAATTTATTTCTTACTATGCTAGGAAACCAAAGAATCACCAAAAACAAACAGAGGCCGAATGTGGATTTACGATCATTAACATCACCTGCCCAATCAGTATCAGCATAAGCACGAAGATTCAAGGTGAAAGTGGAAGAGTATAATAATCCATGAAATAAGGTGCCTTAGATATAACGAAAAATGCGAAGAAGGGCTGCCCAATGAGTTGACCGAGGAGCAGAGACAAACTGGCTGACTACATGAACGGCAAAGGTAATATCAGGATGAGTCACCATCATATAAACTAAGCAATCAACTAACTTGCAATATAAGGTAGAGTCGTCTAGCAGCACTCCACAGAGGCAGAGAACTTAACATTCAACTTAACTGGAGTGGCAGTAGTATGGTCATTAGATAGCTGTGCATGGGTTATAAGATCAGAGGCACACTTCGACTGGGAGAAGAGATAGCCTTTAGGTGAGTGAGCAACTTCAATCCCCAAGAAGTAGTGAAGGAGGCCCAAATCCTTTTTTGAAAATTCACTCAGTAGTTTTCGTTTAAGCTCTTCAATACCAGAGGATCAGCATCAGTAATAATCATATCATCAACGTACAAGAGTAGTACAATAGGCCCAGTAGGAGAGGAGGGAAGGAACAATGCAGCATCATGTGCACTTTAAGTGAAGCCAATGCGAGTAGCAGCCAAGTGAAAATGTTCATACCATGCATGAGGAGCTTGCTTAAGACCATAAAGAACATGGTGCAAACGACAGACATAACCAGTGGGATGAGAAAGACCAGGGGGAGGTTTCATATAAACCTCTTCAGTTAAATGCCCATGCAAGAAGGCATTCTTGACATCCATCTGAAAGAGAGGCCAGTGAAGCATAGAAACAACAATGATTAAAGTAACAGTTGTCATCTTTGCAATAGGAGCAAAGGTCTCTTCATCATCAATACCATATTTCTAAGAGGAGCCTTTCGTAACAAGGTGAGATTTGTAGCGCTCAAGAGAACCGTCAGAGTTGGTTTTGACCTCAAAAACCCACTTGCAACCAATTATATTTTTGTCAGTGAGCAGCGGCCCCAGTTCCCAAGTACTAGTCTAATGAAGAGCAGACAACTCATCTTGAATGGCCTTCATCCAAAGAGGATCAATACATGCTTCTGCATAAGACTTAGGTTCATGAAAAGAGTGAATAAAAGTAAGAAATGAACGATATGGTGGAGAAAAAACATGTGGTAGAAAGACTACGATGATTGAAGCAATACGGATACGAGAAGGATACCATCGTTTAGGTACAACAATGTTGGTTGTCATAGGAAGTGGAGGAGCATCAGAGCTGGAGAGCACAGACAACCTGCAAGAATAAATGTTAGGAAATGGTGCTATAAGGGGAGGGGAAGGAGGGGAAGGAGAGTCAGGAACAAATAAGGGAGCAGAATCAAGGGTAGAGGAGAATTCATCAGGGGGAACAATCTCTGGAAAAAGATCAAGTAAAACAAGATCCTCTTTTGAGACAAGGGCAACATTGGCAGGAATAGTGTAATAGGGAATCCATACAAAGAAACACAACATGATGGGACACATACAATCCATTGGAAACAGGATCATAACACCTGTAACCCTTTTGATGAATGCCATAGCCTAAGAACACACACAATGTGGAACGAGCAGTCAGTTTTCTACGATCATGTTTTGGCAATAAAACAAAACAAGCCGAACCAAACACACGAAGTAAAGAATAATTAGTTACTCGACCAAACAACTTTTCATAGGTTGAGACGCCAAACAAAACAAGGGTAGGCAAATGATTAATAAGAAAAAGAGCAGTAAGAGCAGCTTCAACCCAAAACACAGTGGGAACAGATGCAGATAACAAAAGAGCACAGGTGGTCTCAATGATGTGATGATGTTTTGGTTCCTCAATACCATTTTGTTGCGGTGTTTCAGAATAGGAAGATTGATGAATAGTATTACAGGAAGCAAGAAAATGCTCAAAATCCCTTAAAAGATATTCGCCCCCTAAATCAAACTGGAGAATTTTAATTTATGTAGAGAACTGTGTGTGAATCGTAGCATGAAAGTTGCGATAAATAGAGAAGAAGTCTGATTTACTAGTCATAAGAAACAATCAACAGTATCTGCTATAGTCATCCATAAATGAAACACAGTAAATATAACCAACTTTGGTAGGAACCCAAGAGGATCCCCAAACATCAGTATGAACTAGAGAAAAAGGGGATGAAGACAAAGATGTACTACTATTAAAAGGCAAAGCTGACATTTTAGCTAGTTTACATCCATTGCAAGAAGACAAATCAATATCATGTAAAGGAAGTGATCCCAAAGTAGTACTAGATATATGTCCCAGTTTAAAGTGCCATAAATAAAAAGGTGAAGAGTTACAATTCAAATGGAATAAAGAAAAAGCTGAAGAAAAAGGAACAGGAATATGCAAATTATCTAAAACATAAAGTCTTCCAACTCTATGTGTAAGACCAGTACTCCACTAACCTGGTCTAACCGTGTCGTACCAGGTCTTCCCATCATTGCTGAATCAAGTGGACCGATCGTGTGAAGAAGGACCACGAGACCAGGTATGAGAATTGACTTAAAAACACTTAAAACCAAGTGTATGGTCGACTACCTGCGTAGGTATGGTCGACCATACGATAGGAAATAAAGACCACTGACCAATAACCGTTCAGTCGATGTTTTCAAGTGTATAGTCGATGGATTTTGAGACTGTACGTCCGACCGTACTACCCCAAATCTGACTTTGAGTTTGGAAACTTTCCAAATAAGAAAGGGGATTTCTTTCGTATTGTTGGAGAACTCTATATTGAGAGTTTCTCTCTATATAAAGGATGTTCCTCATCTATTTTTCACTCTTTTGGAACATTATCAAACCCTAGAGGAAGAAAAGGAAGAGAAGGAGAAGGAGAAGGAAAGAAGGCTAAGAAAAAGGTTATGCAGAGAAGGTTTTGGCTCTTTATTGTAGGTCAGGGTATGAAACTTATCTCTGAAGATGTAAATCCTATGGAATAAGATTTCTATTGTGGATTGGAGATGTCAAACTATTATGATCCTTGTGATCTTTGAGTAAATCTTACAGATAATTATGTGGGATGAGTTTAGTGATAATTTTAGTGAAAAACCATAAATAATGGCCATAGGATAACCTTAGGATGAACCCAAGTGAAGAACCAAGAAATTGACTTAGGAAGAACTCGGATTGAAAGTAAGATTTGACCAAAAATTGTATGGTCGCAGCTACAGTCGACCATAAGATGACCAGAGTATCGACCATAGCCATTCGGAAAGAATCCAAAAAGCATATGGTCGCAGGTGTGGTCGCATATAGTACAACTGTAGGGTATCGACCGTTCGTGGTATGGTTGACACAGCATGAGACCATAGGACCAATCAGACACCTATCTATGCTCTGTTCGAATTTCGATTACTGTAACATATTACACATGAATCCTAACTTAAATTCATATAGCTTATAGGTTACTAAATTGATTCAAAGAGAGTTACAAGGCTTGGAAGGAGATCGAGTATTGTTAACAGGTAAGGGAATAAGATTGAAACCAATTGGATAATAATAAATTGTTTTATTGAGTCCAATGCCATGATTGATTCTATGCTTGTATGCTTGTAATGTGCATCTCATATTCCTATTATTACTGCTCATGTATATTTATTTCTATCTATTTATAACATGATGATGATGATGATGCTAGAAATAGGCATGTGATTGTATGTGTGTGGTTAGTGTGTTTGATGTGAGTAGATCATCAGAGGAAGGACGCGACATTGTGGTTCATCCTGGTCACTAGACTCTAGCTCTATCTCTATTCAAGTTTTGCCCACTGACATCATCGGACCCTGTGGTCTTTGACTCTACCGGGGGGCCTTAGCTCTATCTCTATGGACGTATTGAGGGATGTTGGGGTGAGGCCTTGGATACACTGGATGACATTAGGATTGGTTAGTTGCTAGCCCAGTTTGTAAGCCCTCGCCAATGGGGGCTTACATGTTGGTATGGGTAGGGCATCAGGAAAAGTATTGGCGGTGTGTGATCCAGACACTTTAGCTCTATCTCTATTCCATGGTGGGTGCATGTGGGACGACAATGGTGTTTGATCCATTGGGTATCACACTCGTGTATAGAGGTGCGGGGGCCATCAAACCTTTCTATAACACATTGTAAACTTAAAAATCAGACCAAAGACATTGAATTGAATGCATGCATATGTTTGCACGTTGTTTTGTTTGCTCATTGAGCCATGATATGTGCTCACCTTTTTGACGTAGAATATTTTTAATTAATGATGCAGGTACTACAGTAGAAGATTACGTGAATGCCCCGTCGTATGGACACATGGCGGCTATGGACATAGAAGCTATAGAAGATGTGCATGATCCTTCATGCGAGTGTAATCAATGTGTCTTTGATTAGTTTAGTTATTTTAACTACCAAACATCTAATTGATTATTTTATTTTATATCTTGAGTTATTTGAAGATAAATAGATTAAATATTTATTTATCACTGACAGATACTCAGTTCATTATTTATAAAGACTTTCGCTTATTTGTTTATTATCTCTCATTATTATCGTGGAATGTGTGTGTGGTTTGATATGGTGGGTATGACCTATACGAGATCTTGATCGAACCTTTGGTCTATTGACGGTTCATCACACTACTCTGGTTAGTCCAGAATTGGGGTGTGATACTATGCCCAGTCCCAACCACCTTCTGTGACTTCTGATCCTGTACAATATAGCCAGAAGATGAAAATAGAACATTAAATCTAGAGTCAACCAATTGACTAATAGAAAGTAAACCAAGAGATAATGTAGGGACATGATAGACATTAGGTAATGAGAGAACAGATATTGAGCGCAGCTGATATGCGGCTACGGCTAGGAGAAACAAACAGACCCAACAAACTCAACATGCATAGGAGAACCATTGGCAGTTAAGATACTTACTAGAAAATATGGGATATGACAACTACTAAGAGAAGAGACATTAGGGGTCATATGGTGAGAATAACCAAAATAAAAAATCCAATGACTAGGATTTAGACTAGAAATGGGTGATTCGACCAAACCTAAGTGGGCAGTAGACATAGCAGAAACATGCATCTGTTCTGAAGAGGACGAAGACAATATAGACTATAGTTGCTCAATCATTGACTGAACCATGGAGACTGGGAGATGCTACTAATTGCTGCTGAAGAAGAAGGAGGAGTTGCCATTGCTATGGAGCCTTGGGAAAATTATGGGTAGACACGAGGTGGTGGTCGAAACTGTTGGTTCGAGGTGGGAGGATGACCCTTTTGGAGTTTAGGACAGTTAGATTTACAGTGTCCTTTTTATTGACAAAAGTTGCATTCATTAATTCCTACTCGAGTTTTTGGTTTACCAGTATCCTACACAAGGTTGGACATAGGAGTAGGCAACAATGGCATAGATAATGCTACAAATATAGATGGTTGAGAGGAGCCAACATGAGCAACCTTGAACCGAGTCTCTTCACTGATCAATTCTTGAATAGTAGCTGTCATACCCCAATTCTGAACCAACCAGAATGGTGTGATGAACCATTTATGAACCAACGGTACAACCAGGATCTCGTATAGGCCGTGTCTATTTGATTAAATCAGATACAACCACAACCATATTCAGAGTAAATAAACAATAGCGGAAGTCTTTAATATTAATGAATTGAGTATCTAACAATGATAACGTAATTAATTATCCAATTATCTCCAAATGACTAAAGACATAAAATAAAATAAAGTAATCAGTTACATGTTCTGATAATCCAACAACTAAATCTAATAAAAAATACATGAGTTGCATTCGCACGATGAATCATGTAACTCCACCATAGCTTCTACATCCATCACAGCAACATGTCCATACATTGATGTATTCATATAATCTTCCATGGTAAGACCTGCATCATCAACTAAAAAAATATTCGATGTTGAAAGGGTGAGCACACATCATGGCTCAGTGAGCAAACAAAATAATGCAATAAACATATGCATGCATTCAATTCATATCTTTGGTTTGGTTTATAAGTTTGCAATGTGCTATAGAAAGGATTGGTGGCCGCCGCACCTCTATACACGAGTGTGTGAAGCTGTCCAATGGATCAAACACCATTGCTGTCCCACATGCACCCATCATGGAATAGAGATAGAGCTAAAGTGCCCAGATCAAACACCGCATAACACTTCCCCTAATGCCCTACCCATACCAACACGTAAGCCCCTATTGGTGAGGGCTTACAAACTTGGCTCGCAACTAACCAATCCTAATGCCAAACAGTGTATCCAAGGCCTCACCCCAGCATCCCTCAATATGTCCATAGAGATAGAGCTAAGGCCCTCCGACAGAGTCAGAGACTATACGGTCCAAGACCACCTCCCCTGATGCCCTATGACGTAATAGTTCTGCTAAGGTAATGGCGATACGACAATGTTAGTGGGCAAGACTTGAGTAGAGATAGAGCTAGAGTCTGGTGACCAGGATGAACCACAGTGTTACGTCCTCCCCCTGATGCTCTACTCGCATCAAACACATTAACCACACACATACATTCACATGCCTATTCCTAACATCATCATCATCATCATCATCATCATGTTATCAATAAATAGAATTAAATATGCATGAGCAGTAATAGTAGGAATATTGGATGACATGTGAAATACACATTACAAGCATACAAGCATAGAATCATTCATGGGATTGGACTCAATAAGTAAAATAGTTTATTATTAGCTAATTAATTATGGTCTTGTTCTCCTTTAGTCGATGGTTGTTCCTCGTTCAAGCTTTGTAAATCACTTTTAGACCACTTGAAAGCCTAACAAATTTATAGATTTTAAATTAGAGTTTATTTCCAGTAAATTCAAACTTTCAGAAACTGAGTGGTCGTAGGTGTAGCGGCACCTGTGGCCTCAGTTTCTGCCACCACAGGGTGTGTGGTCGCAAGGTGTGGTCGCATATTATGCGACCATACATGCGACCACACATGCGACCTTGGAACTTCCCGAGGGCATGTGCTCAATCATATGTGTCGACCACAGATGTGACCACACATGTAATGGTCTACTTTTCCACTCCCAACTCAATTCCTTCATGTTTTGATTCCTTGACTTATCATCATGATCCTTCCCATGATTGTTCTATGTCTTAAAATTCATATTTTTACACAATCCATCATCCTAATAGATTCCCTCCATGGATCTCTTAGAATTTGTCCATAGTTTGATGATTGGGGTCTCTCTTTGAATCACTATCTCCTCCATGATCTATTCTAGGTATTCAACTTATGTGGGGAACATTTTCATACCTTAAACTTGTTGAAGATTTAAGGTTCTCTCTGAAATTCATCCTCTTAGTCTTCCTCTTCAATTCTCCTTCTCTTCCTCCTCTTCTCTTTCTCTCTCTTTCAGTTTAGTTCTAAAAGGATGAAAGAGGCTAAGGGACGTCCTATTTATAGAGGAAAACCCTCCATATAGAGTCCTCCTTAGATTAGAAAAGAACCCCCTTCGGAATAAGAAGGTTTTCTAATCACGGAGTCTGTTTGACTTCGTGTGTTTGTACGTGGAGTCACAGAACCCATAGACCACACAGTAAAAAACTACGACCACACGTCCTAGACTCCTGTAGTTGCATTATTCTGAGGTGTGGTCGACCACGCCTGTTTAGGTATGCGACCGTACACTCCTAATTAGCTGATTTTAGGTTTAATTTCATACCTAGCCTTGTGGTTTCTTCACGCACTTGGTCCGCTTGGCCCGATCATGATAGGAAGACCTGATACAAGGTGGTAAGACCGGTTAGTACGATACGGGTCTTACAACTCCCCCCTCTTATTATAAATTTTGTCTTCGAAATTTACATATACCTTCTAAGTTGAAAAGGTGAGGATATTGCTTTCGCATAGCATTCTCTTCTTCCCATGTGATCTCTTCTACATCTTGGCTCCTCTAAGTAACCTTAACATAATAAATGTCGCGGTTATGTAGACATTGAACCTTTCGGCTGATAATTTCAGTTGATGCTACTTCGAATGTCAAATCATCAGTTAGACCCGATGGATCCTTTGTTATCACGTGTGTTGGATCTCTGACGTACTTTTTCAGTAATGAGATATGAAATACATCATGCACACTTGACATAGATGGGGGTAGTGCTAACTGATACACCACTTTTCCATGTTTAGCTAGAATATCATATGGCCCGACATACCTCGGACTTAGTTTTCCTTTTTGTCCGAACCTTTTTAAACCACGCATAGAAGATATTTTCAGAAATACTTTATCACCTACTACGAATTCAAGGTCTCGACTTTGATTATCTGCATACTATTTCTGACGGTTCTGAGCTGTTCTAACTCTTTCCTTGATAATGTCGACTACTCGACAAGTCTCTTTAACAAACTCTGGTCCAATAATACTCTGTTCTCTAACTTCATTCCAAAACAATGGAGTTCGACACTTCCTACCATACAGTGCTTCATAGGGTGACATTTGTATTGTAGCCTAATAGCTGTTGTTATAGGCAAACTCGATCAACGGTAGTTTCTCATCCCATGATCCTTTGAAATCAATAACACAGGCTCGAAGCATGTCTTCTAAAATCTGAATGGTACGCTCCGACTGTCCGTCTATTTGAGGATGGAATGCAATACTGAACTTCAACGTTGTACCCATAGCCTTCTGTAATCCTTCCCAAAACTTTGAGGTAAAGTGTGGGTCTCTGTCGGACACAATGCTTTCAGGTACACCATGCAATCTGAAAATATTATCCACATATAGCTTGGCTAACCTCTCTAGGGTATACTGAGGTCGTATAGCTATGAAACAAGCTCTCTTAGTTAAACGATCCACAATCACCCAGACAGCGTCAACTTCTCGGGGAGTCAATGATCATCCAGTGACGAAATCCATAGTGATGCAGTCCCATTTCCATGCTGGTTCTGGCAGTGGGTGTAATAATCCTGCAGGTCTTTGCCTTTCAGCCTTTACCGTCTAACAATTTAGGCATTGAGACATAAATTTAGCTACATCCGCTTTCATTCCTCTCCACCAATATAGTTTCTTCAGAGCATGATACATCTTCGCACTTCCTGGATGTACCAAATAAGTGGTGGTGTGAGCTTCTTTCATTAGTCTATGTCTAACATCCAAGTCTTCATTTTCAAGAACACATACTCTTCCTTTATATTTTAGTACATTTTCAACGTCTAAGGTGAACTCAGGAGTAGTCCTATCTTTTTTGAAATCTTCTTGCACTGTTTTCAAATAAGGGTCTGATTTAATAGCTATTTTTACTTCGTCTATCAGGTCAGGTACAATCTTCAATGTAGCAAATATATTTGAAAATCGATGAATAAACCCTTGGTTGGTTGCTGTTTTTACTTCGTCTATCAGGTCAGGTACAATCTTCAATGTAGCAAACATATTTAAAAACCGATGAATAAACCCTTGGTTGGTTGATCCATCCGGTGTATCTATCACGAACTACTCATTACCATAATTGAATATTTTCCTATAACACACATTGCCGCATTCGTGTTAATTTCTCCTTGGGATTTGATCATTGCTTTTCTGCTTAGCGCATCAGCAACTACATTAGCCTTTTCTAGATGATACTGGATATCGCAATCATAATCCTTTAATAATTCCAGCCATCTTCTTTGCCTCATGTTCAACTCCTTTTAATTAAAAAGATAAGTGAGACTCTTATGATCTAATTTAATCTGAAATTTTTCACCATACAAATAATGTCTCCATATCTTAACAGCATGTACTACTCTGCTAATTCCAAGTCATGAGTGGGATAGTTCTTTTCTTGTGTCTTCAGTTGTCTTGAGGCATACATAACTACTTGTTCTCCTTGCATAAACACACATCCTAAACCTAACCCAGACGCATTAGTATACAAGGTAAATGGTTGTACTGGGATAGGAATAGTCAAGATGGGAGCGGATATCAATCTAGCTTTCAATGTTTGAAAACCCTCTTCACATTTATCGGTCCAAACAAACTTTTCTCCTTTCTTAGTCAAACTGGTGAGAGGTACGATGATTCTAGAGTAATCTTCCATGAATCGTCAGTAATACCCATCTAGACCTAAGAAACTTCTGATTTCTGCAACATTCTTAGGTGCTTCCCATTTCACAATGGCTTCAATCTTGCTAGGATCCACTATAATTCTCTCAATGGATACTACATGGCCTAAGAAAGCGACTTTATTTAGCCAAAACTCACACTTTGTAAATTTGGCGTAAAGCTTCTCTTTTCTTAGTTGCTGCAGAGCAACTCTTAGATTTGTGACATGAGTTTCTTTGTCCTTGGAGTAGACTAATATGTCATCAATAAATACAATGACTGACGTATCCAACATATCATGGAATACCCGATTCATGAGTTCCATAAAAGTTGCGGGTGCATTAGTTAATCTAAAAGACATGACTAAAAATTCATAATGTTCATATCTTGTTCTAAATGCTGTCTTCAGAATATCACCTTCCTTAATCTTCAACTGATGGTATCCTGATCGAAGATCAATTTTGGAGAACACCTTAGCACCTTGCAATTGATCGAACAAGTCATCGATCCAAGGCAACGGGTATCGATTCTTGATTGTAAGCTTATTTAGTTCCCGATAGTCTATACACAGTCAAACGCTATCGTCCTTCTTTTTCACAAACAATATTGGCGCTCCCCATGGTAATATCCTGGGTCTGATATAACCCTTGTCCAATAATTCTTGTAATTGTACCTTCAGTTACTTCAGTTTAGTAGGAGCCATTTGATAGGGTGCTTTAGATACTGGTGCGGCTCTGGGTATAAGATCTATAACGAACTCTGTCGCTCGGTCGGGTGGTAGTCCTGGTAGTTCCTCAGGAAATACATCCGAAAAGTCACGCATAACATCAATAGCCTCCATTCGTGGTGCTTCCTTGGTGAGGTCGACCATGGATACTAGATACCCAATTCTTCCTTTCTCGAGGCGCCTTTAATGCAGAGAGAATGAGTTTTCATTTACGGGAAGGTTTGGTTCTCGCAAAACTAAACTCTGTTCCTTCCTTGTCTTTAAATGTTTGTTTCTTTTCTGTACATAATAGGTTTGCAGAGTGCCGAGCTAACCAATCCATTCCCAAGATAACGTCAAAGTCTACCATCTCAAGTTGAATTAAGGTTGCATCCAAAATCTTTTTGTCGATAAGAACTAGACATGGTCCATAACCTTTTTCTAGTTCCACTTTTAATTACATAGGTGAACGTACAAGCAATTTGTAGTCTAAAGGTCTGAGGGGTAGATTTAGCTTCTTTCCAAATGACACAGATATAAAAGAATGAGTAGCTCTAGAATCAAAGAGTACTCTGGCGGGTATGCCATTAATAGGTACGATACTTGTGATTTGGTTTAATTTAGTCTACATGCTCACACAAGGTAATACAAAATGAAAGGTTCAGGTCATACCTGTGACCACGTTAAGCGATGCAGCAGCATCCTCAGATGTAACTGCATAAACCTTTCCTTGCTGTAGCTGCTTCTTGGGCTTAGGACACTCCTTTGAATAACGTTCTATTTGATTACAGTTAAAGCATTTTACTCCTTCACTACTTTACTTTTGTTGAGGTTGGACTATCGGAGTAGTCTTGGCTGCAGCATTGAAGCTTTGAGTACAGAAGGGTTTAAATGTCTTTGTGTTACCTCCGTTATATGAATTTCCATTCGGCCTTTTGATACCTCTATTCTGAGCAAAACAACTTTCCCTCTGGCTTGATTCTAGTACTCGAGCAATCTGTACCGCTTCATTATAAATCTTCTTTTGCAGTCCCAGTACATGCTCACGGATGCTTCCCCTAAGTCCCATGACGAACCTTTGGGTTTTGGTATTTTCCTCTTGCATGCTAGAGGAAGCAAAGAAAAATAGCTCTTCGTAATGCTGATGATATGCATCCACAATCATCTGTCCCTGATACAGACTCAGAAATTCTCTTTCCATCTCATCTCTGAAACTTCTAGGAAAATAGTTCTCGAAGAATGCTTCTTTATAGATAGCCCAGGTCAATTAGGCGTGCTTCGTTAACAGATAACTTCGAGTAGACTTCCACCAATAGTGTGCATCGTCCTTCAGCATAAATGTGGCACATAGCACTTTTTCCTCTTCATTTACAGTCATCATCATGAAGTTCCTTTCCATCTCGTCGATCCAGTGAGCTGGCCACAAAGGATCCATTGGCTTGCCATTAAACTCCTTAGGCTTCATCTTCAGAAAACACTCGATCAATCGAGAATGGTCCAACTGATACTGAGCATATGCTCCATATATAGGTGGTTGATACTGGTAATTGCCTTGGTTGTATATGCCTTGAGCTACTTCAGGGTTTTGTACTTGAGCTTGTACAAATGGCGTTTGAGGTGCTTGAGGTACCATGTTACTCATAGCCGACGCTTGGGGCACGGTGTTGCTACCCCCTGGTACGGTACTAGCTTATCCCACCGGTAAAGGTGTAGTGTTTGCAGCTGGGAAAGCCATTCCCATAACAGCTTGCATGTTGGCTTGCACTTGCTGTATTTGCTACAACTGTTGTGCTAAATTCATTCCCGCAGTAGTCAAATCTGTAAGTGAGGCTGGCAAGTTTGTGGGGTTGGCTTGATTGTTGACTCCTGGCAGTACCACATTCTGGTTCTCATGTTCCTCAGGGTTTTCATGGCTATTTTCCTCCATAGTTAGTGGTGGAGGTGGAATTGGGTTACGTCCACTCCTGGTTATTCTTCGCCCAGTCATTTCCTGTTTCCAGCAGTGGTAGTGTCTGAAAGTCAAGAATATATGAGGCAATCATAATATACGTCATTCTCATGTCAAAATCCAAATAAATAAGGAAAAATTTCAATCTTTAAAATCATTCAGTCAAAACAGAGCATTTTTCATCGTGGGGTTGATGGTGGGGTCGCAGTATATGTGACCACAGGATTGCGACCACACAAACCCTGTCAGCTCACCGAGAGCCTGTGGTCGATCGTGTTGTCACACTATATGCGACCACAGGGTTGCGACCACACAAACCCTGTCAACTCACCGAGAGCCTGTGGTCGATTGTGTGGTCGCATTTTCGATCGAATTCTGCCACTACATGACCCCAAATCAGGTTTTTAAACCTGATTTTTGAGCCATTCTCCATATTTCTCTTTTGTCTTCAACTCAACTCGCCTCCACTGAGTTGCTACAGTGTCGGTCGCACAAATTTGGTGATTCTTTCATCGATCCACGACTACGTTCCGTTCTTCCAGGTATGTTCCCTACTCTTTCTCCTTTTTAAGCTTTCATACCAAGGTTTTTCTCCATTTATATGGTTTTCTTCAAATTACTATTTTTTTGACCATAAAAATTTGATTTTTATTGGGGGATTTTGCTATTGGCCACCCAATGGATGAAAGCCCTCAACAAAATTTGAGTTTAATCGGTTAGTTTAATAGAAACTTAAAAGTTCCCATTTTTTACCTAAATTTTGGGGTTTTTCCCAATTGTCAAAATTTCTTCAAATTCGACCTACTTAGTTTAAATTTTTGATTGTATGAGCCTTGCAGGATGGTTTGGGACCTATGTAAGTCCTCCTGCCCAAATGTTTGGATGAAAAATGAGGTTTTTAGCCAAATCACGTCGTCATAATGCCAAAATTTTGAGTTTTCTCTATATCTAATATATTGTTTGTTGGTCTATTCCCTTGCAGATAACATGGCTCGCACTAAAGTCCCCAGAGTTCATGGTTCCTGTCGCTTCCGATCTATTGAAACAGAGGTACAACATCCTTGGTACGAGTGTAAGAAGGTGGAAGGGGGTTGTTGTGTCAACTTGGCCAACCTAGCCTTATTTGATGTGGAGGGAGAATTTAGTGCAATGGGCTGGCTCTCTGTGATTCTATATGAGGGTTGCACCTGTCCTGAGTTGGTGAAACAGTTTTACTGTAATTTACAGGTGGAGGGTGACCCAGAGGACATAGATAGGGGTAGAGAGCTTAAGATCACCAATTTAGTTAAAGGGGTAGAGATTTCTTTTAACTGCCAAGAGTTGGCTGATCTCCTGGGTATCTCAAATGATGGTCCCTTGGTATACTGCGCACCCAAGGAACCCCAGTTCCTGTCAGTGAGAATGCACGTAGAAATTGATAGCCAGATTCTTAGGGATGATCGCTGGTAGATGAAGGCAATCAACCTACGACCGGAGCCCCGACTGTATTGCAATATTATTTAGCACAATCTGATTCCCCAGAGTGGACACTATGAGAAGGTTTCGCAGTTGATCCAATACCTCCTATACGGCATCTGTACTAAGCAACTTGTCTACCTTCCTTATATCATTATCAGGACCATGCACCGTGCCACAACGCCTGGTCTAGTGGGTAACCTACCCTATGGGCGTTTGATCACCACTCTGCTCACTCGCCTGCAGGTGAACTTGGTCAATGAGAGGATTTACGAGGATACTTTTTTGACTGACCTTGACTGGGAGGCCATCTGCAGGATGGGGATGCGAGATGTGCACGTCAGTGACGAGAAGAGAAACGCTATGGTGTGTCCCCGTACTCGAGTAGAGATAGCAGACATGGAGGTAGTAGCAGCAGCAGCAGCAGAGGTCCACAAGAGCGATGATGAGGAGGATGATGATAGGATGTTCATGGATGTGGACGCCATACCTCCTCCATCACCACAGCATTCCACCACAGCATTCCACTGGAGCTGGCCCTTCTCGGGTTCCTTTCCACTCAGCTGGTCCTTCGCACCTACCACCAGATGACGTGAGGGGGTTGCTGCATGAGATTCGGGAGGCCCAGCGTGCTACTGATCAGTGGGTGGCGGATCTGGCAGCTAATCTCCAAGTGACCTAGACTCAGATAGCCTAGCTTACGAGGGTATATGCTGAGGATTATGATCGAGATCATGAGGCACCTCCTCCTCTAGCACCCCCAGCTCCATGATGCCTTTATTTGTTTTTACTTTATACTACAGAGTAACTGTCTGGATTGTGGACCGTACTCTGATTTGGATATATGTTAGTTTTATTTTTATTTGATAAATACATAGAACTTGTTTCTTATTTACATATGTGCATTATTCTCTTTCTTAGTTTATGTCTCATACAATACAGGTGCTTATGGTGTGTTCTTATTACAACTTTTAAATTTTATCCTAACTCAGTTCACGAACTCTTGTGGAAGTATACAGGTTTAATAGACAGAGCCCGAGAGCTCTGATACCAAGTAGTCACACCCCAATTCTGAACCAACCAGAATGGTGTGATGAACTGTCTATGAACCAACGGTTCAACCAGGATCTCGTATAGGCCGTGCCCATTTGGTTAAATCAGATACAACCACAATCATAATCAGAGTAAATAAACAATAGCGAAAGTCTTTAATATTATTGAACTGAGTATCTAACAGTGATAACGTAATTAATTATTTAATTATCTCCAAATGATTAAAGACATAAAATAAAATAAAGTAATCAATTACATGTTTTGATAACCAACAACTAAATCTAATCGAAAACACACGAGTTGTACTCGCATGATTCGTCATGCAAGTGCAACTCACGTGTTTTCGATTAGATTTAGTTGTTGGATTATTAGAACATGTAATTGATTATTTTATTTTATTTTATTTTATATCTTTAGTCATTTGGAGATAATTGGATAATTAATTATGTTATCCATTTTGGTTGGTTCATAATTGGGGTGTGACAGTAGTATCAACAGAAGGAAGAGGAGTCTGATGCAAAATAGAGAGGAGTCTGATGTAGAATAGATCCTCTGAGATGTTCAAATTGATCTTGTAAAGCTATAAGAAATTGAACCAAACGTCGCCTCTAACATAGCTCTCAGAAGATTATAGGTCCTTTGGTTCCATGAGGGCTAATTGATCCCAATAATTAGTCATCTGATTGTAGAATTCCTAGATTGATTTACCATCTTGCTTTGCACAGCGTATCTCTATTTTCAATTGATACTATTTTGCGAAATTAGATTCCAAATACATTTGATTGAGATATAATCAGACATCCTTTGCAGTTTTATATTTAGAATAGTTCATTCCAATATTGGGATCAACTGAGTTATGGATCCAGATGAGAACCTGAGCATTTTCCATCTCCCACTTTACTATGCCTATAGCATAGGTTTCTTCTTTAGGATCAGATAGTTTAACTGTGAGCCAATTACATAACCCCATCTACCTTTGCCAATTAAGAAATTCTCCATTACAGATGACCAATAGGAGTAGTTGCTACCATTTAGCCTGATGCTAATCGTCTGATTTTCCTTTTCATAAGACATATTTATCACAGAAGAAAGAAAACAATACTGTGGCTTTGAGGATTAAGAGATGTGTACTGATACAACAGAGAGAGACAAGAAAGAGGTACCAATGCTTCAAAGAGGTAAAAGGAGTGTTGAGAATTGTCCCTGGTTGTTGTATAGAATGAGAAAGTGATGTTGCTACTGACTGCAATAGAAACACGAGATAAGAAACGTTGTTGGCTGCACTAGTGTGAAGAGTAAAGAGAATATATTGTCTTTGGTTGCTATGGAGAACGAAAAGTGAAGACTATCGCTAGTTACTGTGACGAACAAGGAAGAGAGAGAGAGAGATACAATACGATCTGCAATATAGTTATAGATTGACTCAAAGAACCTGCTCTAATACCATGATAAACTTAAGAAAAAAGAGAGAAGGTGAAAGGAAAAAGAGAAATCCTTTGTTGATTCAATATAATTGTGATACATTGAATGAGACAATACAAAGGTTTAAATAGCCAACTATAGTAGTACATAATTGGAAATGAAATAAAATCAAATCTATAGAATCTATGTATTCCCAAAAATAATATACGCCAACGATACCACAGCTGGCTGTCCAATAGTATATATGACAATGATATGCCAACGATACTACAGCTAGTAGTCCAGTAGTACTACAACTGGCTGTCCAGTGGTACTACAAAAAATAGTATCGCTCACAAGATTAGGTGTTGGCTATAGCAGGTAGAAGTTGCAGAGATGGTTCTCGGTGGCTGTGGTGAAGGTTAAGATGATGGAGATGCGTACTTCAGGTGGTATTGAAGATGGTTGTGGTAAGTTCAGGTCTGGGCAAGGGGTTGATCAGAGGTGAGGATTATGAGTTTGGTGAGGTGTAGCAGGGTAGAACAGATAATCACAAGTTTGCTAGAGGTGGGTTGCTGGTTATCGGGTGTTTGGTAGCATAACTGCAGGGTGGATAATCAGGTAGGACTGCAAGTCAAGACATAAAAACAAAGAGAAATGAAAGGAAAGAGGTGGCTTACCTGAGTTGCAGGTAAGTCTTCTCCCTTCTTCTTCTTCTTTTCTTCTCCTTCGATCTCCTTCCTGATCCCCTTTTCTTGCTTCTCCTTCTTCCCTCTCTGTATCTCTCACAGTTCTCCAAAAGTCCCACTCGTTGAATTCCCCAAATCTTCTCTTCTGCTATCTCCTTTTTTCTTTTCTTTGGTTTCTTTCCCTCTAAAAGAAAACCTACCTCTTTCAGTCTTTCTCTCCCACTCTAACTCTCTCTCTCCATTAATCTTCTAGAATGCCCTTCTAACTCTCTTTCTCCATCAGTCTCCCATCCTCCCTCAAACTCTTATATATATATATATATATGATAATTTATATGATATATATATTACATATAAGTATAGATGACATCATACATATATAATAATATATAATAATATATAATAACATATAAGTATGGGATATACATATATAATAATATATAATAATATATAATAACATATAATATATAATATATGATAAATATTATATATATATATATATGTTATGATACATGTACAAACACTCATGAAGCGAACCAATTTGGACTAGTCTGGGTTGGACTGGTCAGGTCCGAACTGGCCAGGACTAGTACGGGTAGAGCTGAGTTGGTCAAACCACCCCTTCTCTCTCTTTTATCATTTTATGAGCCATTTTAGTTTGTAGCTTGTCAGCACCCTAGTTTTTCCATTATGTGAGTCTCAATTTTTGGTCATTTCTAATATAGGAAAGTGTAGTCATTAGGCAATTAAAAAATGAAATGAAAAATAAAATGAGTAAAAAAAAAAAGTGTTTTAATTAATAATTCATTCGGATTTGGGTTATTTTATTTTTATTGGGCTTGATTTTATTTTAATAGGCTCAATCTAAAGAGGGGTTATGGAAACCCGTATAACATGAGTGGGTCATGAAAGGGGTAAATTGGTAAATCGGGGGGCTAGGTTATAAACCAAAAAAAAAAAAAAACCTAAAATCAAGAGTGGAGGGCTGCTTGGATTGGGATTAAGAGAGAGAGAGTGAGAGAGAGAGAGAGAGAGAGAGAGAGAGAGAGAGACGGTGAGAGAGAGAGAGAGAGTTGGAGTGGAAGAGGGGGAGGTCGACACTTCATCCCTCATCCCTAAAATC
Organism: Protea cynaroides; assembly: GCA_028583415.1. NCBI lineage: Eukaryota > Viridiplantae > Streptophyta > Magnoliopsida > Proteales > Proteaceae > Protea > Protea cynaroides. Next base: position 81,724,095 of record CM053266.1, read on the forward strand.
CTTCCCCCAAAATCGCCGACTACCTGTCCAGTCTACCTACCCAGTTGCTGCCACCTCTTGTTGAGCCCAACACCTACCGCTCTATATAGATCGTCGACAACTCATTGCCCAACCATGCTGCCTAGGAGAGATAAAAGCACCGATGAGAAAGAAAGGGAGGCAGAAAGGGAAAGAGAGAGGAGAAGAGTTGCTTAGATTTTCGTAGGTCTTCTCAGGCTAAGATGCAAGAGAGTGAGTAAGAGAGGGATTTGTGGGTTGAGAAGGAAGAAGAAGGAGATAGGGTCATCTGATTAGGTAAGCAAAGAGTGGAAATTGAGGAGGAAGAGCAAGGGGTTTCACTTGTGGTTTCTGGGTTTTGATCTGTTGCAGCAAGGGAGTGAGAGGTTGAGAGGGAAAGTGTAAGAACAGTACTCCAAAAACTCGATTTAACTCATGGTTTACATTGTGAGAGGTCTCCCATTCATAATCGGACGGGAAGGCGAGGCTGGGTGACGAACCACGATATCTAGGTATGAGAAACGATATGTAAAAACTTAATTTTTACATACCGGTCTCAGTACCGGTCTCACACTGAGTAAGACCGATAAGTGCAACCGATATGTTTTCTCGATTGGAGACGGACTCTAGTGGGTCCCACACTCTGAATCCGAGTTTAAGAAACCTTTTAGACGTAGGAGACCTTCCTAGAATGGTCTCCACTATATATATATATATATATATATATATATATATATATATATATATATATATATATATATATATACATCATTCTTTCTCTTTAGATCCTTTCCAAACACTCTCAAACCCTAGAGCCGTCTGGAAGAGATCTGAGAAGGAGCAAGGAGGAAGGAGCTTGTGTGAGAAGGGAATTTTTTGTTTGAGGGGAGCACCGCCACTCAACAAACACCGGTAAGTTCTCAACCTCTGTATTGATGTTTGGGATTATGGATCAAAGTCGTAAAACGACGAAATGATCCAGAACCCTAGAACTGTAAAATCCAAGTTTCATTAAGATCCATTCTAAAAAGGATGCGATAAAATAATCTAAACCTAGGTGACCAAATAGGTATCTCGACCTTAGAATGGTTTAGGAAGAACCCTAAAAACTAAGCCGATGATCGATGAGAGAGGGAGGTCCGAGATTGGGCTCTCAGACCCATACCAGTGGACATACCGGCTGGACAATAAGTCATGCGGTATGGTCATATTGAATATACCACAGGCATATACCGGCTGCAATATACTGAGACCGGTACTGAGACTAGTATGTGAGACCAGTATATACCGCATGCCCATACTGGTATGCTTACCAAAGCCTGGTTGTTGGCCAGACTTGGTTTTGACCAACTATAACCCTAATAACTTAATTCTAATCTATAAATATGATCATGTAGGACTTGTAGATAACATGAGTGGACTCTATGATGCAGAGCATACTTGCAATCACTCGTCAGGTAAGGGACAAGACCCCAAACCCTAAGTTACTAAATAACAATAAACCATTGTGATCATATCTGTTTCTGTGATTATTGTTTGTTGTTTGTGCATTTCATATGCCATCTAGTTATTTAAATTTTATTATATGTTCATGCATATTCGTATTCTAGGATGATGTTTGTTTAGGCATGTGATTATTTTCATTAGTGTGTGGGATGTGAAGGGGAGTGGAGCCCTAGATATATCCTTATACTGACACCTTTTCGTATCACTGTCTACCTTAGCAGGCTAGGTGCGAATAGGGTATCAGGGGGAGGATGTGGGATTGTGGCTTCGCCTGCCCACCAGACTCGAGCCCTATCTCTATGTCGTAGGGTGTTGTGCTGGGATAGGGTCATAGATACTGTGATGACATATAGGACTGATTAGAAATGGAACCCACTTGCAAGCCTTTGCCAACAGGGGTTTAGGTGTTGGTGCGGTGTAGGGTATCAGGGGGAGGACATGGGATGGTGGCTTAGCCTGCCCGCTAGATTCTAGCTCTATCTCTATACCGGAGTGAGTGATGTGGGGCAACAACAGTAGTGTGGATCAGAGCCTGACTGTTGGGTGTGCTCACACTCTGCGGTGGCCATCAAACCTTACCATAACATTTTGCAAGTTATACCTGACCCAATTGTAATGTTATCTCATGCATATTGTATGTTGCATTGGTCTTGTGCTTTACTTAGCTAAGTTATGAGCTCACCCCGTATATATATACTCTTTTTCAGATGTTGATGTAGGTTACACTATTGAGGACTTCATGGCTGCTCCAGCTTATGTGACAGTGGCTGCTATAGATTCACAGACAGTGGAGGACGAACATGATGCCTCATGCGAGTGCTCTTACTGTGTGTTCCTTTAGGGTTATTTATTTATTCTATCAGTTGAATAGATAATGTATTAAATTATTATTTATGAATGTAGATGATGGCATAATTGGAATAATTATTTATTTACAATTAGAAACTTAATTCATTTATTATTTAATTTCACTTCTATTTATATGTCTCTGATTATGGTTAGTTTGCTTGGGATGGTTTGTTGACACGGTCTATTGAGATCCTGATGTGAGCCGTGGTTTGGAGATGGTTCACTCACACTTCTGGTTCAGCCGGAATTGGGGTGTGACAGAGAGTACCGAAAAAGAGTTTTCGATCTATTGGGTTTGGATTTGGAGATGCCTTTGATGGAGCAAAACAGTAGCTTTAAAGGCTCTCAACCATAGTGAATTGGAGAGAGGAGTGTTGATTCCTGGGTGCCTGAAAAGGAGCAGAACTGAAGAGGAAGAAGGAGTTGGAGGCTACGGCTGTAGGTAAGTTCCAGTCCTCTCTCACACTCGTTTGTTTTTTTTTTCCTTGCTAATTACTGTTAGTTTCCTACTATTTACTCTGTGGATTTGTTTGTATTGGTTTTTTTTCCTTTTCTCTATTTTCTATTGTTTTTTTATTATTATTATTTCTATCTAGTTTGGTTTGTCTCAATCAGCTTTGATAGATCTTATTTTCATGTCTATTCTCTAGGAAATGGATTAATTTCCACTCTTGTTACCTCTAATTCTTGTATATTCTCCCCTGTTTTGTTCACTGTGCTTCGGTTGGCATGATGGTACTTATTTTTTCTTTTTTTTCTTTGTGTTATTTTTATTTGCTTTTTTCTCCTTTCTCTCGGCCATGTTTGGAGATCTGTTTAACTTTGGTGTATACACTCGGTTTGGATAGGTGATGGCTTTAGGGGTTTACATTTTTAGGTTGGGATTTGTTTTTTTACTTGGTCATGGCAGGTGCGGTTAGATAAAATGCTTTGAAAATTGACTCTCTTCATTTTCCCCCTTTTTGCATTTCTCCGTACATATTGGATCCGAATAGAACTGGTTTGGATTGAGTTCGATTTAAGTAGGCTTGATTTATTTTTATGGCCGATCTAGATTTCTGTGGTTAATGGGTGTGATTGCTTCGGTCATGGTGTTTTTACATAGTTTCAAGCTATAACTGGGTTAAGTTTAAATTTGGGGCTTAAATAAGAGTCAGGTAGTGGTTTTTTTAGATTCATCTGGTAATGCTTCTTCTTCCTTTAGGGCAAGTCTGAAAGCTATCTTTCTTCCCTATTTTGCATTGGCTTAGGCTTTCGTCTTTTTCTTGGGTTTGCTTTGTCTTGGGTGGATTTATTTTTTGGTCTGGCCTCGTTTAGGTCAGACCTGGTTCAGTTCAAATTTGGTGAATTTGATCTAGTTTGGGTTTGGTTTGGAATCTTGGCTTGAACTGCCTCGGGTTTGCTAAGTTCAGGTCCATAGAGTTGGTTTATACGTTGGGTTGGTTCATTTTATTACGGGGTTGGTTTGGTTCAGGTGGACCATGGTGTCAAGTTTGGGCTTAGGTTAGGCTTCTGTTTAGGCTTGGCCCAACTTAACATGGAGTCTGGTTTAGGTCTAGGTTGGGCTGATTTAAGTGGGCTTAGAGTAGGCTAGTTTGTTTGGCTTGGGGCCACTTGGGTTGTGTTTCAACTGCACTCTCTCTCTTAAAGCAGAGTGTGAAGACAATGAGAAATTGTGATCCTCCTCGGGATAAATAAATCCGTAATCAATGAAGATCACTGATCTATTGGAGTCACCACCTAGATTAAGGTTTAGGACCTCTAAAAATGTAGCCTCACCCTAAGGTAAGACTTCTATTGACTCATAACCCAATGTATCAGTTCTTTGGTCTGCAAGAGATCGGGTAAGTATTCAAGGTACGATTATGGGAATGTGTTAGGCACCCAAACCGCCTGATCAATATCGACCTCCTAAATTTTCCTTAAATTCTAATTTTGACTGTGCTTGGTCAACTGGATGACTAGGCCCAATGGGGGATGTCCTAAACCAAGTTGCTAAGTTATTCTAACCTAGGATTCAACCAATTATGTTTTAAAGCAAATAAATAAGCAATGAGTATAGTACTATACAGTGAACTGGACCAAAGATGGTTCAGTCTCGGACTGAATCTGAGATGTGTAAGATATCTCAAACTGCCTACGTATTCCAATCCTGAAAATCAAGTTCAAAAACGTAGTTCGAAATGGGTTGTATGATTAAAGATTATGGAAGTGATTTATGCATGTGCTTCAATTAGATTCTTTGTTCAACTTGAAGTTTATGCTGGATGGATGGTTAATGGGTGGCTTTGTACTATATTTGAGACTCCCAAATTGCCTACGTATTCTAGTTGTGACCTAGAAATCAGGTACAACATAGTTTGAAATGATTGTGAGAGTTGGATTTGGAATGTGTACCAAATTTCTACCATTTTTGTCAATAGGATCTAGGGATGAGACCTAAATTCCTATCATTCAGATTTGGGATGTGTATCAAATTCTTTCTATTTTTGTCAATAGGATCTAGGGATGAGACCTAAATTTTTATCATTCAGATTTGGGATGTGTACCAAATTCTTTTCATTTTTGTCAATAGGATCTAGGGATGAGACCTAAACTCCTACCATTTTTGTTGTTTTCATTTTTAAGTTTCTAGGGTTTCCTATCCCTTTAGTTGTGATTTTCATTTTTTAGGGTTTCATACCCTAATTGTTCTTTTCATTTTAGGGTTTCACTTTCCCTAATTATTCTCTCTATTTTTAGGGTTTCACTTTCCCTAATCAATATGTTCTTTCTATTTTAGGGTTTTCTACCCTAATTATTGTGTTCTTTCTATTTTTTAGGGTTTCCTACCCTAATTATTATTTTTCCAATTTAACTCTTTCCCTAATTGCTGTGCTCTTTCCATTTTTTAGGGTTTCCTACCCTAATTATTATTTTTCTAATTTTCTCTTTCCATAATTGTTGTGCTCTTTCCATTTTGAGGGTTTTCTATCCTAATTATTATTTTTTCAATTTATCTCTTTTCCTAGATCAAACATGGCAAGTGAAAGCATTCCAACTATAGCAGTGATAGCATTCCAAATACAGCAATGATAGAATTCTAAATGTATCAATCAAAGTGTACATCCAATATGACATGTGAAAACATTCCAAATATAATAGTCAGAGTGTGCATCTAATATGGCATGTGAGAGTCAAGCAAAGCATGTAAAAATCAATCAAAGTATGTAAGAATCAAGCAAAGCATGTGAAAATCAAGCAAAACATATAAAAATCAATCAAAGCATGTAAGAATCAAGAAAAACATGTGAAAATCAAGCAAAACATGTGAAAATCAATCAAAGCATGTAAGAATCAAGCAAAGTATGTGAAAATCAATATAGCAAGTGACAATGTGTGTCCAAATATAGTAATGATCATGTGAATAATCCAAACATGGCAAGTGAGCAATCCGACATAGCAATGTGCTATTCTCAAAACATGCATGTCAAAAATAAATAAGAAAATAATATACATATAAAAATAACAATAACATAATATTTATTCATGAAAAAATAAACATAAATAACATACACGCAAAATAAATATAAATAATACACATGTAAAAATAATATAACATTATATACACACAAAGTAAGGATGAAAATAAATATGAAAATAACATACATGTGATAATAAAAATAATGTTCAGATAAAAAAAACAACATATATGTAATAATAAATAATATATAAAATATCCATGTCAAAGATAAATAAGAAAATAATGTACATGTAAAAATAACATAATATTATATTTATTCATGAGAAAATAAAGATAAATAACACACACAAAATAAATATAAATGATACACATGTAAAAATAATATAATATACATGCAAAGTAAGGATGAAAATAAATATGAAAACAATATACATGTGATAATAAAAATAATGTTCAGATTAAAAAAAAATACATGTAATAATAAATAATATACAAAAAAATATTAAGACATGGAAAAATAAATAAATAAAATATACATGCCTGTCACTACACATGTAGAAATAAGGTATAATGTACATGAAAAATAAATAATAACAAAGAGAACTAATACACAACATTCATACAATCGAACTAAGATATAACAAAAACCAAGTTAAAAGAAAAACTACCTAATATATAATCGAATTAAAATATCAAAGAGACAAAAGAATAAATAAACATTCTAATAGAAAATATGTACAACCACAATAGACTGTCAAGAGAAACAAACAAAGAAATAAAATAATAATAAAAACCTAAACTAAGACCAATTCATCATCACCACAGTTGGGATAGTGGACCAATGGGATAGGGTAATGGTAAGGTGGTGCATGTGGAATGGAAACCAAGTGTTGATGGGGCAACATTGAGGTATGTATTGGGTAATGCTGTATGTGACAAATCATGGGAGTAACTAAATGGCTTAGTGATGGACAGGTGGCTAAAGGACTGGTTTATGGCCCTATGGTGGTGGAGCATGGATAAGACAAATGTTAGGGAAGAAGATGAGTTGATGAATGAGGGTGGTGAAGTCGGCTATTGGAGTTTTAAGGGTAAGTGCATGGTGGCTGATGGAAACTTTGCTGGTAGGTAGATGAGGGAGTTGCTGACCCTGAGATGAGGATTTGATGATGATGATGTGGTAATCAGTTCATGTGACAAGTGGGTTTGATAAGCTGGGCAGTAGGTGAGGGAGTAATGGTTGATGTGGCTCAATGGTTTGGCAGTAGATGGTTGACGGCTGGGTGATTAGAGGTGCTTGAAATGTTATGATGGCTGTGATGGAGTCGGTAGGGACGAATTGCAAGTCTTGGTCATGTTTTGGAGTAAGAATTAATGAAGATTGTTAATGGTTGAGGATTGAAGTAGAGTAATGCGATGATGGGTAGGACAGATCGTATGCTTATAATCGTGATCTGCAAAGGATAGTAGGTAAAGATCTTACCTTGTGCTCTTTCTCCTTCTTCTTCTTCTTCTTCTTCTTCTTCTTCTTCTTATTTTTCTTCTTCATATTCTTTCAATCTCGATCTTCTTCTTCCTCTCTCTCTGGATGCCTCTTATTCTCTCCTTCTCAATCTCAATCTCAATCTTAATCCCAACCAAAAAAACCCCTTTCTCTCCTTTTATCTTTTCCTTTTCTTTCCTTTTTCTTCTTCTTTCCTTCTTCTCCACTCAATATCTCCCTCTCAATCTATTTTTCTCCTTCTCAATCTCAATCTCAATCACAATCAAAACCGAAAAAGAATCCTCTCTCTCTCATGTCTTCTCTCCTTTTATCTTCTCTTTTTCTTTCCTTTTCTTCTTCTCCATTCAATCTCTATCTCTCTCTCACTCCCCCAAAACCAAAAAAGAATCCCCTCTCTCTCGCGTCTTATCTCCGTTTCTTTCCTTTTCTTCTTCTTTCCTTCTTCTCTTCTTTCCTTCTCTTCTTTTCCTCATGTCGGATCTCATTCCTTTTTCTCTTTCTTTCCTTTTCTTCTCTTCCTCACGTCGGATCTCATTCCTTCTTCTCTTTCTTTCCTTCTTCTATTTCTTTTCTTTTTTCCCCTCAATCTCTCTCTCCCTCACGTCTCTCTCCTCATTCTTTTTCTCTCTTTTCCTTTTTTTCTTTCCTTTTCTTCTCAATCTCTCTCTCTCTCTCTTCGGATCTCTCCTCTTTCCCTCACGTCTCTTCTCTCCTCTTTCTTTCTTTTTTTCCTCAATCTCTCTCTCCCTCACATCTCTTCTCTCCTTTTTCTTTCCTTCTTTCCCCTCAATCTCTTTCTCACTCTCTTCACATCTCTCTTTCCCTCACGTCTCTTCTCTCCTTCTCTTTCTTTCTTTTTTATTATTTTTTCTTATTTTATACTTATATCTTATATATATAATAAATATCATATATTACACTAATATACATAGACATAATATTATATAATACAATATATATAGTACAATATATATGACGCACATGTACACACTTGAACAGAATTGATTTGGTTTGGACTAGTCTGACTTGGGTTGAGCTGAGTTGGACTAAGCTGGGTTGAGCTGGGTTAGGCCAAAAATTGATTTTTTTTCTCTCTCTATCATTTCATAGGCCGTTTCCGTTGCCATTCAGCATGGAATTTTTTGACAACGTTTATCCCAAATTTTCCACGTTCATTTTATAAAACACTAAAAATGAGAAATACTGGAGCTTGAATCACCTCATTTGGAAATAAAATGACCAACTTATGAATTTCTGAAGCTTAAACAGGTCATTTTATGATAATTTGGCTAACGACTCTGCATGGGTTGCTTCGGAGACCTCTGCCTAAAATCCTTCACATCCACTTTGTATGTAACACCCCAATTTCGCACCATTCGGAATGGTGTGATGAACTGTCAATAAACCAACGGTTCAATCAGGATCTCACAATAGGCTATCCCACATATGATAAACAAAAACACATTCCACATTAATCAGAGGTAATAAAGTAAATAGCGAAAGTCTTATAGATAATGAACTGAGGTCAAATCATGATAAATAATTAATATTTCATTTATTTCCATGTAACCAAAACATAACTTAATACATATTACAATATCCAAATACGAAAACTGAACACTAAACGTATCCACCGTTGAAACGCTCGCTTAACGAACCATGTTCGTCCTCCACAGCTTGCTTACCATGGCCGCCACATGTTCATATATTGGCTTGTTGACATAATTTTCAATCATAATACCTGCAACATCAGAAACTAAAAGAATTGTGCGCACGAGGGTCAGCTCTCCAACTTGAGCTCAGTGAGAAAACAAAACAATGCAACAAACATATGCATGCATTCATTCATATCTTTGGTCTGGTATATAAGTTTGCAATATGCTATAGAAAGGATAGGTGGCCGCCGCACCTCTATACACTAGTGTATGGAAACGCCCAATGAAAACGGCACTGTCGCCCCACATGCACCCACCATGGAAAATATACACCCCATGAAAATGCCATGGCTATACCGGTTGCCCATACCAACACGTAAGCCCCTGTTGGTGAGGGCTTGCAAACTAGGCTCGCAACTAACCAACCCTAATGTCAAACAATGTATCCAAGGCCTCACCCCAGCATCCCTCAATACATCCATAGAGATAGAGCTAGGGTCTGGTGACCAGGCTGAACCACAATGCCACGTCCCCCCCTGATGCCCTATGACATATTAGTTCCGCTAAGGTAATGGCGATACGACAATGTTAGTGGACAAGACTTGAGTAGAGATAGAGCTAGAGTCTGGTGACCAGGTTGAACCACAATACCACGTCATCCCCCTGATGCTCCACTCGCATCAAGCACACTAACACTTGCTTAGTGGACATGACTTGAATAGACCATGGCACAATATACCCCGATGAGAACGGCATCGAAGTACCGGTTGATACCATCTCTACTCGCACCATGTACACCAGCCAAACACAAACATTCACATGCCTATTCCTATCATCATCATCATCATCATGTTATAAATAAACAGAATTAGATATGCATGAACAGTAATAGCAGGATATTGGATGACATGCTAAATGCGCATTACAAGCATACACGCATAGAATCAATCATGGTATTGGACTCAAGAAAAAAAAGTTTGTTATTAACCAATTAGTTTAGGTCATGTTCCCTCACCTTTGCTTGTTTGTAGATCCTCTTTCAAGCCTTAAGAATCACTTTTATATCAATATTATATTGCTAGAAGACCTAACAAAGTCGATAGAAATTAATTAAAATTTATTCTAATTTTTTACAGTTTACTGTTAACTGGGGGTCGATGCCTAGGGTCAGACCTTCCATCGACCCTCGGTGCGACCACCCCTTTCCTGGGCTTCCTGAATGCTGGGGGTCGATGCTAGGTGTGAGGACAATGGGAAATCGACGTGATCCTCCTCGGGATGGAAATGTGTATCCTGTATCGATGAAGATCGATTGTTCTGTTGGAGTCGCCACCTAGATTAAGGTCTAGGACCTCTAAAAATGTAGCCTCACCCTAAGGTAAGACTTCTATTGACTCGTGACCCAATGTATCGGTTCTTTGGTCTACAAGAGATCGGGTAAGTATTTAGGGTACGGTTATGGGAAGGTGTTAGGCACCCAAACCGCCCGATCAATATCGGCCTCCTAAACTTTCCTTAAATTCTAATTTTGACTGTGCTTGGTCAACTGGATGACTAGGGTTCAATGGGGGATGTCCTAAACCAAGTTGCTAAGTTGTTCTAACCTAGGGTTCAGCCAATCATGTTTTAAAGCAAATAAACAAGCAAATGTAGTGTACAATATTATACAGTGAACCGAACCAAAGATGGTTCGGTCTTGGACTGAATCTGAGATGTGTAAGACATCTCAAACTGCCTACGTATTCCAATCCTGGAAATCAAGTCCAAAAACGTAGTTCGAAAATGGTTTGTGTGATTAAAGATTATGGAAGTGATTTATGCATGTGCTTCAATTAGATTTTTTTGTTCAAGTTGAAGTTTATGCTGGATGTATGGTTGATGGGTGGCTTTGTACCGTATTTGGGATTCCCAAATTGCCTACGTATTCTAGGGTTTGCCCTAGAAATCAGGTATGACGTAGTTCGAAAATTTTTGAGAATCGGATTTGGAATGTGTACCAAATCCTTCCAATTTTGTCAATAGGATCTAGGAATGAGACCTAAATTCCTACCATTTTTATTTGGGATGTGTACCAAATTCTTTCTATTTTTGTTAATAGGATCTAGGGATGAGACCTAAATTCCTACCATTTTTATTTGGGATGTGTACCAAATTCTTTCTATTTTTGTCAATAGGATCTAGGGATGAGACCTAAATTCCTACCATTTTTATTGTTTCCATTCTTAGGTTTTTTAGGGTTTCCTATCCCTTTTCATTGTGATTTTCATTTTTTAGGGTTTCATACCCTAATTATTCTCTTTATTCTAGGGTTTATTTTGCCCTAATTATTCTTTCCATTTTTCGGGTTTCACTACCCTAATTGTTCAATTCTTTCCATTTTAGGGTTTCCTACCCTAATTGTTATTTTTTTTTATTTTTTCTCTTTCCAAGACAAATATGGAAAATGAAAATATTCCAACTATACCAGTGGTAGTATTCCAAATATAGCAGTGTTGGAAATATATTCAAATTTAGCAACAAATCAGTTAAAGATGGCAAGTGAGCATGTGAATCAATACAAACATGGTAATTGTGCATCCGAACATGGCAATAATCATCCAATATAGCATGTGAGCATGTGTAACAGAAAAATATGGCAATAAGCATGTGTAGTATTCCAAAACAGCAAGAATCATGTAAGCATCAAGATGGTGGACATATCAACATAGAATCCAATGGTTCAGATTTAATATCATCACATAATCAGAAATCAATTAATCATCCAACAAGTATCAATTAATCATCCAACAGTTCAATTTCATGGCATCACATGGTCTAACAAAAATTAATCATCCAACAGTTTAATTTCATGGCATCACATGATCTAACAAAAATTAATCATCCAATAGCCCAATTTCATGGGAGAGAGGATTAGGTGATAGAAATTTACGGATCAGGGGGTTGCAATGGATATGGAGTAGCAGGTTGGGATAATGATTGCAAAGGCGATGAGGCAATAGGTTCGGGCTTGGTTCCCTGAGATGGTTAAAGGGGATGGTCAGGTGTTGTTGACTCAAACAATCGGGGATTTTTCCAGTGGTACATGGGTATGCAAGCGTGATGGTTGTGTCGGTTGTGATTGGGTTCAGCAATCGGTGGCAAGCAGGTTTTAGAGGATGGTCGAAGGGGCAGATAGGGTGGCGGAAATCAGATGGTTTTGTGGAGGATTGGATGAGAAGCTATGAGATGGGTCAGAATTGGGTAGAAGATGGACCATTGTGAGGGACTTACGGTGAATGGGAGTGTATGAGAGATGGGATCTCAATGAGGTGTTTGGGCATGTGATCGGGTAGCCCGGGGATCGGTGAGGTTAAGGTAGCTAGAGGTGTTGATGGTGGTGACAAAGTTGTGGGTTGATGAGGATGATGAATCCGGACGGTGAGTACATGGATGGTTTACGGTGAAAGGTCATGGAATGAAGAACAGATGTTATGGTTAGGTATTAGGATTTTGCGGGTAAAGAAAACAACAAACAAATGGAGAGGGGCTTACTTCTTTGTATGCAGCAGCTCTCGCACTGCTACCTCCCTCGTCTCACGCTTCTTCTCTCACTTCTTCTTCCCGTGCGCTGGTACTTCTTCTTCTTCGTCTTTGATTTCTCCTTCTCCTTCCTGTCTCTCTCTCTTCTCCTTTCGGTCTCTCCCTTTCTCTATTTTTTTTTTTTTTTTCTTTTTCTCTCTTCTTCCCTTATTTTTTCCCAAAACCTAGCCCCAAAAGCTTTCACGTTTTTTCTCTTTCCCTTTTTTTTTCTCTTTTGAAAATTCCTCCCAACCTCTCCAAAACCGTGCCCTCTCTATCTCTCACGTTTCATTCCCTCTTTTCTCTCTCTTCTCCCTTTTTTTCTCTTTTGGAATATCCTCTCTACCTCCCCAAAACCGTGCCCTCTCTCTCTCACGTTTCTTCCCCTCTTTTCTCTCTCTTATCCCTTTTTTTTCTCTTTTGGAATATCCTCTCAACCATCCCCAAAACCGTGCCCACTTTTCTCTCTCTTATCCATTTTTTTTTCTTTTGGAAATCCTCTTTTTTCTCTCCCCAAAACCGCGCCCACTTTCCTCTCTCTTATCCCTTTTTTTTTTCTTTTGGAATCCTCTTTTTCTCTCTCCAAAACCGTGCCCACTTTTCTCTCTCTTATCCCTTTTTTTTTCTTTTGGAAATCCTCTTTTTTCTCTCCCCAAAACCGTGCCCACTTTCCTCTCTCTTATCCCTTTTTTTTTCTTTTGGAAATCCTCTTTTTTCTCTCCCCAAAAACAGAAAAATTGCCTCTTCTTCACGTCCCCTCACCTTTATAATATTCTTCTTTCCTTCTTCTTCACTCAATCTTTTCCTCACTCTCAATCTTTCTCTTAATAGAAAAATTCCTCTCTCTATCTCTCACGTCTCTCTCACTCTCAATCCCTCCCTTTTTTTTTCATTTTTTTCTCTTCTCTTTCTTTCCTTTTCTTCTCTTCTCTTCTTTCTTTCCTTTTCTTCTCTTTTTCTTTCTTTCCTTTTCTTCTCTTTTTCTCTTTCTTTCCTTTTCTTCTCTTTTTCTCTTTCATTCCTTTTCTTCTCTTTTTCTCTTTATTTCATTTTCTTCTCTTCTCTTTTTTCTTTCCTTTTCTACTCTTTTTCTCTTTCTTTCCTTTTCTTCTCTTTTTTCTCTTTCTTTCCTTTTCTTCTCTTCTCTTTTTTCTTTCCTTTTCTTTTCTTTTTCTCTTTCTTTCCTTTTCTTCTCTTCTTCTCTTTCTTTCCTTTTCTTCTCTTCTTCTCTCTCTCTTTCACGTTTTCTAGAAAGAAAACGTGAAAGTTCTTTCTTTTTTTTTTTCTTTTTTTCTTTTGTTTCTCTCTTTCTTTTATTCTCTCTCTTTCTCTTATTCTCTCATATTCTCTCTTTTCTTTTTTTCCTCAATCTCTTTTGGATTTTATCATTTATATATAATAATATATAGAAATTATATACATATATACACATATATTTAATAACATACATATATATATATATATATATATATATATATAGTATATAATATATATAATATATATAAATACTATGCACATGGATGAACTGGTTCGAAACGAGTTGAGACTGACTTAGGTTGACTGAGTTAAACTGATATGGGTTGAGCTAGGTTGGACCAAAACTAGCTTGAACTGAGTTGATTGGATTGATTGGAATTAACTGGGTTTTCTCTCCTTGTCATTTCATGGGTCATTTCTGCTGTCATCCCGCATGAAATTTTTCGATGGCCTCTATTCCAAATTTTTTGCATTCATTTTGTAGAACATTAAAAATGAGGAATATAGGAACTGGAATCACCTCATTTGGAAGTAAAATGGTCAACTTATGAATTTTTAAAGTTTAAGCAGACCAATTATCGATAATTTGGCTGACCATTCTGCATGAGATCCTTCGGAGGCTTCTATCGGAAATATTTTACGTCCACTTTATAGAGCACTAAAAATGGAACATAATGAGACTGGAATCACCTTATTTGGATATGGGATGATCAAAATATGAATTTTTGAATATTAAATGACCATTTCCATATGTAATTTTGCATGGGACCCTCCAGAAACTTTTACCCGAGATTTTCCACGTTCACTTTGTAGGACATCACAAATGAAGAACAATGGCCTTGGAATCGTCTGAATCCGACGTAGAACGAAAAAGATATGAAGCTTTGAAGTTCTAACGATAAGCTTGCATGCAAGCTTGCATGGGGTCCGCTGGTGACTTCTACCGGAAATCCTTTACGTCCACTTTGAAGAGGACTAAAAATAAGGAATAATGGTACTTAAATCATATGATTTAGATGTCGGATGATCAAGATATGATTATTTGAAATTCAAACAATCCAACTTACGATAATTTGCATGAAAGTCCCTGGGATTATTTATGATAATTTCAAAAACGTCCCTTGTACGTATCATCTGACTAAAATGACCATATCTTCTTCATTTGATATCAGAATTGGTCTGGTATCATTTCGAAGATAATTCAATGACCTATGCAACCATGCAGATTACAGCCTGTGACCTTATTATGGGGCCCACCGAAAACTTTCTCAAATTCACAGTCAAGAATCCAAACTTTCAATCACCTTTCTTCCTTTTGTTGTCCACACACCAGCAGGACTTTGTTTTGCTGGGATAGCAAAAATGGGGTGCTTACAGATGCCCCTCTTCGGCCGAGATTGTGGGCAATTGAGGCCGAAGATAAAAGTAGCCCATTTTTGCATTATTCTGCACTTGATCCGAATTCTACCATTGCTCTCTTGAACTGACTTGTCAGAACTACTCTCCTTCTTTTTTTTTTTTTTTTTTTTTGTTCACACTTTGTACAACAAACAACGAGATGTCAAGCTCCTTGAGTAGCGACCTCATCAAGTCCGTGACTTTGGCTCAAGACCGCTCATGATGTAATCAGTAATCGTCAAGCTTCTTAAGTAGTGACCCTATCGGTCGTGACTTTGGCTCAAGACCGCTCATGATGTAATCAGGATTTGTAACCTCTGAATGTATAGCCTTTGGCTGTGTAGCCTTTGGATGTGTAGCCTTTGGACCGAATTTGGGGTGTCCCAAATTGCCTACGTATCCTTTGGGATTTCCGTCCCTCCAGAATCAGGTTCCGCGTAGTTCGGGCTGGTTGTTGTGTGTGTAAGTGTGTGTGTGTGTTTTTTTTTTTTTTCTTTTTCTTGTTCTTTTCAATTCCTTTCTTCATCTTTCTTCACTCCCAAAATGGGTTGAACTTTCCATAAATATTGAGGTAGCCACAATGGGGCTCAAGATCCGCACTTTGTCCACTAACATTGCTCGTAATCCCGGAGGAACTAGAGATAATGATTTGATCGACTTTCCTTGATTTGACTTAATCTAGACCGAGAGAAACATGTTTCTTTTCTTTAAAAGGCAATTTTGATATGTTCCCGCATTCCCGCCAAATTTATATGGGTTTCACTTTGATTAAAGGGCAACGTGTCTTTTTGATGAGGGGAAAATGATGACAATGACTCAATTTGATTTCATTTTTTTCAAATTTGTATGAGTCATCTTTCTCTTACATTCAAATGAACTCAGCTAGAGTTTCAAACAGAGGGCTCAACTAAACTCATGATGTTTGGATAAATGAGTGATTTTGCCCCAGTGTCTAAGTTCAAGTCTGCACATATTGATAGGCAGACGACTTTTGAGTCATCACTAGAAATAACCTTAAGAAGATGCAACCCTATACTAATCTTCAGAAAAAACGTTAAAGAATGCTTTCTCCTCTCGGTATCATTCAGATAAAAAACAAATTTCAACAAGCTATGCTCAGATGCTGAATCAGTTGTAACCA
Source organism: Protea cynaroides (assembly GCA_028583415.1). Taxonomy (NCBI): domain Eukaryota; kingdom Viridiplantae; phylum Streptophyta; class Magnoliopsida; order Proteales; family Proteaceae; genus Protea; species Protea cynaroides. The sequence continues at coordinate 81,740,423 of CM053266.1, forward strand.
TGTTTGGGCCCAAATCCTTTAAGTCTGTATATAAGTATGACGATGAAGGTCCAGATGGACAGATAAGAAACCGTCCAATGGGTCCGCCATTGGGAGAGTGTTTGGTTGTTTATGTAAGAATGGCTTGATCTCCACTAGGCGATGCAGAGAGAGTCTTTAGCCGAAAAGAAAAAATCCTCTGATGACAACAAAGTGATGAGACAACCCCCTGTATGGGCGGGAAGTAGTGACCAAAATCAAAAATCCAGCTCAACACACAACGTGAATCACGACAAATGATCAGCTCTCCAATCAGGTTCTAAGAAATGGTGTTTATATGTCATTGTACGAGAACCAATTGTCTTATTGCTTTATAACTGAACTTGTCCATCAGTAGGGCTCCAAAGGAGTTGCTCCATGTACATGCCTTGTAATCGAACTCACTCATCATTAGTGTTTCAAAGTAGTTGCTCCATGTCTATGCACCATAGTTGAACTTGTCCACTATCATTGTTCCAATGTAGTATGCTAACCAACCTCATTATTTTGTATAACTCTTTTTTTTCTTCTTTCTTTTTTCTTTTTCTTTTTTTCTCTTTTTTTTTCTATTTTTGTTTGTTTTTTGTTTTGTTTTTGAACTCATATTTGACTTTGAGGTTGATCTGTAACATACTTCATGTTTGTAGATGTCATGTACTTGTAGAAGACTTAATCATTTGAATGGTCCTTGTCTGTAGAAATATCCCATAAAAAATTCTTTCTGTAAATTGACCAAATGGGATGACATTTTGATGTTCCAACTTGTATCTTTGAGAATGCTTCCATGACTTTAACTTAATCATTTGTAACTTTCACATATGTGTTGAACTTTCATTTCTCTAAAGGTCGGTGGAGTAGAAGTTCAGGTTGTGGTCCTTCATCTCAATCGTCATCAGAGTCAGAATTAGCAACGGACATGGAAGAGGAAGAAATATCAAACTGGGAAGGAATTGATTGGAAGTAGTAAAAGCACCGTTGTTGATGTCTCAAAATGAGATAATTATTGTTCATTTTTTTGAGCATTTTGGACTGGACCGTCTACAGACACATCGAACTTAAGCCCAAACATATATGACCTATCAGATACCAATGGTAGCCAGTTTAGACAAGTAATTCACCGAGTTACCCCAATTGGATACGACATCATTGACACCAACTTATGATCGGTTGTAGGACCGAATTTCCATTCAGATTTTCGCTAGTAAGGCTCATTACGCCTATCTATCGACAAGTGTTCGACTCTTTCCATCTTGAGCTAAACCCCTCTTGAGTTTATTATCATTTTGATTTATGCCCCAGTTCGGGTTTGACATTTACTTGGCCAATGCCTCAATTTGGGTTAAATGTATTCCAATCTTATGTCCCAGTTTGGATGTCATAAAACTCTGACCTATACCCAGTTGGTCCATTACCTTTTTTGTTCAAAGTGGCTCAATCGGGTGAACAAAATGCTTTCCAATCTTAGTTTTTCCATTTAAAATTGGCAGGTATGCTAACATGGGAAAGAAACATGTAATCTCTCAGAATCTATGATTCAGCTTTCTAATCTCTTGGATTCCTTAACTCCGATCTTAGAATTTCAATTCCGCTCTGCAATATTTGGGCTCTCAATATACTGTCTTCCAACCATTCCAACATTTTGAGTACAAAAGTCCTCCTTATGAACATGAACCGAGACATGAACTGGTGATGATGAGACCTTCTTATGAGAGGATGTAATAAGAGTGGATGCTTTGTCTACACACTCAGGTGTTCTCTTAAGTCTAGACAATTATATCCTCCCTAGTTCAACCTTTCTTTCTTTTTTTTTTTTTTTTTTGTTTTTTGTTTTTTTTGTTTTTTTGTTTTTTTTTTTGTTTTTTTTTTTAATTTTAATTTTATATAAACAATTAACAAAGGTTAAGACTCAGAAGTGACTAGACACGAGAAGGATGCACATACACATACAAGCTGACTCGACCAAACAAAGTTAGCTCCTTCATGAAAACCGACCATTAGACATCATCTGTAACAATTTATTTGTATTTGAATAACCCCATGATTGGTCTTGGGGCCTCAAGATTCCGAATGGATCATTGTAGCACCAAGGTTCGACCATGTGGTTCATCAAATTTCAAGAAATTGAAACAGATATGCTTATTTATAGTTTTCATGATGGATGACAAAAGTGGTTCATGATTGAAAAAATCGGTAAATTTCTACTTGATCACAGTATCTATGCCGTGATGAAGATTTTCCGATCGTTTTTTGAGATTGACGTATCAATATTGAACAGATCAACACAATGAGCTTTGTACGATGGAGGGCGTGTATAGACCGCCCACACTAATGTGTATGCGGGTATACGTAACCCTCACGCTCCCAACAAGTGAGAGACAAGAATACTCAAGTGTGGATCCAAACATGTTGACAATTCAAGGACAAAAACGGGCAGAACTTCGACGTCTCGGATGTAAATATTATGATCGAGTAGATTTTACCATGTTGGTTCAAAAATGGACCAAAAATAACATACATATGGCTCAAATTGGGTTAGGACAGAAAAGGCCACCTTGACGAGGACAGGGTAACCTATCACCGAATGCTCGATGAATAATGGGCCCCCATTCCCTTTATATACTATGCGCAAGGATCCAAGCGACGGGAGTAGCATAACGCATTCCCAAGGGGACCCAAGAAACGCCGTTAGAGGCTGCTCGCCGGTCGGGTCTCACAAAGTCAGGCCAAGGTTGTGTGTTTCGCCTAGCGGGCTGCCCCACATGCATGGGACCCGGTTCGGCTACTCGCACGAAAGTGGACCGAACCCATTCCCCCAAAACAATATGTACAAACAATAAATATAGTACCCTAGATCTAGCATCAAATGTCAAAGCAAATCAATATAAGGAAAGTATCCTAGGAGTCCGAATATTCATCCCCAAGGAGTCGCCACCGTGAGGACAATGGGAAATCGACGCGATCCCTCCACGGGATGGAAATGTGTATCCCGATCGATGAAGATCGATTGTTCGTGGAGTCGCCACCTAGATTAAGGTCTAGGACCTCTAAAAATGTAGCCTCACCCTAAGGTAAGACTTCTATTGACTCGTGACCCAATGTATCGGTTCTTTTGGTCCGCAAGAGATCGGGTAAGTATTCGGTGGTACAGGTTATGGAAGGTGTTAGGCACCCAAACCGCCCCGATCAATATCGGCCTCCTAAACTTTCCTTAAATTCTAATTTTGACTGTGCTGGGGGTCAACTGGATGACTAGGGTTCAATGGGGGATGTCCTAAACCAAGTTGCTAAGTTGTTCTAACCTAGGGTTCAGCCAATCATGTTTTTAAAGCAAATAAAACAAGCAAATGTAGTGTACAATATTATACAGTGGAACCGAACAAAAGATGGTTCGGTCTTGGGACTGAATCGAGATGTGTAAGACATCTCAAACCGCCTACGTATTCCAATCCTGGAAATCAAGTCCAAAAACGTAGTTCGAAAATGGGTTGTGTGATTAAAGATTATGGAAGTGATTTATGCATGTGCTTCAATTAGATTTTTTTTGTTCAAGTTGAAGTTTATGCTGGATGTATGGTTGATAGGTGGCTTTTTATCGTATTTGGGATTCCCAAATTGCCTACGTATTCTAGGGTTTGCCCTAGAAATCAGGTACGACGTAGTTCGAAAATTTTTGAGAATCGGATTTGGAATGTGTACCAAATCCTTCCAATTTTGTCAATAGGATCTAGGAATGAGACCTAAATTCCTACCATTTTTATTTGGGAGTGTACCAAATTCTTTCTATTTTTGTTAATAGGATCTAGGGATGAGACCTAAATTCCTACCATTTTTATTTGGGATGTGTACCAAATTCTTTCTATTTTTGTCAATAGGATCTAGGGATGAGACCTAAATTCCTACCATTTTTATTGTTTCCATTCTTAGGTTTTTAGGGTTTCCTATCCCTTTTCATTGTGATTTTCATTTTTTAGGGTTTCATACCCTAATTATTCTCTTTTATTCTAGGGTTTATTTTGCCCTAATTATTCTTTTCCATTTTTCGGGTTTCACTACCCCTAATTGTTCAATTCTTTCCTTTTTAGGGTTTCCTACCCTAATTGTTATTTTTTTTTATTTTTTCTCTTTCCAAGACAAATATGGAAAATGAAAATATTCCAACTATACCAGTGGTAGTATTCCAAATATAGCAGTGTTGGAAATATATTCAAATTTAGCAACAAATCAGTTAAAGATGGCAAGTGAGCATGTGAATCAATACAAACATGGTAATTGTGCATCCGAACATGGCAGTAATCATCCAATATAGCATGTGAGCGAGCATGTGTAATGGATAAATATGGCAATAAGCATGTGTAGTATTCCAAAAACAGCAAGAATCATGTAAGCATCAAGATGGTGGACATATCAACATAGAATCCAATGGTTCAGATTTAATATCATCACATAATCGAAATCAATTAATCATCCAACGGATCAATTAATCATCCAACAGTTCAATTTCATGGCATCACATGGTCTAACAAAAATTAATCATCCAGTTTAATTTCATGGCATCACATGATCTAACAAAAATTAATCATCCAATAGCCCAATTTCATGGGAGAGAGGATTAGGTGATAGAAATTTAAGGATCAGGGGGTTGCAATGGATATGGAATAGCAGGTTGGGATAATGATTGCAAAGGCGATGAGGCAATAGGTTCGGACTTGGTTACTGAGATGGTTAAAGGGGATGGTCGTGTTGTTGACTCAAAAATCGTGGATTTTTTTAGTGGTACATGGGTATGCAAGCGTGATGGTTGTGTCGGTTGTGATTGGTTCAGCAAATCGGTCAAGCAGGTTTTAGAGGATGGTCGAAGGGTAGAATAGGTGAAATCGGATGGTTTTGTGAGGATTGATGAGAAGCTATGAGATGGAGTGCGGAATTGGGTAGAAGATGGACCATTGTGAGGACTTACGGTGAATGGGAGTGTATGAGAGATGGGATCTCAATGAGGTATTTGGGCATGTGATCTGGGTAGCCTGGGGATCAGTGAGGTTAAGGTAGCTAGAGGTGTTGATGGTGGTGACAGGTTGCGGGTTGATGAGGATGATGAATCTGGACGGTGGTACAGGTGGATGGTTTACGGTGAAAGGTCATGGAATGAAGAACAGATGTTATGGTTTGGTATTAGGATTTTGTAGGTAAAGAAAACAACAAACAAATGGAGAGAGGGGCTTACTTGCTGTATGCAGGCCGGCACCGCTTTGCTACCTCCCCTGCTCTCACGCTTCTTCTCTCACTTCTTCTTTCCCGTGCTGCTGGTACTTCTTCTTCTTCGTCTTTGATTTCTCCTTCTCCTTCCTGCTCTCTCTCTTCTCCTTTCGGTCTCTCCCTTTCTCTATTTTTTCTGTTTTTTTTCTTTTTTCTCTCTTCTTCCCTTATTTTTCTCCCAAAACCTAGCCCCAAAAGCTTTCACGTTTTTTTCTCTTTCCTTTTTTTTTTCCCTTTTGAAAATTCCTCCCAACCTCTCCAAAACCGTGCCCTCTCTATCTCTCACGTTTCATTCCCTCTTTTCTCTCCCTTCTCCCTTTTTTTTTTCTCTTGTGGAATATCCTCTCTACCTCCCCAAAACCGTGCCCTCTCTCTCTCACATTTCTTCCCCTCTTTTCTCTCTCTTATCCCTTTTTTTTTCTCTTTTGGAATATCCTCTCAACCATCCCCAAAACCGTGGCCCACTTTTCTCTCTCTTATCCCTTTTTTTTTCTTTTGGAAATCCTCTTTTTCTCTCCCCAAAACCGTGCCCACTTTCCTCTCTCTTTTCCCTTTTTTTTTTTTCTTTTGGAAATCCTCTTTTTTCTCTCCCCAAAACCGTGCCCACTTTCCTCTCTCTTTTCCCTTTTTTTTTCTTTTGGAAATCCTCTTTTTTCTCTCCCCAAAACTGTGCCACTTTCCTCTCTCTTATCCCTTTTTTTTTCTTTTGGAAATCCTCTTTTTTCTCTCCCCAAAACCGTGCCCACTTTCCTCTCTCTTATCCCTTTTTTTTCTTTTGGAAATCCTCTTTTTTCTCTCCCCAAAAACAGAAAAATTGCCTCTTCTTCACGTCCCCTCACCTTTATAATATTCTTCTTTCCTTCTTCTTCACTCAATCTTTTCCCTCACTCTCAATCTTTCTCTTAATAGAAAAATTCCTCTCTCTATCTCTCACGTCTCTCTCTCACTCTCAATCCCCCCCCTTTTTTTCATTTTTTTTCTCTTCTCTTTCTTTCCTTTTCTTCTCTTCTCTTCTTTCTTTCCTTTTCTTCTCTTTTTCTTTCTTTCCTTTTCTTCTCTTTTTTCTCTGTCTTTCCTTTTCTTTCTTTTTTCTCCTTCTTTCCTTTTCTTCTCTTTTTCTCTTTCTTTCATTTTCTTCTCTTTTCTTTTTTTCTTTCCTTTTCTTCTCTTTTTTTCTCTTTCTTTCCTTTTCTTTCTCTTTTTCTCTTTCTTTCCTTTTCTTCTCTTCTCTTTTTTCTTTCCTTTTCTTCTCTTTTTCTCTTTCTTTCCTTTTCTTCTCTTTCTCTTTCTTTCCTTTTCTTCTCTTCCTTCTCTCTCTCTTTCACGCTTTTCTAGAAAGAAAACATGAAAGTTCTCTTTTTCCTTTTTTTCTTTTGTTTCTTTCTCTTTCTTTTATTCTCTCTCTTTCTCTTATTCTCTCATATTCTCTCTTTTCTTTTTTTCCTCAATCTCTTTTGGATTTTATCATTTATATATAATAATATATAGAAATTATATACATATATACACATATATTTAATAACATATATATATATATATATAGTATATAATATATATAATATATATAAATACTATGCACATGGATGAACTGGTTCGAAACGAGTTGAGACTGACTTAGGTTGGACCCGAAGTTAAACCGATATGGGTTGAGCTAGGTTGGACCAAAACTGGCCTGAACTGGGTTGACTGGATTGATTGGAATTAACTGGGTTTTCTCTCCTTGTCATTTCATGGGTCATTTCAGTTGTCATCCCGCATGGAATTTTTCGATGGCCTATATTCCAAATTTTTTGCGTTTATTTTGTAGAATATTAAAAATGAGGAATATAGGAACTGGAATCACCTCATTTGGAAGTAAAATGGTCAACTTATGAATTTTTGAAGTTTAAGCGGACCAATTATCGATAATTTGGTGACCATTCTCGCATGAGATCCTTCGGAGGCTTCTATCGGAAATATTTTACGTACACTTTGTAGAGCACTAAAAAATGGAACATAATGAGACTGGAATCACCTTATTTGGATATGGGATGATCAAAATATGAATTTTTGAATATTAAAATGACCATTTCCATATGTAATTTTGCATGGGACCCTCGGAGACTTTTTACCCGAGATTTTCCACGTTCACTTTGTAGGACATCACAAATGAAGAACAATGGCCTTGGAATCGTCCCGAATCCGACGTAGAACGAAAAAGATATGAAGCTTTGAAGTTCTAACGATAAGCTTGCATGCAAGCTTGCATGGGGCCCGCTGGTGACTTCTACCAGAAATCCTTTACGTCCACTTTGAAGAGGACTAAAAATAAGGAATAATGGTACTTAAATCATATGATTTAGATGTCGGATGATCAAGATATGATTATTTGAAATTCAAACAATCCAACTTACGATAATTTGCATGAAAGTCCCTGGGATTATTTATGATAATTTCAAAAACGTTCCTTGTACGTATCATCTGACTAAAATGACCATATCTTATTCATTTGATATCGAATGGGCAATTACGTATCATTTCCGAAGATAATTCCATGACCTATCAACCATGCGACATACTCGGACCTTTTTGTGGGGCCCATCGAAAACTTCCTCAAATTCACAGTCAAGAATCCAAACTTTCAATCACCTTTCTTCCTTTTGTTGTCCACACACTAGCAGGACTTTGTTTAACTGGGATGGCAAAAATGGGGTGCATACACTAGGGTCGGATGTTCCATTGACCCTAGGTGCGACCCCCCATGGTTTGAGTCAAAAATATCAAATTTCTTCCATTCATTCATGTTTGGGGTCCTATGGCTTGCTTCTACAATCCATTCCACACATGTTCTATGGTTTAGAACTATTCTTTATTCACCTACATGGTTTCAATGATCTCCTCCATGGTTTCCATTGAAACCTAACCATAGATGGGTGATTTGGGTTTCTTCTAAGTCATACCCTCTTCATAAACCATTCTAAGGTCTTAAATAAATCATGGGGAATGTATTCATACCTTAGGTTTGTTGAGATTCAGAGTTTCCTCTGAATTTCCTCCTCCTTGGTCTTCTTCTTCAATTCTCTTTCTCTTCTCCTTCTCTTCCTTCTCTTCTCTTTCTCTCAATCCAATTAGGGTTGTAAAAGGAGTGAAAGAGGCTTAGGGACGTCCTATTTAGAGTAAAACCTCCCAAAATAAGTCCCATTGAGTTTAGGAAAGGTTCCAATTGAAATTAAAAAAGTTTCCTAATTTTCGGTTCGTGCTATTTTTCCCGATTACCGGGGGTCGATGGGGGGGTCGGACAATTCATAGACCCCTTGTGACCCCGGGTCACGGGTCGATGGGGGGGTCGATGATGGGGGGCTGGACCTGTCTATTAAAACCTACAACCCTACCCTCATTTTGACTATTTTTGAGTAAATTTTCATATTGGGTCTTGGTTTTCTTCACACACTTGGTCCACTTGGCTCGACCATGTTATGTAGACGGGTCCCGACACAAAATATAAGGTTAGGCCGGGTTCGTGGCGTGCGGGTCTTACAACTCCACCACCCTTAAAAAAAATTTGTCCTCGAAATTTGAAAGTATGGATCTTACAACTCCCCCATCCTTAAAATAAATTTTGTCCTCAAAATTTGAACGTACGGATCTTACAACTCCCCCATCCTTAAAATAAATTTTGTCCTCAAAATTTTGAATTTACTTCGGAGTCAATAGGTGGGAATTCTATTTCCGCATTGCATCTTCTTCCTCCTATGCACTCTTCTCCACGTCTTGTCTTTGCCAGGTTACCTTCATATAATAATTATCCCGGCTTTGGAAACATTGTACCTTCCCACTAGTGAACTAGGTTGGTACCCCTTCAATAGTTAAACATTCTATCTAATCCAGTGATTCCGTGGTCAATACCTTTGATATGGATCTCCAATGTACTTCTTCAATAGAGACACATGAAATACATCATGCACACTAGACATGGATAATGGTAACGCTAATTGATATGCAACTTTTCTACGTCTCTCCAAAGTATAAGATCCAACACATAAATAAAATATGACTTTCCCTTCTTGTCTAATCGTTTCAAACTGCGCATAAGTAATATCTTCAAAAACAATTTGTCACTTATGGCGAACTCAAGGTCTTGGTGTCTCTCCTGACATCTTGAGCTATCCTGGACCTTTTTCTTTGATCTTGTCTGTCACTCGATAGTTTTCTTCCATAGACTTGGGTCTTAAAATTCTTCATTCACCGACTTCATTCCAAAACGGAGGGGTTTGACATTTCTACCGTACCATGCTTTATAGGTGACATTTACATGGTAGCTTAGTAGCAACTTCAATTTACGGTAACTTCTCAACTCACGTTCCTTGAAATCAATTTCAAAACTTGGGGCATATCTCTTAGGATCTGTATAGTCCGCTCCAACTATCCATCAGTTTAAGGTAAAATGCGGTACTAAACTTTAACTTTGTCCCCATTGTCTTCTGTAGATCCTCCCAAAACTTCAAAATAAAGCATGAGCTTTTGACCGTTACAAGGCTCTTATACATACCATTCAATCTGGCAATATTATCCATATATAGCTTAGTTAGCCGCTCCAAAGCATACCGAGGTCGTATCGCAATGGAATAAACTATCTTCATAATGCGATCAACAATCACCCAAACCATGTCAACCGATCTGGGAGTCAGTGGCAATTCCTTGGCATAGTTCATTGTACTGCAGTTCCACTTCCAGACTAGCTCCGATAGTGGTTATGGTAAGCCATGTTGGTCTTTGTCTTTCAGCCTTTACTTGCTGATAATTTAGACACTGGAACACGCACTAAACCACATTTGTTATCATTCCTCTTTACTAGTACAATCTCTTCAGGTGTTTCTTACCATACGATTACTTCTATCTTAAAGGGGTCCTCTTTAATCCCTTTTTATGATGCTACGTGATCTAAGAAGATCATTTTGTTTAATCATGTCTCATATTTCTTGGACTTGACATAAAAATTTTCCCTTTTCAACTGTTGTGGAGCTACTCCAAGATCCATTGTATGAGTTGCTTCATTCATGGAATAAATCAAAATATCATCTATGAAAACTATGACCAACTTGTCCAACATGTCCTGAAACACCCAATTCATCTGTTCCATAAAATATGTAAGGGCATTGGTTAATCCAAACGTCATAATCGAGAACTCATAATTGGCCAATTCTGGTTCTAAAAAAACTATCTTCGGAATATCGCTATCTAAATTCTTCAGCTAATGATATCTTAACTGAAAATCAATCTTAGAAAATACCTTTGCTCCTCGCAACTATTTAAACAAGTCATCGATCCACGATGGTAGTTATCGATTCTTGATCGTGAGCTTGTTCGATTCTCGGTAGTCTATACATAATCGGACACTATCATCCTTCTTCTTCACGAATTGCATTGGCGCTCCCCGTGATGCAATACTTAGCCGATTAGGACCTTAGTCTAATAACTCTTGTAGTTGAGTTTCAGTTCCTTCAACTCCATAGGAGCTACTCTACAGGTGCCTTTGACACAAGTATTGTCCTTGGTAACAAGTCGATGACGAACTCGATCACATGATCAGATGGTAACCCAGGTAAGTCTCCTGGAATACATCAGAAATTTATGCATCACATCAATACCTTCTGTCTGTGGTGCTTCTTCGGTAGTGTATACCACAGATACCAGATATCGAACTTTTTTCTCTTCAAAGCATCTCTTCGCCTTTAGCATAGAGAGGATCAACTTTCACTTCCTAGGCAACATACTTCCAATAATACTAAATTATATGTCGTCTTTATTCTTGAATGATAACTTCTTCTATGCACATAACAACTTTATAGAGTGTTGAGACAACCAGTCTATCCCCAAGATGACGTTAAAGTCTTCCATCTCAAGTCTAATTAGGTTGCGTCCAAATTTCATCCATCCATTAATATGATTCAATCATTATTCATAAGACTCATCTAAAACAACGTTTAGTCCCAAAAGGGCTTAAACTAGAGAAATCTGGTGTAACGGTCTTAAGGGCTTGTCTAGTTCCTTCATCTCTTAGTTTTTCAAAGACTATTGTCAAAATATCATATCTTAAAAAAACTCATTAGCTTATATTTCCTTTATCCTTGCTGTTCTACCCTGATCTCTCTTTCATATACCTCGAAAAATATCTTGTGATTGTCACTTCATATCCCAAGTCTACTTCTAAGCATTATGATATATGCTTATAAATTCATTAATTCAGCCAAACTCTTTTGGTCTTTACTTAATCATATCACTCGACATTAGCATAACTCAATTATCATTGTATTAAACCGATTACTATTAATGCCATGATTTTTTTTTTGACTTTATCCTTGTGTCTACTTTTGGATTTGCCTTTAGGAATCTTCTACCTTGTCAAAATTTCATACTGATATAGCCATCTTTAACTCTACTAGAGTGCTATCTATTTCTTTTTACTGGCTACCCTTGATAGTTCTCACTTTTGTCGCATGCACTCTTCTATAGACATGATTCATATCCACCTGTTTAGAAATCTCAAAATAGATTCTCCATTACTTCATCGGAGGTCTCTTGGCTATAAAATCTAATCTGAATTTAATCATCTTCCTTCCAATCATTCCATTATCACTAAACATCTTTTCAATGGATGTCAGAATGGTTATCCAAAAACAATTCCTTTCCTTCTTTCGAATTTAGTATGACGACGAACACTTGCTTTATCTAGTAAACCTAGGTTTTAAGAATCAGGAGTAAATCTATGGTAATCCAACCGGCATCCAAAGGTCGTTAGGTTGCATGGTGGTCCAAATACATGAAAATAGAGGTTTTACAGTTCTTGACCTCATGGTTACAGGTTCTATCGAATATATAATGCCATTGGTCAAGGCACTACAGAAGTAAATCTGGAGAGAGATTTCGTACATCAGTAAATCAGGTATAATCTGGAGAAAAATTTTGTACATCAATAAATAAGGTATAAATCAGTAGATGTACGCTCAACATGATTAAATATTTAACTGTTCATTCAGTTCATATCTTTGTTCATATTGTCGATCATGAGAGTGGCTCAGTTTGGTATAATCAGGACTAATACTAAAGAAACAGTATCTATAACTCCAATTGACAGGTTAAATCAAGAAGGTATCCTGTCAAGACACGAGAATTTAAATTCTAGTATGTGCATCCTCTATAATCATAAGAGTAAATCAATAATGCACCGCATCCTATATAAACCTATCTAGATATATGGCCATAATAGATTTGATCCTTTGCTGAAAATGTCCGAGGTATCATCTTCAGAAGACATTCTTCAATCCTTGTCGGATCATTCTGTCATGATGCAACTTTCCCATACATCGGTGGCTGATAAGGTTAACCACCTTGATACATTGCTTGTTGTGCACCAAACTTCTGCACTGGGGTGTGCATTACTGGGACTTGCTGTGTGGTAGGCACTGTGTTATAGCTAATAGGTGTTGGGGTACAGTGATGCTACCAATTGGTACCATACTTGGTTTGACCCAGAGGTGTTGATGTAGCATCAGCAACATGGGTAGAGATTTACATAGCAACTTGCATAGTCGGTCTCATCTGTTGTTGCTCATGTATTTTATTGGGTCAAGTTTATGACAACCATAACCAAGTAATAGTCCAGGTGGTTGGCTGGAGTGGTCTGGTTGTTTACCTTCTTTGATTCGCTCTAATCTGATTATCAACTCAGATGAGTTTTTCATTACTCGTTCTCGACCCAGATAGTGGTGGGGTCAAGTTGTAACCTCATCTTAATGCTCAGCGGGTAATGGATTAGCGTGTAGTGGATTTCACTCTGAGTCTCCATGTCACCCAGGGGTATAGCTTTATCTTCTTGTAGTTACTCTTATTCTTAATGTAGGGCCATTATTCTCCTATCCCTGTTGGATTCGGCCCGAGATCTTTCCCTTTAATTTTGTAGGGAATTAGGCATTACTAGCCATTTTCTCCTTCCTTTGTCATACATCGAGTTTCACATCTTGTGAGTACCAACTCGGTATTCAATTTTCTACTTTACAGAAGTTCCCTTCTTGCTACTGTACTATATCCTTGTATACTTGGATAACTACCCAACTTATAGATAATACCCTATATTATTTATTTATTAGGATAATTTTTGGTCTTCTCTTTCTGTTTGAGTGTATATATATGGTTCCACCTTTTATATGTACATTATCGTCTTGTTTAATTTCTGTCTCAACCAACACAGGTGCTTATGGTTTGTTTGTATTAAAACTTTTAATTTATCCTAACTCAGTTCATGGACTCCAGTGGAAGTATTCAGGTTTAATGGGTAAGGCCTACGAGAGCTCTGATACCAAGTTGTCACACCCCAATTCCGCACCATTCGGAATGGTGTGATGAACCGTCAATAAACCAACAGTTCAACTAGAATCTCACAATAGGCTATCCCACATATGATAAACCAAAACACATTCCACATTAATCAGAGATAATAAAGTAAATAGCGGAAGTCTTACGTACAGATAATGAACTGAGGTAAAATCAAGATAAATAATTAATATTCCATATATTTCCAAGTAACCGAAACATAACTTAATACATATTACAATATCCAAATACAAAAACTGAACACTAAACGTATCCACCGTTGAAACGCTCGCTTAACGAACCATGTTCGTCCTCCACAGCTTGCTCACCATGGCCGCCACATGTTCATATGTTGGCGTGTTGACATAATTTTCAATCATAATACCTGCAACATCAGAAACTAAAAGAATTGTGCACACGAGGGTCAACTCTCCAACTTGAGCTCAGTGAGAAAACAAAATAATGCAACAAACATATGCATGCATTCATTCATATCTTTGGTCTGGTATATAAGTTTGCAATGTGCTATAGAAAGGATAGGTGGCCGCCGCACCTCTATACACGAGTGTGTGGAAACACCCAATGAAAATGTCACTGTCGCCCCACATGCACCCACCATGGACAATATACATCCCATGAAAATGGCATGACTGTACCGGTTGCCCATACCAACACGTAAGCCCTTGTTGGCGAGGGCTTGAAAACTAGGCTCACAACTAATCAACCCTAATGTCAAACAATGTATCCAAGGCCTCACCCCAGCATCCCTCAATACATCCATAGAGATAGAGCTAGAGTCTGGTGACCAGGCTGAACCACAATGCCACGTCCCGCCCTGATGCCCTACGACATATTAGTTTCGCTAAGGTAATGGCGATACGATGATGTTAGTAGACAAGACTTGAGTAGAGATAGAGGTAGAGTCTGGTGACCAGGCTGAACCACAATGCCACGTCCTCCCCCTGATGCTCCACTCGCATCAAGCACACTAACACTTGCTTAATGGACATGACTTGAATAGACCATGGCACAATATACCCCGATGAGAATGGCATCGAAGTACCGGTTGATACCATCTCTACTCGCACCATGTACACCAACCAAACACAAACATTCACATGCCTATTCCTATCATCATCATCATCATCATGTTATAAATAAACAAAATTAGATATGCATGAACAGTAATAGCAGGAATATTAGATGACATGCTAAATGCACATTACAAGCATACACGCATAGAATCAATCATGGTATTAGACTCAAGAAATAAAAATAGTTTGTTATTAACCAATTAGTTTAGGTCTTGTTCCCTCACCTTTGCTTGTTTGTAGATCCTCTTTCAAGCCTTAAGAATCACTTTTATATCAATATTATGTTGCTAGAAGACCTAACAAAGTCGATAGAATTTAATTAGAATTTATTCTAATTTTTTACAGTTTGCTGTTAACTGGGGGTCGATGCCTAGGGTCGGACCTTCCATCGACCCTGGGTGCGACCACCCCTTTCCTGGGCTTCCCGAATGCTGGGGCTCGATGCTAGGGTCGGATGTTCCATTGACCCTAGGTGCGACCCCCCATGGTTTGAGTCGAAAATATCAAATTTCGTCCATTCATTCATGTTTGGGGTCCTAAGGCTTGCTTCTACAATCCATTCCACACATGTTCTATGGTTTAGAACTATTCTTTATTCACCTACATGGTTTCAATGATCTCCTCCATGGTTTCCATTGAAACCTAACCATGAATGGGTGATTTGGGTTTCTTCTAAGTCATAGCCTCTTCATAAACCATTCTAAGGTCTTAAATAAATCATGGGGAATGTATTCATTCCTTAGGTTTGCTGAGATTCAAAGTTTCCTCTGAATTTCCTCCTCCTTGGTCTTCTTCTTTAATTCTCTTTCTCTTCTCCTTCTCTTCCTTCTCTTCTCTTTCTCTCAATCCAATTAGGATTGTAAAAGGAGTGAAAGAGGCTTAGGGACGTCCTATTTATAGAGTAAAACCTCCCAAAATAAGTCCCATTGAGTTTAGAAAAGGTTCCAATTGAAATTAGGAAAGTTTCCTAATTTTTGGTTCGTGCTGTTTTTCTCGATTATCGAGGGTCGATGGGGGGGTCGGACAATTCATAAACCCCCTGCGACCCCTGGTCACGGGTCGATGGGGGGGTCGGACCTGTCTGTTAAAACCTGTGACCCTACCCTCATTTTGACTATTTTTGAGTAAATTTTCATATTGGGTCTTGGTTTTCTTCACACACTTGGTCCACTTGGCTCGACCATGATATGTAGAAGGATCTCGACACAAAATATAAGGTTAGGCCGGGTTCGTGGCGTGCGGGTCTTACATTGTAGAGTACTAAAAATGAAACATAATGAAACTAGAATCAACTAATTTGGATGTGGAGTGACCAAAATATGAATTTTTAAATATTAAATGGTCATTTCAGTATGTAATTTTGCATGGAACCCTTTGGAGATCTCTATCCTAAATTTTTCACGTCCACTTTACAGAACACCAAAAATAAGGAATAGTGGCCCTTGAATCATCTGAATTGGACGTAGAACGGCCAAGATATGAAGAAATAAAAGTTCTATTAATAATTTTGCATGCAAGCTTGCATGGGACCCACTGATGGCCTCTACCGGGGATTCTTCATGTCCACTCTGAAAAGGACTAAAAATAAGGAATATTGGTACTTAAACCATATGATTCAGATATCGAATGATCAAGATATGATGATTTGAAATTCAAACAATCCAACTTATGATAATTTGCATGAAAGCCCCTGGGATTATTTATGATAATTTCAGAGGCCTCCATAGTACGTATCATCTGACTGAAATGATCATATCTTCTTCATTTGATATCAAAATTGAGCAATTCTAGTATCATTTTGAAGATAATTCCATGACCTATGCATCCATGCAGATTACAACCTTTGACCTTGTTACGGGACCCATCGAAAACTACCTCGAGGTCGTAGTCAAAAACCTAAATTTTCACTCATTTCTCTTCCTTTGTTGTCCACACACTATTAGGACTTTGTTCAGCCGGAAATGGCAAAAATGGGGTGCTTACAGATGCCCCTCTTCGGCCGAGATTGTGAACAATTGAGGCCGAAGACAAAAGTGGCCCATTTTTGCATTATTCTGCACTTGATCTGAATTCTACCATTGTTTCCTTGAACTGATGTTGTAACTACTCTCTTTTTTGTTTTTTTTACACTGTATAACAAACAACTGTAGATGTCAAGCTCCTTGAGTAGCGACCTCATCAGGTCTGTAACTTTAGTTCAAGGCCGCTTGTAATGTAACTGTAACTGTCAAGCTTCTTGAGTAGCGACCTCATCAGGTTTGTGACTTTAGCTCAAGACTACTTATGATGTAACTGTAACTGTCAAGCTTCTTGAGTAGCGACCTCATTAAGTCTATGACTTTAGCTCAAGACCACTCATAATGTAACTGTTACTATGCTTTGTGCTCTGGATTTGTAACCTCTGGATGTGTAGCCTTTGGATGTGTAGCCTTCGGATGTGTAGCCTCTGGACCGAATTTGGGGTGTCCCAAATTGCCTACGTATCCTTTGGGACTTCCATCCCTTCGGAATCAGGTTCCGCATAGTTCAGGCTCATTGTTGTGTTATATATATATATATATATATATCATGCAGTGTTCCATTTTGTAAACTATCCAATCGTGAGCACATTACCGAAGGATACCTATAAAGGTGTAAATCCACAACGACATAGGTCATGAGCATATCCAAGGGGTTTTCTTAGGCCATAATTAGTCAGACTCATTCTGACCACACTTCTGCCAATGCACATATTTATATTGTACTACCATGTCTGGGTTTAAATTTTCAAGCCACCTGACAGTGTTAGAGAAATCAATGGCCTGGATAGGATGATAAGAAACTGTTCCAAATGGGTCAGCCACCTGGGAGAGTGTTTGGTTGCTTATGTGGAATGGTCTGATCTCCACTAGGAGATGCCATTTTGGCTTATGAAGGATGGACCAGTAGAACTCTCGGACACTGTTTGGATTAATGAATGGCTGATGTGAGTTTCGGTCAGAGTTGTTATGATTATTATTTAGAGTGGCATGCTCACAAGAGTCATGTCAGAAATGTAAAACAAGGGCTTGATGTGAAACTCTAGAAAAAAAAACCGTCGGATTGTTGGACAGGAGATAGAGTTCTTGCTGAAAATCAAGAATTCCTTTCCCTAACAATTGATGAACTGATGTATTATCCCTTTATGATGAAAGTTGTTGTCTCTTCTGAGAATCTTGTCCAACCTTACTATGAGACCTACCACATGGCTAAGTCAACTCACCCAAGCCTGTAAACGGAAGCCTGTCCACATTCCTTTTTTTTTTTTGGTATGTAGGCTATACGTAATACCGCTTTACTTGATCCAGATTTGTCAAATATTGTAATTCATCTCCGTTTAGATCAGTCAGACGAATAGCCTTCCTTGGTAATATCTCCTTGACAATGTATGGTCCGCTCTAGTTTGGACGAAACTTGCCTCTTGGATCATGTGTTGGTGCTCGCTGTTCCTTCAGCACTAAATCACCAACTGCTAAATGACGGATTCAGAATTTCTTGTTGAACGTATTTGCTATTCTCTGCTGGTACTTCTTTATGTTGTCTGCCGCCCTGATTCTTCTTTCATCTATGAGGCTCAATTCGTCATATCTAGCTTGAAGCCATTCTGTCTCGGGGATTTTGCATTCCATTGCTACCATTAGTGATTGCACCTCCAATTCAACAGGGAGTACCGCTTCCATGCCATAGACCAGGGAGTAAGGTGTTGCCCCAGTAGATGTTCTGATTGAGGTTCTATAAGCCCAATGTGCATATGGAACCTTATCGGTCCAATCAGCATTGGTTTGTGCCATCTTTTGTAAAGTAACTTTTATATTCTTATTGGCTACTTTGACTACCCCATTTGTCTGTGGTCTATATGGAGAGGATCTATGTCTCTTGATGTGGAATTTGTCACACAGTTCCTCCACTTTACCCCTGAAGTGTTGTCCTTGATAGAAAATTAGAGCTTGAGGCACCCCGTGTCGACAGATGATCTGCTCTTGTAGGAATTTTGCCACCTTGGTTGCTGTGAGCTTTGCATATGCCTGAGCTTCCACCCATTTTATAAAATAATCAATGGCTACCAAAATAAACTCCTGTCCACTTGATGCTTTAGGATGTATTTTACCTATCACATCAATGCCCCAAGTCGAGAAAGGCCATGGGGAGCTGAGCGTGTGCAGTTCTGTCAGAGGTATATGTATCAAATTGACAAATATTTGGCATTTGTGGCATTTCTTCACATGTCCTACACAGTCTGCCTCCATTGTGTTCCAGAAGTACCCTAGTCGGAGGATCTTCTTTGCAAGCATTCTAGCATTCATATGGGGACCACACACTCCTTGGTGTACTTGCTTGATGACATTCTGTGCTTGCTCTTCATCAACATAGACTAGTTGTATTCCTTTATAAGATTGCTTGTATAAGATGTCTTTGCACAACACAAATTGAGAGGCATATCATCTCAAGAATTTCTTGTCTCCTACCGAAGCATCGATGGGGTACTTTCCTTTTTTGATGAAGTCCACAATTGGCGCAAACCAAGGGCGACCATCGACTGTCAGGGCATTGACCTCACCCATGTGTACAGACTGTGTTCTTCTTTCAATTATCAAAGGTTTGATCTTCTCTGCTGGATCATCCCCAATCATTGATGCTAGGGTGGCCGCATCAGCGTATGTATTAGTATCTCTGGGTGAGTAGTCAAACTCTATCTGTTCAATGCTCTGGGTCAATGCCATTGCACATTCCTTGTAGGGTATCAACTTTTCATCCTTGGTCCTTCAATCTTCTCTAGCTTGATAAATGACTATAGAGGAATCACCATATACTTTCAATTTCTTGACGCCAATGGCTAATGCTGCTTTCAAACCCATAATGCATGCTTCATATTCTGCAATATTGTTCGTGCAATCAAACTCCAAACGGAAGGCAAATGGTATAAATACACCATCTGGGTCTATGAATAGCACTCCTGCACCATATCCTCTGTGATTGGCTGCTCCATCAAAGAACATAAGCCATGTATCTATTTGTCTATCTTCTTGAGTCATATGTACCTCCTCATCTGGAAACATATCTTCTAAGTGTTGGAAACTATCTTCTACTGGATGCATAGACAAATGTTCAGCTATCCCACTCCCTTTTATTCTGGGTGGTGTATGTGATGTCAAACTCTGATAAAAGTAGTAACCATCTGGCCATTCTTCCTGTAAGGGCAGGCTTCTCGAATAAGTATTTCAATGGATCCATCCAAGAGATTAGTATGATATGATATGAGAGCATGTAATGCCTCAATCTCTTCGTTACCCAAACTAAAGTTGTACATGTCTTCTCCAACAAGGTGTAATTGGCTTCGTATTCGGTGAACTTCTTGCTTAAGTAGTAGATGGCTTTCTCTGTTCGCCCATCTGAGTCTTGTTGCATGAGCATTGTTCCCATAGAATTGTCCAATATTGACAAGTATAGTAGCAAGGACCTCCCAGGCACTGGGGTACGAGGACCGGTGGATTCATCAGATATGTCTTAATCTTCTCGAACGCCATTTGACATTGAGGGTTCCAAGTCTTTGGCTGATCCTTCCTCAACAGCTTAAATATTGGCTCACATGTGGCCATGAGGTGTGCAATGAATCTGTTTATGTACTGTAATCTTCCTAAAAATCCCCTTATCTCTTTTTCAGTCCTTGGTGGTGGCATCTCTGTTATAGCTTTGATTTTTTATGGATCTATCTCAATGCCTCTACAGCTAACCATGAAGCCCAACATTTTCCCTGCTGTCATTCCAAATGCACATTTTTGCTGGTTCAGTCTCAACTTGTATTGTTTAATCCTCTCAAAGAATGCTCTGAGTGCGAGTATGTGGCTTTCGCGGGTAATAAATTTTACATTCATATCGTCAACATACACCTCAACCTCTATGTGGTCAGATCATGTAATATGGTTGTGGCCATTCTTTGATATATCGCCCCGGTGTTCTTCAACCTGAATGGCATTATAGTATAACACTAGGTGCCCCAGTCGATGGTAAAAGCAGTCTTGGCTTTATCTTCTGGTGTCTTTATTTGGTTGTAGCCTGAGAATCCATCCATAAATGATAATAGTGCATGTCCTGCCGTGTTGTCCACCAAAATGTCAATCTTGGGTAGCGGGAAATCATCCTTAGGGCTTGCTTTGTTTAGGTTTCGATAATCCACGCATACCCTCAACCGTCTGTCCTTCTTTGGTACAATCACAATATTTGCCAACCACTCAGGGTACCTGGTTACTTCTAAGAATCCTGCATCCAATTGCTTCATTATGCCTTCTTTGACCTTTAGTGTCCATTCAGGTCATAGCCTTCTCAACTTTTGTTTATGTGGCTTTGCTTCCGGGAACAAAGGTATCTTGTGTTGCATAACTTCAGATCAATGCCGGGCATGTCCTCATAGGACCAAGCAAACGCTTCTTGGTACTCTATTAGCAATTCTGTTATCAGGGCTGCCTCTTCTTCAGTTAGGGTAGCGCCAATCTTGATCTCACGAGGCTCATCAACTGTATCTAGATTGATCATTAGAAAGTCTTCGCCAGCAGGTTGGGCCTTCTTCTCTTCTGAGATTTCAACTTGTCATTGTATTTCAATAGGGATTTCATCATGTTCATCATTGTTAGAGTTAGAGCTTAAAATTGGAATGGAAGATGTAGACAAAGAGTAATAAGAAATATCATATTTATTAATCATGGACAACAGTGGTACAGAAGAAGTGACTCCTAATGGAGCGGACTCAAAGCTGGAAAAGGACTCATCCCTATCTATTGACTCTTCTTTTATGGGCCCAGACATGGCCATACTAGGAATACATGACTCAGTATTGGTGTAGACAAACTATCTAAGCAACTCTAGTTTGGGATCATACCGTTGAAGGGATAGTTCAGTTGTTGTGGATTTGGCTCTTCATTTTGGTTTCCTCCGGTGAGTGTCATCGCTTGATCTTCCTCGAACAAGTTACCGATGTCAATTGTATCTACCTCAGATTGTAGCTCTCCTCTTTGCTCTTTTGTCGGTGTCTTCTCAGTATCTTCCCAGCCAATGGTACAGTCAAAGAAAATCTCAAAATCGGGCCATCGTCTCTGGAATTTCCCATCAAACCAAGGTTCGGAGAAACCATGGAAAGGTGAGTCATCTCCTTATTTGATGAAATACCCATTCAGAATTTTGTAGTATGGAGTATTTTCTTGACTGTACAACCCTTCAGTCAATACTTGATTGATTTGCCCATCTATTCTCTGCTGTTGCCATTTTCCTCTGCTCATGCCTATAGCCTTTATTGTACTATTACTATTATATGCACTACTATTTTTGTATTTCTTCTTCTCGAGCCTTAGAAATCTTTGATCGGCTCCCCACTTTTTCTGCTCTATCAACTCTAAATCATGTCCGTTGGGTATGTACCCCAGTCCAAATTTGTGCTCATTAATTAACATGGATAAGACTTCAATATTACCTTGTTGATGTAAGCCGAGGCCCATTCCTAGAAAATAAGACATATTTAGCAATTGATGAAAAGTAAAGGAAAAATGCATACCTGTAGGATCTGCCCTTGTGATAGCCAAGATATTGTCTATTTTTAAGCCACCAAGATGGACAGTCTCAGATAATCCCTCATCATATTCAAAACCCATTTTCCTTGTAGCCAGTGATTTGACCATTTCTGAATCTGCGTTGATGGTTATGATAACGTCCCCATGTATGAATTTGACTTTCTGATGTAGGGTGGATGCAACTGCATTGGTTGCATGCAACCATGGTCGACCCAGTAGTATATTAATGTATCCTGGATATCAATGACTTGAAACTCTGTATCAAATACAGCCGGACGGACTCGGATAGGCACAGTGAAGACACCTTGGATGGCCCTGCGGGTATTATCATAAGCCTTGATGATCAGATCTGATGGCTTCATCTCTTCATCTTTGAATCCCAAGTACCTGAATGTTCTGAGGGAAAATACATTTAGGGCTGACCCATTATCAATTAGCACTTGTGAGACAACCTTGTCTCTACAACCAATAGTGATGTGTAGTGCTTTGATGTGTTTTGCTCCTTCACTAGGGAGGTCTACATTTCTAAATATGAATGAATTTACTGTATAACGGTCGCCGACCAGATCCGCTAGTTCATTACAATCCATTATTACAAGGACTTATATGTTTGCCAAGGATTTCAGCACAGCGTCCCTATGAATTTTTGATGCCATCAATAGCTCCCAAATGGAGACATTTGCCTGCATCTTTTGCAATTGCTTGAGAACAGGGTTGGGTGGTTTAGGTTGGCTAGCTTGCCCTTGTTCCTTTTCTCTGGCCAACTGGGCCAGATTCTCTGTTGCTAAATGTGCTGGCTTATATCCTTTGCCTATACGAGTTTCTGCCATAGTCCTATCTTCTCCTGGGATGTAGATGCCATAGTGTAAGGACAAAGATGGATTGTTTTGGAAGTCACCACCTAGATTAAGGTCTAGGACCTTAGAAATGTGAATTCTCACCCCAAGGTAAGACTTCGACTCATGACCCTTAGATTGGATTTCTGGTCCATCAGAGATTGGGTAAGCGTTAGGTTACGATTATGGGAAGGGGTTAGGCACCCAAACTGCCCGATCGAAATCGGTCTCCTATACCTTTTCTATGCTAGACTTTGTCTATTAAACCGAACCAAACCAAGTGATTTGATATCATTGAACCGAATCTGTATCCATCAGATTGCCTACGTGTTACGGAATTATTCTGAAAATCAGGTTCACCATCATAGTTCAGGTGTGATTAAAGTTTATGATTGTAATTTATGCTTGTGCATGATTAAGTTCATTGTTCAAGTTGAAGTTTATGCTTGAAAGGATGAAAAATCCTATGGGTTAAGATCTGGATAGTCCATACGAATTGATAGATAGTCCTAGTGGATCTAAGAATGGATAACCCTATTTGGGTCAAAATATGGATAACCCTTTCTGGGTTGGAATGTGGATAACCCATTTTGGATTGGAATGTAGATGGATATCCTAGTAGATCTATGGATAATCTGAGTGGACTAAGGTGTGGATCAGAATTTGGGATATTCCCAAATAGCCTATGTATCTTAGGGTTTGCCTTAGGAATCAGAATCCGCATAGTTCAGAAATGGCTGAAATAACCTGTTCTAGGTTAAGGATTGAGAACCTATTATAGGTTTAGGATATAGAACCTATTCTAGGTTTAGGATTGAGAATCTATTCTAGGTTTAGGATTTACTGAGGGGCAGAAATTGTTCTAAGCTACCATTTTCACCCTAAGCTCTAATTTTGGAAGGTTTGGCAAAGCATTTTCTTTCTTTGTTAAAATTTTTATTATTTTCCATTATACCCTTCCCAAGAATGTGGGTGCCTAAATGCACGTCCCCACGCCAAGATTATCTTCTAGAAGTGTGCATATATGGCAGTTCAACTAGGGTGTTGCATAAATTAAATTATTACCAAAAATAAATTATTCATCTAAATATGGCATATAATACATTTATGGCAAGAAATACACATATAGCAAGATTGTTGAAAATCTTCCTAATATGGCATGTATTGCAAATAAGGCAAGAACCTATATGGCAAGAAATAGTATGGTAATCTAAGCATGCTAAGATCTAATATGGCAAGAAATCAATATATGCATCTATATGTCAATATGGCAAGCACCAAACATAGAATGCAAATATGGCATGAATCATCCAAAAAAAAGGTAAGATCTTATATGCTATTTTCTAAGCATGGTAAGATCTAAAAATGGCAAGAAATTAATGTATGCATCTATATGTCAATATTGTAAGTACCAAACATAGAATACAAATATGGCATGAATCGTCCAAATAAGGTAAGATCTTATATGCTATTTTCTAAGCATAGTAAGACCTAACATGGCATTTTTATGCATGGAAAGACTAAAAATAGCAGGATATCACAATAGACATGTGACAAGCACCAATTATAGCATGTGTATCTTTGGTAAGAAATATCCACCATACCAAATATAGAAACAACATATAAAAATAATAATGGCAAGTAATCTAGATATTGTTATGCCAAATATTGCAAGAATATAGTTTTAGCATAGCATGCATGACATGTTGAATGAAAACAAACGACAAAACACTTTCATGGCCATTAACACCAATTCAAAGTTAAATTCATTTTAATGTTATCATAAGGCCATTAAAATCCAAGTTAAAATTAATCCACAGCAATTTACATGATTTTTCCATGGTCCTCTCATATTCAAATAAATCCAAACCTTTCAAGAGGTTCTTTCTGACTCATAGATGAATCTAGGATAAGATTTTGAGGGTCATTGGATTAAATTTTGACATATTGACTGAAATCCTACCAAATCTGGTGTTTCAAATCTGATGTTCCACTCATGGATTTATTTGGCTAAGCAAACCTCCATGGATGAAGCTTAGTTTTGAACCAGAGGAATCTCGTATCATGAGAGAAAACTCATAGACATGGCAAAAATCATGATAAAATTGCTCAAACATTTATCATCATTGTAAATCATATACATAGCCTATTCAATCATTCATATTATCAAGAGATAATTATTTAGACATGAGTTTAGGCTTCTTACCTTGTCCTAACGATGGATGAATCCTCGGTTGCAGTGTGCTTGGAGAGGATGACAATGGTGAGTGCTTCTTCCTTCTCTTTTCCTCTTTCTCCTCTTCTTTGCTCCTTTCTCTTCTTCTTCTCTTCTTCTCTTCTTCTCTTCTTCTCTTCTTCTCTTCTTCTCTTCGGCTTCTTCTCCTTCTTCTCTCTCTCTTCCACGGCTTCTCCCTTTCCTCTTGATACGTGAAATTAATTAGCACATTCTTGATCATATTTAGTTTAATTTTATAATTTTTCTTAGACATTTAGTTTAATTTAATTAATGTTTTAAGTATTTTATTAATTTATTTAATTCTTAGTTATTTTTGGTTATTTGGTAGGTTTTTGAATTGGATAAAGACTAAATAAGAGGTGTCAAGACAGCTCAAAGCTTGGTGTTACATTCCTAAATGATTTGGAAGATAATTGACTAAAATCTGCCTTAAAATCAGCATTCTCCAACAAATTGGGTAAGATGCAAGATTGTAAAAGACTGATTTTATGGGACTGTAAGCTTATAAATTAAGAAAAAGGAGAAAAGAAAAATACACAGAGCAAGATGAGCTGTTCATAGAAGGGGTACAAGGCACATTGGAGGTGGAGAGTTCGAGAGGGATGGAGTTAGAAGACTAGAGAGAAATCCTGGATTCTAGCTTCATCTATTCCCATTACGAGTACTTCCCTTTTCTCTGTGATCCCTTTGTTTATATTTTAGAATTGTCAATGATGAATTGCTAGATTTCTTATTCTAGGATTAGGATGGATTCATTGAAATTGTGTTGATTAAATCCTTAATTTTTGAATGATTATGTTTTATGCAATCTGGTATTTTTTTACATGTGATTAATTGATCACTAATTGCATATCTCAAGGTATCAATTGAGGGGGCGAAAGCAGAAGATTGATATTAGTTCATAAAATATCAGTCATTGGTTGAGTATTTTCTTAGAAATAAGGGCTCACCATTGTGATCTTCGTTTTAATTCTAATGAACGTAATGAGTTTGTATTAGAATCCTGCACGAAAGTAAATGAAGGATTAATACGGGCATAATTTGTTATTCTTGAAAGAGATAACAGAATATCTTAAGGAATTGATCATTGCATCAACAGAAATTTATTCAATAAGTCTGGTTTGGTTAAGCTTAATTCAATTGAGGAAGTCCGAATCCTAACTTTGATTTCATAATCTGCTTATTAATTATTAATCTTGGTAATTCAGTTGTCTAAATAATAGAGAGAACTAATTAGGTTTGGTAATTGAACATTCTCCCTGTGGAAATGTTACTCGACTTATCATTATATTATTTGCATGACCCGTATACTTGCGGATTCGTCAACAAGCAAATTGGCGCCGTTGCCGGGGAGTGGTGTTTTCAATATCAAAACAAATGATTTCTCTTTATTAATTTGGATTGTATTATTTTATTTTATTTTATTTTTTATTTTATTTTATTTTATTTTTGTTCTTAGTGTTTCTAGTTTAATAAGGTTGTCGGGTAAATTTGTTGGTAAATTTTAATCCAATTGTGTTCAATTTATTATTCAGCTAGAATTTTATTTATTTATTTTTTTTTTCTCTGGTTAACTGCTGCAGATTGCCATAGTGCATGCCACGTACCTGTGAGCTAATTGAAGCATTTGATCCTGAGATAGAACGGACTTTACGGGCATTAAGAAAAGAGCGGAGGCTTAAGCAGAAACGAGCAATAGCCATGGCAGAAAATCAGAACAATCAGAATCAGAGGTTGCTACGGGACTATGCTATGCCAAGCACCAATGGCAACCAAACCAGCATAACTAGACCTGCAGTCAATGCAAACAACTTTAAGATCAAACCTAGTCTCATTCAGATGGTGCAGCAAGAGCAGTTTGGGGGAGATATATATGAAGATCCCAACGCACATTTGGCCAACTTCTTGGAGATTTGTGACACAATTAAACTGAATGGGGTAAGTGAAGATGCATTTAGATTACGACTCTTTCCCTTCTCTTTGAAAGACAAGGCCAAAGGATGGTTGAATTCCAAGCCCCCCAACTCATTTACCACCTGGATTGCATTATGTTAAGCATTCCTAAATAAGTACTTTCCACCAGGTAAAACTGCCAAACTTTGAAATGATATCACTACTTTTGTGTAATATGATGGTGAGTCATTATATGAGGCTTGGGAAAGATTTAAGGAATTACAGAGACGGTGTCAACACCATGGCCTTCCTGAATGGTTGATTGTGCAAACTTTTTATAATGGTTTGACACATTCAGTTAGAATCACCATAGACGCAGCTGCAGGAGGAGCTTTGATGGGTAAGTCAACCGAGGCAGCATATGAGTTGTTGGAAGAGATGGCTTCTAATAATTATCAATGGTCCAATGAACGAGGTCTGCCAAAGAAAGCTTCAGGTATGTATGAGATTGATGGCATTAACATGTTAAATGCAAAAGTTGATAACTTGGTGAAAATATTTGGTAAGTTGGGTAATGTGAATTATGTTACTAACCTTAACCCTGCTTTGAGTTGTGAATGGTGTGGAGGCGCACATATTAGTTCTGAGTGTTTGCAGGTTGAATAGGCACAGTTCGTGTCAAATATGAATAGACAGCAGTAACACCATCAACAGTTGAACAATCCTTACTCACAATCCTACAACCTAGGCTGGAGGAATCATCCTAATTTTTCCTGGAGAGACCAAGGCAATCAAGGTAGCAGCTCAAAGCCTTTCAATCCTCCAGGTTTCCAACAAAGACCTCAAGGAGTGGTCCAACAGCCTGAGACCAAACCATCGTGGGAGCTGGCTATTGAAAAATTAGCCAATGTGACTTTAGAAAGAATTGAGAGGATGTAAACCAAAGTTGACCAGTTAACCACTTACAATCGCAACCTAGAAATTCAAATGGGCCAATTGGCTAATGCTTTCAACTCAAGAGGACAAGGTAATTTGCCTAGCAAAACAGAGATTAATCCAATGGAGCAATGCAAGGTAATTACCTTGAGAAGTGGTAAGCAACTCGGTCAGGTAAGTAAAGAAGTGGTAGCGAGTGATGGAGAAGAAGTGGCTCATGAAGAGGTAACCAAAGAGAATGAAACCGAAAAAACTGAGCATAATGAGACACAATCACGACCACCACCGGAAGTAAAACCTTATGTGCCTCCTATTCCTTTTCCTCAGAGACTTAAACAAAATAAAATTGATAAACAATTTGAAAAGTTTCTTAAAAAGTTTAAACAATTGCATATTAACATTCCTTTTGCAGATGCCTTAGCACAAATTCCTGCTTATGCAAAGTTTCTTAAGGAAATTATGTCAAATAAATGGAAATTAGAGGATTATGAGACTATTGCTTTAATTGAGGAATGCAGTGCAGTCATTCAAAATAAACTGCCACCAAAGCTAAGAGATCCAGGGAGTTTTTCAATTCCTTGCACTATTGGTGAAGTTGATTTTTATAGAGCTTTATGTGATTTAGGTGCTAGTGTTTCATTAATGCCTTTATCTATGTGCAGAAAACTTGAGTTGAAGGAGCTACAACCTACTACTATTTCTTTAGAGCTAGCTGATCGATCAATAAAGTATCCATTAGTTATTTTGAAAAATGTATTGGTCAAGGTAAAAAAATTCATCATTCCTATCGACTTCATTGTGTTAGAAATGGATAAAGATACCGAGATACCTATTATCTTGGGTCGGCCTTTCTTGGCCACAGCTGGGGCTGTCATAGATGTTAAAAATGGTAGGTTGACATTTAAGGTTGGTGAGGAAGAGATAGAATTTAATTTGTTTAAATCAAATAAATATCCTTCTTTTACTGACCATGTTTTTCAAGTTGACTCTATAGATCTAATCACTCGAGAAGTTTTTAAGCTTGAAAATCCTAAAGAACCTCTTGAAAAATGTTTAGTGAGTGCAGGAAGGCATTGTGTTAGGCCATAAGATTTCAACAAGGGGTATTGAGGTGGATCGAGCAAAGATTGAAGTTATAGAGAAATTACCACCACCTATGAATGTGAAAGGAGTCAGGAGTTTCCTTGGTCACGCAGGATTTTACCGGCATATTATCAAGGATTTTTCTAAAATTTTAAAATCTCTATGTAACCTATTAAATAAAGATGTTGCTTTTGATTTTGATACTGATTGTTTGAATTCTTTTAACAGGTTGAAGCAGGTGTTGGTATCTACACCAATCATGGCTGCACCAGATTGGAGTTTACCGTTTGAGCTGATATGTGATGTAAGTGATTTTGCATTGGGTGCTATTTTAGGCCAAAGGAAAAATAGGAAGTTACATGTTATTTATTATGCTAGAAGACTTATGAATGATGCTCAAATAAATTATGCAACTACTGAAAAATAATTGCTTGCTGTTGTGTTTGCATTTGATAAGTTTCGATCATATCTTGTAGGGTCCAAGGTGATTGTTTACACGGATCATGCGGCAATCAAGTACTTATTGACTAAAAAAGATGCGAAGCCAAGGCTAATTTGGTAGGTGCTGTTACTTCAAGAGTTTGATGTAGAGATTCGAGATAAGAAGGGAATGGAGAATGTGGTAGCTGATCACTTATCCAGGCTGGAGGTTCAATCAAAAGCAGAAGATGTGCCAATCAATGAAAGCTTCCCAGACAAGCATTTGCTTGTGGTTGCTGTTGTTCCTTGGTATGCTGATTTAGTGAACTATCTGGTTAGTGGTATTATTCCTCCGGACTTGAACTACCATCAAAGGAAGAAATTCTTGTGGGAGGTGAAACATTACTTTTGGGAGGAGCCTCAATTGTACAAGCATTGTGCAGATGGGATGATCAGAAGATGTGTACCTCAAGAGGAGATTCATGACATACTATGCCATTGTCATTCTTTAGAGTGTGGTGGACATTTCAGCACTTCTAAGACAGTTGCAAAAGTATGGCAATCTGGCTTTTATTGGCCAACCATGTACCAGGATGCTAGGGTGTTTGTGGCTACATGTGATCGGTGTCAATGAGTAGGAAACATGACCAAAAGGAATGAGATGCCACAAACCAGTATTTTGGAGGTTGAATTGTTTGATGTGTGGGGGATTGACTTCACGGGTCCATTTCCATCGTCTTTCAACAATCGGTTCATACCGGTAGTAGACTATGTTTCCAAATGGGGGGAGGCAATAGCAACTCAGACCAATGATTCTCGGGTAGTAACTAAGTTTCTTAAGAAGAATATTTTTTCGAGGTTTGGTGTACCAAGAATTATCATCAGTGATCAAGGATCCCATTTCTGCAATCAATCGTTTGACACTCTATTAAAGAAATATGGAGTCACACACAAGGTGGCACTTGCTTATCATCCTCAAACAAATGGGAAAGTGGAATTAGCCAACCGAGAACTAAAGTTGATTTTGGAGAAAACTGTTGGAAAATCAAGGAAAGATTGGGCAACCAAACTTGATGATGTATTATGGGCATATCAGACAGCTTTCAAGACACTCTTAGGCATGTCTCCATATAGACTTGTCTTTGGGAAGTCTTGTCACCTACCAGTTGAGTTGGAGCATAAGGTTTATTGGGCAGTTAGAGAACTGAACATGGATTTGAAGGCTGCTGGAGAAAAGAGGTTGTTACAGTTGAGTGAATTGGAGGAGTTTAGACTGAATGCTTATGAAAATACTCGGATTTACAAAGAAAAAACTAACTATTGGCATGATAAGCATATTCAGAAAAGAGACTTTGAGGTTGGACAACGAGTACTACTCTTCAATTCACGACTTAAGCTATTCCCAGGCAAGCTTCGGTCAAGGTGGCCTGGCCCATTCACGGTAACAAAAGTATATCGATATGGTGCTGTTGAGGTTCATAGTGAGGCTACTGGTACATTCAAGGTGAATGGGCAACGTTTGAAGCCCTATCTTATTGGTGATGTGGTACTTAAAGGAGTGACATAATCCTTGGAAGAACCTAGCTATGGTTGTTGGATTGATAGTCAAGCTAACGACTATAAATAAGCGCTTTTTGGGAGGCAACCCAAGCTACACTATCTTTCTCTTTCTTTTTTATTATTATTATTATTATTATAATTTTCTCTTTTCATCTTCTTCTAGTTGTTGAATAAATATGACCGTACTTACCCTCTTTTGGTTGTGTTGTTCAGGTACGAGCACATGGAGTAATAAATCGATTTGAATATTATTCTTCCTTTCTTATTTACTTTCACATTGAGGACAATGTTTAAATTAGGTTTGGGGGATGATTGATAATTATATTCTTATACCTATTTACCTGCTAGGTGTAATTTTTGAAAAAGAAAATACATCTTTGGTTAACCCTCGAACTAAAAGTTTTTGTGAGAAAATAAGAAGAATGAACTTGTTATTTGGAGTCATGATTTACATTTGGGTTTCTAGTCATGTTTAAGCATTGAAGTTTTAACTTAGGATGGGCAATATCTTATAAAACGAGATTAAGTATGTTTGTTTTCTTTAAAAGATTATTGAAATTCATGTTCTAGGTAAAGTTGTGTGAGTTGTGTGACTATGCATAAAATATGAGTGCACTGCTTTTCTTGTGAGTATTCCCTTTGATCTAGGCCTAAACATGGTTTAAGTGAATAGGGTGGCATCATTGAAAAAAAAAATTCAAGCTAATGGGAAAGCATGTGATGGAATTGAGAAATGAATAATCAAATTTTTACTCAACCATAAACACATGTGTATAGTGGGAGAGCATAAAATGCAATCACTATACCAAACATTTCTTGAGGTGGGAGAGCATAAAATACAACCACCCAAAAAGAAAAAAAAAAAAAAAAAAGAGTGAGTCCTAGTTTGCTACCATTGTTTGTAGTAGTGAGAAGGGATGATTGCAAGTTTAGTTGTACATAAATAGATTATGTTGGTTGCATGATAAGCATGATTAGTTTAGAATTATGTGTGGATATTTGAATTTGAGAACATGAGTATGCTTAGTTTTTCTTTATTTGCTATTGTTGTATTAAAGTTGAAAATTTGATGTTTACATGGTAGAGTCTTGGATGTGAGGAGGGATTTTAAATATGCTTCATATCCTTTGTTTTAAATATGGTTTTTCTTTTGCTTGAGGACAAACAAATATTTAAGTTTGGGGGTATTTGATACGTGAAATTAATTAGCACATTCTTGATCATATTTAGTTTAATTTTATAATTTTTCTTAGACATTTAGTTTAATTTAATTAATGTTTTAAGTATTTTATTAATTTATTTAATTCTTAGTTATTTTTGGTTATTTGGTAGGTTTTTGAATTGGATAAAGACTAAATAAGAGGTGTCAAGATAGCTCAAAGCTTGGTGTTACATTCCTAAATGATTTGGAAGATAATTGATTAAAATCTACCTTAAAATCAGCATTCTCCAACAAATTGGGTAAGATGCAAGATTATAAAAGACTGATTTTATGAAACTGTAAGCTTATAAATTAAGAAGAAGGAGAAAAGAAAAATACACAGAGCAAGAGAAGTTGTTCATAGAAGGGGGGCTACAAGGCACATTGGAGGTGGAGAGTTCGAGAGGGATGGAGCTAGAAGACTAGAGAGAAATCCTGGATTCAAGCTTCATCTATTCCCATTACGAGTTCTTCCCTTTTCTCTGTGATCCCTTTGTTTATGTTTTAGAATTGTCAATGATGAATTGCTAGATTTCTTATTCTAGGATTAGGATGGATTCATTGAAATTGTGTTGATTAAATCCTTAATTTTTGAATGATTATGTTTTATGCAATCTGGTATTTTTTTACATGTGATTAATTGATCACTAATTGCATATCTCAAGGTATCAATTGAGGGGTGAAAGCAGAAGATTGATATTAGTTCATAAAATATCAGTCATTGGTTGAGTATTTTCTTAGAAATAAGGGCTCACCATTGTGATCTTTGTTTTAATTCTAATGAACGTAATGAGTTTGTATTAGAATCCTGCAAACATGAAAGTAGATGAAGGATTAATCCGGCCATAATTTGTTATTCTTGAAAGAGATAACAGAATATCTTAAGGAATTGATCGTTGCATCAACAGAAATTTATTCAATAAGTCTGGTTTGGTTAAGCATAATTCAATTGAGGAAGTCCGAATCCTAACTTTGATTTCATAATCTGCTTATTAATTATTAATCTTGGTAATTCAGTTGTCTAAATAATAGAGAGAATTAATTAGGTTTGGTAATTGAACATTCTCCCTGTAGAAACGTTACTCGACTTATCATTATATTATTTGCACGACCCGTACACTTGCGGATTCGACAACAAGCACCTCTCTTCTTCTTCTCTCTTCTCTCTCTCGGCCTCTCTCTCTTTTTTGTTTTCTTTTTTCTTTTTTTCTCTCTCTCTCTCCTGCCTTTTATCCTCTCCTCTCTTCTTCTAGAAAATCCCTTCTCTCTTTCCTTTTCTCACTCCTTCTCACGGTTTCTCCCTCTCCTTTCTTCTTCTTTTCTCTTCTCTCTCTCTCGGCCTCTCTCTCTTTTCCATTTCCTTTTTTTTTCTCTCTCTCCTGCCTTTTCTTCTTCTTTCCTTCTTCTCTTCTTTCCTTTTCTCCTTTTTTCCTTTTCTTCATCCTTCCAAAAAATCCCTTATCTCTTTCCTTTTCTGTCTCCTTCTCATGGTTTCTCCTTCTCTCTTTTCGTTTCCTTTTCTTTCTTTCTTTTCTTCTTTCCTTTTCTCCTTCCTCCTTCTAGAAAATCTCCCTCCCTTCCACGTTTTTTTTCTTTTTTTTTCCTTTCTTTTCTTCTTCTCTTCTCTCTCTCTCAGCTTTTTCTCCTTTCTTTCCTTTTTTCAGCTTCTTCTCTTCTCTCTCTCTCTCTTGGCTTTCTTCCTTTCTTTCCTTTTCTTCTCTCTCTCTCTCTCTCTCTTGGCTTTTTCTCCTTTTCTCTGTATTATATATAAATATATTAATATATATAATATAATATACCTATAAAATGTATGTATATATTATATATAAATATATTAATATATATAATATAATATACCTATAAAACGTATGTATATATTATATATAATAATATATTATACATTATATATATATATAGAAGAAATGCATGCATATGGGCTGACGTGACTTGGTCCAGACTGGTTTAAGCTGGGCCGGACTGAGTTGGACTAAGTTGGGTTGAGCTGGATTTGGACCAAAGTTGACTTCTTCTATCATTTCATAGTCCATTTTCGCCGCCATTCCACATGAAATTTTTCGATAGCCTCTATCCCAAATTTTCTATGTTCACTTTGTAGAACACTAAAACTGTGGAATATTGAAAGTTGAATCACCTCATTTGGAAATAAAATGGTCAACTTATGAATTTCTGAAGTTTAAGCAGGTTAATTTATGATAATTTGGCTAACCACTCTACATGGGATCCTTCGGAGACTTCTACCTGAGATCCTTTACGTCCACTTTGTAGAGTACTAAAAATGGAACATATTGAAACTGAAATCACCTAATTTGGATGTGGGGTAACCAAAATATAAATTTTTAAAGATTAAACGACCATTTCCATATGTAATTTTGCATGGGACCCTTCGGGGATTTCTGTATCAAATTTTTCACGTCCACTTTGTAGAACACCACAAATGAAGAATAATGGCCTTTGAATCATCTGAATCGGACATAGAATAGCAAAGATATAAAGCATTGAAGTTCTATCGATAATTCTGTATGAAAGCTTGCATGGGGCCCACTGGTGACCTCTACCCGAGATTTTTCACTTCCACTTTGAAAAGGACTGAAAATAAGGAATATTGGTACTTGAATCATATGATTTTGATATCGGATGATCAAGATATGATGATTTGAAGTTTAAACGATAATGCATGCATCATACGATAATTATGTAAATGCCCCTACACTTTCAAACTGTGATACCTTCCTTGTTTGATGTCAGAATTTGATGATTTCGGTCTCATTTTGAAGATGATTTCACGATCTACCATCCAAGTAGGTAATAGCCCATGACCCTGCTATGGGGCTCATTAAAGAATCACAAACCTTTGGGTTAAAAACCGAGAACTTATCATGTGGATTCACTTATGCTGAGAATGGCAAAAATGGGGTGCTTACAGATGCCCCTCTTTAGTCGAGATTGTTACCAATTGAAGGCTAAAGACAAAAGAACCACATTTTTTATATGAATGAGATTGCTTATTGGGCTGCACTTAGGGTAATTTGTCCTAAACTGCATACGTATTCTAAGGGTGTCCTAGAAATCAAGCCCAAAACGTAGTTCGACTAGCAAGAAGATTTGCTCTTCTTGGAAAATTGATGATTGTTCTTCTTGTATGAAGCTAGGCTGTGAATACAAGGCTCATTTGTAGGCTGGGAACCTCTTCTTACTGAGGTAAGACTCATGATGCAAGGTATGCGTGGGCTTGAACCCGACTTAATCCATTTGTAGGCTGATAAACCTCTTCTTGTACGAAGCTAGGCTGTGAATACAAGGCTCATTTGTAGGCTGGGAACCTCTTTTTGCTGAGGTGGGACTCATAATGCAAGGTACATGTGGGCTTGAACCCGACTTGATCCATTTGTAGGCTGATAATGTCACACCCCAATTTTGGACTAACCAAAATGGTGTGATGAACCGTCAATAAATCAACGGTTCAACTAGGATCTCGAATAGGCTATCCCACATATGATAAACCAAAACACATTCCACATTAATCAGAGATAATAAAGTAAATAGCGAAAGTCTTACAGATAATGAACTGAGGTCTAGTCATGATAAATAATTAATATTCCATTTATTTTCAAATAACCAAAACATAACTTAATAATACATATTACAATATCCAAATACAAAGTCTAAACACTAAATGTATCCACAGTTGAAACGCTCTCTTAACGAACCATGTTCGTTCTCCACAGCTTGCTCATTCATAGCCTCCACCCGTTTATATGTTGGCTTGTAGACATAATCTTCAATCATAGTACCTGCAACATCAGAAACTAAAAGAATTATGCGCACGAGGGTCAGCTCTCCAACTTGAGCTCAGTGAGAAAACAAAACAATGCAACAAACATATGCATGCATTCATTCATATCTTTGGTCTGGTATATAAGTTTGCAATGTGCTATAGAAAGGATTGGTGGCCAAAGGTTACGTTTATTGATGCCTCACCTCTATACACGAGTGTGTGAAGCCGGTGCTGTTGCTGCCTATGCGTAGGGCCGTCGTACAGCCTTAAAAAAAATGAAAATTATTCATTGGATTTCATTTGAACCATTTAGTTTTGTCGTGTTGTAACAGAGACACGAATGATATAAATTCAAAAAAAAAGATTTTTTGATTTGTATAAATGCAGTAGACTCATAGTGGGCTAATTCATGAATTGAATAAAATGGGCCCTTTTAACTCAGCGGTAGAGTCACGTAGCTTTCATACGGCGTCAGTCATCGGTTCAAATCCGATAAAGGGTTAGCGCACGCTGTAGTTTTTCAGCTAGCCTCTGGGCTTGAAAGCCGTAGTTTGCTGGCTTAACAACAGCGAGCTCCGCTTTCAGAAGCGAGCCAGAGTAGCGCGCTAGCCTATCACATCTTGAAGCTCCGCGCTCTAGAGCGTTTTTAAAGGCGGCTATGCTACTAGCGCGCTAGCCTTTTTCCACAGGCTGCTAGTTGTAGCGCGCGTACTCTTCTTCTGTTCTACGAATCTACAGATCTCAAAATCAAAGAACGAGCTAGGGTGACGAAAAGATAGAAGCGTTATGACTCGATGACTAAGCGTTACCGCTCCGTGGAGAAAGAGCCGAGACACAAGCCTTTCATTTGGCGTGATTTTCAGAAACATCAACGCTGGAATCTTTGACGACCAAAAGACTGGTGTGGAGACAGACCAATAGTCAATAGGAAGCCTATTTGACTCAACATAGGTCTCACCTGACATTCTTGCTGGATCAGTGAGGCTCGCTAGACCTTCCTTCAGGCGCTCTCTAGTGCTAATCATCCGGCCTGCCGGAAGGAGATTCAATCGTGGTTCTGGCGCGCTAGCCGTTGTATATAGTCGGGCCCTTGCTTGTTGCCTTCGTTTTCACCGTTTGCTCGGTCAAATCCCTATCAATAATAGGCCGGAATGGTGGGGAAGGTAATGAAATTCTTCAATGGCCCACTTCCTTCCTTCCTAGACCACTCCTCTTCCCACAAACCTCGTTCCCTCGGTTACCTTTGGATCTGCATTCAAAGAAAGGGGGCGTTTAGCCCTTGACTAACCCTAAAGAGGACGAGGACCCGATCGACCGATAGGGAGAGGGCTAACACGTCTTGGTCTTTGAGTTCATCTCCATTCATCACCCCAGCACAACTAACTGACTTCTGGGGTTGGGTGGTCGGAAGTTCAAAATAGACTTGACCTTCCGGAGGGCAAGGGAGCTCAAGGAAAGAAGAAGGGACATGGGGTACCGAAAGGGATAAGCGGCTCCGGTATCTACCATAGCCCGCACAACATGCCCATTGATCTTCATATCAACGTACAACAGGGAATGTCGTCTAATACCCTGCTCTACCTTCGCTGGCGACACTTATTATTCATGGTTAGGGTGCCTCTAGCCAGCTATCTTTCTTGAACTGAAAAGCTTCCGAGAGAAAGCTTGAATGATAGATTGCCAACCATTTACCAGCGTAAGCAGTAGTTCATCCAGCTTCAGGTCTGCAAGTGCTGCTTCCCATCTCAAGTTTGCCGCTCTTCGAGTAAAGAAAGAGATTGAGAAGCCGAGGACCTCTAATTTTGGGGAACTATCAATTTCTTTATAGAATTTCTTTCTTTATAGAAGGTGCAGAAATAGCTAGAATTGGATGCTTCTGATGGGGGCCGGTTCGTCCTAAGTCGTCTATTATTGAATTCCGCCATTTTGGGAACGTCCAGTGCCAAAGTCATTGAATGGATAAGTCGCCAATCCCTAAAACGGTCGGTCAAACGGAAACAGGAGGGTCTTTACCGCCGTCCGGGGCTTGAGTGCAAAAGAACAGCTCCAGACGAGAGTGCAACGTGGATCAAAACCAGAACTCGTTTAGGGTGGTCGTAGATCAGCGTTGGCGTTTAGCGCGAAGAAAACTACAGGGTGGTCGTAGATCAGGGCTTCCGTTTTCGTCGCTTGAGCGCACTTCGGCTTTTCAGCCTCCGCTAGCGCGCTACGGCTTTTTTTAAGCCAGCTGAAAATTGGATGCGCGCATCACGCGCGGCTCGCTTCGCTTTTGTTGCTCCACCCCTACTAGTAAAGGGCTTTTCGCCCTGAATGGTTGGGACAACAAACATCCATCTTTTTATTACTTTGGAGACCCGTATAACCATCAAAGACTGTTGAAGTGACTAATTCCTGGAAATAAGAGGCGTTGAAGACAAAGAAATTGTTGGAGTTACCATTTCTATCTAGCACCAACACGCATGGGGTCCTGAAGCACAAGGGGACTTTACTCGTTGGTGTCAATTAGGCGGTCTGTGGACTTTTATTGCTCTTCATGGTGCTTTCAGACTAATAGGTTTCATGTTACGTCAATTCGAACTTGCTCGATCTCTCCAAGGATCATGATTTTCACAGGGATCCACCTGACAGCGCGCTTAAGTAGGAAAGTGTAGCCGTCTCCTCGCCAGACTTTCATAAGGTGCGACGTGTACCGGGCAATCAATCGGAGGCGCTCTGCAGGGCTGTAATAGCGAATAGGAGTCAAAATATCCCCCCGACCTGGGCATGAACTTGGAAGCTTCCTATTTGCCAATAGAAATGTTGGCCTACTTCCACACCAGGAAATAATCTATCCATTTCATGTCAAAGCAGATCAATTATAAAAACATTGGGTCCTTTAGAAAGTGCCTTTTTAGAAAGATTACCCTTGTCTCTGTTTATGTCTCGGATTGGAACAAATTACTATAATTCGTCCCCGCCTACGGATCAGTCGACATTTTTCACAAATTTTACGAACAGAAGCCCTTATTTTCATATTTGTCATTCCTTACCTGAATTTCGAATCTACTCATTTCCAGGATCAAAGCACAACTATCCTTTTTCTTTTTTACCAATTTTTGAAATACACGGAATAGAACGAGAAGATAGATTGTCTCTTTCTGAAGAGGGGACGCTTATGACCTCCCCCTCTATGCCTTGCGGTAATGATTCCTTTGGCATTACGACCTTTACCACAACGATGCTGTCCATAGATCAAATTATTTCATGGATTGGATTTCACTTGACTGTCGACGGCTCCATTGCGTGTGCTCGGGGTAGAAGTTTTGTATAAATGTATCGCGATATCTCATCCGAGAAAAGGCTTTTTTCAGGAGCATTGCAACTCGTGGGGAACAAGAAGGAAGGGAGAGCACAGCTAAAGCCGAGGGGACGTCCCTGTGATCCAGGGCGTTTTTCTCTGCGCGCCATTTGGAATGGCGTCAAACTTACCAGGATGCAGTAGGGGATTGGTTGATCGGAAAGCTCAGGAAGGAGTAGGACATTCCATACAAATCTCCACATGCACCCACCATGGACAATGTACACGCAAAGGTTGCGTTTATTATTGTACCGGTTGCCCATACCAACACGTAAGCCCCTGCTGGGGAGGGCTCGCAAACTGGGCTCGCAACTAACCAATCCTAATGTCAAACAGTGTATCCAAGGCCTCACCCCAACATCCCTCAATACATCCATAGAGATAGGGCTAAGGCCCCTCGGCAGAGTCAGAGACTACACGGTCCGAGACCACCTCCCCCCATATACTACGACATAATAGTTCTGCTAAGGTAATGGCGATACGACGATGTCAGTGGACAAGACTTCAGTTAGTGATAGAGCTAGAGTGCTGAGGCCCGGCCTATGACACCCCCTGATACTCGTTCGCATCAAGCACACTAACCACACACATACATTCACATGCCTATTCCTATCATCATCATCATCATCATGTTACAAACAATAAATTTAAATATGCATGAACAGTAATAATAGAAATATTGGATGACATGTTGAATGTACAAGCATACACGCATAGAATCAGTCATGGCATCGGACTCAAGAAATAAAAACAGTTTATTATTAACCAATTAGTTTAGGTTTTGTTCCCTCACCTTTGCTTGATTGTAGATCCTCTTTCAAGCTTTAAGAATCACTTTTATATCAATAGGAAACCTAACAAGTCGATAGATTTTAGTTAGAATTCATTCCGACAATTCCAGGCTGGCTGTTTGGGGGTTAAGCGGGGCAGTTTTGCGACCCCCGGGGTAGGGTAGATGCGGGTGGATTTCCATCGACCCCGGCCACCCCTTTCCGGGCTCGTGGGGTCATACTAGGGATTCGGGTAGGGTAGATGCCAGGGTCGGATGTTCCATCGACCCTGGGTGCGACCACCCCTTTCCTGGGCTTCCCGAATGCTGGGGGTCGATACTAGGGTCTGATGTTCCATCGACCCTAGGTGCGACCCCCCATGGTTTGAGTTGAGAATTTCATCCTACAGTCTATTCTTTCATGTTTGGGTCCTATGGCTTACTTCCACAATCCATTCTATGCTTGTTCTATGGCTTAAAACTCTAGGTTTCTTACTTACTTTGCCTACCATGATTTTCTCCATGAATTTCATTGAAATCCTCCAATAGATGGATAATTTGGGTATCACCTAAGTCATACCCTCTTCATGAACCATTCTAAGGTCTTAAATAAATCATGGAGAATATATTCATACCTTAGGTTTGTTGAGATTCAGAGTTTCCTCTGAATTTCCTCCTCCTTGGTCTTCTTCTTCAATTCTCCTTCTCTTCTCTTTCTCTCAATCCAATTAGGGTTGTAAAAGGAGTGAAAGAGGCTTAGGGACGTCCTATTTATAGAGTAAAACCTCCCAAAATAAGTCCATTGAGTTTAGAAAAGGTTCCAATTGAAATTAGGAAGTTTCCTAATTTCCGGTTCTGTCGGCAACTAGGGGTCAATGGGGGGGTTGGACAATTCGAGACCCCTGTGACCCCCAGACCAAAAAGTCCTGGGTCGGACAGGGGGTTGACCCTACTTGTTTAGGCATGCGACCCTACCCTCATTTTGACTATTTTTTAGTAAACTTTCGTATTGGGTCTTGGGTTTCTTTACACACTTGGTCCACTTGGCTCGACCATGATATGTAGACCAGTCATGACACAAAATGTAAGGTTAGACCGGGTTCGTGGCGTGTGGGTCCTACAGATAAACCTCTTCTTGTCGAAGCTGGGTTGGGAATACAAGGCTCATTTGTAGGCTGGGAACCTCTTCTTGCTGAGGTGAGACTCGTGATGTAAGGTACGCATGGGCTTTAACCCGACTTGATCCATTTGTAGGCTGATAAACCTCTTCTTGTAGGAAGCTAGGCTTTAAATACAAGGCTCATTTGTAGGCTGGGAACCTCTTCTTGCTGAGGTAAGACTCATGATGCAAGGTACGTGCAGGCTTGAACCCGATTTGATCCATTTGTAGGCTGATAAACCTCTTCTTGTATAAAGTTAGGTTGTGAATACAAGGCCCATTTGTAGGCTTGGAACCTCTTCTTGTATGGAGCTAGGCTATGAATACAAGACTGATTTATAGGCTTGGAACCTCTCCTTGTATGGAGCTAGGCTGTGAATACAAGGCTGGTTGCATGAGCTTGAGCTCGGCTTTGATTTGTTTGGATGGAGGACTTGCTATCTTTTCTTTGATTGAACTGAGGCTCTTTTGATTGAGATTCTAAGATTGATTTTCTGAATAAGCTAGGGCTCTGCATTTGATTCACTTATAGGTTAAAATTGACTTGATCTTTGAATGAGCTAGGGCTCTACATTTGATTCACTAATAGGCTGAGATTGATTTGAACTTTGGATGAGCTAAGGCTCTGCATTTGATTCACTTATAGGCTGAGATTAATTTGAATTTTGGATGAACTTGGGCTCTGCATTTGATTATGAAATGAGCAAGAACTTAGAAGGTCACTTTTAGGGTGAGGAATTTGCTATTAATGCTGAAATGAGCAAGAACTCAGAAGGTCACTTATAAGGTGATACTGAATGACTTATCTTTGAAGTTCCTACCAACTTTGCACCTTCGGGGTTGAAAATTGGAATATCCTTCTTGGAAGCTCTATGGCTATGAACCTTCAGGAATGGAAACTAGAATATCCTCTTAAGTAGCTTTGTTGTTTGAACCTTTACGATGCTCGAAAGTGACCCATACTAGAAGTCTTTGTTGACTTTGAACCTTTAGGGTTGAAATCTGACCCATCTTAGAAGTCTCTTGACTTTGAACCTATAGAGTGCTGGACCTATTTGAAATGATGGTGAATTCTTTGATATTTTTTCATGATTTTTGCCCCTGCTTTGTTGGTGAAGGCATAAAACATGGCATCAATGGAAATGGTGTCATGGACTTTGCTGGCATGATAACTAGATTTGAAATTTACCATTTATGACCTGGTACTACAAGTTTGACTCAATTTCAGCACGGTAGTGATGACTTGGTTGCTCCCTTGGAAGGTTTCCATGTAATTTGAAAGTGATGATTTTCTTCAGCCAACATTGGTGTTGTTGGATTTTGGATTGAAAGAAACTCTAGCAAGGATTTTGGACAAGAATGAGGGGAGCTTGACAGTCTCTAACCAAAGTGATTTTATTGATTGACCATGGTGTTAAATAGTCGAGGGGCATCTGGTCAACTATGTTCTTTGACTGTGCACTATGGTAGACCAAATTGGTAGAACAGCCAAGCGACGATGAAATGTGACATGGGTTTGGCCCTTGATCTAGGCTCATGAAAAGCTCAGGGCTTTGCAACATTGTTGTGCCAATTTTGAAAAATGAATGAACCATGGCCCCAAAGTAGGCACGGGGAGCAAAGGATTCGATGTGTTCCTTCAGAGAATTTGGTGACCAAATCCTAACAGGTGAGCGACCATATTGGATTTTCTTCATCAATAGGATTGGGAGAACTGAGAAATTGGCAAAAATCAACTTGGACAGACTTACTTCTATTGACTAGGAAAGTCAGTAACTTCAGACTAGACAATGGATCCTAGATGTAATACTCATGATCAAGTTCAATTCCTCTATATAGGGTATATCTATGCCCCAGTGTCTGCATGT
This sequence comes from Protea cynaroides, assembly GCA_028583415.1. NCBI lineage: Eukaryota > Viridiplantae > Streptophyta > Magnoliopsida > Proteales > Proteaceae > Protea > Protea cynaroides. The sequence goes on from CM053266.1 coordinate 81,783,808, forward strand.
TGTGACAGACCGCTACTATAGTGTGCTAGGGGCAAGATAGAAGGAAACAGACATTCTAACAAAGTTGGAACTAGATTGAATCTGGATTGCATCAAGAATTTGCCCATGCTTCCAAGGTCAAGGGAAGATTGGCAGATTGATTGCAGAAAGTGACTTCTTAGATAAACCCTTCTTGAATCTTGAAAAATGAGGGAGCTGATGATTTGATGAATTTGGCTACATCCATAACCAGGCCATGAGAATTTGCTCTCTCCCTAACGTGACAAAAGGATTTGAAGATAGAATTCTATTGAAAAGCAATGCTATGAGCCCAAAAGATAAACAGACGATGGTTTGTTCAACTCCTCTGAGTATGATTCACTGGAGAGAAAGAGGGGTTCTTTTCCTTATGGAGGGTAGACTGGGTATGATACTTGTCCACATGGACCACTGGATTTTTCTATGAAGGGCCAATGAGGGCAATGCTTTAGGGTTGCATCAGGTCGCCTATCGCCACTGAGGTATTATGGGTTGCCCATTGAGGTTTCTTGGTTTGTTTTTCCTTGCTGAGGTTTCTTTTCTTTCTTTCTTTTTCATTTTTCTTTTCTTTTTTTTTGTTTTTTTTATTTTTTTATTTTTTATTTTTTATTTTTTTTGCAAACCCTATCTTAGGTTGAATAAAGAGTCTTAATATGGTGTGGATATTACCAAAATTATGGTCATATCCAATGGTCTGAAATCCTTAGGGGAAGTCCGAACAGCATGACTTTCATGACAAATGGGTAGCCTTGCCCCACTGTTTAAGTTAACACCTACACGCATTGATAGGCGGGCAGCTATTTGAATCATCACTAAAAGCGACATTAGGGAAATGCAGTCCCACACCAAAATTAAAAATGGTGCCGAATTATGTTTTCCTTTCTTGGAAATGTTCAGATGGAACACGTGTCTCAACAAGCTACATCGAGATGCCGAATCAGTCGCGATCATATCTGGGCCTGAAACCTTTAAGTTTGTTGACAAGTATTGATGTTGAAGGTCCGGGAGGACTGATGTGAAACTATCCACATGGGTCTTCCATTAGGAGAGTGTTTGTTTGTTTATGTATAATGAGTTTATCTTACGGAGAAGATCCCATTTTATTGGCTTGAGAAATGAAATGCTTATAGGAACCTTGGCAAGCCGTCAGATGTAATGAACGACAGATGAGAGTTCCAGTCAGATTCATGAATTTGTATATAAAATGATGACATGATCATGAGATATAATGCCATAAAAGCTGATAATCAAAAGAAGGGCTTGTGATAGAGACTCCTTTGACGGCCGTCAGATTGATAGATGGGAGAGAGAGTCTAATGCCGATGAGAAATCTTTCTTTGATGATGAAGAAGTGATGAGATCGTCTCCTGTAAAGGCGGGATGTAATTGGCTAAAATCAAAAGTTCGGTCCAACATGCTGTAAATCTCGACGAACGATTGAACTTGCTATCAGGCTTTGATTGGAACTACCATCCTCTTGAAGTGAGAGGGACAATTGGCTTACTATCGAGCTCCAATGCCATTCAACATCTTACTATTTTCTTTTCTTCTTTTTTTTTTTTCTTTCTCTTTTCCTCTTTTTTTTTTTTTTTGGATGTGGAGGCCACATAATGTAGTGTTTCACTTGATCGCAAAGTTGAATCATGACTTTCAATATTGGATTTGAATCTTCTTCTTTTAAATATTTCCAATCAGATAGAAAATCTTTGCCCTAGTTAGTACTCTGATCTTCTATAAACTTTATGAACATTTGTGACTGCTCATCTAGATCTGATTTTATCTGAATGGTGAATCCGTATGCTGTCCTCTGGAAGTTAATTATCACCTTCTGTCTGATGTGACTACCTCCCATTATTGATGTAGATAAAACATAGGCTTGAATTTTTTTTTTTTTTTGGTATTCTAATGACCTCATTCTTTTATTTTGAGATTGATTATTCATCATGTATCTCTTGCTTGCAGATGATGCACTTTGTAAGAACTTTGAAATTTCTATCCTTTTGGTGGCACATTTGTCCTCCACTCATTTGTACTGATTAGCTGACCTATTGATATGATCTGTTACTATCTAATGCTTTCCGTGGAATCTTTTCATAGGTAGAACAAATGACAGCTTCTCCAATACATGTTTCTTGAGAGTACTCTTGTGTCTCCTGATTGATCATTTAAAGCTTTCCCAGACAGGTTGGACCTTTCTTTCTTAAGAGGCCAGGTGGCATAGAAGTTCAAGAGACGGCTCATCGTTTCAGCCATCTTCAGAGTCAGAATTGACTGCGCACGTAGAATAGGAGGATGTACGAAACTCAGAGGAAATGTGTAGAAGGGACAAAGCACAGAGTTTAAAATCCCAAACGCGGTGATTTCTTTTTACTTACAGGGTAAATTGGACTAGACTTGTCAACAAGCATATCAATCTTGGACCTAGACATGGATGACCTATCGAATACCGATAATAAAAAGTTGAAACAACTAGTTTGTCTAAGCGGCTCCAGTTGGGCATAATGCCTTCGACGACCACCTTTAGTCGTTGTGGGAATAAATCTTTCTTCAGACCTCTAACAGTAGGACTCATCATGCCCCTCTATCAATAGGTGCAAGATGCCTACATTTCAGGGTTCCATACAATTCTTACCTTTTTTTTTTTTTTTTTTTTTTTGAAGTTTGGGATCCATTCATAGCCGGACTATTGCTTTTTAAGCTCAAGGCTACTCTAGTTTATGCCCTAGTTTGGGGTTCAATGGATTCATCAATGGACCGCTTGTAGTTGAGTTCAAAATCATTCTAGCTTGTGCCCCAACTTGGGGATCAAGGGGTATCGCCATTGCACTACACCATTTCAAGTCCAAGATTAGACTAGTTTATGCCTCGGCTTGGGGGTTCAATGGATTTCTTCATTAGACCACTCTCAATTTGGGTCTAAGGTCAATTTGGTTCATGCCCCAGTTTAGGGCATTATGGCTTTCTTCATTAGACTACACTCAATTTGGGTCCAAGGTCAATTTGGTCCATGACCAGCTTAGGGCTCAATGGCTTTCCTCATTGGACTGCACTCAATTCGGACCCAAGGTCAATTTGGTTCATGCCCAACTTAGGGCTCAAGGGCTTTCCTCATTGGACCGCACTCAATTTGGGTCCAAGTTCAATCTGGTTCATGCCCCAATTTATGGGTTAAGGGTTTCATCATTGGACCATTCCCTAGTCGTGATTCTGGTTCCTATCCTAGCCTAGGGTACATTGGATCTCTTCTTTGGTTTAACCTACTGCCTGGAAAAATTCTATTCCTTCTCTTTGAATAATGAGAAATATGAGGGCAACTCTTTGGATTCTAGCATTTCCTTGGCCAATGGGGCAGAAATGCCTAAGATGGGATAGCACTATCATAGCTGAAGTTTCATGGTCTCCTGATGACTCTAGAATCTGGAATTGATCTTTATTGACAGGCAATGAGGAATGCTTCTCATTCGCCATTCCTGACGAGCAATCCTAACTTGTAGCACTGGGCTATGATGGACATGGATCGAGCTCTAATTGACAGAGCTAGAGATTGATTTTGAATCGGTATCCGATTGATAGAGACAAGATTAACTTTGAACTGGTCTCTAATTGATAGAGATCAAGATTGACTTTGAATTGGTCTCTGATTGATAGAGATCAAGATTGACAGTCATGGACTGGGCTTAAATTGCTAGAGGCAAGATTGTTTGAGTTGGGCTCCGATTGATAGAGGCCAAGGATGATAATCATGGATTGGACTTTAATTGCTAGAGATGATGGATTGATTGAGTTGAAATGACTAAAATTCTATTCGATTCCTTCATGAAATGGAACATGGACCAGAGGTAATGGTTGAACAGGCCTAGAGGCTAACTCATGCTCACATTGAGTTCATATGAATGGAACCTTTCTTAGTTCTAACATGAATCGGAGCCTGAACAGGAGTTGACGGATGGACAAGCCTAGGGGCTAATTGAATTCAGATAAATGGAACTCTTCTTCGTTCCGACATGAATCAGAATCTGAAGCAAAGTTGATGGTTGGATAAGCCTAGTGGCTAATCGAATTCAGATGAATGAGAATCTTCTTAGTTCCAACATTATTCAGAACCTGAACCAAAGTTGATGGTTGGATAAACCTAGTGGCTAATTGAATTTAGATGAATAGAACTTTTCCTAGTTTCGACATGAACCAGAACCTAAACAAAGTTGATGGTTGGCTAATGGAACTCTTCTTAGTTCCAACATGAATCAGAACCCTAACCAAAGTTGATGGTTGGATAAGCGTAGTGGCTAATTGAATTTCGATGAACGGAATTTTTCCTAGTTTCGACATGAATCAGAACTCTAACCAAAGTTGATGGTTGGATAAGCCTAGTGGCTAATTGAATTTAGATGAATGGAACTTTTCCTAGTTTCAACATGAATCAGAACCCTAACCAAAGTTGATGGTTGGATAAGCCTAGTGGCTAATTGAATTCGTATGAATGAAACTTTTCCTAGTTCCGACATGAATCAGAACCCTAACCAGAGTTGATGGTTGGATAAGCCTAGTGGCTAATTGAATTCAGATGAATGGAACTTTTCCTAGTTCCGACATGAACCGGAACCTAAACAGGAGGTGAAGGGTGAAAAAGCCTAGGGGCTGAATGTCTCCTCCACTCTAACATGATCTGGGAGGTGATGATTGAACCTGCCTAGGGGTTAAACCTTTCTTCTGTTCTGAGATGAACCAGAAATGGTAGTTGAATATGGGGCTGAATATTTCTTTGATTCTGAGATGAACTAGATGTGATTGAATCTGCCTAGGGGCTGAATCTTTCCTTGATTCTAGATGATCGAAATGATGATTGGACATGCCTAGGGGCTGAATCTTTTCTTAATTCAAAGGTGAATCAAGAAGGGTGAATGGACTTACCTAGGGGCTAAATCTCTCCTTAAGTCAAAGGTGAATCGAGAACGGTGATTGGATTTGCCAAGGGATTGAAACTCTCCTTAATTCAGAGGTGAATGGAGAATGGTGATTTGATTTGCCTAGGGACTAAATCTCTCTTTAATTCTGAGATGAATTGAGAACAGTGATTGGATTTGCCTAGGGGCTGAATCTTTCCTTAATTCATAGATGAATAGAGAACTATGATTGGATTTGCTTAGGGGCTGAATCTTTCCTTAATTCTGAGGTAAATCAAGAACGGTGATTGGATTTGCCTAGGGGCTGAATCTCTCCTTATTTCAGAGGTGAATGGAGAATGGTGATTTGATTTGCCTAGGGACTAATCTCTCCTTAATTCTGAGATGAATTGAAAACAGTGATTGGATTTGCCTAGGGGCTGAATCTTTCCTTAATTCAGAGATGAATCGAGAACTATGATTGGATTTTCCTAGGGGCTGAATCTTTCCTTAATTCTGAGGTAAATCGAGAATGGTGATTGGATTTGCCTAAGGGCTGAATCTCTCCTTATTTCAGAGGTGAATGGAGAATGGTGATTTGATTTGCCTAGGGACTAAATCTCTCCTTAATTCTGAGATGAATTGAGAATAGTGATTGGATTTGCTTAGGGTTGAATCTTTCCTTAATTCAGAGATGAATCGAGAACTATGATTGGATTTGCCTAGGGGCTGAATCTTTCCTTAATTTTGAGGTAAATCGAGAACGATGATTAGATTTTCCTAGGGGCTGAATCTCTCCTTATTTTAGAGGTGAATGGAGAAAGGGTGATTGGATTTGCCTAGGAGTTGAATCTCTCCTTAATTCAGAGGTGCATTGAGAACAGTGATTGGATTTGCCTAGGGGCTAAAACTCTCCTTGATTATGAGATGAACTGAATATGATATTTGAGTAAGCCCAAGGACTAACTGTACAGGAATATTGTAAATTTTTTCAGGTATAGGTGCTTGACGCTACCTAAACTGAATGCTCTATTGGATCAGATTGGCTGAGTTATTGATTGTGTTCTCAAATTTGGTTACCTTCTTTCTTACAAAATTTGATGTTCAATCAAGATCTAGATTCATGACTTCCATTGATTCATTTAGAAAGATAACATGGATGGATCTCAAGGTGGGAGATCATGATAATTCCCTAGTTGTAGGGGCCTTTCACCCTAAAAGGGTGGATATGATTGTAGTTTCATTCTCTTTTCCAAAGGCATTGAAATCCAATGGAGGAATATCAAGATTCTAGACATCTAGAGGAATGGAAAAAGTCACATGCACAATCAATGATGACTTAACTAAACAAAGTTAGCTCCCTCATAAGGACGATTGGGTAAACATTATTCGAGTCAATTTAGTTGGATTTGGTTAAGCCATGTGTTCGGTCTTGGGACCTAGTGATTCCAAAAATGGATAATCAGTGGTACCAAGGTCTGGCCACTTTGCTTACTGAATTCAATGAAATTAAAATGGATATATTAATCCGTTGTCCTTATTAGGGATGGTTAACAAAAGTGGTTCATGGACGAACAAACTAGTAAATTTCTTCTTAACCATGGTATCTATGTCTTAACAGGGATTTTCTACTCATTTTTTTGAAATTGATGTGTTAACAATGAGAGATTCGACACATCGAGCTTACTTAATGGAGGGTGTATAGTGACCGTCCACTATGACGTGGAACAGGTGTATACATACCTCATGCTCCCAATGGGTGAGAGTTCAAGATGCTCATAGTGTGGATTCTAACATGTTGACCAATCGAAGATAAAAACGGCAAAACTTCGACGTCTCGAACATGGATGTCATGGTCAAGCAGATTTTACTGGGTTGGTTCAGGGATGAACCAGAAATAATAAACATTGGGCTACAATCTGGGTTAGGATAGAAAAGGCCACCTTCACAAGGACGGGATAACCTATTACCGAAAGCACGATGAATAATAGGCCCCCAATCCCTTTATATACTATGTTGCAAGAATTAAGTGATATGGAGTAGCGTAACGCATTCCTAGGTAGACCCAAGAAACGCTCATTAGACGCTGCTCACTTGTCATGATCTCACAAAGTACAGGCCAAGATTGTGTATTTTGCCTAGCAGGCTGTCCCATATGCATGGGACCCGGTTTGGCTACTCGCATGAATGTGTGACTGAACCCATTCCCCCAAAATAATATTATACAAGCATAAATATAGTATCCTAAGAGCTAGCATCCAATTCACACAAGGAAAGTTTTCATTTAGGAGTCTGACGTTTATATCCCCAGTGGAGTCGCCACTGTGAGGACAAAGATGGATTGTTTTGGAAGTCGCCACCTAGATTAAGGTCTAGGACCTTAGATGTAAGACCCGTATTAAACTAACCGGTCTTACCACCTTGTACCAGGTCTACCTATCATGGTCGAGCCAAGTGGACCAAATGCGTGAAGGAAATCACAAGATCAGGTATGAAATTGATCCAAAAACAGTAAATTTGAGGGTAGGGTCGTATGCCTAAATAGGTAGGGTCGACCCCACCTCAATAGAAGTCCAACCCATGACTTTTCAGTCATAGGGTCGGATGACTTGAGAACCATAGGGTCGATGGGTCCTGCGACCCTACGATCGACCCTATGATGACAGATTGAAACCGCAAATTAGGAAACTTTCTTAATTTCAAGGAGTCCTTTCCTAATCTCGATGGGACTTATTTTGGGAGGTTTTCCTCTATAAATAGGACATCCCTTAGCCTCTTTTACTCCTTTTAGAACCCTATTTGAAAGTGAGAGAAAGAGAAGGAGAAGGAAGAGAAGAAGAAAAGGAAAATTGGAGAATAAACTAAGGAAGAGGAGAAACTTCAGAGAAACCTCTGGATCTCAGCTAACTTCAGGTATGAGTCTAATTCCCTCATAAATTAAGAGCCTAGAATGGAATATGAAGAAGTTAGGATTATGTGAAACCCATAATCATCCATTCATGGATGAGTTTCAAAGGAATCCATGGAAGTAATCATCATAGGCAATGGAAAGTGTGTAAAAAATCATAGTTATGAGCCATAGAACAATCTTAGAATGGACCTACGAGACCTTAGGATCGATCACATACCCTCGGGAAGTCCTAGGGAGGGTGTGGTCGCACATAGGGTCGATTGATAACCGTCCCCATGTCTGACCCTACCCCTAGGGTCGATTGGGTAACCGACCCTAGGTGCTACCCTACCTGCGACCCTCTGATTTCAGCTAGTCTAAATTTGTTGGAATTAATTCTAACTAGAATCTATCGACTTGTTAGGTTTTCCTAGTGATTTAAAAGTGATTCTTAAAGCTTGAACGAGGATCTACACTCAATCAAAGGTGAGGAAACAAGACCTAAACTAATTGGATAATAAAAAACTATTTTTGCTTATTGAGTCCTATACCATGATTGATTCTATGCGTATATGTGTGTATTGTGCATTTAACATGTCATTTAATATTCCTGCTATTACTATTCATGCATATTTAATTTCGTTTATTAATAACATGATGATGATGGTGATGTTAGGAATAGGCATGTGAATGTTTGTGTGTGGTTAGTGTATTTGATGCGAGTGGGGCATTAGGGGAGGACGTGATATTGTGGTGTGTCCTGGTCACCAGACTCTAGCTCTATCTCTACTCAAGTCTTGTTCACTAACATCGTCGTATCGCCATTACCTTAGCAGTGCTATTACGTCGTAGGGCATCAAGGGAGGTAGTCTCAGACCGTGTAGTCTCTGACTCTGTCGGGGGGCCTTAGCTCTATCTCTATGGACGTATTGAGGGATACTGGAGTGAGGCATTGGATACACTGTTTGACATTAGGATTGATTAGTTGCGAGCCCAGTTTGTAAGCCCTCGCCAATAGGGGCTTACGTGTTGGTATGGGAGCATGTGGTACTTTAATACCGATACCCATTGGGTATACTGTTTCATGGGGGGTGTATGTGGGATGGCAATGCCGATATTCATTGGGTGGCTTCACAGACTCATGTATTGAGGTGAGGTGGCCTCCGAACCTTTCTATAGCACATTGCAAACTTATAAACCAGACCACAGATATGAATTGAATGCATGTATATGTTTGTTGCATTGTTTTGTTTGCTCACTGAGCCATGATGTATGTTCACCCTTTTCGACGTCGAATATTTTAGTTGATGATGCAGGTACCATGGTTGAGGACTACATGAATGCTCCTGTGTACGGGTAAGCGGTGGCGATGGACGCTGAAGTGATGATGGAGTCGCATGATTCGACATGCGAGTGCAACTATTGTGTTTTTTATTAGACTTTTATTCGGATTATACAGACAATGGATTTGAATTAATTATTTAAGTTTATGTCTCAGTCTTTTTGGGAATAATTGGTTAAATTATTTATTTTATCACATTTAGATTCTCAGTTCATTTAATATTTAAGACTTCCGCTATTGTGTATTTACTCTGATTATTGTTGTGGATGTGTATGGTTTAAGCAAACGGACACAGCCTATTTGAGATCCTGGTTGAACCATTGGTTTATTAGCAATTCATCACACCATTCTGAATAGTGCAAAATTGGGGTGTGACAACTTGGTATCAGAGCTCTCAGGCCCTGTCTATTAAACCAGTATATTTCCACAAAGGTCGTGAACTGAGTTAGGATAAAATTTAAAAAGATTTAATAAGAACACACTGTAAGCACCTGTGTTGTTTGAGACAAAGATTAAGAAAGAGAATAATACACATATAAAAGGAGAAACAAGTTTTATATACATCAAGCCAAAAGCACGTTTATACATATCCAAAGCAGAGTATAGTCCACAACCTGGACAGTTACTCTATAGTACAAAAGAAGAACAAAAAAAAATATACATCATGGAGCTAGAGGTGATGGAGGAGGCGGTGCCTCGCGATCTCTGTCATAGTCCTCAGCATATACTCTAGTCAACGAGGCTACCTGAGTCTAGGTCGTCTGGAGACTAGCTGTCAACTCAGCCATCCGCTGATCAGACGCACGCTGAGCATCCAGAAGCTCTCCCACTCTCGAGTCCATCGCGCGCTGAACCTCCCTGATCTCATGCAGTAATCCCATCATATCATCAGATGGTGGGCGTGAAGGACCAGCCATGCGTGAAGGAGTTCGAGATGGACTAGCTCCAGTAGAATGTAAAGGTGATGGAGGAGGTATGGAGTCTACATCCATGTACATACGATCCTCATCCCCAGCATCACCCCCATGGACCCCTGCTCCGGCTGCTGATGCTGCCACCTCAGCGTCTGCTATCTCTATCCGAGTACGAGGACGCACCAGAGCGTTTCTCTCATCATCACTGACCTGAGCATCCCGCATGCCCATCCTACAGATGGCCTTCCAGTCCAGCACCGATGAGAAGGTCTTCTCCTGAATCCTCTCATCCACTAAATCAACACCTAGGCGGGTGAGCAGCATAGTGATCAGATGTCCATAGGGCAGGTTGCCTATCTGACCAGGAAGTGTAGCACGGATCATCGTCCTCATGATAATGTAAGGTAGGGAGACAGGCTGCCTAGTGCAGATGCAATAGAGTACGTACTGAGTCAACTGGGAGATCCTCTCATAGTGTCCACTCTGGGGTATCAGGTTATGCTGGATGATCTTGTAGTACACCCGAGGCTCTGGACGTAGGTTGATCGCTTTCATCTCCCAGCGATCATCTCTGATAAGCTGACTATCAATTTCAGCACGCATCTCCAAGGAAAGGAACTGGGGCTCCCTGGGAGCACAGTAGACCAGAGGGTCATCATTTGATATGCCCAGAAGATCAGCCAACTGCTGGCAGTCAAAGGAAACCTCTACCCCTTTGACGTAGCTTGTGATCCGGAGCTCCCTACCCCTCTCGGTGTCATTGCGATCCCCCACTACCTGGAGATTGCAATAGAACTGTCTCACCAAATCCGGACGGGTGCACGCATCATAGGTGATCACAGGGAGCCAGCCCATGTCACCAAATGCCCCCTCCACATTAAACAAGGCTAGACTAGCCAAGTCCGCACAGTGACCCCCCTCTACCTTTTTACGCTCATAGCGAGCATACTGAGCTTCGGCCTCGTTAGAGCGGAAATGAACTGGGTCATTAGCCCTAGGAACTTTGGTACAAGCCATATTATCTGCCAAAACAAAGAAAACAGATAATAAATCAGTAAAGATGATAAACCTAAAAATTTTGGCATTATAATGGCATAAATTGGTCAAAAGCCTCACTTTTCACCCATACACTTGGGCAGGACTTACATAGGTTCTAAACCATCTTGCAAGGCTCATACAATTGGAAATATAATTTTGAACGATCAAATTTGAAGAAAATTCTATAAATTCAAAAAATCTCAAAAATTAGGTCAAAAATAGAAAATTTTAAGTTTCTCGATAACCAATCGATGAAACTAGAATATTTTTTAGGGCTTTCATCCATTGGGTAGCCAATAGCAAAAGCCCCCAATAAAAATTAAATTTTTACGATTAGAAATAGTTTAATTTGAAGAAAACGATGTAAATGGGCAAAAACCTAGTTAGAAAGCTTTAAAAACATGAAACAGTAAGAGAGCATACCTGAAGAGAAGGAGTGGGAGTCACGAACGGAAGATATGATCACTAAACAGGTAGGGGTCACTACTGTAGTAACTCAGAGAAACGATTCGAGTTGGAAGAGAGGAGAAAGAATGGGAAATGAATCCAAAATCGGGTTTAAAAACCTGATTCTGGGTCGTAGGGTCGCAGAATTCGACCAAAACATGCAATCCTACGTCAAACCCTACCATCGACCCTAGCTTCTCGGTGATCTGACAAAGAACTAGGGGTCGGACCTAGGGTCGGACAACTACCGACCCTACCATCGACCCTAGGCTCTCGGTGATCTGACAGAGAACTAGGGGTCGGACCTAGGGTCGGACATATACCGACCCTACCATCGGCCCTAGGCTCTCGGTAAGCTGACAGTGATTCTCAGGGTCGCATACCCTGGGGTCGCATAATGACCGACCCTACGATGGAAAATACAATATTTTGTCAGAAAGATCTAAAAATTTTGAAATTTATATTGATTAGTTGGATATTGACTGAAGAACAACTTATATTGATTGCCTCACATGTGCTGTGATTGTTTACAAACACTACCATCATCAGAACAGAAAATGGCTGGGCGAAGAGTGACCAGACAAAGCTGTAACTCTATTCCACCACCACCACTTGTGGAGGAAGACAGCCATATACAACCTGAGACACAGGAGAATCTGAATACGACACCGCCCGTGACTAATGGCCAGATAAATCCTACTAACTTGCCAGTCCCACCTAAGGATCTGGTTACGGCGGTAATGAACTTGGCACAACAGCTGCAACAAATACAGTAGGTACAATCTAATATGCAAGCTGCCATAGGCATGGCTTTTCCAGCTGCACATACGACACCGATGCTAGCAGGACAGGCAAGCACAGTACTAGGGGGAAGTAACACGGTACCCCATGCACCTCAAACACCAGTCATGCAGGCTCAAGTGCAGAACCCTGAAGTAGCTCAAGGTGGTTATCAGTACCAACCACCTATGTATGAGACCTATGCTCCGTATCAGCTGGACCACTCCAGACTGGTCAAGCGTTTTCTGAAGATGAAGCCCAAAGAATTTAATTGCAAGCCAGCAGATCCTTTGTGGCCAGCACACTGGGTTGACGAAATGGAAAGAAATTTTATGATGATGACAGTGAATGAGGAGGAGAAAGTGTTGTGCGCCACATTTATGCTAAAGGGCGATGCACACCATTGGTGGAAGTCTACCAGGACATATCTGTTAACCAAGCACACCCACTTGACCTGGGGTATATATAAAGAGGCATTCTTTGAGAAATACTTCCCTAGAAGTTTTAGAGATTCTATGGAGAGAGAGTTCCTGAGTTTATATCAGGGACAGATGACTGTCGACGCATATCAACAGCGTTATGAGGAGCTATTTTTCTTTGCACCAGTCAGTATGCGAGAGGAGGATACGAAGACCCGAGGTTCGTCATAGGACTTAGGGGAAGCATACGTGAACATGTTTTGGGACTTGAGAAGAAAGTCTACAATGAAGTTGTACAAATTGCTTGAGTGATAGAGTCGAGCCAGAAAGAGAACTACTTTGCTCAAAATAGGAGAATCAAAAGGCCTAATGGGAATTCTTATAACGGAGGGATCACCAAGACATTCAGACCCTTCCGTACTCAAGGCTTTAATGCTGCAGCCAAGACTACTCCAGCAGTCCCATCGCAACCAAAGCAAAGTAATGAAGGAATAAGATGTTTTAACTGCAATCAAGTGGGACATATTTCAAGGGAGTGCCCTAAGCCCAGAAAGCAGCTACAGCAAGGAAGAGTTTACGCTGTTACATCCAAGGATGCTGCCGCATCGCCTGATGTGGTCACAGGTATGACCTGGACCTTTTAAATTGTGTTACATTGTATGAGCATGTAGACTAAATTAAAACAAATCACAGGTATCGTACCTATTAATGGCATTTTTGCCCGAGTGCTCTTTGATTCTGGAGCTACTCATTCTTTTATATTTCTGTCATTTAGAAAGAAGCTAAATCTACCCCTCAAATCTTTAGACTACAAACTGCTTGTACGATCGTCTATGGGATTAGAAGTGACATTAGAAAAAGGTTATGGGCCATGTCCAGTCCTTATTGACTAGAAGACTTTGGATGCAACCTTGATTCAACTTGAGATGACAGACTTTGATGTCATCTTGGTAATGGACTGGTTAGCTCGCTCGACATTCTGTAAATCTATTATGTGCGAAAAAGAAGCTGACATTTAAAGACAAGAAAAGAACAGAGTTTAGTTTTGCGGGAACCAAACTTCCCCGTAAACGCATCCTCTCTGCATTAAAGGCTAGGGAATGCCTCGAGAAAGGAGGAGTTGGGTATCTAGTCTTAGTAGTCGACTTCACCAAGGAAGCACCACGAATGGAGGATATTGATGTCGTGCGTAACTTTCCAGATGTATTTCCTGAAGAATTTCCAGGACTACCACCCGATCGAGCTATAGAGTTTGTTATAGATCTGATACCCGGAGCCGCACCAATATCTAAAGCACCTTATCGAATGGCTCCTACTGAACTGAGGGAATTAAAAGTACAGTTACAGGAACTACTGGACAAGGGTTACATCAGACCTAGCATATCACCATGGGGAGCGCCAGTATTATTCGTAAAGAAGAAGGATGGTAGTGTTCGACTGTGTATAGACTACCGGGAACTGAATAAGCTGACAATCAAGAATCGGTACCCATTGCCTCGGATCGATGACTTGTTCGATCAGTTGCAAGGTGCCAAGGTGTTCTCCAAGATCAATCTTCGGTCAGGATACCATCAGTTGAAGATTAAGGATGGTGATATTCCCAAATTAGCATTCGGGGATGAGATATGGACATTATGAATTTTTGGTCATGTCTTTTGGATTGACTAACGCACCAGCAACTTTTATGGAACTTATGAATCGGGTATTCTATGATATGTTGGATACGTCGGTTATTGTATTTATTGATGATATATTTGTCTACTCCAAGGACAAGGAAACTCATATTATGAATCTAAGAGCCGCTCTGCAGCGATTACGGAAAGAGAAGCTTTACGCCAAATTTACAAAGTGTGAGTTTTGGCTAAATGAAGTCGCTTTCTTAGGCCATGTTGTATCCGCTGAAGGAATTAAAGTGGACCCTAGCAAGATTGAAGCCATTGTGAAGTGGGAAGCACCAAAGAGTGTTGCAGAAATTAAAAGTTTTCTAGGTCTAGCTGGGTATTACCGACGATTCATGAAAGACTACTCCAGGATCGCCGTACCGCTCACCAGTTTGACTAAAAAAGGAGAGAAGTTTATTTGGACTGACAAATGTGAGAACAGTTTCCAAACATTGAAGGCAAGATTGATATTGTCACACCCCAATTTTGGTCTAACCAGAATAGTGTGATGAATCGCTAACAAACCAACGGTTCAACCAGGATCTCAAATAGGCTATCCCCGCGTTATCCAAACTTACACGCATCCACAATCATAATCAGAGTAAATACACAATAGCAGAAATCTTATAAATAAATGAACTGAGAACTAAAATGATATTAATAATTTAATAAAAAATTATTCTGTATCAACCAAGACATAAGTAAATATCAATACAAGTCTTTAATAAATCCAGATAAAGAAACCTATAAAAATATCTACTAGAATACACACGAGTTGCACTGCAAAAAGGAGTCGTGTGTATCGTCTTCAGCTCCAACTTCCATAGCTGCTACATGTCCATATGCGACGAGTGAGTAGCCAAAACAATGCAACATTACATATGCATGCAAAAAATCAATTTATATCTTTGGTCTTGGTTTATAGTTTGCAATGTGCAATAGAAAGGTTGGGTGGTCAAAGGTTAACGTTTATTAACACCGCCTCTATACACAGGGTGTGGAAGCCCGCCCGAAGGTTAACGTTTATCGTCGTCCCCATCCACCCTACCATAACATTATACAACAAGGTTAACGTTTATTGCTATATAATGCTATACCAACACGTAAGCCCCCGTTAGCGAGGGCTTGCAAACTGAGCTGCTGCTAACCAATCCTAATGCCAAACAATGTATCCAAGGCCTCACCCCAGCATCCCTCGTAACATCCATAGAGATAGAGCTAAGGCCCCCGGTAGAGTCGGAGACTACAAGGACCGAGACCACCTCCCCGATACTCTATGACATAATAGTTCGCTAAGGTAATGGCGATACGCGATGCCAATGCACAAGACTTGAGTTAGAGATAGAGCTAAAGTCTCGAGACCCGCCAAAGGTTAACGTTTATTGACGTTCTCATCACACCTCCCAGATACTCGCTCGCATCAAGCACATCAACCACACACATACAAGCACATGCCTATTCCTATCATCATCATCATCATCATCATGTTATAAACAATAAAGTAAATATGCATGAACAAGTAATAGAAATATTGGATGGCATGCTGTATGCACATTACAAACATATTCGCATAGAATCAAGCATGGCATAGGACTCAAGAAATAGAAAACAGTTTATTGTTAACCAATTTAGTTTGGGGTTAAGGTTCCTCACCTTAGCTTGCTAATAGATATTTTCCAAGCTTTAGAATCACCGTTATAACGTAATTATATTGCTAGCAAACCTAACCAAGTCGATAGAATTTAATTAGAATTAATTCAGAATTTAAAAACCATTCTGTCAACTGAGAGTCGATGCTAGGGTCGATGCTAGGGTCGATGGGTCTATCGACCCTCGGTGCGACCCTTAGTGCACTCTGGTCCAATTTCCACTTTTAACCCATTCTTCGTGTTTGGGGTCCTATGGCTTGCTTCCTACATTCATTCAACAGTCATTCCATGGTCTAGAACCATGTATAATCCATCTAAATAGTTTTCGTGCATCCTCCTATGATTTTCCATGAAAACCTAACCATGGATGGGTGGTTTGGGTTTCTCCGAAATCCTACACTCAACCATATCTAACCTAAGGTCTGTAGAAACTCATGGAATTAGTATCCATACCTGAGAAGATTACTTTTCTCTGGAATTTCTTCTCCTTTTTGCTAAGCCTTCCTCCTTGTCTCCTTTCTTCCTCTTTTCCTTCTCCTCTCTTTCTCTCAATTCAATTAGGGTTGTGAAAGGAGTGAAAGTGGCTTAGGGACGTCCTTTAAATAGACTAGGAACACCCTTAATAAGTCCCATTGAGATTTGGAAAGAATCCCACTCAGAAATTAGGAAATTTCCTAATTTCAGTTTCGTCAGAAACCGAGGGTCGATGGGAGGGTCGATGATCCCGTCGACCCTAGGGTCTTAAGCTGTCCGACCCTCCCTTCAAAACTGAGGGTCTGACTTTCTGTTTTGGGAGGTCCGACCCTGCTTAGCTGGGTGTGCGACCCTCCCTTAAAATTAAGTGTTTTTGGGTCGATTTTATACCTGGGATCTCGATCTCCTTCATGCCCTTGGTCCATTTGACTCGACCATGATGGGTAAACCTGGTTCAAGGTGGTAAGACCGGATTAGTTTGACACGGGTCTTACAGATATCTGCTCCCATCTTGACTATTCCTATTCCAGGGCAACCATTTGTTTTATACATTGATGCATCTGGATTGGGTTTAGGATGTGTACTTATGCAAGGAGAACAAGTAGTTGCTTATGCTTCAAGACAACTGAAAACACATGAAAAGAACTATCCCACTCATGACTTGGAGTTAGCGGCAGTAGTACATGCTGTAAAAATATGGAGGCATTATTTGTATGGAGAAAATTTTCTGATTAAATCAGATCATAAGAGTCTCACTTATCTCTTTAATCAGAAGGAGTTGAATATGAGACAAAAAAGATGGCTGGAACTATTGAAAGATTATGATTGTGATATCCAGTATCATCCAGGGAAAGCTAATGTAGTTGCTGATGCACTGAGTAGAAAAGCAATGATAAAATCCCAAGAGGAGGTTAACACGACTGCAGCAATGTGTGCTACAGGAAAAGTATTCAATCTTGGTAATGAGCAATTTGTGATAGATGCACCAGGTGAATCAACCAACCAAGGGTTTGTTCATCAAATTTCAAATATGTTTGCGACACTGAAGATTGTACCTGATATAATAGTTAAAGTGAAAGCCGCTATAAAATCAAACCCTTATCTAGGAACGGTACAAGAGGACATTGAAAAAGGTAGGACAATCCCTGAGTTCGCCTTGGATGATGAAAAGGTACTGAAGTACAAAGGAAGAATATGTGTTCCTGAAACAGAAAATTTGGACATTAGACACCGACTAATGAAAGAAGCTCACACCACCGTCTATTCGATACATCCTGGGAGTACAAAAATGTATCATGATTTAAAGAAATTATATTAGTGGAGAGGAATGAAAACAGATGTAGTTAAATTTGTATCTCAATGCCTAAACTGTCAGAGAGTAAAGGCTGAAAGGCAAAGTCCGGCAGGACTGTTACAGCCGCTACCAGAACCAGCATGGAAATGGGACTGCATCACTATGGACTTCGTCACCGGATTACCACTGACACCCCGAGTAGTTGACACGGTTTGGGTGATTGTAGACCGTTTAACTAAAATAACTCGATTTATAGCTATACAACCTCAGTATACACTGGAGAGGTTAGCTAAGTTGTATGTAGATAATATTGTCAGACTATACGATGTACCTGAAAGCATTGTGTCCGACAAAGATCCACGATTTACTTCCAAGATTTGGGAAAGATTACAGAAGGCTATGGGTACAACATTGAAGTTTAGTACTGCATTCCATCCTCAGACAGACGGACAATCAGAGCGTACCATTCAGATTTTAGAAGACATGCTTCAAGCCTGTGTAATTGATTTTAAAGGATCATGGGATGAAAAACTACCATTGATCGAGTTTGCTTATAACAACAGCTACTAGGCTACTATACAGATGTCACCCTATGAAGTACTGTATGGTAGGAAGTGTCGAACTCCGCTGTTTTGGAATGAAATTGGAGAACATAGTATTGTTGGACCAGAATTTGTTGAAGAGACATGTCGAGTAGTCGACCTTATCAAGGAAAGAGTAAGAACGGCTCAAAATCGTCAGAAACAGTATGCAGATACTCGACGTCGAGACCTTGAATTTTTCGTAGGTGATAAGGTATTCTTGAAAGTATCACCTATGCGAGGTTTAAAGCGGTTCGGACAGAAAGGGAAGCTTAGTCCGAGATATGTCGGGCCATATGAGATTCTAGCTAAACGTGGAAAGGTGGCTTATCTGCTAGCACTACCACCGTCTATGTCAAACGTGCATGATGTATTTCATGTTTCATTATTGAAGAAGTACGTCAGGGACCCAACACACGTTTTGACAGTGGATCCACCTGATTTGACTGATGATTTAACATTTGAAGTAGCACCAACTGAAATCACCAGCCGAAAGGTTCAACGACTACGCAACCGTGATATTTACTATGTTAAGGTCACCTGGAGAAGCCGAGATATAGAAGAAATCACATGGGAAGAAGAGAATGCTATGCGAAAGCAAAACCCTCATCTTTTCGACTCGGAAGGTATGTACCAATTTCGAGGATGAAATTTTTAATAAGAAGGGGGAAGTTGTAAGACCCGTATTAAACTAACCGGTCTTACCACCTTGTACCAGGTCTATCTATCATGGTCGAGCCAAGTGGACCAAGTACGTGAAGGAAATCACAAGACTAGGTATGAAATTGACCCAAAAATAGTAAATTTGAGGGTAGGGTCGCATGCCTAAACAGGTAGGGTCGACCCCACCTCAATAGAAGTTCAACCCATGACTTTTCAGTCGTAGGGTCGGATGACTTGAGAACCATAGGGTTGATGGGTCCTACGATCCTACGATCGACCCTATGATGACAGACTAAAATCGTAAATTAGGAAACTTTCCTAATTTCAAGGAGTCCTTTTCTAATCTCGATGGGACTTATTTTGGGAGGTTTTCCTCCATAAATAGGACGTCCCTTAGCCTCTTTCACTCCTTTTAGAACCCTAATTGAAAGTGAGAGAAAGAGAAGGAGAAGGAAGAGAAGAAGAGAAGAAAAATTGGAGAAAAGACTAAGGAAGAGGAGAAACTTCAGAGAAACCTCTGAATCTCAGCTAACTTCAGGTATGAGTCTAATTCCCTCATAAATTAAGAGCCTAGAATGGAATATGAAGAAGTTAGGATTATGTGAAACCCATAATCATCCATTCATTGATGAGTTTCGAAGGAATCCATGGAAGTAATCATCATAGGCAATGGAAAGTGTGTAAAAAATCATAGTTATGAGCCATAGAACAATCTTAGAATGGACCTACGAGACCTCAGAATCGATCACATACCCTCGGGAAGTCCCAGGGAGGGTGTGGTCGCACATAGGGTCGATTGATAACCGTCCCCATGTCTGACCCTGCCCCTAGGGTCGATTGGGTAACCGACCCAAGGTGCTACCCTACCTGCGACCCTATGATTTCAGCTAGTCTAAATTTGTTGGAATTAATTCTAACTAGAATCTATCGACTTGTTAGGTTTTCCTAGTGATTTAAAAGTGATTCTTAAAGCTTAAACGAGGATCTACACTCAATCAAAGGTGAGGAAACAAGACCTAAACTAATTGGATAATAAAAAGCTATTTTTGCTTATTGAGTCCTATACCATGATTGATTCTATGCGTGTATGTGTGTATTGTGCATTTAACATGTCATTTAATATTCCTGCTATTACTGTTCATGCATATTTAATTTTGTTTATTTATAACATGATGATGATGGTGATGTTAGGAATAGGCATGTGAATGTTTGTGTATGGTTAGTGTATTTGATGCGAGTGGGGCATCAGGGGGAGGACGTGATATTGTGGTGTGTCCTGGTCACTAGACTCTAGCTCTATCTCTACTCAAGTCTTTTTCACTAACATCGTCGTATCGCCATTACCTTAGCAGAGTTATTTTGTCGTAGGGCATCAGGGGAGGTAGTCTCGGACCGTGTAGTTTTTGACTCTGTCAGGGGGCCTTAGCTCTATCTCTATGGACGTATTGAGGGATGCTGGGTTGAGGCCTTGGATACACTGTTTGACATTAGGATTGGTTAGTTGCGAGCCCAGTTTGCAAGCCCTCGCCAATAGGGGCTTCCGTGTTGGTATGAAAGCATGTGGTGCTTTAATGTCGATACCCATTGGGTACACTGTTTCCGTGGTGGGTGCATGTGGGATGGCAATGCCGATATTATTCATTGGGTGGCTTCATACACTCGTGTATAGAGGTGAGGCGGCCTCCGAGCCTTTCTATAGCACATTGCAAAACTTATAAACTAGACCACAAATATGATTTGAATGCATGCATATGTTTGTTGCATTGTTTTGTTTGCTCACTGAGCCGTGATGTGTGCTCACCCTTTTCGACGTCGAATATTTTAGTTGATGATGCAAGTACCACGGTTGAAGACTACATGAATGCTCCTGTGTACGGGTAAGTGGCGGCGATAGACGCTGAAGTGATGATGGAGTTGCATGATTCGACATGCGTGTGCAACTCCTGTGTTTTTTATTAGACTTTTATTTGGATTATACAGACAATGTATTTGAATTAATTATTTAAGTTTATGTCTCAGTCTTTTTGGGAATAATTGGTTAAATTATTTATTTTATCACATTTAGATTCTCAGTTCATTTAATATTTAAAACTTTCGCTATTGTGTATTTACTCTGATTATTGTTGTGGATGTATATGGTTTAAGCAAACGGACACAGCCTATTTGAGATCCTGGTTGAACCGTTGGTTTATTAGCGGTTCATCACACCATTCTGAACAGTGCGAAATTGGGGTGTGACATTAGAAATATGAAATCTCAGCCCAAGGTAAGACTTCGATTGACTCATGTCACACCCCAATTCTGAACCAACCAGAATGGTGTGAGTGAACCGTCACTGAACCAACGGTTCACACCAGGATCTCGAATAGACCGTGTCCACTCATACAAACCATTGCACATAACCACAATCAGAATATAAATAATACAACGGAAGTCTTTAAATAAATGAACTGAGTATCTATTGATAAATTTAAATAACATAATCAATTATCCAAATTTCCAAACATAAAATATAATATCCTTACATCCACTTAATCCAACTGAAAATAACTGAAAATAAATAGAAGTCAATCAAAGGTACACGCAGAAAGAACACTCGCATGCGCATGAAGCATCATGCTCGTCCTCTACTGCCTGTACATCCAGGGCAGCAACGCCACCATACGCCGGAGCGTTCATATAGTCGTCCACCGTGTAACCTGCATCAACATCTAAAAATAATGTACGTACAAAGGGTGAGCTCACAACTTAGCTCAGTAAGACAATCAGACAGTTTCACAATATTATGCATGAGTAACAATCATTTTATGTTGTGGTCTGGTTTAAGTTTGCAATGTGCTATAGAAAGGTTTGGTGGCCCCCGCACCTCTATACACTAGTGTGTGGCACCGCACAGTAGATCACACTACCACCGACCCACATGCACCCATCATGGGATAGAGATAGAGCTAAGGTATACCCGCACCTCCCCTGATACTCCACCCATACCAGTACCTAAGCCCCTACTGGCCAGGGCTTGCAAACTGGGCTCGTAACTAACCAATCCTATATGTCATCAATGTAGGCTCTATCCCAACTTCGCCGTCTATGGCATAGAGATAGAGCTAGAGCGTGCTGGCTGGGCTGGAGACCACAATACCTCACCTCCCCCTGATACCCTATCCGTAACTAGCACACTAGGATAGAACAATACGCAGGTAGACCCTATCCCAACATAACTCCCTACGGCATAGAGATAGAGCTAAAGCATCATGGCCAGGCCAGCGTCAACATTGGAGACCACAGTGTCACATCATCAGGGCCAGGTCAACATCAACATCGGAGACCACCGTGCCACGACCTTCCCCTGATACCCCACCCGTACCAAGCATGTTAAAATAGAATACTACAAAAAGTGCCAGTGTGAGGAATGATCCCAAGCCGCATGTCCTTCCCATTCCACACTCCAACGAAAATAACCACATGCCTAACAATCACATCCTATCATATGGAATATGCATGAACAATAATAATAACTGAAAATAAAGATGGTATGTGAATATGCACAAACATCACATCATATATTCAGAGTCATTAACAAAGATTTATTGTCCGTTAATTATTAGGATTTAGGTCAGATCCCATTACCTGACGCTCGTTTGATAGCTTGCTCCACATCGCAAGATCCAAACGTGCTATCACAAAGTCCTACATAATATTAGGGTTCAATTAGAATAGTTTCTTAAGGTTTACGTTGGTCAGAAACCAACGATGTTACAAAGTTACACTCACAGAGCTGACTGGTGGCATGTACTGATCGCAGCTCTGTGGTGAAATCTGGCGACCGATATGGTCAGCCGGTCCCCACAGCCCAGCCCCCTGGAAGGTACCGATCGCACAGGGTGCAACCGGTATAGTCGATCGATATGTCTCCAGAAGACCATACTTTGGGTTTTTCGACTGCCGTCGATCATTCTCCATGGTTTCCAGGGTTTCTCCTATCCATTCTAAGTCTGAGCTTTGAGTTAGAGTTATCTCCAACTCATTCAAGTCTAGTTTCGATGAATATCATCCTAGAACTCGAATCTAGGGTTTGACAGAAATTTAGGGTTTAATGGCCAATTAGGGTTTTAGATCAATACCTGCTTTGCATGGTATTGATCCACCCACACAACTATCCTAGAGTCATAGAGTAAGAAGAATGATTCAAACACTTACCGTTGACTGGCGTAAGGTGAGCGTCATCGAACGGCAAGGGCGGCACTTCCTTCTTCTTCCTAGCTTCTTCTCCTTCTCCAACCTCCTTCTCCCTTCTAGGGTTTGTGAGGAATAATGGAAAGGATTTGAGGAGGTTTAGAGATGTTTATATAGGCTAGGATTAGGGTTTAGTAACCCTATTAGGATTAGGAAGGTCCAGGTATTAGGGTTTAGGAAAGTGGGACCCGCAGAGATCCAATTCTGGATCTCCGTAGGCAACTGCGCAGAGTTGACCGATCGACTAGTATGTAGACCGGTACCATCAACCGGTCAACATAAAATCATACTTAGTTGTCCGTCTTTGGTCCGATTTCGTACCTGATTGTCATCCGCTTGTCCCATCTGGTCCGGTGATGATCGAAAGACCTGCTACGACATGAAAGCAAGGTTTAGACCGGGTTTATGGAGTGCGGGTCTTACAACTCCCCCACCCTTAAAAGAAATTTCGTCCCGAAATTTGCATGTAGGTTTCACAACTCATGACCCTTAGATTGGATTTCTGGTCCATTAGAGATTGGGTAAGCATCAGGTTACGATTATGGGAAGGGATTAGGAACCCAAACCGTCCGATCGAAATCGGTCTCCTATACCTTTTTTTTATGCTAGACTTTGTCTATTATACCAAACCAAACCAAGTGGTTTGATATCATTGAACTGAATCTGTATCCATCAGATTGCCTACGTATTACAGAATTATTCTAAAAATCAGGTTCGCCATCGTAGTTCAGGTGTGATTAAAGTTTATGATTGTAATTTATGTTTGTGCATGATTAAGTTCATTGTTCAAGTTGAAGTTTATGCTTGAAAGGATGAGAAATCCTATGGTTTAGGATCTGGATAGTCTATACGAACTGATAGATAGTCCTAGTGGATCTAAGAATGGATAACCCTATTTGGGTCAAAATATGGATAACCCTTTCTGGGTTGGAATGTGGATAACCCATTTTGGGTTGGAATGTGGATGGATATCCTAGTGGATCTATGGATAGTCCGAGTGGACTAAGGTGTGGATCCGAATTTGGGATTTTCTCAAATAGCCTACGTATCTTAGGGTTTGCCCTAGGAATCAGAATCCGCGTAGTTCAGAAATGGCTGAAATAACCTGTTCTAGGTTAAGGATTGATGACCTATTATAGGTTTAGGATATAGAACCTATTCTAGGTTTAGGATTGAGAATCTATTCTAGGTTTAGGATTTACTGAGGGGCAGAAATCGTCCTGAGCTACCCTTTTCATCCTAAGCTCTAATTTTGGAAGGTTTAGCGAAGCATTATCTTTCTTTGTTAACATTTTTATTATTTCCCATTATACCCTTCCCTAGAATGTGGGTGCCTAAATGGATGTCCCCATGCCTATATTGTGTTCTAGAAGTGTGCATATATGGCAGTTCAACTAGGGTGTTGCATAAATTAAATTATTGCCAAAAATAAATTCTTCATCTAAATATGGCATATAATACATTTATGGCAAGAAATACACATATAGCAAGATTGTTGAAAATCTTCCTAATATGGCATGTATTAAATAAGACAAGAACCTATATGGTAAGAAATAGTATGCTAATCTAAGCATGGTAAGACCTAATATGGAAAGAAATCAATATAGGCATCTATATGTCAATATGGCAAGCACCAAACATAGAATGAAAATATGGCATGAATCATCCAAAAAAGGTAAGATCTTATATGCTATTTTCTAAGCATGGTAAGATCTAAAAATGGCAAGAAATTAATGTATGCATCTATATGTCAATATAGTAAGTACCAAACATAGAATGCAAATATGGCATAAATTATCCAAATAAGGTAAGATCTTATATGCTATTTTCTAAGGATAGTAAGACCTAACATGGCATTTTTATGCATGGAAAGGCTAAAAATAGCAGGATATCACAATAGACATGTGACAAGCACCAACTATAGCTTGTGTATATATGGTAAGAAATATCCATCATACCAAATAAGAAAACAACATATAAAAACAATAATGGCAAGTAATCTAGAGATTGTTATGCCAAATATTGCAAGAATATAGTTTTAGCATAGCATGCATGACACGTTGAATGAAAACAAATAGCAAAACACTTTCATGGCCATTAACACCAATTCAATGTTAAATTCATTTTAATGTTATCATAAGGCCATTAAAATCCATGTTAAAAATTACTCCATAGCAATTTACATGATTTTTCCATGGTCCTCTCAGATTCAAATAAATCCAAACCTTTCACGAAGTTCTTTCTGACTCATAGATGAATCTAGAGTAAGATTTTGAGGGCCATTGGATTAAATTTTGACATATTGACTGAAACCCTAATTTGAGTTCCAAATCTGGTGTTCCACTCATGGATTTGTTTGGTTAAGCAAACCTCCATGAATGAAGCTTAGTTTTGAACCAGAGGAATCTCGTATCATGAGAGAAAACTCGTAGACATGACAAAAATCATGATAAAATTTCTCAAACATGTATCATCATTGTAAATCATACATATAGCCTATTCAATCGTTCATATTATCAAGAGATAATTATTTAGACATGAGTTTAGGTTTCTTACCTTATCCTAACGATGGATGAATCCTCGGTTGCAACAAGCTTGGAGAAGATGACAATAGTGAGTGCTTCTTCCTTCTCTTTTCCTCTTTCTCCTCTTATTTTCTCCTTTCTCTTCTTTTTCTCTTCTTCTCCTTGGCTTCTTCTCCTTCTTCTCTATCTCTCTCCCATAGTTTCTCCCTCTCCTCTCTTCTTCTTCTCTCTTCTCTCTCTCGGCCTCTCTCTCTTTTTTGTTTTTTTTTCTATTTTTTTTCTCTCTCTCCTGCCTTTATCCTCTCCTCTCTTCTTCTAGAAAATCTCTTCTCTCTTTTCTTTTCTCCCTCTCCTCTCTTCTTCTTCTCTCTTCTCTCTCTCTCGACCTCTCTCTCTTTTCTGTTTCCTTTTTTTCTCTCTCTCCTGCCTTTTCTTCTTCTTTCCTTTTCTCCTTTTTTTCCTTTTCTTCTTCATTCTAGAAAATCCCTTCTCTCTTTCCTTTTCTCTCTCCTTCTCACGCTTTCTCCTTCTCTCTTTTCGTTTCCTTTTCTTTCTTTCTTCTCTTCTTTTCTTTTCTCCTTCCTCCTTCTAGAAAATCTCCCTCCCTTCTACATTTTTTTTTCTTTTTTTTCCTTTCTTTTCTTCTTTTCTTCTCTCTCTCTATCGACTTTTTCTCCTTTCTTTCATTTTTTTCAGCTTCTTCTCTTCTCTTTCTCTCTCGGCTTTCTTCCTTTCTTTCTTTTTCTTCTCTCTCTCGACTTTTTTTCCTTTTCTCTATATTATATATAAATATATTAATATATATAATATAATATACCTATAAGACATATTTATATATTATATATAATAATATATTATACATTATATATATATATATATATATAGAAGAAATGCATGCATATGGGCAGACGTGACTTGGTCCAGACTGGTCTGAGCTGGGCCGGGCCAAGTTGGACTAAGTTGGGTTGAGCTGGGTTTGGACCAAAGTTGACTTCATCTATAATTTCATAGTCCATTTCCGCTGCCATTCCACATGAAATTTTTCGATAGCCTCTACCCCAAATTTTCTACATTTACTTTCTAGAACACTAAAAATGAGGAATATTGGAACTTGAATAACCTCATTTGGAAATAAAATGACCAACTTATGAATTTTTAAAGTTTAAGCAGGCTAATTTATGATAATTTGGCTAACCACCCTACGTGGGATCCTTCGGAGACTTCTGCCTGAAATCCTTTACGTCCACTTTGTAGTACTAAAAATGGAACATATTGAAACTGAAATCACCTGATTTGGATGTGGGGTGACCAAAATATGAATTTTCAAAGATTAAATGACCATTTTCATAGCTATTTTGCATGGGACCCTTCGGAGATTTCTGTACCGAATTTTTCACATCCACTTTGCAGAACACCACAAATGAAGAATAATAGCCTTTGACTCATCTGAATCGGACGTAAAACGGAAAATATATGAAGCATTGAAGTTCTATTGATAATTCTGCATGAAAGCTTGCATGGGCCCACCGATGACCTCTACCCGAGATTTTTCAAGTCCACTTTGAAAAGGACTAAAAATAAGGAATATTGGTACTTGAATCATATGATTCCGATATCGGATGATCAAGATATGATGATTTGAAGTTTAAACGATAATGTATGCATCATACGATAATTACGTAAATACCCCTGCACTTTCAAACTGTGATACCTTCCTTGTTTGATGTCAGAATTTGATGATTCCAGTCTCATTTTGAAGGTGATTTCACGACCTATCATCCAAGTAGGTAATAGCCCATGACCCTGCTATGGGGCTCATTAAAGAATCATAAACTTTTGGGTTAAAAATCGGAAACTTATCATGTGGATTCACTTATGCTGGGAATGACAAAAATGGGGTGCTTACACATAGTCATCAAACTGTTCATCCAAATGACTGATTTCCTGTCCTTCACCAGGTATGTAGATTCTAAATTTATCAAATTGTTCATTCAGTTGAGTAATTTCTTGTTCTTCATCGGGTATGTGTACAATGTAAGGCTCCTCTGACTCTTCAGAATGTCCATAGTACCAGGGATAAGTAAGATCAAACTCCTGATCCAAATTGTCACCTATCATGCAAACTTCACTCCCCGGAACCTTTTCCTTGGACTCCAGCATCTCCCATTCTATGAAATTTACATTATGATATGGGAGTGGGTTATTGTTGATTGGTGCCTGATTGGTTCTTCCTTGTACTTTGAATGCCCCTGAATCAATCAGGTCTTGTATGGCATTTTTGAGGTTCCAACAGTATTCCGTATCATGACTTGCTTGATTGTGGAACTTACAGAATTTCTCCGCATGATAAGAGGCTGGTGGTGGGTTTGGCACATTCATGGGTGGTAGTGGCTTCAATTTTCCAACCCTCATCAATATTTCCATCAACACCACCCTTGGTAATGATAACTCTGTATACAGCCTAAAAGGCCTTTGTCGTGGAGCTGGTGGCGCATAGTTACTTGGTTTCGGTGCAACAACTGTATTCATAATTGCTACTTCTTTGTGAGCGTGGGCATTGTTGTACTTGGGTTGGTAGGATCTCCTGTTTGGACCTGCCTCTGACTTTTCCATTTTCATTGGGAGTTCATCTCCATAGTTAATAGCGTCTTCTACTTGTTGTCCCGCGACAACCAACCCTTCGAATGTGAGGATAGCCTATCCAAATATATATGTTTTGTATGCCTTATTGAGCCCCTTCATCATTATTTGGACTTGGTCCCTCTCTGACGGCCGATCCCAAAGTTGTGCGGCCACTTTCCTGAACCTGGTCAAGTATTCTATGAAACCTTCATCAGACTTTTGTACCATAGTCTCTAACTGCCTCCTATGAGTTTCGATCTCAGTATTGTAGGAGTAATGATTAGTGAACGCTCTGGTGATATCGGTCCAAGAGTAGACTTGTGAGGGATTCAGATTCATTAGCCATCTATGTAGCCCTCCAGTTAATGAGAATTGGAACGCCTGCCCCAGTTGTTCATCAGTAAACCCATGCCCTTGCCTTAATAGTCCTGTTAATGATCTCAGATGTGTCTTGGGGTCCCTTGTCCCGTCAAATTTTTCAATAGTCCATTTAAATTTCGGTGGCAGTTTGGCATCTGGGAAGAAACACAGTCCCTCAAAATCAATGATCTGGCTTTCTACACCCTTCAGGCCCCTCAGTATCTGTTCTACATGACTTAATCGGTTCCCATATGGATCTTCAATTTTCTTCGGCTTCTTGATTAAAGGAGCCTTCTGGATGATCGACGTTTGCTTGTGGACAACCTCTCCCTCTTCCTCGAAAGCGGGGTTTGAGAATACAATCAAACTATTCTTACTAGGGGCATCTTCCTTTGATGTGGAGGGTGTGTCCTCCTTTCCCATTAGTAACTTATGCACATTCTGCAGCATAACAGCCATCTCACTTACAGTATCCTCTATCTTGGTTACTCGGTCCTCTAATGAATTTTCATCTTGATCACGGTTAGCCATAGCTTTAATTGGTTTTTCAAGAATAGGCCAGACCGGTTTAGTGATGGGTACTCTAGACAGCCTATTGGTGATAGGATCTCTTATCCAAAGGGTAGCAATGCTTGCAGATTGGCTCGACAGTCACCTGATGTTGGAATAGATCAACGGATTAGGATTTGGAAATGATTGGACACGTGAAGGTTTTACATGCATACACAAGTAGGCTCGACTAATACAAATGTTAGTTCCCTTATGAAATCCATTGAATAAATATTATCCAAGTCAATTTAATTGTTTCGATGGACCCTGTGATTGGTCTTGGGCCTCATGACCCAAATGGTTCATTAGACAACAAGATCCGACCACTTAGTTCGTCAAATTCAAAGAAATTAAAATGGATATACTTATTTGTAACTTTCATATGGGATGGTTAGCAAATGCGGTTCATGACTGAACAAACCGATAAATGACCGCTCAATCATGGTACTGTAAGGACAAAGATTGAAATCTTTAGAAGTCGCCACCTAGATTTAGGTCTAGGACCTTAGAAATGTGAAATCTCACCCCAAGGTAAGACTTCGATTGACTCATGACCCTTAGATTGGAATTCTGATCCATCAGAGATTGGGTAAGTGTCAGGTTACGGTTATGGGAAGGGGTTAGGCACCCAAACCGCCCGATCGAAATCGGTCTCCTATACCTTTCCTATGCTAGACTCTATTTGTTAAACCAAACCAAACCAAGTGATTTGATATCATTGAACCGAATCTGTATCCATCAGATTGCCTACGTATCACAGAATTATTCTAAAAATCAGGTTCATCATCGTAGTTCAGTTGTGATTAAATTTTATGGATGTGATTTATGCTTGTGCATGATTAAGTTTATTGTTCAAGTTGAAGTTTATGCTTGAAAGGATGAGAAACCCTATGGATTAGGATCTGGATAGTCCATGTGGACTGATAGATAGTCCTAGTGGATCTAAGAATAACCCTATTTGGGTCAAAATATGGATAACCCTATCTGGGTTGGAATATGGATAACCCTATCTGGGTTGAAATGTGGATAAATATCCTAGTGGATCTATGGATAGTCCAAGTGGACTAAGATGTGGATCCAAATTTGGGATTCTCCCAAATGGCCTACGTATCCTAGGGTTTGACCTAGGAATCAGAATCCACGTAGTTCGAAATTGGATAACCCTATTTGGGTCAAAATGGGGCTTGGATTGAAATGGTTGAATATCTTAGTGGATTTATGGATAGTCCGAGTGGACTGCGGTTGGATAACCCTATTTGGGTTAAAATATGATGGATATCCTAGTGGATTTATGGATAGTCCAAGTGGACTAAATTGTGGATCCGAATTAGGGATTCTCCCAAATGACCTACGTATCCTAGGGTTTGCCCTAGGAATCAGAATCTGCATAGTTCGAAATATAACCTGTTCTAGGTTAGAAAGTGAGAACCTGTTCTAGGTTTAGGGTTTAGAACCTATTCTAGGTTTAGGGTTTACCGAGGGGCAAAATCATCCTAAATTACCCTTTTCATCTTGAATTCTAATTTTGGAAAGTTTGGCAAAACATTTTCTTTCTTTATTAAGGTTTTTATTATCCCCATTATGCCCTTCCCAAGAATGTGGGTGTCTAAATACACGTCCCCACGCCTAGATTGTCTTCTAGAAGTGTGCAGATATGGCAGTTTGACTTGGGTATTGCATAAATTAAATTATTGCCAAAATTGAATTATCATCTAAATATGGCATATAATACATTTATGGCAAGAAATACACATATAGCAAGATTGTGAAAAATCTCTCTAATATGGCATGCACTGCAAATAAGGCAAGAGCCTATATGGTAAGATCTAATATGCTAATTCTAAGCATGACAAGACCTAATATGGCAATGAGCATTTAAACATGGCAATGAGCATTTAAACATGGCAGTAAACATTTAATCATGGCACTGTGATTATTCCAATTATGGCAGTATAATCATTCCAATTATAGCAGTGATAGTGATCCAAACATAGCAGTATGCATCCTAACATGGCAATAAACATCCAAATATTCATGATGAAAAAATCCAATAGTATAAATCACTATTGATGGTAATCTAACCGTTCAAATTTATTTCAATCACTCCAAAAGATAATCTAACGGTTCAAATCACTCAAGATGGTAATCCAACCGTTTCGATTCATTTAAATCAGTTTTTATGTCATCCAATGGTTCAGATCACTTAAATCAAACATCCAATCATTCTGCTTTATTTAAATCAATCACAAAGATGATCCAACGGTTTAGATTCATTTAAAATGATATCTAACCATTTAGATTTACTTAAACTCACTCATAGTGGACATCTAGCAATTTAGATCTTGAATCAACATTCAATGGTCCATATTTGATCATTAAAGATTCCAAATCAATGATCAATAAAAATTCCAGACTGATGGTCTATATTAAAAATTATAGATCAATGGTACCATTTTATCATATTAAAATTTCAGCCATAGTCGAATCACCTCATTAAAAACTTAGATCATGGCATGTTTAATCCACATGAAATTCTCAAAATTGATGGCAATGTTTCATTCACATAAAAATTCTCAAAATTGATGGCATGTTTAATCCACATGAAATTCTCAAAATTGATGGCATGTTTGATTCACATAAGATTCTCAACATTGATGGTCATACTTATCATTCACATAAGATACTCAAAATTGATGGTCATACTTATCATTCATCACACATATAATCTAAAAAAATCATCAATGAATGGCTTTGATTTAATGAGGTATTTCAGGACTGTGATGGGAGGTGCTAGTTTCACTGGATCAAATGTATTATGTTACAATGGCTATGAGAGATGGAGAGCGAGAATGGATCAATAGAGACATGCAATGATGATGAGTATAGTCATGACTCATGGGAAGCCTGGCCAAATGGAGATCTAGGTGTTACAGTTGTAGAAAAATAAAAAGAATAAGACAGAGGAGGAGCTTATCTGGCTCTCTCTTCTTCCTCTACTTCCTGCTTCTTCTGCTCCTCTCCTTATTGACCGAGCCATCTCTCTCTCTCTTCTTCTTCATCTCATCTTCTATCCTCTTCTCTTTCTCTCTCTCCATCTCGATTTCCTTCCCCTCCTCGGGTTCTTCCTTCTTCTTTCTTTTTATCTTTTTTTTTTTTTTGTCTCTCTCTTCCTCTCGATCCTCATTTTTTTTTTAGTTTTTTTTTCCTCACAACTCCCGGTCCTCTCTTCCCGATCTTCTTTTTTTTTCTTTTTTTTTTTGTTCTTTCTCTTCACCGCCCTCTCTCTCTCCTCCTTCTTCTCGGTTCTCCTCTTTTTTTGTCTTTTCTTTTTTTTCTTCTTCGGTTCTCCCCCTCTCTTCCCCTCTTATCGATTCTCCTCTTTTCTGTTTTTTTTATTCTCTCTCACCTTCTCTCGTTCTCTCCTCCTCCCTCTTTCCCTGATCTTCTCCTTTTTCTCGATTCTCCTCTTCTTTTTTTTGTCTTTTTCTTTTCTCGGTTCTCCCCCTTTCTTCCCCTCTTATCGATCTCCTCTTTGATTTCTTTTTTTTATTTTTTTTCCTTTTCTCTCCACCGCCCTCCTCTCTTTCTCCTTTCGGTTTCTCTCTTCCCTCTCTCCAATCTTCTCGATCTTCTTTTTTTTATTTTTTTCCTTTTCTCTCCACCGCCCTCCTCTCTTTCTCCTTTTCGGCAATCTCTCCTTATTTCCCCTTCTAGATCTTGTCTCCCGATTCTCTCTTTTAGATCCTCCCTCTCGAGTTTCCTTTCCAGTTGAACCGAATCTTCCACTCATATATATATATATATATATATAACCTTGATATATGCAATATTATAAAATTCTTGCACATGGGTTAAATGAACTTAGTCCAGACTAGTTTGACTTGAGTTGATTGGGCTGGACTGACTTAAACTGAGTTGGGTTGGACTAAGAATGACTTGAATTAACTGGGTTGGGCCAAGACTGGCTTGGGTTGAGCTGAGTTAAACTGATATGGGTTGAGCTAGATTGGACCAGAACTAGCTTGAACTGAGTTGACTGGATTGATTAGAATTAATTGGATTCTCTCTCCCTATTATTTCATAGACCATTTCTGCTGTCATCCCGCATGGAATTTTTCGATAACCTTTATTCTAAATTTTCTACGTTCACTTTGTAGAACATTAAAAATGAGGAATATTAGAACTTGAATCACCTCATTTGAAAATAAAATGGCCAACTTATGACTTTCTGAAGTTTAAGCGGGCCAATTATCGATAATTTGGCTGATCATTCTGCATGAGATCCTTCGGAGGCTTCTACCGGAAATATTTTACGTCCACTTTGTAGAGTACTAAAATGGAACGTAATGAGACTGAAATCACCTGATTTGGATATGTGATGATCAAAATATAAATTTTTGAATATTAAATGACCATTTCCATATGTAATTTTGCATGGGACCCTCTGGAGACTTCTACCTGAGATTTTCCACGTCCACTTTGTAGGACATCACAAATGAAGAACAATAGCCTTGGAATCGTCTGAATCCGACGTAGAACGGAAAGGATATGAAGCTTTGAAGTTCTAACGATAACTTTGCATGCAAGCTTGCATGGGATCCACTGGTGACTTCTACCCAGAATTTTTTACGTCTACTTTGTAGAACATCATGAATGAAGAATAATGGTCTCAGAATCATCTGAATCCGATGTAGAACGGAAAAGATATGAAGCTTTGAAGTTCTAACGATAATTTTACATGAAAGCTTGCATGGGACCCACTGGTGACTTCTACCC
The DNA here is from genome assembly GCA_028583415.1 of Protea cynaroides. NCBI lineage: Eukaryota > Viridiplantae > Streptophyta > Magnoliopsida > Proteales > Proteaceae > Protea > Protea cynaroides. Next base: position 81,817,926 of record CM053266.1, read on the forward strand.
GAGATTTTTTACGTCCACTTTGTAGAACATCATGAATGAAGAATAAAGGTCTTAGAATCATCTGAATCTGATGTCGGATGATCAAGATATGATGATTTGAAATTCAAACAATCCGACTTAGGATAATTTGCATGAAGGCCCCTGGGATTATTATTATTTAGGGTAATTGACACATATTACCCCTGTACTTTACCTCAATTCCAGATATTTTAATAATTTGTTGAACCGAACGAGTTACCCCCTGGTTTAAACGTTCTTAAATAAATATGGTAAATATACTACTTTACCCCCTGGTTCAACCGCTTCTGTGTTTTCTATTTCTTCTTCCTTCCGTCAAATCAAAATCGAGACCAATCGCTTACAGGCTATAGGCTAGGTGCTTGACAGTCAAACGAGTTGGGTTTCTACCTTTTACCGGATTCGGCAAATTTCCGTGAAATAGAGCGGAATCCGCAATGACCTAAACCGGGTTTTCTCCTCAAATCAAAAAGAAAAAAAACACAAAAACTCAACCGGTAAGAATTCCAGAAATCCCTACAAATTTGGAAGAAGGTCGAGTGGTTTTTAGAGAGAAAAGATCCTTCGATTCAACAAGCTGGACCAATTCCAAAATCGTCAAAAATCCAGAATAAAATACAAATAGGAGGAAATTATTTTTCCCTATCTTTAGCGAGAGGGTTATTGGTTAGTGGAGAAAACATAGGAGAAGAAGTAGGGGAGAGGGTTATTGGTTAGTGGAGAAAACATAGGAGAAGAATTAGGGAAGAAGATGAGAAGAAGTAGGGAAGTAGAAGAGAAGATATAGAAAAAAAAATAAAAAACCGTAGATGTGAAAATAAGAGAATGAGAAAAAATGGAGGAAACCCGTGGATAAGGGAGAGAGAAAACAGGAGATACAAGGGAGGGAGAGAAAACAAAAGAAAAACAGATCGAGAAGGATAGAAAAGCTCGTTTTCGTCTTCGATACAAATTTCTTCCCTATTTCTTCTCCTATGTTTTCTCCCACTGACCGATAGCCCTCTTGCTATTTTTTTTTTTTCCGAAAGCCCTCGCGCCCTTCTTCTCATCGGTTGCGGTTGCACTCGCAGCCGGAGAAGAAGATAAGAAAGATAAAAGGTCAAAACAATAAAGGGTATTTTAGTCAGTTCACCCTCCACTAAAGGGTATTTTGGCCATATTCAAGAGAATAAATGGGTTAAACCGAATGGCTGGACTGGTTTGTCATTGTAGTATAAGTGAAAGGGTAGTATGAGTCCGGTTCAACAACTTATTAGAGTATCTGGAATTGAGGTAAAGTACAGGGGTAGTATGTGTCAATTACCCTATTATTTATAATAATTTCAGAAACCTCCCTTATATGTATCATCCGACTAAAATGATCATATTTTCTTCATTTGATATCAGAATTAAGCAATTCTGGTCTCATTTCGAAGATAATACTATGACCTATGCATCCATGCAGATAATAGCCCATGACCCTGCTGTGGGGATCAGTGGAGAATCACAAATCTTTGGGTTAAAGGTCAAAAACCTGCCGCATTGGTTCACTTATGCCGGGGGTGGCAAAAATGTGGTGCTTACAGGTACCTATGCTATGACAAGGAATTTCCAATCATTTTTGAAACCAATGAGTTAACAATGATAGATCTGACGCATTGAGCTCGTTGATAGAGAGTGCACAGTGGCCGTCCACTATGACATGGAATAGGTTTATACAATCCTCCCACTCTCAACAAGTGAGAGTTCAAGATGCTTATCGTGTGAGATCAAACATGTCTGTAAATCGAGAGTAAAAATGGGAAAAACTTCGTTATTACGGACATGGATATTGTGATTGAACGGGTTTTACCATGTCGGTTCAGGGATAGACCAAAAATAACATACATGTGGCTCAAACTGGGTTAGGACATAAAAGGCCACCTTGACGAGGACGGGGCCACCTATCATCGAATGCACGATGAATAATGGGCCCCCAATCCCTTTATATACTATGATGCAAGAACCAAGCGACGTGGAGCAGCATAACGCATTCCCGGGCGGACCCGAGAAACGCTCGTCAGAGGCTGCTCGCCGGTCGTGTTCTCACAAAGTACAGGCCAAGGTTGTGTTTTTCGCCTAGCGGGCTGCCCCATATGTATGGGACCCGGTTTGGCTACTTGAACGAAAGTGTGACTGAACCCATATCCCCCAAAGCAATATGTACAAACAATAAATATAGTACCCTAGATTTAGCATCAAATGTCAAGCAATCAATATAAGGAAAGTATCCTAGGAGTCTGAATATTAATCCCCAGTGGAGTCGCCACTGTGAGGACAATGAGAAATTGTGATCCTCCTCGGGATAAAAAATATCCGTAATCAATGAAGATCACTAATCTGTTGGAGTCGCCACTTAGATTAAGGTCTAGGACCTCTAAAAATGTAGCCTCACCCTAAGGTAAGACTTCCATTGACTCATAACCCAATGTATCAGTTCTTTGGTCTGTAAGAGATCGGGTAAGTATTCAAGGTACGGTTATGGGAAGGTGTTAGGCACCCAAACCGTCCGATCAATATTGGCCTCCTAAACTTTCCTTAAATTCTAATTGTGACTGTGCTTGGTCAACTTGATGACTAGTGTTCAATGGGGGATGTCCTAAACCAAGTTGCTAAGTTATCTAACCTAGGGTTCAGCCAATCATGTTTTAAAGCAAATAAACAAGCAATGAGTATAGTACTATACATTGAACTGGACCAAAGATGGTTCAATCTCAAACTGAATCTGAGATGTGTAAGACATCTCAAACTGCCTACGTATTCCAATCCTGAAAATCAAGTCCAAAAACGTAGTTTGAAATGGGTTGTGTGATTAAAGATTATGGAAGTGATTTATGCATGTGCTTTAATTAGATTCTTTGTTTAACTTAAAGTTTATACTGGATGGATGGTTGATGGGTGGCTTTGTGCCGTATTTGGGTGTGCCCTAGAAATCAGGTACGATGTAGTTCGAAACGATTGTGAGAGTCAGATTTGGAATGTGTACCAAATTCCTACCATATTTGGCAATAGGATCTAGGGATGAGACCTAAATTCCTATCATTCAGTTTTGGAATGTGTACTAAATTCTTTCTATTTTTGTCAATAAGATTTAGGGATGAAACCTAAATTCTTATCATTCAAATTTAGGATGTGTACAAAATTCTTTCCATTTTTGTCAATAGGATTTAGGGATGAAACCTAAACTCCTACCATTTTTGTTGTTTCCATTTTTAGGTTTCTTGGGTTTCCTATCCCTTTTGCTGTGATTTTCATTTTTTAGGGTTTCATACCCTAATTGTTCTTTTCATTTTAGGGTTTCACTTTCCCTAATTATTCTCTCCATTTTTAGGGTTTCACTTTTCCTAATCAATATGTTTTTTCTATTTTAGGGTTTCCTACCTTAATTATCATGTTCTTTCCATTTTTTAGGGTTTCCTACCCTAATTATTATTTTTCCAATTTATCTCTTTCCCTAATTGTTGTGCTCTTTCCATTTTTTAAGGTTTCCTACCCTAATTATTAGTTTTTCAAACCCTAATTGTTGTGCTCTTTCCATTTTTTAGGGTTTCCTATCCTAATTATTATTTTTCCAATTTATCTCTTTCCCTAGATCAAACATGGCAAGTGGAAGCATTCCAACTATAGCAGTGATAGCATTCCAAATACAGCAATGATAGTATTCCAAATGTAACAGTCAAAGTGTACATCCAACATGACATGTGAAAATATTCCAAATATAATAGTCAGAGTGTGCATCCAATATGGCATGTGAGAGTCAAGCAAAGCATGTAAAAATCAATCAAAGCATGTAAGAATCAAGCAAAGCATGTGAAAATCAAGCAAAACATGTAAAAATCAATCAAAGCATGTATGAATCAAACAAAACATGTGAAAATCAAGCAAAGCATGTGAAAATCAATCAAAGCATGTAAGAATCAAGCAAAGTATGTGAAAATCAATATAGCAAGCGACAGTGTGTGTCCAAATATAGTAATGATCATGTGAATAATCCAAACATGGCAAGTGAGCAATCTAACGTAGCAATGTGCTATTCTCAAAACATGCATGTCAAAAATAAATAAGAAAATAATATACATGTAAAAACAACAATAACATAATATTTATTTATGAAAAAAATAAACATAAATAACATACACGCAAAATAAATATAAATAATACACACGTAAAAATAATATAATATAAGATACATGCAAAATAAGGATGAAAATAAATATGAAAACAATATACATGTGATAATAAAAAATAATGTTCAGATAAAAAAACAACATATATGTAATAATAAATAATATATAAAATATGCATGTCAAAGATAAATAAGAAAATAATGTACATGTAAAAATAACATAATATTATATTTATTCATGGAAAAATAAACATAAATAACATACACGGAAAATAAATATAAATGATACACATGTAAAAATAATATAATATACAGGCAAAGTAAGGATGAAAATAAATATGAAAACAATATAAATGTGATAATAAAAATAATGTTCAGATAAAAAAAAACATACATGTAATAATAAATAATATACAAAAAAACATTAAGACATGGAAAAAATAAATAAATAAAATATACATGCATGTCACTACACATGCAAAAATAAGGTATAATGTACATGAAAAATAAATAATAACAAAGAGAACTAATACACAATATTCATACAACCGAACTAAAATATAGCAAAGACCAAGTTAAAAGAAAAACTACCTAATATATAACCGAATTAAAATATCAAAGAGAGAAAAAAATAAATAAACATTCTAATAGAAAATATGTACAACCACAATAGACTGTCAAGAGAAACAAACAAAAGAAATAAAATAATAATAAAAACCTAAACTAAGACCAATTCATCATCACCACAGTTGGGATAGTGGACAGATGGGATAGGGTAATGGTAAGGTGGTGAATGTGGAATGAAAACCAAGTGTTGATGGGGCAACATTGAGGTATGTATTGGGTAATGCTGTATGTGACAAATCATGGGAGTAACTAAATGGCTTAGTGATGGATAGGTGGCTAAAGGACTGGTTTATGGCCCTATGGTGGTGGAGTATGGATAAGACAAATGTTAGGGAAGAAGATAAGTTGATGGATGAGGGTGGTGAAGTTGGCTATTGGAGTTTTAAGGGTAAGTGCATGGTGGCTGATGGCAACTTTGCTGGTAGGTAGATGAGGGAGTTACTGGCCCTGAGATGAGGATTTGATGATGAAGATGTGGTAATCAGTTCATGTGACAAGTGGGTTTGATAAGCTGTGGCAGCAAGTGAGGGAGTAATGGTTAATGTGGCTCAATGGTTTGGCAGTAGATGGTTTGGGTGAATAGAGGTGCTTAAAATGTTATGATGGTTGTGATGGAGTTGGTAGGGACGAATTGCAAGTCTTGATCGTATTCTGGAGTAAGAATTAATGAAGATTGTTAATGGTTGAGGATTGAAGTAGAGTAGTGCGATGATGGGTAGGACAGATCGTATGCTTATAATCGTGATCTGCAAAGGATTGTAGGTAAAGATCTTACCTTGTACATTTTCTCCTTCTTCTTCTTCTTCTTCTCTTTCTTCTTCTTCTTCTCTCAATCTCGATTCTTCTTCCTCTCTCTCTGGATGCCTCTCCTTCTCTCCTTCTCAATCTCAATCTCAATCTCAATCCCAACCGAAAAAACCCCTTTCTCTCCTTTTATCTTCTCATTTTCTTTCCTTTTTCTTCTTCTCCACTCAATCTCTCCCTCTCAATCTCTTTTTCTCCTTCTCAATCTCAATCTCAATCACAATCAAAACCGAAAAAGAATCCTCTCTCTCACATCTTCTCCTTTTATCTTCTCCTTTTCTTTCCTTTTCTTCTTCTCCACTCAATCTCTATCTCTCTCTCACTCCCCCAAAACCGAAAAAGAATCCCCTCTCTTTCACGTCTTCTCTCCTTTTATTTCCTTTTCTTCTTCTTTCCTTCTTCTCTTCCTCACGTCGAATCTCATTCCTTTTTCTCTTCCTTTCCTTTTCTTCTCTTCCTCACATCGGATCTCATTCCTTCTTCTCTTTCTTTTCTTCTTCTCTTTCTTTCCTTTTTTGCCCCTCAATCTCTCTCTCCCTCACGTCGGATCCCTCCTCTTTTTTTTTCTCTCTTTTCCTTTTTTTTCTTTCCTTGTCCCCTCAATCTCTCTCTCACTCTCTTCGGATCTCTCTTTCCTTTACATCTCTTCTCTTCTTCTCTTTCTTTCCTTTTTATTATTTTTCCTTATTTTATACTTATATCTTATATATATAATAAATATCATATATTACACTAATATACATAGACATAATATTATATAATAGAATATATATAGTACAATATATATGACGCACATGTACACACCTGAACTGAATTGATTTGGTCTGGACTGGTCTGACATGGGTTGAGTTGAGTTGGACAAAGCTGGGTTAGGCCAAAAATTGATTTTTTTTCTCTCTCTATCATTTCATAGGCCGTTTCCGCTGCCATTCCGCATGGAATTTTTTGACAACCTCTACCCCAAATTTTCCACGTTCATTTTGTAGAACACTAAAAATGAGAAATATTGGAGCTTAAATCACCTCATTTGGAAATAACATGACCAACTTATGAATTTCTGAAGCTTAAACAGGTCATTTTATGATAATTCGGCTAACGACTCTGCATGGGATGCTTCGTAGACCTCTGCCTAAAATCCTTCATGTCTACTTTGTAGAGCACTAAAAATGGAACATAATGGAACTAGAATCAACTGATTTGGATGTGGGGTGACCAAAATATGAATTTTCAAAGATTAAATGACCATTTCAGTATGTAATTTTGCATGGGACCCTTCAGAGATCTCTATCCCAAATTTTTCACGTTCACTTTATAGAACACCAAAAATGAGGAATAATGGCCCTTGAATCATTTGAATCGGACGTAGAACGACCAAGATATGAAGAAATGAAAGTTCTATCAATAATTCTGCATGCAAGCTTGCATGGGACCCACCGATGGCCTCCACCGGGGATTCTTCACGTCCATTTTGAAAAGGACTGAAAATAAGGAATATTGATACTTAAACTATATGATTCAGATGTCGGATGATCAAGATATGATGATTTGAAATTCAAACAATCCAACTTACGATAATTTACATGAAAGCCCCTGGGATTATTTATGATAATTTCAGAAACCTCCCTTGTATGTATCATCGAACTAAAATGATCATATCTTCTTCATTTGATATCGGAATTGAGCAATTCTGGTCTCATTTCGAAGATAATTCCATGACCTATGCATCCATGTAGATTATAGCCTTTGACGTTGTTATAGGACCCATAGAAAACTACCTCGAGGTCATAGTCAAAAACCTAAATTTTCACTCATCTCTCTTCCTTTGTTGTCCACACACCAGTAGGACTTTGTTCAGCCAGAAATGGCAAAAATGGGGTGCTTACACAGAGTTGTTTGTGTTGGGCTGATTCGGCCCATTTGGTGAATATAATATGACCTTTCTTTTACTCTAATCCATTTTATGGTAAGATATTAATGTCATAAATGCCATACATGTGCTAGTTTAGTTTAAATTTTTTATTTCACATCATGCTTAGACTATAACATGTATGTATGACTAATTTGAGTAGATGCTTATGTCAACATGTGGTCCATATCCCAAGGGTGTATCTCCACTTAAACACCATCGTAGATGCATGTTAGGATATACCCTTCCTGTGATATGATTGGCTAGAGGACTCCAAAGAGTCTAACCCATTATGGGCCCAACCCTAGGATTGGATCCTAGAGTGTGGAAAATCGTTGTATAAAAAATGTATGAATGAAAATGCATGATTGCGTAGATGTATGCATAGGATTGGTAGCCTGACAATGGCCCACCTGGGTATCCCGAATGTGGGATGTGAGTGAGATTTAGTGGACCCCCATGTATGGGGAGCTGAGGCGTTTGGCCTTTCCTGAGTGTTGACCATGCGTGTCCATGTCTCGTCAATCCATGGGAACGACGTTTGACCAGATTCTCGAGAGACAGAGGTCTCGACAGATACGTAGGCTGTGGGGGTTTAGTCGCTCCACGCTTGGTCAAATTAAGGTAAGTTCCATGTATTATGGGATTACCTTAGCGAGGGGATTTTCCTGTGGAAAGGAATGCTTCTACACTGAGATGGGTCCCACTATTGTGGAGACATCTCTCACCATCGGATGTGTTCTAAGATTATGGGAGCATCCATCGCTTAGGATATGTTTTAATATTTTGGGAGCGTCCCTCTTCTTGCAGACACCCGGTATGTACACACCCACCCGAACTACATTTGACCTAATTTTCATACACAGGGATACGTAGGCGGTCAGGGATTTCCCCAAACCTCGATCATATATTGTATATCATTTTTTATTTTATTTAGATGTATGATTAGGCCATTCATTAAATTCTTTAATTTATTTTTGTTATTATTTTCGTATTTAATTTTGTTTAATTTCAGCTTATGCCACGCGTAATTAGTAAAGAATTAGATATCAAATTAGGATTTCTCCTTATATCTTGTATTTTAATTAGATAGCCCCAAGCGTTCATAAACTGTAGGAAAGGATAGGATTTAGGGAGACCAGTTCAACCAGGTGAGTTGGGTGCCTAACACCTTCCCAACTCCTAATTTGGCTCTTACCTGCCTTTGGTGAGACTAGATAGCCATTCCATTACGTGAGTCATTAGAGTCCCTCCAAAAAGGGACAACATTTATAGGTCCTAGACCTTATCTAGGTTGTGACTTCAGTCTTCTTACCCTCTACTGGCATGAGTGGATGGGATTTGAAGGTAAGAGAACTTTCCATATCCCAGTTTGGGCGTAATGAGGGTAAACAATTTTAACTACATGTAAATTTAAATTTAAAATTGAGGATAATCAAATTTTCAAATAATTTCCCTGGTCCTCACAGTGGCGACTCTACTAGGGATCGTACCCATAATCTTTGGTTGTAAATTCTTATCCCTTCCTCTTTATGCATGAACTTACATTTTGGGGCTTTAGGTTGTAGTTAGGTGTAGAAGTAGCGAACACCCTTACTTGTATCCTTGTCTGATTAGATGTACTGCATATACTTTATTGACTATTTTTATGGTATATTGATACCTTGGTTCTCGAGATATTGGTTACTACTATTGCAAACCTCGTGGTTAGCTGAAACGGGCCCCAGTGCATATTGGGTGACCCGCCAGGCGAAGCCACAACCTTGGCCTGTACCGGCGGCTATGTGGGTATATGAAGAGATGTAGGTGTCTTTAATTCATCGTGCATACAGTGATAGGCATTCTTATCCTTGTCAGAGTAGCTATGTCATGTCTCATTTTCACATTATTGACACTTGTATGCTAGATTCGCCCTCGAACACCTAAGTGTTGTCTTTACCCATGGTACCCACGTCGAGGTGTCCGATTTTACATCGCCCGATGTGGGTGATCATTGGTGAAGAAATCACTTATTTGTTCAAGATTGAATCGAAATTCTTTGATATCTTGTGTACATCCTTTCAAATGGGTAAATCCCTTCCAAATCCAATTATTCTGATGTGTTCATTTGGCTGGAGTTTTAGCTAGGGGTATGGTCTGTTTTACAGACACATCTCTTGCTAAAAACCAACCAAAGAACTCTTTTGAATCATTGGGATCGGCAAGGATCAACCCAATTGAGTTCTTGCACAAGAGCTAACCCTTTGTTTGGTTGACTCAGCGTGATTTTGTATGTTTATATCTTTCTAATCTTGACCCTATCTTGTTTAATAGATTTTTATTTGGTTTTTTTTTATTTTTCTAGTATTTCCATGAGCGTCTCCGTCCTTATCCTCCATTTAGGTAGGAGACCTTATCTCTTGGAAATTGCCTAGGGCTCCTCTCTTAAAGTCTACTTAGCCATTGGCCTTGGCTCTTAAAGATAAAATGGAAATTATGGGAAAGAGAAAGAGTTAGGGTCGAGTACTGTTGAGGACATGATTCCTAGGTTAGAACGTATTGTCTATGTCTTAGTAAGGCCTATATATCAAAGCATCCATATATGGGTAGCAACAACTGCCCATCCCCTGAGAGAGTGTGTGAGAGAGTTGGCAAGGTACCATCCTCCTAGGCTATTTCCTCCTAGGCTTGTTTCATCATCTTCAATTCATATTCTAATCCATCATGAAGGTGTGAAATATTTTGGTTATTATATGTCTACTACAGGCGAAGAGCATAATATAGGGGAATCTTGTATATCTGTCATTCTTTGTCTTTGCCAAGATAGAGACCCATCTTTGTCATTCTTTGTCTCTACTAGGTAGAGTTTGTATTTCTATAGTTACTCGTCTTTACTAGTTAGAGTTTTGTAGGTTTGTTATTCCTGTCTCCACTAGTTAGGGTCCTTGTATGTTTATCATTTTTTTTGTCTCTATCAGTTAAAGACCGATTGTTGTCATTCTTTGTCTCCACTAGATAAAACTTAATTCATTTTGGTCACTCGTTGTTTCTACTTGTTAGGGTTTGTACTTTTGGTAATTTTTCTCTCTATTTAGGGCTTATTTTGTGATTCTTTGTCCTTACTAGGTGGAGTTTGTATTTCATGTAATTATCCATCCCCACTAGTGAGGGCTTTGTAGTTTTTACCATCTATGTCTGTATTAGGTAGAGTGTAATTGATTTATTTCATTTGTTCTCTATTAATTAGAGTGTGTCCATTTATTTCATTTGTTTCTACTAGCTAGAGCTCAATTTACATGTTTGTTATTTTGTCTCTACTAGTTAGAGCCTGTATTTCTATCATTCTTTGTCTCCATCTATTAGAGTTTTTGTATCCCTGTGATTCTTTGTCCCTACTAGGTGGAGTCTGTATTTCCTATATTTTTTTCATCTCCACTAGTCAGGGCTTTCTATGTTTGTTATTCTTCATCTCTACTAGTCAGAGACCGATTGTTATCATTCTTTGTTACTCTAGTTAGATTTTGTATTTTCTCTGGTTATTTGTCTCTACTAGGTTAAAGCTTATATCTTATGTGATTTCTGTCTCTTTAGTTAGAGCTTGTATTTTTGTAATTCTTTATCTCTCTAGTTAGAGGCTGTATTTTATGTGGTTATTTGTCTCTACTAGGTTAGAGCTTGTATTTCTATGATTCTTTGTCTTAGCTAGGGTCTGTATCTTCTGTGGTCATTTGTCTCTACAAAGATTTTTGCATTTTCTGTGATTCTTTGTCTCTAATTGTTAGAGCTAAATTGTATCGTTGTCACCCTCTGTCTCTATCAGTTAGAGCCTAGTGTTGTAAATCTAGAATTAATGATTGAGAATAGCGACAGAGCAGTCTTTTCCTTTTTCTTATTTGGCGAAAATCTTCAAATCTTATTGGAGTTGATTACCTTCTCTATTGGAGTCTCTAAAAGTGTGTTTGTATCATGAGCAGTCAGTGTCTACCTTTTCTCATCATGTGATGAAATCCAGGCAAGAAATGTCCTCTTTTCATTGGTCGAGAATCCTAACTTAGGAGACTTCTTAGAGTGGTCATTGCAGATTCCATCGAAGCCCTATCCTAGGTTCTAGGCCATCAGAAAATTATGTGCTGTAGCAACATGTTGTGCATCTTTGGCAATTGTGTCTAGTTGGCAGAGTTAATTTTAGACTCCTGAGTATAGTCAAGTTGTCCATCCAAGGTAATCAAAGAGGCCCTTAACTCAGAGACAATCCCAAACTCTCAAGTGTTGCATTTCCCTCTTAGAATTATCTGTGATAATGGAGGATCCCTTGTGGCTATTATCTATCCCAATAGTGGGGTAACCTAATTGATGAGTTTAATGAACCAGGCTAGGATATAGAAGAGTGATCCCCATTAAGGGTAACCCAAAAGATGAATTTTAATGAACCCGAGCTGGGGTGTTGATCAGAGTAACCGGCATCGTGGGTAATCCAATAATGAGCTTTTATGGACCTAAACTGGGGTATAGTTGAGTTTGGTGTGCATCAAGCACATATTGGTAGGTAGGCATGATGAGTCCTACTAGTGGTAGCTTAGGTGGAGATTTAGTCCCATGTCGATCATTGTTTGTGCCGATGGTGTTACACCTAATTGGGGTTTGTTTAAATAAGTTGTTTTATCTCGGCTTGCTATTGGTTGTATCTGATAGATCGGCCATGTTTGGGCTTAAGGCTGATATGTCTGTAGGCAATCCAGTCCAATTTGCTCTTTCAAATAAAAGGAATCATCCCATTTGGGACTTCAACTGTTAAGCTTTGTATCTTTCAAAATATTTTATCCCAAGTTTGGCATTCTTTCTACTTCTGTGCCTTCAGTCAATTCTAACTCTAATGATGATTTCGATGGTGAGCCATCACCTAAAACTTCTACACCACCTGGGCTCTCGAGAAAAGAAAGTCTAACTCGTATGTGAAAACTGCAAATGATTGATTTGGAAACACAAGGGCAGTCTTGGAGAGATAAGCTGGCAAGTGTCAAAATGTTCAAGAAGCTACCTTGATTTACTGAAGGAGCTCCAGGAGATGTTGTCAAAGGGCGTCGAACAATCACGAACTTCTATTGGTGGTTTTGATTGGTTTTACAAATGAGATGAGATGCCTAATGGATTTGATCTAGGTCAAAGATATCATCATTGAAAAAAAAAAAAAGAGAAAAAAAGAAAGGAGAACAAGTATTGTGTTCATGTTCTTATTATCAAACACATGTCTCCTTTGCATCATGGATCGTAACGATCACTATAGTGAGCAAAATGAGTTATCCTAAAAAAAAAGATATAGTCAAAGAAGACGCCGATTGGGGTTAAATAAGCGGCTTTGCTGTGTCAGTTTACAAAAGATGAATTTTGACTAGGGTAGCACCATCCTTTAAGGTCTCCAATGTGGAAATGTTACCGCCTCTTGAGTTGCAGATACAGTCTCCAAGATCCTCATGGATGAATGGCCTTCAAGAGCAGGGGCCTTATATTTGAGGTACAACATTACAACTTGGCTGAGCAAAGAGTGATCATGTATTGCCTCCACATCTATTTAAAAAAAAATGTTCAAAAAAGAAAAGAGCGGAAAAAAAAAAGGAAAGAAAAAAAAAGCCATACAAAGGTATAGATGTGGGATGGCATTTTTCATTGCATTTGGACAGTGGGTCAGTTATCGTGCTTCATGGAGTGTTTACTTTCTATCAAGGCTCAAAGGTGAGTCGGTTCAACAATTTGTGCATCAATGTATGGTAATTTCCTCTTGAGCTTCATGGGGAGTATTGATTGTTTCTAGCGCTTCACGACGTGTGTTAGGCTGAATTTTTTATTTTGGTCGCTACATCCCGCCTTTACAGGGGGTTGTCTCATTGTTTTGTCATCATCAGAGGATGATTTCTCGTTGGCAAAAGACTCTTCCTCCCATCAATCAGTCCGATGGTCTTCCGTGGGTTTTCATCACAAGCCCTTCATTCATTCATCAAATAAGTTTTATGACGTTGTCTCTTGTGAGCATGTCATTTTATTTGTATATAATTTTGTTCAAATAAATCTAACTGGAACTTTCATCAGTCATTCATTATTTCAACAGCGTCCAAGAATTCCAATAGTCCATTCTTTTTTAGCAAATAAGATGGTATCTCCTTGTGGGATTGATCATTCTACATAAATAACCAAAATTCTCCCCAATGGTGGACCCATGTGGGCAATTTCTTATCCGTCCTGTTGGACCTTCAGCATCATATTATCTACGGATTTAAAAGTTTTGGGCTCAGTTGTGGTTGTATATATTTTAGCATTGGCACATAGCTTATCGAGACACATATGTACTGTCTAAGCGTCTCTGAGAGGGGAAAGTGTTATTTGGTGCCATGCTTAATTCTGATCTGGGGTGTCTCCTATAGGTTGCTTCTAGCGATGACTCAAAGAGTCTCCTATGTCACACCCCAATTCCACACTATTCAGAATGGTGTGATGAACCGCTAGCAAACCAACGGTTCAACTAGGATCTCGAGTAGGCTATATCCGTGTTATCTAAACCCCATACATCCACATTCATAATCAGAATAAATACACAATAGCGGAAGTCTTATAATAAAATGAACTGAGAAATCTAGATGTGATAATCATATTTAAGTAGCAAATTATTCTTTATCAACTAAGACATAAATAAATATCCATTACATGTCTTTAATAAATCCAAGTAACTAAAATAAAATCTAATTTAATACGCATGAGTTGCACTCGCAAGAGGAGTCATGCGTATCCACTTCGTCTTCAACTTCCATCGCCACCACATGCCCGTAAACTGGAGCGTTGACATAATCTTTGATGGTAGTACCTGCATCATCAACTAAAAATATTCGACGTCGAGGGGGTGAGCACACATCATGGCTTAGTGAGCAAATAAAACAATGCAACAATACATATGCATGCAATCAATTCATATCTTTGGTCTGGTTTAAAGTTTGCAATATGCAATAGAAAGGTTTGGTGGTCAAAGGTTAACGTTTATTGACCCCTCCTCTATACACAAGTGTGTGATGCCGCCCAAAGGTAACGTTTATCGTCGACTCACATGCACCCAATTCATGAACATTGTACAACAAAGGTTAACGTTTATTGCTGTACAGTGTCATACCAACACGTAAGCCCCTGCTGGTGAGGGCTTGCAAACTAGGCTCGCAACTAACCAATCCTAATTCCAAACAGTGTATCCAAGGCCTCACCCCAGCATCCCTCAGAACATCCATAGAGATAGAGCTAAAGCCCCCCAGTAGAGTCAGAGACTACAAGGACCGAGGCCACCTCCCCTGATACTCTACGACGTAATAGTTCTGCTAAAGTAATGGTGATACAACGACGCTAATGCACAAGACTTGAGTTAGAGATAGAGCTAAAGTGCTGAGGCCCAGCCTATGACACCCCCCCCTGATACTCGCTCGCATCAAGTACTCCAACCACACACATACATTCACATGCCTATTCTTATCATCATCATCATCATCATGTTATAAACAATAAAGTAAATATGCATGAACCAATAATAGAAATATTAGATGACATGTTGTATGCACATTACAAGCATATTCGCATAGAATCAAGCATAGCATCGGACTCAAGAAATAAAACAGTTTGTTATTAACCAATTAGTTAAGAGTCTTGTTTCATCACCTTAACTTGATCGTAAGTCCTCTTTCAAGCTTTAAGAATCACCTTTATATTGATATTATATCACTAGAAACCTAACCAAGTCGATAGAATTTAATTAGAATTAATTCTAATTTTTAAAACCTTGCTGTTAATTGGGGGTCGATGCTAGGGTCGGAGTTTGATCGACCCTGGGTGCGACCACCCCTATTCTGGACTTCCCGAACACTGGGGGTCGATGCTCAGGGTCTGGTAGGGTCGATTGGCCATCGACCCCCCATGCGACCCCCTGTGGGTTTTATCAATTTTCCTCCATTCAGTCTATTCTTCGTGTTTGGGGTCCTATGGCTTGCTCCTACAGTCCATTCCACACATGTTCTATGGCCTAGAACCGTGATTCATTCACCTATATGGCTTTCATGATTTCCCCCATGGTTTTCCATGAAAACCTAACCATGGGTTGATGGTTTGGGTTTCTTCGAGATCATACCCTCTTCATTATCTATACTAAGGTCTTTAGAAACTCATGGAAATAGTATCCATACCTGGGAAGAATACTCCTTCTCTGCAACTCTTCTCCTTTTGCCTTCTTCTCTTCTTTCCTTCTCTTCTTCTTCTCTTCCTTCTCTTCTCTTTCTCTCAATTCAATTAGGGTTCTAAAAGGAGTCAAAGAGGCTTAGGGACGTCCTATTTATAAAGTAGAAACTCCTAAAATAAGTCCCATTGAGATTAAGAAGGAATCCCATTGAAGTTAGGAAAGTTTTCTAATTTTTATTTTTACCGAGTACAGGGGGTCGATAGGGGGGTCGGAGATCCCGTCGACCCCTGGTCCTTTAAATGTTCGACCCCCCATGTAAAACTGGAGGTCTGACTTCTATACTGGGGGGTCCGACCCTCCCTTGCTGGGTATGCGACCCTCCCCTTATTTTAAGTGTTTTTGGGTCAATTTAATACCTGGGATCGTGATCTCCTTCACGCACTTGGTCCATTTGGCTCAACCATGATGGGTAGACCTGGTTCAAGGTGGTAAGACCGAGTTAGTTTGATACGGGTCTTACAACTCCCCCCTACTTATAAAAATTTTATCCCCGAAATTATTCATACCTTCTGAGTCAAATAAATGAGGGTATTGCTTTCGCATAGCATTCTCTTCTTCCCATGTAATTTCTTCAATGTCTCTACTTTTTCAAGTGACCTTAACATAATAGATATCTCGATTGCGTAGTCGTTGAACCTTTCGG